>OY728121.1:6140000-7390000 GCA_963277665.1 Viscum album | reverse complement strand
AATTTAGTATATGATGTTTTAAGACCCCACTTCTACATTACATCATTTTTTGTCACCATTCAACTGACATAGGAAAAGGTGCATCCTATTTCCCTCTATTTTCATGAGTTACCCTAGCCTCTCTCAGAAGACCAACCTTGTTACCCCATCAACAATGCCTACGAGGTATGATGGGTGGAAGATGGATATGAACATCACTACCCATTCCTAGAAAACCTGCCATAGTGCCCCATCCACAATGCCTACTAATCCAGACAGGGGAATGTTAGAAATGACAATCACTACCCTTTGTCAAATTAGCTTCCATGACACCCCATCAATAATGCATATCGCCTTCACCACCATTTCTACCTCCCATAGTTCCACTTTAATAATACATTCCTGGACATTCACCTCAACGACCTGTCATGGAGCCCCATCCACAATGCCTACCATGCTAGAATGTGGGAAGAAGCCTATGGTCGTCAACTCCCATTATAATACAACCTTCCATGATTCCCCATCAATATAACCTAAAACTATTGATTCCATTTTTCATATGATATGCCACAATGATCCATCCACAAAGCTATCCACTATCCCCAGTCATAGTCATCGCACATTCTCATATGATTTAACATGGAACCCCATTGACAACATCTACCATCCTCAATTTTCATTCACAGATTGTCTACCATTTCACCTCTTAGAAAACTCATACCATTTCAAATGGTTGAATATAGATGTGATGATCACCACCCCCTAGTTTGTAATTCCCCACATGAGAATAATCAAATTAGGATAGAGGTTTTTTGAAATGATGCTCTTGGCCCTTACATGTCAATTTCCACTATAGATGACAAATAACACTAATGATGAGTGAATATAATATAGAGTCTATAAGTGAAATGACTAATGAACTATAAGGGAATGGGGTAATATTTCAAAATATCCCTCCATCCAAAAACACGGTAAAAAATAATGGATATTAGATGTTGAGTTGTGTAATATGAACAACTAGTTGTAGTATTTAATTTATTTTTTAACATAGGGATTAACATAATTAATGTAATGTCATGTGGTGTATTTAACAATCATGTTATGATTAATTATGATATTATTTTAATACAAATTGTAAATTAAAATTTAATTTCATCAATCCATAATATTTCATATTTTACCTATTAAAGATTTTCTCTTTTATTAATCATGTTACACTAATTAATATCATGCAATATTCAATGGTAATATGAAATATCACTAATAAAAGGGTTTCATTCCTGAATTTTTTTATCAAATGCTATTAAATTACCTAACATTATGAGTAATTTTTATTATTATTCATAAATATAAAATTAAATGAGTTAAAATATATATATACACAAACATTATTATATATTTTTAAATAAAATTTATATTTCAAATAGTATATATATGTAAACATAATAAATTTAAATTGTTTTCATAATATTTAAAAAATAATTATTCTTATTTTATAAAATTTATATTTAAAAAATAATAAAAAATATAATAGTCAATAAAAATGTATAATAGTATATTTATATATATTAAATTGAATATTATATATATATATATATTTAATTTAAATATGATTTATTAATAATTAATGGAAATAATCATATGATATAAAAATGTAATTATTAATTTAAATATGTTATTCTTATTTTATTTTTATTTTTATATTAATATTAGATAATTCAATAATATATGGATACAAAGTTCTATCTTTGTGTCTCTATGTGTGTGTTTATATATTATTCATTGGTGCTTGAATCTATTGTGTTGTTTGTGTGTGTGACAAACACGAGAATATTTATGAAGGAGATAGAAATGTGAAGGATGTGAAACTGCAAGTGCTACACAATCGGTTTGATGATCTGAAGATGCATCTAGATGAGAATACAGACTCATTCTTCAATCGAATCACTGATGTGGTTAGAGCAATTCAGGGTCTAGGCGAAGGAATCAAAGACATTGATATTGTAAAGAAAATATTAAGAATACTTCCAACTCTGTACAATGTAAAGGTGTTAGCCCTTGAGGAAAAAGATCTTTCCAGACATTCTCTGGATGATCTACTGAGCAGCATGGTAGCATATGAAATGAGAGTCAAACAAGAAGATCCTACGACTCGTGTGAGGAAGGAAATGGTATTCAAGGCCATGTATAAGCTGAAAATCTTAAAATATAGGAGCGGTGAAGATGATGAATAAAAAGAAATTATTTCTCTCATTGAAAAGAATTTCCATAAGGGAAAAGGGAAATTCAAAGGGAAGTTACCTCTCACATGTTTTTGTTTTGGAAAATTAAGGCACATTTCCTCTCAGTGCTTATGAAATATCAATGATGAAGATAGTGAAGATGAAATCATTGAGAAGCCTCGAAAAAGGTTCTTCAAAAAGGGAGAATTCAAATCAGGAATGAAAATGCAAAGGAAGTGTTTGTTATGTGAAGATGAGGAAGATGATAATGAATTTTGTGAAGAAGAAGAACCAGAATTCAAAACTTGGAACCATGCTTCCATGATGGCCACTATTGAAAAGTAAGAAGATACTGGTGGAGAAAAACAATTGAGAACTTGTGTACATCACGAGATGAAACTTAAGGATGTGGTTAGTAAGCTTATGATTAAATTTAAGAGTTTCAATAAGGGGAAATCAATTGTAGAAGAATCAACTGAATACTTTGATCAACTTGAAGCTAAAATTGAACGACTGAATGAATTTGTGAAGTTATATTCTAAAATAATTGAATGCAATGATGATGTAGTGGATCTGAAGCTGAGAATTGTAGAGCAAGAAAAGGTCATCAATGACCTCACCTCCAGACTAGATGAAAAATACAAGACTACTGAGGGTATTGAGGAGGAAGTAGTTACTCTAAGGAGTAATCTTGAAACTATATCAATTCCAAAATAATCGAGGAATATAATATAGTTTGGAAGATTCTCAGATGCAGAATTACTAGAAAGAGGAAAGTGTGGTTCAGATGGGGTTGGAAAAACCTTGAGTGATCAAAGACCCACTTTCATGGGAAAGAGTGGAATTGGCTATGAGGCTGAGACATCAAATACTGGAAGTAAAAAGATCCAAATGAAAGATAAGATGAAATTTGAACATGTTGAAATGTTTCTTAATGTTCTAAAAAAGGAAACCTCAATCCAAACTAAAAGGAGAACTAAAAATTGTCCTCAAACATTCAAAAATGAAAGACAGTCTAACCATTCTCCCAAGGAAGAAGGTATGAGGAGAAATTCAAGTGAGAAGACATTTCCTCTAATGAAGTGTTAGTTTTGTGGCTATATGGTCCATTCCATGTCTTATTTCCAAGATCCAAGAAGCTATCTGAATGTAGAAGATATAGAAGTTCAACAAAGGAGAACAAATTCATATCCATGTCTTATAGAAGAAACAATTTCTATGGATATTTTTATCGTTGTTCTAACATTGGTCATAAGGATTCTAATTGTAGGCAGAGAAGGGACATGGACACCTCATACCGATGTTCAAGACAAGTCAAGTCTCATCAGCAAGACTGTGTTACTCTTTCAAACAAGTTTTCTCCTCTCAAAGGAGATTTTGACTATGAATATCCTAGGTATGCTGAAGAGATAATTTAAAGGCCATCAGTACTATATACTCAATCCAATGTCTCGTGGAAGGAATGGAAAATAATTGGGAAATCCAACCTTGCATAGGTGGCCCTCTAAGCTACAAAGAACAATAGTACCTGGATTCTGGATAGCGGTTGTTCATCTCATATGACAGGTAATGCCGACCTGCTAACATATATCAAAAGGAAGTTTGATGGTATAGTATGATTTGGTAATGACGGTGCTCTGAAAATCAAAGGGATTGGAAGTACCAAATTATGTAATGGAGAACTAAAGAAGACTGAAGTCCTTTATGTAGATGGAGTACATCATAATCTCCTCAGTGTGAGTCAAATCTATGACTTGGGATATATAGTTACTTTTAATCAAAAAGGGTGCACTAACAAGGGAAAGACAGGAATTTCACTTATGATGGGATACAAAACAGAAGGCAACTTGTATAATATTGATAGTGAATAAAATTTTTGTTACATGACTTTTGATGAAGAAACAAATATATGGCATCAGAGACTACAACACATCAATCAACAAGACCAAGATAAAATATCAAAATTGAGAATTGTCATTGAAATCCCCAACCTGAAGCGTGAGCATGAAAAATATTATGATGCATGCATTCGTGGGAAGCTGGTCTGCAATTCATATCGACCAAAGAAGAAAAGGTCATCTCACCTTCTTGATCTGATTCATATGGTGTATGTGGGCCATTAAATGTTACTGGAACTCATGTATAAAGGTAATTTTTCCTTTTTATAGATGACTAGAGTAGACTGCCATGTTTTATGGTCATTCAAAGGAAACGACAAGTCCTTGACTGCATGAAAACATATCAGCGAACCACCAAAAATGATACTGGACGAATAGTCAAAGTGTTGAGATCTGACAATGGAGAAGAATACACGTCCATTGAATATGAAAATTATCTGGAGAAGCATGGGATACAACATGAGGTTGCTACTGTGAGAACTCCAAAACCAAATGGTGTTGTTGAACGTAGGAATCGATATGTGAACAACATGGCACGAACTATGCTGATTGAGAGTTGTATTCCACGAAATTACTCAAAAGAGGTTGTTCAAGCTACAGTGGACATTCAGAATCTAAAAGGACTTTATATGGGTGAGACGAAGACACCATATAAATTGTGTCATGGATGGAATCCCACTTTAAAATAATTTCTTGTCTTTGGAAGTAAATACTTCATAAGGAACAATGAAGGAAATCAAGGGAAGTATGGCGAAAATGTAGATGATGGAATTTTCCTTGGTTACTGAATGAACTGCAAAGCCTACACGTGTTTCAACAAGCGTTTAAGAAGGATTGTGGAAAGTATCTATGTTAAGATAATTGAAGAGAAACCCACAAATTCTTCAAGGAAATCATATGCTAATGTGATAAAAATACATGAAGAAAGTGAACATGAAGAAAATAAAAATACATAAATAGAAGAAGTTGTACAAAACACTGAATAGTCACATCATGATTTTCACTTAGAAGAAGAATCTGAAGAAGAAATTATGGCTGAAAAGAATGCAACCGAACCTCGCAGGAGAAATTGAAGAGGTGAGAAAGATCCATCCAACAAAATTGGGGCCAAGAGTGCACCCACTGAAAGAAGAAGTATGAGAAATAACTTGCAATATGCATTTCTATCATTTGTAGAGCCATCCTCATTCAAAGAAGCAGCAAATGATGAATCTTGGGTGAAATTCATGAATGATGAATTAGATCAGATTGTCATGAATTAGTCATGGGATCTTTTCTAGAGACCCAAAGGTCAAAATATGATTGTTACCATATGTATCTTTAAAAATAAGTTTGATGAGCATGGAAGTGTCATAAAAAACAAGGCACAACTGGTATGTAATCGATACTCCCATATTGAAGGCATTAATGTTGAAGAAACATTTGCTCCAGTGGGTAGACTAGAGTCAATTAGGCTTTTCTGTTCCATGGAACTCCAAAGAGGATATAAATTATTTCAAATGGATGTCAAGAGCGCATTCTTGAATGGTGTACTCAAAGAATAATTCTACATTGAAAAACTAGTGTGCTTTGTTTTGTGTACTGATGAAACGAAGGTCGGAAAAATGATGAAAGATCTATATGGTTTGAAGCAGGCACCAAGGGCATGTTACTCGTGGGTTGACTCATATCTCAAGAAGTAGGAATTCAGAATAGGAGGATTAGATTTCAATCTCTATGTGAAGAATTCGCCAACAGATCAATTCATGGTTCTAGTCTATGGTGATGATATCAAATTTGGTGGCAGAAGGAAGAAATCAGTGGACGTATTTGCCAACCACATGAAATCCAAATTTGAAATGTCTATGATTTGGGAGATAACATCTTTTTTGGGAAAACAGGTGATTCAAAAGAAGGTATACACATTAATTTCTCAGGAAAATTATGCCAGAGAGCCACTGAAGAAGTTTAATATGCATGACTCCAAACCAATGTCAACTCTGATTGTAGTTGGAACTAAACATGGAAAGCATGAGGATGGGGCATCTGTTGATCCCACCATGTATAGGAGGATCATTGGGAGCCTACTATAATTGATAGCAACACGACCAGATATTGTCTTTGCTACATGCCTTGCGGACCGCTTTTAGAGTAATCCCAAAGAGGAACATATGGCGGCAGTAAAAAGAATGATGAAGTATGTTCATGGTACACATAACTTAGGGTTATTTTTTGGTGCATGTAGGGACAGTGAATTATCAACATTTTATGATGTTGACTGGGCTGGTGATGTAGTAGATAGAAATTCCACTAGTGGTGGAGCCTTCTATATTGGGCATAAATGTGTTGGATGGTTGAGCAAGAAACAAGAAAGTACTTCACTTAGTACTGCTGAAGCTGATTATATCTCTTCCACAATGTCATGAACTCAAGTACTATGGATGAAGCAACAATTAGCAGATATTGGTGATGAGGTTAAGAAACAAATGGTAATTTAGTGTGATAACACGATCATAATTGATCTTATGAAGAATCATGTTCAGAATTCCTGTACGAATCATATTAAAATCAGGTATCACATTTTCAAAGAAAAAGTTGAAGAAGGGGTGATTAGAATGGATCATGTGGGAACTGATGAGCGAGTGGCGGATATCCTAACCAAGCCACTGTCAACGGCTGTGTTTGAGAAGCATTGGTTGAACCTCGTTGTTCGGCCACCTCCCAGTTCAGATAGAGGTTACACAATACCCCTCTCCCAAATTATGAAAATTGTTTTTTATTTGTTTATGGATGTGATGAAGGTTTGTTGGGGAGATAATATCTAGGGGACGTATGGTTTGAGTTGAACGTTGAACAAACTACCAGGATTTGGGTTTATTGTCAATGGGAAAGAATGGAATAATTTCAGGAATGTTCAGACTTTTAAAACTCCTATAACATAATGTTGTTTCCCAATGTTAGTGATAGGATGAGAAGGATAAGAAGGAATTCATCAGTCATGTAATGATTCTTGGGCATCATTGAGAATTACAAAACATTGGAACAAAATTCAAGCTTCCTCTCTTGTTTTCTACACCGAGTATTGCTCATGTAGACTTAGAGTGTCGGCTGAACTGATTCTTGTATTTTTGGTTTGCACATGGATGGACGTATATTGATTTTATTTTCTGATTTCCAACAATCCCAAAGGGGGATATTGTTGCAACCATGGTATTCTATGCATGATTTGGAGTATGGTTTCTGTTTTTTGTCAATCCTCAGTGGAAGTTCAGAATGTGTACCAGCAAAGAGATCATACAGTTCAAGCAGACAACAGTGTTGAAGGTGGCATTGTTTCCCAGATCAGAACATGGGAAAATGGCAATGGGATAAGGGCCGCACATGTTTTTGGATGGTCGCACAAGTGACCTGAGCTCTGTGAAAAGACTTGCGTGACGATGCCTATGAATATGGGAAACTTGGGCGTCTATTGTTTTTCAAGATTATAACTTCAAAATATGGTAAAGGAAATATGGTCGTGCAAGTATTTTTGTGGTCACGCAAGTGACTAGTGCGACAGAGGCTAGGGAGGATGAGCTGCGCGCCGGAACCTGCACGCCGAGGGAAGACTTGAGCACCACCACGCATGGGGTCCAGTTTACCTATAAATTGAGGAACACCCCTTCTCATTTGTAATGAATTTAGATACTTATATATTTTTTGAGATCGCGCCGCGCATGTGGTTGAGTCGCACAAGTGGTTGTTGGGTCGCGCAAGTAGGGGTTGCGCGCCGGCTATTGGTTGTGCGTCCAAAGTGGTTTGAGTTTTAGAGGCGCTGAGTCTCCCATGTTTGGTGTTCAAAGAGGCAGTGTCACGCATGATGTTTGGAGTCACCTGCGCGATGAGTTTGTACCGCACAAGTGACTTGTGCGCTATTCCTGAAACTTTCATGTCGGAGGTTGGAGAAGAGTGACAGGGATTTTAAAGTGCATCCATCCTTTTGAAGCTGCACGAAAGCTGGAGGATCATTCAGTACCCTCTGCACGAAGTGAGATTCATCTTCAGGTGAGAGCTTCAACAGAGCATCTACATACAACAGGGGATGCATTCTTATGCAATGATTAAGAGACCTTCACATCAATAAATTGAGCGGGACTTCACCTATGGCAGTGAGCTAGGGGGAGTCAATAGGAGTGACCCGAGGGACGCAGTGATCTATCCCCAAACAATTGTAAAGGAAGTGATATTGGGACATAGTAACTGTTTCTGAACCTTTGTAATCCACAGCTAGTGAAGATTAGTGAAATTTGGTATGACCAACAACTTGTCTGCGTATGCTCTTTGGACGTAGCCCTTAGTGGCGAACCATGTAAAAAGTATTGTGTCTTCACTTTGCATGTGAATGTTTTCCTTTTGATCATATTCATCGTACAAGTTCAACGAGTTCCTACCAATGTGGGAACAAGGTCCATCATATTAATGGAAAAAAGTTGTCACCCTAATTCATCCCTCCCTTCTCAGGGTGTCCCTGGGTTCTTCAATGTAGACTCGTGATGTCTATTTATACACACATAATATCCATGTTTTACATGAATCAATCCATTATGCGAGTTTATGTGCTTACAACGAACAATAGTTTTGGTAGAAGAATGATGGATGCATTGGAAGAGTGTGATGAAGTAGTCAGCGTCACTAAAAATTTAGTATATGATGTTTTCAGACCCCACTTCTATATTACAGCATTTATTGTCACCATTCAACTGACATAGGCACAGGTACATCCTATTTCCCTCTATTTCCATGAGTTACCCTAGCCTCTCTCAGAAGACCAACCTTGTTACCCCATCGACAATGCCTACGACATATGATGGGTGGAAGATGGATATGAACATCACTACCCATTCCCAGAAAACCTGCCATAGTGCCCCATCCACAATTCCTACTAATCTAGACAGGGGAAAGTCAGATATGGCAATCACTACCCTTTGTCAAATTTGCTTCCATGACACCCCATCAACAATGCCTATCACATTCACCACCATTTCTACCTCCCATAGTTCCCCTTTAATAATAAATTCCTTGACATTCACCTCAACGACCTCTCATGGAGCCCCATCCACAATGCCTACCATGCTAGAATGTGGGAAGAAGCCTATGGTCGTCAACTCCCTTTATAATACAACCTTACATGATTCCCCATCAATATCACCTAAAACTATCGATTCCATTTTTCATATGATATGCCACAATGATCCATCCACAATGCTATCAACTATCCCCACTCATAGTCATCGCACATTCTCATATGGTCTAACATGGAACCCCATTGACCACATCTACCACCATCAATTTTCATTCAAATATGGTCTACCATTTCACCTCTTAGAAAACTCATACCATTTCAAATGGTTGAATATGGATGTGATGATCACCACCCCCTAGTGTGTAATTCCTGACATGAGAATAATCCAATCAGGATAGAGGTTTTTTGAAATGATTCTCTTGGCCCCTACATGGCATTTTCAACAATAGATGATGCATCACACAAATGATGAGTGAATATAATGTGGAGTCTATAAGTGAAATGACTACTGAACTATAAGGGAATGGAGGAATATTGGAACATATCCCTCCCTCCAAAAACACGGTACAATATAATTGATATCAGATGTTGAGTTGTGTAATATGAACAACTTGTTGTAGTATTTAATTTATTTTTTACCATAGGGATTAACATAATTAATGTAATGTCATATAGTTCATTTAACAATCATGTTATGATTAATTATGATATTAATTTAATACTAATTGTTAATTAAAATTTCATTTCATCAATCCATAATATTTCATATTTTAACTATTAAAGATTTCTTCTTTTATTAATCATGTTACACTAATTAATATCATGAAATATTCAATGCTACTATGAAATATCACTAATAAAAGGGTTCCATTCCTGAATTTATTTTTCAAATGCTATTAAATTTCGTAACATTATGAGGAATTTTTTTATTATTTATAAATTTAAAATTAAATGAGTTAAAATATATATACACACACATTATTATATATTTCTAAATAAAATTTATATTTCAAATAGTATATATATGTAAATATAATAAATTTTATTTGATTTTATAATATTTAACAAATAATTATTCTTATTTTATAAAATTTATATTTAAAAAATAATAAAAATTATAATAGTCAATAAAAATGTATAAAAGTATATTTATATATATTTAATTGAATATTATATATATAATTAATTTAAATATGATTTATTAATAATTTATGGAAATAGTCATATAATATGAAAATGTAATTATTAATTTAAATATGTAATTCTTATTTTATTTTTATATTTATATTAATATTAGATAATTCAATAATATATGGATACAAAGTTTTATCTATGTGTGTCTATGTGCGTGTTTATATATTTTTCATTGGTGCTTGAATCTATTGTGTTGTTTGTGTGTGTGTGTGTGTTTATATATGTTTTTATTGTTTGTGTGCATTTGAATTTGTTCATATGAGTTTATGTAATCGTATGTGTATGTTATATGTAAAGACCCATAAATTCCATGTAATTTTTTTTAATTATATGGGAATTTTACGAGTCCTCAAAAATTGATGGCGCAGGATTCTGAGGCTCAGTATACCCAGACTGAATTTCTGAAATATATTTCAGGTATGATCAGTAAACACATGAGAGGGTTTCTGTAACTTTTATACCGATGCTTGGAATTGAAATCATAGGGCACCGATGAACTCGCAGCCCCAGTATTATCTTAAAAGGACCATCACCTCAACCGCGGTAGGTCGATGGTGAAAGATAGATTATGGTTTTTTTGTGGAAGATTACAATAAAATAAAAATATATAACATTTTTATTAGTAGAAACCTCCCACATGGGGGCTATTGTGGTGGGGACCACCTGAACTAAAACCTCCCACATGGGTTATGGCGGTGGGGACCACCCGATTCTAAACCTCTCAAATTTGAATTCAATGGTGGGGACCACCCTACCATTGAACCTCCCACTTACAGGTTGGGATGTCTCCTTAACATACCCCACTTTAATTATGCCACACACTCTTATTAATTATGAAAATTAAATGATTCCATCATAATGGTTCCAACAACTAAAATGATAGATCCTATTTTATGTTTCCACCCCATCATTTGATATAGGATTTATGGTTTGGAAAATGACAGGGGAGAACTCATGGAAGTGCTTCTCCAATGAAGATTTCCAAATAAGAACTCTTCTCCTTCGACGAATCTATCCCCAAACTATGTCGATACATCTCAAATGATGAACGAACCCACGATCTAGGAAATTTCATCATCACCAAAATCATCTTTTTACTCTCCTCACCGGCGTCATTAGAGGAGAATTGTTAAGGGATCAACTAATGCCTATCCATCTCAACCATGGACAGTACTCAAACGAAATATCAAAGTAGGGAATAATTATGTGTGATTATTGTTTCCAATGTTCTTCCCTTCTATTTCACGGAATATAGATCAACTCTCAAACTAGTTGATCGGTGAATGTTTTCTTTTGCAGGTTTGGGAATAATCCATTCCTGGAGGATTTAGGGTTTTACGTTCTTCATTCACGTTTTTTGTGGAGTCTCTTGCTACCGCTAAAATGCAGATGGTGTGGGAAAAACAAACATTGCTCGAACCCTCCGTTGTTCTTCTTGAATGGTGTGTTCATTGTGATGAAGTGGGAAGACAACCATCCTCGGTGGGGCACGAGAACGGGGGCTGGCACCACCACTGGCTATGATAGAGGTGATGGAGAAACAGCGTCGCGCGCGGCCTCTACCGCCCGGCGGCTACCGTGCCGCAAGTGGCTCGTGGCCGCACCACACTGTGGCCGCCGCTACCCACGTCCACACCGCCCCGCGGCCCACTGCGTCACCCCGCGGCCTCACCTCCGGGCGACTTTGTTGCCCCCGTGGCCTCGTCGCCCATTGTGTTGTCTCGTGGCCTAGTCGTCCAGCGACCTCTCAGCCCCCATGGGCTTTCCCCCCTGACGACCTTCTGCATCCCCCACGGCCTTGCAGCTCCGCGCTGCCCCACGACCCTCTGCGCTACCCCGCGACCTCACCATCCCACGGAGTAGCACCCCCTTCTTGGCCTCACTACCAAACAACCGTCTACGGGCCCGCCTTCGCACGACCCTCAAGACCTCCATGCCACCTAAGGCGGTTCGGGTTGGACCCATCCACACCATGCTAGACCAAGCAGCCCGGGTTAATCCAAATCAGGTCTGGTCATTCCAGGCTGGGTCGGTCTGACCAGGTCAGACTGGACCAAGAGCAGATTCAATCATTTCTCTCTATCAGCCATAACATTGGCATCACATGTGAATTTGAAAAACCATCAATGGAAATGTAAACCTTTTAACTATATGGTGCCTTTGGTATTACAAACTTGAGATTTTAAAAATTTCGGCATACGGTCGGGTTCAATCGATCACGAATCCATTCAGGCCCTTGGGAATGGAAAGAAAATAACTTACAAATCGGGGGGATTATTGAGGCATCATCTATTGCATTGAGACCCCTATGACATGGTGGTCCAGTGGGATACATCTTCATCAGACATCATGGAAGTCTATGAAACAACCAGTGGATTTATGAGAGAACAATCTCAGAGAAGATAAACCTTTAGGTGGGATCTCAGTATATGGTTATTATGTGATGAATGAATATAGATTCTATGTGGGTCAGCACCATGGGAACCTGTGAGGGTTAGAACCGAGCGTTCCGGTGGGGGTTAGCACATAGCGATCTTATGTGGGTCAGCACCGAGTGATCCTGTCTGGGTTACCACCGAGGGATCCTGTCTGGGTCATCACCTAGCGATCCTTTGTGGGTCAGCACCATGAGATCCAATGTGGGTCTAATGATGATTAGGTATCCTTTAGGGGTCGACCTATTATAAGAGTAAGACAATATATTATTTACATATATTCATCTCTACTAGTTTTCCAATATTATATCTAGTGTGAGCTGATTATGTAAGTTGTGGTACATTCTTTCATGGTAATACCTTGGTGGTATTTTTCTATGTGGCGTACCTATGTGGTAATTACCATGTGGTGTTCCTTCCTTTGTGGAATATTTGTATTCTGGGCATTTTTGTTGGACTCTATGTTTCCTCATGATTGAGAAGGGTATACTTGATAACTTAGGTAAATGTACGGGCATATACGTTAGTAGGTTTGTCCATTTATTTCATACATTTTGGTTTATCCATTGTGGATTTTTTGTGACCTTGTCGGTCTCGGGGACCCTACTGAGTTTTGTTATACTTACCCATGCATGGGCTTTGCCCGCAAGTAGTTGTGTTTGGTGAAGATGACATACTGAACTGACTGATGACGAGTGTCCCAGTACAAGAGGTATCTTCGAGGTGGACCATAGATGAGGTGTACCATAGAGATGATTGTTCGAGAGTTTTACCAACCATTCATGTAGGATACTTGGGAGGTTATCAGTGGAGATGTTTCAGTTTTCTTGTACTTTTAGTTTCTTGTACTTTCTAGTTGGGCATGTATTCTGGCCCCATTTACTTACTATACAACTCGGTTTACTATTCAGTTTACTTGATTTTGTATCATGTTTCCTGATTTCATGATTGTGTTTGTAGGTTATTAAGGCATTGTATTCCTAATTTCATGGAATATGCCTTTGGTGATAGTCGAAAGCCCTTGGTATATGGATGGCAGGATTGGGGTAGTCACGGCATGGGCCCTGGGGGACGGGTCAAGAAAAAATTTTATCATAGGAGTTGGTTATACTGTAGAAAATATGACATTGATCTTTCTTTCCAATGTAATTATTGTTATGTATACTAATTGTGATTATTTGTTTAGGGAATCCAGTGTTGGTGCGGCAGCCGACCTATCCATACACTGGGACCCTGACTTTTGTTTTCTGACTCAGTACACAAAAACATTGATTGTGTGTCTGTTTTGAAGAGTATTCTTTGTGATATCCCTGAGTAATCACATCATGTATAACTTATTAACAATGGAGCATTATTATCATTTCAGGATGAATCCACATAGACAACCACGTAGGGTTCCAGATACTGTACGCACTAATAGCCCACCGAGCGATGAGGGTTCGGTGCAGGGCCCTCTTCCAGTAGTGGCACCAGTGAAGGAACCAGTGGTACCACTACCCCTTGGGCCACCGATGCCACCAGCCCGAGAAAAATAGGGTGCATGCCAGATGAGTGTGTTGTATGAGTTACAGCTCTGGAGGCCACCTAGGTTTAGGGCAGAGATATACCCTCTGGCAGATGAGGATTATCTGGAGGCCATTGTGAGAGTTTTCTATCTGGTAGAGACACCAAATGATGTCATGGTGATCTTTGCCGCTATCCATCTATAGACGAAAACATGCATATGGTGGATCTTGATTCTCTAGATTAAGGATGATGTGAAATTTCTCAGGGATAACTTCGAAATACTGTTTCAGGAAGAGTTTTTTCCAGCAACTCTTCATGCAGTGCACATTCAAGAGCTACTTCATTTGCAGAAGGGAAACATGACTATGGCTCTATACTCAACAAGGTTCACGAACCTTTCATGCTTCTACAAAGATATGGTGTAGGACCCAATCTTCATGGCGCAGACCATCGTGCAGGGGCTTAGGTGGGATATCATGGCTTCAATGATTTCTATTAGCATCCCGACGCAAGTGAGGGTTTTAGAGAGATCCCTCTTATTTGAGAGTTTCCTTGCTACGCAGTCACGAGCAGTGAGAATGAAATCCTGTCTTCACGTAGAAGAGTCTTCTACAACTGGCAGTAGAGAGATGTCACAAAGATCCAAATGGAAAAGACCTATATGTGGAAGACTGCATGATTCAGGATCAGTTGTGCGGGGCAACTAAGGTCTAGCCAGTCATGCAAGGAGTAGGCAGTGTTACGCTGTGTTGGGCAAGATCACATGGCTCATGACTGTTCGACTGGCCATACGAATGATCCGAAAATGGTCGAAAGTCCGCCTAAGCAGAGAAAGATGTTCAACCGATGAGGTATGCAGGGAGTAGGTGTATGTGGAAGAAGAGTTGGTCGTGCAACTGGTGGTGGGCTACGATTTGAGATGTTACCGCCACCACCAACATGTTTTCCACCACGACAACAGGGAGTTGGAGGACCGGGGTGAGCTCAGATCCAGGAATATAAGGACTACGATCACAATGCTCTGGAGATTATATGAGGTACGATCTATATTTACACAACCTTAGCTGCAGTACTTATATAGATAAGTTCTATTCATTATTTTATTTCTACTTCCCGCATTTGGAGCTCGAAGAATATGACAAAGTCGTTGGCTCGGTCCTTATGGCTAGATACTCCTACAAGATAAGATATTATGATTACGCACTTGTTCTGGTAGTGTGAGCTTACTCATCGAGGTGAGAGCATTAACTGGGATCCCCTATTAGTGGCATCGAGGACATATGATATAATCTTTGGTATGTACTTGTTATCTATAGTTAAGGATCATATTGACTTTATTAGGTGCAATGTGCAGATTTTCCGCCATGACAGGACCTAGTTTACCTTCACTAATGAGAACGGAGCCTATGTAGCAGATGACAGACATTCTCGGAGAAGAGTGAAACCAACCTGTCATTAATTGTCTAGCCTTACCCTCAGATCAATTTATGTGGAGGGTCCAAGTTATCTTGTAGTGGTGGAACAGTACACTGATGTTTTACATGATGAATATTCGTGTCTACCTCCTCGTAAAGAGGTGTAATTTTACATTTACTGGTACCCTGCGATGACACCGATATCTACACCTGCGTATCAGATGGCTGTGGTAGTTCATCGTGAGCTGCAGGTACAACTAGAGGACTTACCGGGGAAGGGATTCATTCGTCCCATTGTGTCTTCTTGGGCATCCCCAATTTTATTTTCCATGAAGGCAGATCAGAGTTTGAGACTTTGTGTCAACTATCGTCACCTGATTCAGTTGATGGTGAAGAACATGTACCCACTTATGATGATTGACAACCACTTTGTTCAGGTTAAAGGGGAACAATGGTTCTCGAAGATAGACCTCAGATCAGGCTATCACCAACTCAGAGTATGAGACGAGGATGTGCCGTAGAAGTCTTTCAGATGTCGGTACAACCATTATGAGTTCTTAGTTATGCCATTTGATGTATCCAATTCTCCAACATTGTTCGTGGGACTCATGAACCCGATATTTCTTACATTCCTTGACAACTTGGTAGTAGTCTTCATTGACGAAATTTTGATCTACTCGGATACTAAGGAGGAGTATTACTATCTTTTTGAGGTAGTAATAGACACACTCTGAGAGCACCAGCTTTATGGATTGCTCTCGATGTGCCTGTTTTGGATCCAAGAGGTTCACATTATAGGACATGTCATTATAGAGGCTAGAATTAAAGTGGATCCATTGAAGATTGATGTGATAAATTATTGGGTTCTTCCCAAGAGTGTGAAAAATATATTTTTTCTCCTAGGATTGGTCATATACTACAGGATATTTGTGTTAGATTTCCCCATATTGGCAGCACCCTTAACGAAATTGATGAACAATGGGAAACCCTTCTTGTAGTCAGAGATATGCTAGTAGAGTTTTCAGGAGTTGAGGTAGAGGGTGAATAGTGCTCTCATATTGAGGCTTCCAGAGGAGGTCGCAGGGTACATAGTCTACTGCGACACATCTGGGTCTGGGATTAGATGTGTCATTACGCAATAGCAAGCAGTTATCGCATATGGTTCTCGACAGTTGTAACAACATGAGCAGAACTATGATACCCATGACCTAGAGTTTGCAGGAGTGGTCTTCGCCTTGATGATGTGGTGACACTATATGAATGGATAATTCTTTACAATCTACTTTGATAACAAGAGTCTCAGGTATATATTCTATCAGAAGGACCTGAACCTAAGATAGTGTCGTTGTATTGAGTTTCCCTAGGACTATGACTTCAAGATAGTCTATACTCCTCCGAAGGGGAATGTTGTTGAATATGAACTGAGATAGAGGTATTGTATAAAACTACTACGCGAGGTGACATAACAGCTACCCACATTGCAGATATCCTTTGTAGTTCAGGATGGAGTAGTTTTTCTTCAGTCTCTTATAGCCACTCCCCCTCTTCTTCAGCGAGTTAGGGAGGCCCTATGTGGGGACACTGACAGTGAGGCTCGACGTGCTCCGATTTCCATAGGGCAGGCAGCTGATGGATTATCTGAAGATGGGGAGCAGGTCATCCAATTCAGAAGACGTACCATGGTACCGGTGTCACTTAAGGATGAAGTGATGAGGGAGTTCCACATATACACTCTAACGGTACATCCAAGAGTTGAAAAAATTTATCAGGATCTATGATGATAGTACTGGTGGACAGGAATATAGAGAACAGTTGAAAAGTGTGTCTCTCGGTGCCTCACATGTCAGCATGTGAAGGTGGGCACCAGGTACTAGTTGACTTGGTTCGACCTTCATAGGTCCGATAGTGGAAGTGGGATGGGATATCCATGGACTTTGTGAGAGGAAATCCATGTACATATAGGGGTCATTACTAGATTTGGGTTATCTTCAACTGACTCACCACGTCAGCCCACTTCATATCGATCAGAGAGAAGGGTTGAGTAGAGAGTTTAAGATGCCTCAATGTATAGGATAATGTGTAGTTACATAGAGTACCGTACACAATTGTCTTCGATTGTGATTCATGTTTAACGTACCGGCTATGGATGGGGTTGGAGGAGGAATTTAGGATGAATCATTGTTAACGAAACACCTTATATCCGCAGATGGATGGCCAGACTGAGCGGACCATTCAGACCCTTGAGGACATACTGCATGCTCACGTCCCCGACTTCGATCATAGATTAGAGGATGAATTTCCTTGGGTGGTGTTTTCATACAACAATAGTTATCACTCCAGCATAGGTAGGGAACCATTTAAGGCATTCTATGTTAATACTTTCATATCACATAGGTGTTGGACAGACCCAGGGGAGTCAGCACTAGTGCGACCATAGATTGTATGGGCTACCACAGAGAAGGTGAAGATCCACCAGGAGTGGACGAAGACTGCATAGAGAAGGCAGATGTCATATGCCAATAAGAGATGGATACCACTAAGGATGAGGATGGAGACCATATCTTTATAATATTCTCACATCAAAGTGGTTTGAGAAATTTGTTGAGGTGGAATGTTATCTCGGAGATTCATCGAAGCCTTTCAGGTCCACAGTTGAGTTGGCGAGGTGGCTTAACGCTACCCTCATCCACATCAGTTGCACTTGGTGCATGACGTTTTACACGTATCCTAGTAGTTGAGATATGTGCATGACCCTCCACACCTCATTGACCACAGAGAGTTGGACATCGATTTTGGGGTGCATTTTACGGAGATACGACTTCAGAATGAGGATTTACAGGATCTTGTCCTTCATGGGTGGTTGATATCTCTGGTTCATGTTCTTTGGTAGCACAAGAACCACCAGGAGAGCACATGGGGTCGTGAGGCTCAGATTCATGCTAAATTCCCCATATTTTTTCATAGTTTTTTTATGTGGCATTCGAGGAAGTAAATCCTGGAGGTGGGTAAAAAGTAAAGACCTAGAAAATCCGTCATTTTTTTAAATTATATGGGAATTTTATGAGTTTGTGAATATTGGCGGCACGTGATTCTGAGGGCCGGTGTTCCAGGAATGAATTTTTAAACATTTTAAAGGTATATTCAGTAAACGTAGGAGTATGTTATTGTAACATTTGAACCACTACTTGGAAATGAAATCTGAGGGAACCTATTAACTCACATAGCTGAAATTCACAAAGGAGACCTTCACCTCGACCTCAATAGGTCGAGGGTGAATGTATGATTTTGGGTTTTTCATGGAAGAACAAAATAAAATAAAAATGTATAACATTTTTATTTGTTGAAACCTTCGACATGGGGGTTATGGTGGTGGGGACCACCCAAGCCTAAACCCCCAAAATATGAAATCAATGACGGGGACCACCATACATTTGAACCTCCCACTTAAATGAGGGGAGGTCTCTAGAACATCCCCCACTTTAATTGTGCCACAGACTCTTATTAATTATGCCCATTTAATTATGAAAATTTTATGATTCCCACATTATATTTCCATCAATTAAAATTTTAAATATTATTTTATGTTGGAACCACATCCTTTGAGAAATGTTTTTTCTGTTGGAAGAGGAGAGGGGTGACCTTGTGGAAGAGCTTCTCCAATGAAGAACACCAACGGAGAACTCTTCTACTTCGACTAATCTTCTTCCAAACTCTGTCGATGGATATCCAATTATGAACGAACCGATGATCAAGGAAGCACCGTTGTCACCAAATTAATCATCTACCTTTCCTCACTAACATCATTGGAGGAGACTTGTTTCGGGATCAACAAAATTCCAATCCATCTTAACGACATATAATAATCAACCATACCATCGTGGTAGGGGTTTAAATATATGTGATTTTTGTTTCCCATGTTCTTAGATTCTAAAAGAAATAATGTGAGTCAACTCTATAACGTGATGATTGGAAGATGTTTTCTTTTTTGGGATTGGTAAAAATAAATTGTGGGAGGATTTAGGGTTTGACGTTCATGATTCATGTTTTTGTTGAGCCGCTTGCTACCTCTCCAACGCAGAGGGAGTGGGCCAAATAAACATAGACTACCCCCTCTTGCACTTTTTGTGAATGGTGGGTTATTTACAATGTAGGAGGACAACAACCACCCTCAGTGGGGCACGATAATGGTGGTTGGAACCACTGTCAGCCGCAATGAAGGTGTCGGCGTTGCGACACCACCCGCGACATTTGTAGCCCCGCGGCCACCGGTGTCTCTGACCACCACTGACCGTAGCCACTACTGCCTCACGACCAATGTGTCACCCCAAAGCCACATGACCCAGTGGCCCATCCACGCTACCCCACGACCTCGCTGCCCCATGTCTCTCCACGCCACCCCACGGCCTTGTTGTCCCATGGACACGTGTCCCTCGCGGCCAAGCCGCCCAACTGCCCTATGCGGCCCCCACGACCTCGCTGCTCTGGGATTCCCCATGTCCCACCACACTGCCCCACGACCTCACTGTCTCGTGGCCTCACTGCACCCATGACCTCATCGCCAGGCATCCCTCTGTGGCCCTCGCGGCATTGCCAATTTGGTCCTCCCGTGGCCTAGTCGCCTTGTGGACCTCCGCAACTCCATTTCCCCTCTATATCCCTTAGTTTCACAGATCTCGCAGCCTCGCAGACCAGTGACCCTCTACAGCCCCCGAGGCATCTCTTCTCTGCGGACCACACTTCCATCGCTTCCCCGCAACCCTCGCAGCTTCCGCGCCACCCTAACACCCTCGCGCTGCTCGATGGGCCCCGCGCAACACATCACGGTCTGGGCTAGACCCAGCGTGTGCCGAGACAGATCCCGTTGTTCAGGTCGATCCAAAATATGTCAGGTCAGACTAGGCCGAGTCCTGTTGGGTCGAACCAGACCTGTACTAGCTATGAACGTTTTGCGCTATCAGCAATAAAATTGGCACCTGGCATCCATTTGAATACCATCAATGGAGATGTATACCTTGGAGTGATAAATATACTATGGATGAAGCATGAATCTAACCGAGCCTATGGGACTAAAAGACGAATAACATACAGACCATGTGTCTGATTGACACATCATCTATTTGTGTTGAGACCCGTACGATGTTGCAGTCCTTTGGGAAACTTCTTCGTAGGACATCCTGGACGTTGGATTATCGAGCCGTGTAATGTGGAGAAATCCCACACAAAGGTGATCAATATTAGAGTGGGAACCCAGTAGCTGGTTGTGAAGTGAAGAATGAATGGTTATCTTGTGTTGGTCAGCACCGAGCAGACTTGTGTGGGTCATCACTGAGAGACCATGTATGTGTGAGATCCGAGCGATCCAGCGTGGGTTAGCACCAAGAGATATTATGTGGGTCATCACCTTGATATCATATGTTGTCACGTTGATGATTAGGGATCCTTCTTGGGTCTGCCTCTTAACATAGTAATATTATTTAGTTGTTAAATCTAATCAGTTATACTACTGTAACTATTTTATAACTGGTGTTAGCTGATTCCGTACCTTGTGGTACATTCATTCATGGTAATACCTTGGTGGTATTATTCTATGTGTCATACCTGTGTGGTACATAAATTCATGGTCTTCCTTACTTTTTTGATCAATGGTGTTTTGCGATTTGGAGTTGGACTCTGTGTTTCCTCATGATTATGATGGGTATACTAGATAACTTAAGTATATGTAAGGGAATATACCTATATTGGATTTTCAGTTGATTTAATTCTTTTTGGATTATCCTTTGTGGATTTTTTGACAACTTTTGGGTCTCGGGGTCCTTACTAAGTATCATTACACTCACCCTACATAGGATATGTCCACACCTTGTTGTGTTTGGTGCAGAAGACAGACTGTACAAACTAAGGATGATAGTACCAGGATTGGATGTATCATGAAGGTTGACCATAGATGAGACATACCACATAGACGACTATTCGAGAGTTGTACCTACACTTCAGGTAGGATCCTTTGTGGGTGATCACAAAAGTTATTTTAGTTTACTTGTACATTCAATTTATTATACTTTCTAGTTGGGCTTGTATTCCGGCCCATTTTAATTATTGTACTCACTATGTTTACTATTCAGTTTACTTGAGTTAGAATCTTGTCGTGTTCATGGTTGAATGTGTGTATATGTTATAAAGGTAATCCCTCCCTGGTTTTAGGTAAAATGCCATTGGTGCTAGTTGACAACCCATGACCTATTGAAGGCGGGTTTGGGGTAGTCACGACATGGGCCCCGGGGGACGGGTCGTGACATTATACATATGTGTACTTGTATGTGTATGTGTATGTATGTATGCATAAGTGTATGTGTATGTATTTTTAAATCTATATTTAATATAAATGTACATCTACATAAGTATGTACATGTGTATGTCCATGCTATTGTGTTTTTGTACGTTCATGTGAATGTCTTTGTTTGTGTATGTGTATATGTATGACTATGTTTAACAATATTTGTGTATGTTTATATATGTGTCCATATATGTATATGTGTATGTATTTCGTCATATTTATGTAAATTTGTTTGTCCATGTATATGTGTATATGTGTGTTTAGTCATATGTATAATTGTTTATGTATGTTCATGCACTTGTATGTAATTGTATGGATGTGTATATATATTTAAATGCATGTGTATGTGTATGCATATACATTAGAATGTGTATGTACATGGGTATGTGTATGAGTTTGTGCTTGTGTATATGTATTTTTTTATGTTTTATGTGTATTTATATATGCTAATATATAAATATGGATGATTGTGCATGAATGGGTATTTTATTGTATGTATGTGAATGTGTGCATACAAGTATTTGTATGTTTATATGGCTATGGCTATGTGTATGTTTATGTGCAAGTGATTGTAGATTTGTGTAGACATATATTGTGTATATATGTGTACATGTATGTCTATGTGTATGTATGTGTGTACATGCATGACTATTTATTGATTTCATAATATTTAACGGTTTTTAGTGTCTCTCTATTTTTAGTATTTCAATACTTCATAAATTTTAATTATAAATTCATTTAATATTCTTTAAATATATTCATTTTTTATAATTATTTATACATGTTTAAATATGTATATATTTTATTTAATAATAAAATTATCACAATTATTAAAAATTATAATGGTTTTTAACACATTATCTTTTCTATATACAATTAATACAGTGCATACTTCAATAATTAGTAGTAATAATATAACTTCATTTTTTAGTTGTATTTCATTTTATATTTTTGAAATTTATGTAATTGATTTTATCAAGAAAAAATTACTTTTTTTTAAATTTATTTCGTTCAATTTAGTCATTTTAAATTACATTTAAATATTTTTTATGAATTATGATTTTGAATAATTTTAATTATTTTTAGAATTAAATTATTTTTTAAAAACTATACTTATTATTTAATGTGATATAAATTTTTTACTATTTTTAAAATTAATAAGAATAATTTTTTTCATTTTTATTTATTATGTTTTAATATTTTATTATGTTTTATATCCAAATAATTTATTCCTATAAGACCATCTTAGAACCACAATTTCCCAGAAATTTAACCACAACCTACATCATCAATAAAACTATTTAGGAGTTTATGTAAATAAACCAAAATTATTGGGATGTGCTTTAAGAAAATTGGTAATGAATGAAAGAGTCCATGAAGGTAATTCTTTTCAATCTCGACTGTGTGTTCCATTGAGAGATGATGAGAGATGGATGGATGTCTCAGCGTAGGGATCACAATGATACTCGAGCGGCATGATTCAGGGATGGCGTTGAATGTATGGGAAGCTAGGATTATTAATGTGGGAGGGGAGATAACTCTTCATCGCACAATTTTTGGTCATATCATGATGATAGTACCAAGACCGATGATGGAGAAACATCATTGCTAATGACATTATCATGTTGTGATGGTGTGGGAGTTTCATTATTCGGGCGATAGATTTGAAATAATGGTGGGTGTGTTTGTGAACATAGGAGAGCATGTTTAGTGGTAGTCATTGTTGAGTGTTGATTATAATTGGTGAACACCTGATT
The DNA here is from genome assembly GCA_963277665.1 of Viscum album. NCBI lineage: Eukaryota > Viridiplantae > Streptophyta > Magnoliopsida > Santalales > Viscaceae > Viscum > Viscum album. Next base: position 7,366,219 of record OY728121.1, on the reverse strand, counting down.
GATAATGAAGATGGTATCCTGATAATGATCTATGCCAACACTCTGTGAAGTTCGACAAGATAATTGAAGAACAAGGCATGGGAAGGGCATGTCGATAATTGGATTGTAGGGGAGGCCTAATATGTTGTCATAAATCCAATAGTTGTTAATGATAATGATGGGTTATATGGTCCATGTTGGTATGGGTATATATTTCAAGGGTCTTATGGTCAATATCAATAAAAATGTTCTTCTATGGGCCTATTGAATATTGCTCTGTTATCATTTGGGGGATATGACATTCCAATTGGACAATGGGTGAGTTGTGTGTGTGTTTTGGTGTATTGGTATCCCCAAGTACATAATATATATATATATATATAAATTTGTATAATCTATTTATTCATTTTTATACATTTTTTATACATATGTTTTTTCTTTTTTCCCATGAAAGATAACGCCTCTATGTATCCGGGTAGCATAAGATCTGTTACATTTCCCGTAAGCCCAAGGACACTTGACTTAAGAACATGATCTGTATGCTCAGTTTAGCATCTTGACTGCATTATCATATCTGCATCACAAGGTGTGGGTCATGCCTGCATCACCACATTCCCACATCATGCCCACATCATTGTCGACCTATGTCACTACATGTGATATAAACCCCCAAGGGTTATTCCAAGATTCGAACACAAATTAATTTATTTATTATAAGTTTGTAATCCTTTAAAAAACATCACTCTTTAAGAGTTATTAACATATTACATTTTATTAATTCATTGTTAATATGATTTCAGACAATATTAACTAATAATTTCTAATAATTAATTTTTCTTATATTATTGGATGTTTTTGATTTTTTTTATATTTATTTATACATAATAATTTTCTATGTTTTAATATTATAAATTTTATTATTATTTATATGATTAACATTTTATCAATGTCATTTATTTTGGTTTAAAGCCTTTAAAATGTTCGATTTTTATATAATTTATTTATTTATATGAATTTTTAATGATTCTATACATGTTTTTTGTGATTTATATTAATTCATTTAACCATTTAAATTTTATAGAATTTTATATTATGATTTATTATTTTGAACATGTTTTTTATTTATGTGATTAATTTTCATTCCATTCTATTCGTATATGTATTTCATATTACATATACCAAAATTTTGTTAACTATTGTTATAGACCAACTATACAAATAGTTTCTAACAAAAATTTGAATTGGTTTATACAACGAAAGACAAGAAAATTGCCCCACAAACCATTGGAATGACATTTAAGAACTATTTTGTAGACAATACCAATGGTTGCAAACTATTGGTATCCAATTTTTAATAAATAGATGATAATATTATTTTCTGGTTCATTCTCTTTTATTAAAATAGTTGAAAAATGGGGGTCCCATTTTATTACCTTATCCTTTCCCTCTAAACAGCCTCCTGTTAGGTAGGAGGAAATCACTTGTTGTATGATATCGCCTATAATTTTTTTATCTACGTTCCTTTATTAGAATTCAGTTCCTTTTTTAAAAAACTCAAATTATAAAGAAATGAAATTCGAACATACCAGTTCCACATCAAAAATAATTTCTTGACCCTATAAAATTAATGTGTCAAAACGATGTTGAGTAGAATTAATAATTCCTATTATAGGATTATCAACAATTAAATATCATTTCCCTTAAACTATGGGGATAATAAATTTTAACTCATAGTAGTATCATTATCTTGATGACCCAATTCAATATTCCTACCACTTTTATCCCATCCCCATCTCTAATTAGTATGGGGGTATTTATTTTTTAATTTTTATGTTCTTTAGGCACAACTGAATTCATTATCATCACTATTGGATTTTAATGTCTTCATTTTACCTTTTTATTTAACATTATATGTTCATTCTTTTGTGGCAAACACTTAATTTTATTTTTTATACCCATTCTATTTCAAGAGGCTCATTAAATTTAACGTTCTCAAGGCTAGGTGATTGGGACTTAACAATGTTGTTATCATATGATACAACATCCACATCATCTCCGATGAATCCTATCAATTAAACACAACCAGGTCTACCAGGTACCAAGTGAAGTAATGTATGAACATAAAATCCTCCATATTTCATTACTCATTAAAATAAAACCTATTTAAAAAATACTTGATTTCTATGATTTTCAATAGGTTTAAATTTAATTAGATTTTATATTTCATTACTGATATCACTCATTCACATTAATTAATGATTCCCAACAAAACAAAACTATCACAATAAACATAATTTATGACTTATTCTCTAAGATATATATTTTTATGTAGTATAAATAATTCCATAAGAATAACCGTTGTGGTTTATAAGTTCATACATTTTTTGAATTTATTTATTTTGTTAAATATTAATATTGTTGTATAAATATGATTAATATGATTAAAAAATGGATGAATACTAATAATATGAGAAAAGAGTGTGAGGATTGGTTTCGTCAAATTTGGAAATGATCATACATAAAACCCTTTTAAAATAAATTTTATGTGTTTAAAATGTTATTATTCAAAACTAATTATTCTAGAGTGAGATGAACATTTGATCTATTACAAAATATATAAATTTTATAAATGGGAGAATTATCATAGGTAAAAACAAAATATATATTGGGACAAGGATAACATTGGTTTTTATGGATAATCAACTATGATTATATGTTTGAATAATGATAATGATCTTATTAATGATTTGATTATAGGTGTGATGATAGATAATATCATATTAAGGAAAATAAAATTACAACTGGAGATTAGCATCATGATCAACCAAATTTTTTTTGAAGTTAACGATTATTGAAAAGTCACCATTGTATACTAGTTATATTAAATATACATCATTATATACCATAATGAAGGTATATAGTGTAAATGTTATAATTTTATGAATTGACACCGACATTTATAAACTAATTTATCTACTGAATGATATTATCGATGAATATAATAATAATCCTCAAAAATCATATTTAACTAAATGATTTTTTATTTAATGTGTATGATCTATGAAATATACAATCATGTATAAATGATTATATACAAATTTTAAAATACATTGAATCACATATATAATTCCAAATGTATGGTGAATCTCAGTAAAAGAATGATTAATAAATTCCTTTGAATGTTATATTGAATATTACTATAAATCTAAGTATTTAGAACCTATAAAAATGTAAGGGTATTTCTTGAAAATAAACCTCAGAGGTAGAAAAAAATATAAAAATATTGGAAAATAATTCCCATAGTAGACTATATTATGTTAAATAAGGTTGATCATGAGTATCCTAAAATTGTAAATGAGTTGAGAAACCATCAATATTTGTTATCTTTTATGTAGTGAATCCTTTTCATTTTCAATTAATTACCCACAATATATGGATAGTTATATTTAAAAATTATAACGTCCCCCCATTGTTGTGAATCAATTGAAAATACAATATATTTTATATTCGTATAAAAATGAAAAATGGATATTGATATTGATATTTATTTTTATACATTTTTTGAACATTAAAATTAATGTTCAATTTAGTTGTTTTTTTTGTAGGATTCTAACATAAATAGATATACATTTTTGAATGACATGTTGTATTGGATGATTTATGTTTTTTCTACAAGTGGTAATTATTTAGGATATAATATTAGATGAACTCAAGGTTGTCCAATTTGGGATCAAGGTACACACTGTGTGAGGTAAAAACATTCATCAAATAAAATATTTCTAGGAAATCAATAATTTCTACCCTGAAGACATAAATTCAATTTTTGGATTTCATTATTTGAATAGATTTTGGAAAAAGGTATAACACCATATCCACTAACATGTGACATTTAATTATTTAATATAATATTTATTGAAATGTAGTTTTAGAATATAACAAAAAATAGAAATTATTTATAGTATTACATTATAAATTTTATGAATAATATTTCATTCCATCAACAATTTAGCTTCCCCAATGAGGTATTTTTTATGATAATTACAATTTCATTTAAAATACTTATTATAATAATTTATTTATATTCTTTATTACTAGAAAGACTATAAATTTATCATTATTTTAAAAAATGTAGTAGGACTTTTTATATATGAATGGCCAACATATATTGTGTTAGAATGTATGTTCACAAAATAAAGTGGTTACATTCTAAAACTTCTTTAGTAAATTTAATCATCATATAACTTAATTTTTTTAGATAGTTTTTTATAATATTTTGTTGATACATATGTAGTTAATTTTTAAAAATATCATGATGAAATAACTACATATATATTTTTTAATTTAACCATGTTGTGCTATATTAATGAAAAATATCATTTTAGAAAAAAATTGCAATTTATCCCATAATAATGATGTCGTCATATAATATTTTTTATGTCCCAACCTGGGTTCCACTATTCGGTTCCACAAAGCTGGTTGGTCACATTCCCTCATGTATGCCTCCCCGTACACCGGAGTTTGCCAACTATAAAATAGGTTCTGGTAAGTCATTATTGGGGATATTATACCATCTATTATCATAATAAAACACTAGAGAAAGCAAACAAAAATAACCAAATATGGAAACATAAAAATAACCATAAAAATATCAATACATATGATAGTAAAAAGTAGAATATACAATACTCAGTTGAATGGTAAATCATGAAATGACAATGCTAGTGTCAAGTGTCTATAGTGAAACTAAATGTATATACTCAATGACTCCAAAATGGGTCTTGAACCGTGTTCGGTTCCCTCTCCCATGCTTTAATCCCAAAAAGAAACCTATCTCATGGCCTTTAAATAATCATGCCTGGAAAAAACCATGTCTACTGATGTGTCGATTCCATAGCCCAAATAGTGTGTTAGTACAAATCAGTAGGCCACAACCAAAGTATCATAATTCAAGTCTTGTAAGAGGATAGTGCATTTAGTTTTATGAATAATTAAATACAATGCCTAATTTAAATAGTTATTTCATTTTCACTAAATTGTTAATCCCCACATTTTTCTTTGTTTCAATTCATGTTTCCTAATTGAATCATCATTCAATATTATCATTCAATCAGTGTAGGTCTACATTCCTAAAACCATAAAATATAATTTAATAATCATTCATTAATATAAATCAATTGGTGTAGGTATTCATTCCTATCACCCTAAATATCATTATGTTTATCTCACCATTCCTATTAAATTATATCTCATTCAGTGTAGATCATCATGCCTAGTAGAACATAATCTCAAGAGAGGAAAACTATTGTGGAGTAACACCATGCGTTTGTGTATATGTGTATGCGTATCTTAATGTTTATGTACATGGGTATGTGCATGTGTATGTGTATATGTATATGTTAATGTTGTATGTGTGTATATATTCATATGTATATATGTTGATGTTTTCACATACACATGTTTGTAATTTTATGTTTCTGTATGAATATGAAAATGCATGTGTATGTGTATTAATATACATATGTATGTGTATGTACTTTTGTATTTGTATTAGTATGTGTATGTTTATATTTATTTTATATATAGTAGGAGTATGTATATATTTCTACATATAGATAAGTATATATGTTCTTATATGGGTATGTAATTGTATTTATGTGTATGTGTACATACATGTATGTGTATATTTAAATGCATGTGTCTATGTGTATGGGTATTTGTATGTGTTTTAAAACGTTTTTATGTGTATATTGTGTATGTATGGGTACATGTGTGTATATGCATATATATATATATATATATCTGTACATGTATGTCAATTTATTGATTTAATATTATTTGATGGCTTTTAATATCTCTCCATTTTAAGTATTTTTAATAATTATTTCATTTAATTTATAAAATAATTTTGAAATATATTCACTTTTGAAAAGTTTATTATGTTTATATATATATATATATATATTTAATTATAAAATAACATATTATTATTTATTAAAAAATTATAATGGTTAATAATATTTTATATTTTATATATACAATCAATACATCTCATTCTTCAATATTTTTCAGTTTTAACAAAATTTAATTAAATAATTTTAATCAATTTAATAATTCTCAATATATTTGTAATTATATCATTTTATAAAAGTTAAAAAAATTATATAATAAGATCTAATACTTTTGATTTTTCTTTTAATTTATATGATTAATATTTATGAATTTTATTTATAATGTTTTATGTTTTTTAATATATTTTTGAGACCCATATAATGGATTCTTATAAGACCATCTCTAAACCACACCATTTTTCCCTGAAATTGAACCCCAACATACACCATCATAAACACCATTTAGTTGTTTTTTAATCGTTACCAAATTATTTGGATGGGATTTACGATGAAAAGTAATGTCGGATTGGGTCATTGAACGTCATTATATGTAGTATTGAAACTACATCCCATTGAGAGACGGTGAGAGTAAGATGGTGGCATTGTGGTTGGGATGAATACAGGTCTCAAGTATTAGATTATAGTGTTAGCGAATAATATGTGGGACGGAAATATTTTGGATGTTGTTGGTGCTACCACTCTTCATCGCTGATGATGTTAGAATTGAATGACAGTGGACCAAAAGGGCAATGATGTTTATGCTCCATCGATGATTGGGGATTCATTGTGCAGCACATTGGATGTTGTTGGACTTGAGCAATAGATTTTGATGCAATGAGGATGTTTCTGTGAATCTCATAAAGATGGTGTGGTTTTTAGGATTTGTCTATTGGTGGTTAGTATTAGTGAACACCTGATTGACATATATGGTGGTTTTCTGATGGTCATATATGAAAATATTCTAGGATGTTCGGTGAGGTAAAAAATTCTCATGGTATGGTCCAAAATATTCCATAATTTATTTGTAGGGGAGTACCAATCAATTGTAAAAATATGATATTGGTGCATGATAATGTTGGGGCCAATGGGCCATAGTGGTATGTGCATAAAATGTAAGGACCATAGGGATAATATCAATAAAATGTTGATTTATGGGAATATTAAATATAGTTGGGTTACCCTTTGGGGGATACAGCATGCCCATTGGTAAGTGGGTGAGGTGTGTGTATGTTTTTGAGTATTTGTTTCCTCATGTACCAAATATATATATATATTATTTATTTATTCATTTTTATTTATTTTAATGTGTATGTATTTTATTCTTTATTAGATAATTCAATGTCCTTTTTTTATCTATGAAGAGGATGATCCATTATATAGAACATTGGCCCAAGTCCATGTGGCCCTGTAATGTGGCCTGAAAGGCTGTATGTAGCATTATGATGGATCCATTCTGTTTGTGTCACCGAGCCAAGGTCATGCCTGCATCATCTCATGCCAACATCACGCCCACATCATTGCCTTCATATGTCACCACATGCGATGTAAATCCCCTAGGGGACATGTTATGATTCAAACCCTGGGGTTTATGTCTATGTAATTGATTAAATTAAACTTAAAAATTCAATTTTTAATCAATATTTACATATTCAATTTTCATTATTAATTATTAATATTATTTCCTATAATATTATTTAATCATTTTTAATATTTAACCATTTCTTTTTTAATTTTTTCATTTTTAATATTTATTTATATATAATTATTGACTATGATTTCATATTATTAAATAGTCTTTTATTTGTATGAATAATATTTATTAGGTTTCTTTTATTTAGGTGTTATTCTTTTTAAAAGATTGAAATTTATTTAATTAATTAATTAATATTTTTTATTAAGATTCCTTATAATTTTTTATGTTTTTACAATTAATTCAATTAATCAATCAAAATTTACCTAACTTATTACAGTGTTATAATATTAATAACAAGTTTTAAATTTTTATGAAAATTTATCTCTCAATTTTATTTATTATGTTGTATTATTTTTTAATTGTTTGAAATATATATAATTAATTTAAATAAATGCAATTTTTAATATTTTCCTCAACATTTTGTACGTGATCACAATTCATTTAATTCTTCTTACATATGAATTTTTATATATATTCTCTATGTTTCATTATTATTAATATGTATTAATCATCATTTTAATATATATTCATTTTCAATTTTGTCAATAATTTATATAATTAATAAAAAAATCAATTTTTAATATTATTTTTTGAGTATATTGATATTTAATAATTCAATTTCACTTTTTTTTAAATAATGCATTTGAGATTGTATATTCATTAATGTAGTTGTATTTTTTAAAAAAATTTACAACTAATTCAGTATTAACATATATTCATTTAATATATAATTTTTTCATATAAAAATGTTTTTTATCTCTTAAATAAAAAGTTTTTTAAAAACCTATATATATCAGTGATATAATATTAGTGATGATAAATAACGTTTTTATCTACTATAATTTTAGTGCTGATAATGATAGGTTCTATCGGCGAAAAAATTATCACGAACAAGACTTATATTTTTTGAAATATATTAATTTCACATTGATGAAACTCTTATTTTCTCGTTATTTTTGAAAGAAATGATAAACAATACTTGATAAAAAAAATTAAACACTAAGGGAACAAATTTATATTCCCCGTTATGGATTCTGAAATTCCATACTCAATGATTCTTATATGGTTTATAATTGTAATTTTTTATTCAACCATTTTGTAAAATGATTTAATATTCTAAGAGCATTACTGATTAATCTCACATGCGAGCCAGACTGAATAACATGCAGAGTATAATAAAGTCTAATCAATAACAACCTAATTGTCCAATCAACATCAATAATTAAAAATATAAAACATTCCCATACAATTAAGAAATTCTATTTCATAATAATTTTTAGACCTAGAAAATTCCAAATTTGGTTTCAATACATAATTTTTAAAATGAATAGTGCATTATAATGTTATTATTGAAGTGATGAAACATCAAATATCGTTGTTCAGTCTCCTTCAAAGATCATTATCAATGGTAATCTATCTCAATTCATCAACCATACATGATTTTTTGGATACGGGGTTGATATTTCCATTTCTGTTGTGAGTTGATGAATTGTGTTTTTTCTAATTTAATTTGTGTCCAAGGAAAATAGGACATATTTCATGGGGGTTGGTTTAAAGATTAATTCCAACTAATTCACACCTCTTCTTTTACATTGGTATATTTTTTTTGATCAATGGACACTCTTTAATAATACATATTTATTTTTCAACTTATACAATAATAAGAGAAGAAAATACATTTAATGAGTTAATTATTCAAAATCATGAATTTCCATCAGCTTTGGTGAGAGTACTTATAGAAAATAATTTCTTTTTCGAACCTCAGGTATTCAGGTGAATTATTAAAATAATAAATATATGTTTATCTATGTGATTTTTGGTCAAAATGAAAGATTAGATGTCTCGATCATTATGGACTGGTAAGAAAAAAAATTAGTGCTGGAATTTTATGAGGTGCAGTATATTAGGGAATGAAGCACTAATAAATTCTTTATTTCAATCATTTGTAGAAAATAATATTTATTTATTTAAGATTCCTAACTTTTTGATTTTCCAAATTCACTTTCACCATGCTATGTTCTAGGGGGATATGATCAATGGAAAAAAGATCTTTTCTTTTTTGGGGATAATCTATGCATCCATAATTCATGAGGTGGTATGGGATATCAATACATGTACATGATCCAATTTAATCATTTTAAAATGGAAGGATCATACTTGATTCATATCAATGGATCCTTTTTTACTAATATGATTGAATCTAGATATTACCAACATAATGGATTTTTGGATGTAGCCTTTATCACTCACCCTAGATTTTATTGGGAGATTCATCCGAGGATTATGTGTTTTTCATCAAAAGTGACACTTTTGGAGAATAGGATATAGATCCAATGTCTTCTTTTGGAGGGTCCCATTACTTTATTATAAATTTGATATCATGACCACATACTTGGTAGTTTCTCATTTTTAAGAAATCCATTGTTTCTCAAATTTAACTGATTCTAAAAACAGATGGTGTTTTGATAAACTAGTTGTTTAGTTCAATGATAGGGATTAGAGGGTTATTATATGTGTTCTGTGCACACAATGTGAATAAGAATGTGTTAAACATGAAATGATCTACCATCATGGGTACATTAATCATATGGCAATCATAAAACCCAAATGTGGATAGGATTATTAATATGTAGAATGGTTTTTTGACTCTATTCACAAATTGGACATCTTACATGACCATTAATAATTTATAATATCTCATTACTATATCGTGGATTATATGAGTGAAATGATATGTCATATTCATGAAAAATATTTAAAAACCTGACTTATTTTGGATTACAATGGTTGTATATCATAAGGATATTTTGATGCATAATGATATTCAGCTTGATATCCCCTTCCTATCATCTCGCCTAAGAAATTAGAGCCCGCACCATCCAATTAGTTTATGATAAATGTGGATGTTTTTATCATCAAAATCAATTTTATTAGAATGGTTCTTGAGTTATGTGATTATTTGGTTTTCATTATCACAACATAAAATATTTCTATTCAATTTTTTGGGATCCATTAGTTTCTGAAACCCATACATTATTCAGTGGATTCAATATCTCCCTTGAGAGTGGATTAAAAAATGTCACAATGAAATCAGACTATATATTCATTATTAATGGTATTTAATCATAATAATGGGATCTCTGATACATCATATTTATAGTTAAGAAGGTTCAATCCATTTTAGTCACTATTAGAAACTGGACAAATACCAATAGATGCATTCCAACGATTTTACAGAAACTGTTGGTATTGGTACATAAAATGACTACATAACAATGTTTTGGAAAAAACATGGGTATGAAATCCATTATATGATCATGTAATAGTTGTTTTTATAAACCCATTGGTTATGTGAATATCTAATGAAATTGTTTCATACAAACCACTGGAATATCATTAATAATGTGACGTTATACCAATGATTTGGATAAGACCATATGTATAGCTCACAATTAATGAACCTAAACTAATGGTTGTTCTAAAATCAATGATAATGGCCCCACAATTAAAAATACCTATATAAATGGTAAGTAAAACTATTTTTATTGGAATATAGGAATGGTTTTCCAAAATTTTTTTATTAGTATTCTTATTTCTATTGACATTTTTAATTATATATCATTGAATACATAAAAAATACAAATAAATATACATATTCATATTTTCCATATTATTTTTCCAAATTATATTATTTCATAGTGGTTTTTTTGTAATATTAATCAGTGGTTTAGAGATCAAAACCATCATGGGGTTTTTTGAATTACATATATCAATGGGGTTTCAAACTATTGGTATTGTTTTTTCATGGTTCATAAAGCAATGTTTTGTAAAATGTAACCATATACCAACTATTCAATGGTTTTGAAAAATCCATTGATATAGTTCTATACTGATGACAAGAAACACTATAGTCCCCCAATCCATTGGTATTTCATATATCAACTGTTAGGGGGATATACCAATTATTCCAAACAATTGGTATTGGATTTTTTAAAATATTTCATCCTCTTATTTTCAAGTTCATTGATCATTTTGAAAAATGTATGTAAGGGGGTGAATCATTTGATAACCAAATATAGTCTCTCTGGAGAGCCTCTTATTTGGTAGAAGTACTTCCCACCCTATTTTATATCACATATAATTTATTATCTATGATCCCTTATTAACATTACATTGTTCAATTAAATAATTGTTTATAAATAAGATATGAAAATTTTGGCATAGTAGTTCAACATACGAAATAATGTCTTGTCCCTCTAAAAATAATTTTAACAAATGATGTTGTGTGGCAGTAAGAATTAAAATTTTGGGATTATAATCACCTAAATTTATTTCCTTCATAGGATGTGGTTTGACCATTTTCACTCGCAGAATTTGTATCTGTTTCTTACCCATTGATGATTCCTTTCACAATCATCTCATCCTTATAACCAAAAATTATGTGGATCATTCTTTTTAATGTATTCTTTATCTTTGTATAGCTAAATTCATTATCATTACTTTGGTATTTTTTATGTGATTATTTTATCGCTTTTTAGATAACATTATTGGTCCATCCCATTGAGACAAACCCAATTTTTTATACGTTATACTCAATAAATTTCATGTTTCTCATTGATTTTATGGTTATAAAGGATAGATGATTGGCCCCATTAAATTTTTTCATCATCTAATAAAAGATCAGATTTATCACATATGTGACCAATAATTTAAACAACTCCTGGTCTTTGATATACCAAGTGATGAAATGTATGAATATCAACACCTCCATATTTCTTTACTCCTACCTAGAAACGCTATAGAAACCATCCATGATCTCATTTATTTTCAATAGATCAAAATATAATTATATTGTTTGTAACATTATATATATAACACATTCCATTATTTAATGCTTTAAAAAAATACAATGAACTATCAAAAAAATAATTTATACCATATTATGAGATAAAAAAATTTCGGTGCCCCTAATAAAAATTCCATAAAAATAATGTTTCATTGTTATGATTTTTTATTGTGTATGTATTTAATTATTCTATTAAATATTAATATTATTAAATCAATTAATATTAATATGAATAAAAAATTGATGGATTATAATCATATGAAAAATTGAGTATGAAGATGGTGTTCATATAATTTTCACAATATCATGCATATAACCCTTTCTCAAATACTGTTTTTGTGCCTATACTATTATTAGTCAAGAAATATTAGTACAGATGAGTTGGAAGAACACTTAATCTATCATGGAATAGATAAATTTTATAAATGTGATTGAAAACATCTGTTAATAATAAATGTATCTTGGGATACGTATAACATTGTGTTTTATGGATAATTAGATATTATTAGATGTGTGAACAATAATAATGACTTTATTGACGATATGGTTATAGGTGTGATGATGGAGAATATCATATTGAACAAAAACATATTATAATTGATGATTAACATAACAATGACCCCTAACATTTGTTATAGATATAGAGATGTGAAATTACATAAATTTATACTCGTTGAATTATATATACATTATTTTAAACCGTAAAGAATAAATATAGTGTAGATGTTGGCAAGGTATTGATTGACACCATCATTACTGAACTGTATTGTCACTTGAAAGATATGATCACGGAATATAATTATCTTGTTGAAAAATCATATTGAACTAAAACAATTCTGCATTTAATAGGTAAGAAGTATGAAAGAATACAAGATAATATAAAACATCGTATACTATTTTTAATTTAATATGAATCACATGAAAAAATACCATTGTATGGTCCATCTCTATACAATAATGATGAATAATCATATGATATAATGTATTTCATTTTAAAATTAATGTTTCCAAATGATATTGATATGTAGTAAAATTTACATATATTGGATTACCATCAACTGAATTACATTCCCTCTTTAGATGGGGATTGTAAATTTACACATGTAGTAGTTTCTTCACCTACTAATTCAATTATGTATTCCTTAAACATTCATCTGAACCTCATCACCGATCAGTAATCAAGAAATTATATTTAATGTGTTCTCCCTCTTGGCACCATGGATTTCATTCTCATCAATATTGTATTTTTTATGTCATCATAATGAACTTTTTTCTATTATCATTATTTGTTCATCCCATTGAGAAAAAACCATAATTTATTCATTGTTCCCAATTTGTTTCATGAGTCTCATTAAATGTAATTTTCAAAATTCATGGTGGTTGGGCCCCATAGAAATTTTCATCGTCTGATAAAATATCAACCTCATCTCCTATGTATCCAATCATTGACACACAACTAGTTATTCCATGTACCATGTGGAGAAATGATCTTTCATCTTCTCTACCTTATTTCATTAATATCACCATGATAGTCTATAAAAACCATCCATGATCTCTTTTTTTCAATAGATGAAAATTTAATTATATTAATTTTATCATTATAGATATAAAACATTCCCATTTTATAAGATTTCAAACAGTAAAAAAAATATAGATACACCTCATTTATACCTTATTATCATAGAAAAATAGTTTTAGGTAGCATAAATAATTTCATAAAATAAAGTTTTAGGATTATAACATCGTACATTCTATGCATTTAATTATTTTGTTAAAAATTTATTATTATTGAATCATAAAAGATTAATATGAATAAAAAATGTATGGATGCTAATCATAAGAAAAAATATTATGAGCATGGGGGTAATAAATTTTTAAAAGATCACAAATGTATACATTCTCAAATACATTGATTTTGTATAATCTATTATTATTAATGTATGATTATTCATTAGGAGTTCTAGGAAAACATGATCTATCATGTAATTGATAAATTTTATAGATGTTGTAGTAACCATATATGAAAATTAAATATATCTAGTGAGAGGAATAAAATTGGGTTTTATAGATAATATGACATGTTTATAATTGTGGATAATGATAATGACGATATATATGATTTGAATATAGGGGTGATGATGAAGAATATCATATTGAGGAAAAGAAACTTATAATTTAATAATGACATCATGATCACAGAAAATTATTTTAGGAGATAATGTGTTGTGAAAAGAAATAATTTTATACTAGGTTCACAAAATATACATCAGTTTAAATGACACTAAAGAAATATATTTTAAAAGATGGATATATATGGATTGAAACAAGCTTAATTGAACTTCTTTCTCTACTAAATTATATGATCCCATAAAATAATTATCTTTCCTAACAAACATATTGCACTAAATTAATTCTTCATTAAGTGGGTATGACCTATGATTCAATACATTTTCATCTATTTGACTGTATACTATTTTCGAAATATGAAGAATCACATTGAAATTACCCAACATATGGTGAATCTCGATACACGATAGATGAATCATTTCCATTGAATGATTTATGGTACATTATAATCAATAAAAAGTTTAGGATCCTATATAGAATTGAGTGTACTACATGAAAATTGAAGTGGCTTGTAGATAAGATATATAAATATGGGAAAAACGTTCACCCAGTAGACAATGTTCAATGAAAAAAATTAATCACAAGTAACCTTAATTTGGAAATGAGTTGAGAAACTCTCATCCTATGTTATCTGCTAAAGGAGTGAATCATTATGGTTTTCCAAGAATTACTCAAATTATATCAATAGGTATGTTAAAAAATTATAACTATCCACCAAGATTAATCCAAAATAAAAAATAAAATATGTTTTATAATCTTAGATATAGAGAAGAAAATTTATATTGATATGGATAATTATTTGGATCCATTGACTGATAATTTTATTTTTTTGATGGAATTAGTTGTTATGTTTTATTATTCTTATAGAAATGATTATTTAATTTTCAAAGATACAATTTAAGGAATGATAAATTATTTATTTTGTTATTGTAATTTGATAGAATATAGTGTCATAATAACTCAAGGTTTCCCATTAATGAACATGGTCTACACTCATTAGGTTTAAACATTCCTGAAATATAATGTTCATATGACATAATAGTTTTCTACCCTATAGAATTAAATACCAATATTGGATGATGCTATTCGATGGGAGTTTGGAAGAATATATAACAAATTCTACACTAATAGGTTAAATTTCGATTGATAATGTAAAATATATGAAAACATCATTTTAGAATGAACAAAAATAATGGAAATGATTTTGGATATTAAAAATGAAATGTTATTATTTATATTGAATTCCATCAATAAACTATCATCCCCAATGAAGTAATTTTTATGATAATTACAATTTAATTTAAAAAACATAATAATAGACTTTTATTTATATTTTTTTATTTCAAAAATTATTTTCTATATTAAATTTTTTTAGAAGTGGAAATAGATTTTTTTACAAATGAACTAACAACAATAATTTTGTCAGAATGTATACAGAAATCATGAAGAGGTGAAATTATTTAACTTTTTTTTAAATTTATTGATAATTTATCATCATATTTGAATTTAATTAAAATATAATTTTTTACTGATACTTATGTAGTTAATTTTGAAAATATCATGAGTAAATAACATCATCAATAATTGTTTTTTATTTATCCATTTGGTGATATATTAAGTTAATAAATGATCAAACAAGACAATTATCAACTATTTCTACAATAATGATAATGCACTCATGAACTATTTTATCTCTTTATAAAGGTATACATTCAATATATGATTTTTATTTTCAGGAGTTTTTTTTCAATATATAATGGAATTAATGTGTTTTATTAGTTTAAATTGATATTTTAAAAAAAAATGCATGTGAAATACTCATAATAGAGGAAACACATTCAAATTGTATAAGTAATTTTGAAAAATGATCCATATGTCATTTGTGACATGTAGGAATCATCTACAACTTAATATGATACATGGTGTTCTTTTTATAACATAAATTGATTGTTTTCGGTTTATATTCAAAATTTAATTTGATATAATGTGTTTATCAGAAAAAAATAAATTTAATAGATTATATTAATAATTTATGAAAAGTATCCTTATATCATTTTTGATGTTTAGGAAATAGTTGGATATCAATCGAACACGTGATGAGATCTATATGAATTACAGTTTGTGATTTAGTTTAGAAATAAATTTTTTGATAAAAAAATTTATCACTAACTAAAAACCTATGAATTACTCTCATATTTTCTTGATTCTTTAGGATATTGAACCTTATGTAATTATTGATTTTGTATGAATCAATATCACATCAATATAATGCACTTTTTTTACCAATTTGACTCGATATTCTACGTATATTAAAACATATTCCATTATCAACGAATTCATAACTCAAAATATTTTATTACAACATTTTTCATCAAATAATTTTTTTATGAGACTATGAAGATAATATATAACTTCCATATAATAATTTTAATCAATTAAACTAAAGATGAAGTTGAAAATATTCAATATCTATGAGAAAAGATTCTCTTGGGAACAATTTCTATATTTCATCACCAAGAATTTATTATTAGGGATCAGTAGGAAAACCTATTTTGAATTCCTATAGGGATTCCTTTCTATCATCATGTGACATTCATATTTCCACAAAAATGTGTCCTCAGACACATGAGGAATGAATGATAATGGAATGGACTATATATGCATCAGCGATTGTGTCAGTCATGTCAGGAGTGCAATATACATTGCTAGATGTCACCCAGTCATTGAGTTAAGTAAGAATATATCAAGCTAACCTAGGTGACTGACATTGAACAAATTTCAATTGTATCATAAAGTTTCTATGGTGTACTGAGGATATGTTCATGGTGTATGGAAGAGACGAGGAACTAGTCATCAGAGGATATTAAGATTATAGTTCCGTGACTAATCTAGATGATATGATGTCGTTAACAGGAAACACCATCATTATGAATGGAGGTGTTTTGAGTTGGAAGAGCACAAAGAAGAGTGTGATCACAGATTCTAAAACAATGTCTGAGTATATCGCTGCTTCAGAGGAATCTATAGAAGTGGAATGGATGTAATGAATCTTCCATGAGCTAGATGTGATACCCAGAAGTAAATATAACATCACACTATATTGTGATAATGATGCAATGATGTATCTCACAAAAAAGCCAGTCCCAAAATAGCAGACAAAGCCATACATTTCTTGTATCATCATTTGAGGGATTTGTCACAGATAGGTGAAGTTGCAGTTAGCAGTATTTCCATGTAAGTCAAAAAGGTGGACCCTTTGACAAAATCCCTACCTCACTAAATTCATGATCACCATGTGAGATGTGGATGAATGAAATTCGTATGCAGTTGTCACTAGTCAAAGTGAGATTTTATAAGAGTTTGTGTCCTATAACCAACTAGTTGTACGTTGTTAACATGAATATTTAATGTATTTAAATATTAAAAATCATATTACATACTTTTCATTGTTTTGCGTCACTATGATGTAATAATGATCTAGAGTATTTGTTGCTTTCATATGGTCATGATGGTTCCCTACTATGATAAGAACCATGAAATGCTATAACAATAGTCATAAATATAGTTCTACAATTGTATGACACACTATGAAGAGAAACAATGATTTCAATCCATTAGGTGAATGTAATCAAAATAATATGTGACCTCCTCTCATGAAGTTCACACTTGGTAATCTCCAAGGCAATAGATTATGAGAAGAGACCCTCTAATAGGAATTCCACATGTTTTGGGGTCATCCGATATTTCATTCTACGAGTGTTTTTAATCAACCATAGACCTTATGATTATCATTAATACATGTCACGACTCTCACTCTTTGATTTACTGACGGAAACCATCATGCATTCAGTTGGTGAGAATTAGGTTACATTGGGTGTGTCACGAGTGGCATGTTATTAAAGGATTAGATGATTGTGTATTTTTCAATTCCATTATTGGTACATTATATATCAAACATTTTCTTTAAATTGAATGGTCGCGTGAAATTCCATGGCCATGGTGTAACGATCAGTTCATTTTAGGTAGTCAATGACAGATGAATCAAGCATAAAGGATGATGATACTATCTTCAAACATTCATGATGAAATATCAAGACAAAAGGATTATATTCACTAGTGGGAATTTGTATGTTGATGTCATTGATGAGGCATTTCATTCGTTCACTTGTATGGATTGTCATGGTGATAAAAAATACACTTGGACTTTAGGTAAGTGCACATAAGGCCAATGAAAATGAATCAAATATTCTGACACACTAATTTTTTTTGTGGTCTCTGTTAATTTCTATTTGAATTTAATGAATAAAATGAATATTATTCTCTAGACCTTGGAATAATTTCATTCATGTTAAGATGACTCTATAAATAAAATAAAATATATTTATTTATTTTATTAAACATCTAATAAATATTTATTTACTAATTAGTAAATAAAATATTTATTTAATATAATTAATTATTTCATTATTTATTCGGGTGATCAGTAAATGTATGTAGATTTCAAGAAGATCAAGGTGGATTCTGTAGTAAAATAATTATTTCCATGATTTTAATTAATTATTTCACTAGTTTTCACGAGTTCAAATAATAATGACGCTTCTATTATATTGTCAACCATAATTTTATTCATAAATTTGTATCGCCCAAGTTGAAGCACAATAAATAATGATGTGGTATTATTATTATGAGAATGGGTTTTTTCTATGTTCGTGAATTTATTTAATAGCTATTATGAAATTAAATATTGTAATTGATGTTCCATGAATATTAATAGACATGTATGTCTTCTATGCCATAGAGAACACACCACACACATGGTGAATTGATAATTGTTGAGCAAAACAATTTATCTATCAAATCCCCTTACTACCCCTCTCAATAATGAAATATTTTATTCATGGATGAAGAAAAATCGGTTAAGAACCACATGAACAAGAAACTCGCTTCACCACCATTGCACCCAGGGAACTCGTGTTCTCGATTGGAGGTTGTTTGTCCATATGTGTATCACATCGAGAGGGATTCTCGTTTGGATCCTCGCAATCACAATGAGATAATCCAAAAGGGTAATTCATAATGATAAACATCATAAACAAAGTAAATATTTAAGATCCATGTATTATTCACTGTATGAAATTCATTAAATTAATTATAAATAGGATGTTAAATATTTTCGTTAAATGTTTCATACCTATTCCTTTTATATATAAATCATTAATTCTATTCCATGGATACATTCATTCATCTTTGTATTGATACTAGTATAATCATTGATCATGGTAAAAATAAATGTTGCATGCCAACCCCACTGTGCTTCTGTTGCACCTGAAACCTTCACATCCCTCCGAAAATGCAGTAGTGGACATCATATATCATAAGATGAGATAGCTAACATTAACAATAGGTTGTAGAAATTAATGTATTTTTTTATAGGAATAAATAATTTATTTTCATATATAATATTTAACTATCGAGGTATAATTTATTGTATTATGAGTTTAATATTAATTGACAATTATCATTTAATTTCTAATTTCACACATTATAAATTTCATATTTTTTATATTCATGTAACACTATTTCATATGGTGCAATATTCAATGATTCTACTAAAAATGAACTAATAAAAGGTCTGACATTATCTTTTATTTTTTTACACTATTAAAAGACCTTCAATTATGAGGAGTTGTTGTTTAGGGTTGAAAAATGACACATTGAATAAGTTAATATATATATATATATACATGTATACATTCATATATATCATTAAATATTATTTATATTTCAGCATGTACATATAATAAAATGAAATATATATATTTAATTTATATTACATTTAATAATGTACGTATATGAATTTGTATATGTGTGTATGTATGTGTCTGTTTATATATGTGTTGTTTGTGAATGCATCTGTTGCATTGGGTTGTGTGTCTGTGTTTGTTTATCTACATTTTTGGATTGTAAGTTTGTTTTGGTATATGTGCATAGGTTTGAATGTAAATGTATGTTAATGTTATAAGTATTTGTATATGTATCTGAATGATTATGTATATAAAAATAAATATACATACATATATATATGATTCTGTGTGTGTGTGTGTGTGTGTTTGTGTGTATAAGTGTTTGTGTATGTATTTATAAATTTCTATTTTATGTATATTTTTGTGCACCTATGTTTTTAAGAGTGTTTGTGCATGTGTATTTGTATTCTTATGTTCATGATAATGTGTTTTTATTTTTTGGTATATATATATATGAGTATGTGTAAGTATATATGTATTTTTATGTATGTTTGAATAAATGTATAATGGTATTTATGACATTATGTTAATTTTAATGTGATTGTGCCTGCGTATCTGTATATGTGTATGATAATGTGGTATGTGTGTCTGTAGTCATATGTATAGATGTGTATGTGTATGCATTCACATGTATGTAATTGTATAGATGTGTATGTATATGAAAACTAATGTGTCTGTGTATGCTTATACATTTGTGTGTGTTTGTACATGTGTATGTGTATTCGTATGTGAGTGTGTATATGTATTTGTTTATGTTTTATGTGTATGTATAGATATATATGATTGGACATCCATGGTTATGTAATGGTATGTATGTGAATGTGTGCATCCATGTATGTCTATGTTTATATGCTTATGGCTATGTGTATGTCAGTTTATATGTTTTCCAATATGTGTGTGTGTGTATTGGGTATGTATGTGTACATGTTTTTGTATGTCTATGTATTTATGTATATGTGTGTGTATTTATTGATTTAATATTATTTGATGGTTTTAAAAATCGTCACACTTTTAGTTCTTTCAATAATTTATTTGTTTTTATTATTTAATCATTTTACATTTTATTTAATAAATATCATATATATATATATATTTATATATGTTGATATATGTGTAACATTAATTAATAATAAAATTTTACAATTTATTAAAATTATAATTCTCAAAAACATATTATATTTTCTATATACAATTAATATATTGTGTACTTAAATAATTACCAGTAACAATAATATTTCTTTATATAATTTTATTCAATTTTATATGATTGAAAAAAAAATTCATTAATGTTATGAATAATCATTTTTAAAATTTTAAAATTTATTTCTTTTAATTAAATCATTTTTAATATTATTTTTTTAATTTTTTATTTTTTTTCAATGTTTAATAATTTTCAATATTATTTAAATTTAATCATTTTATAAAATTGATACATATTTATATAATAAGATAAAATATTTTCAATATGTTTTAATTTATATGTTTAAAATATATTCATTTTATTTTTTAATTTTTAATATTTTAAATATATATAAAAAACATATAAATGATTCATATAAGACAGTCTCAAAACCACACCATTTTTTTCCTGAAATTGATCCCCAACGTACGACATGCCTAACAAGATTTATTTTTTCAAATAAACAAATGAATAATATGGGGATGAGCTTCAGGATGACTAGTAATGATAGATATGTTCTTTGAGGGTCTTCCATTGAAGTCTTGATAGATTGTTAAATTAAGAGTCAATGGTATTTGAATGGCAGTCTCGTTGGAGGGATCACTATGGGTCTTGGGCGGCAGGTATCAGGGGAGGGGGTTAAAGTGTGGGATTGTAGGATTGTGGATGTAGGAGGGGTGAAAAAACATTATTTTTATTGTTTTGGGCATATGATGATGGTGGACACATGAGAGACTATGGAAGCTCTCCATCAATGATGATGTCCTCAAGAGACATAGGTGTTGGAAATGAAGGAGTCAACCGATATCCGTTGATGCTTAGTCGTC
Organism: Viscum album; assembly: GCA_963277665.1. Classification (NCBI taxonomy): domain Eukaryota; kingdom Viridiplantae; phylum Streptophyta; class Magnoliopsida; order Santalales; family Viscaceae; genus Viscum; species Viscum album. The sequence continues at coordinate 7,343,875 of OY728121.1, read as the reverse complement.
GTGTCTATGATGCTCGGAGAGATGATGTGTTGCATGTATTTGATGACCACTTATATGGATCGGTGAACATAAGATTGAAAATGAGGGTGCTGGTCTGACGGTCATATATGAAAATCTTTCTTGATGTTCAATGAAATAATTGATGTGAATGGCATGGTCAGGTCCTATCCATCATTTATGTGTAGGGGATGATCAATTGGTAGTTATAAATCTTATATAGGTGCGAAATAATTGAGGGGCCTAGGGGCCATGATGGTCTGCACATATTTTTTAAGGGTCTTAGGTCAACTTCTCCTTTGGTGAGGTTTGTGTGACTATTTATGTGTATTTCTATACAAGAGTACCTTATATATATGTATATTGTTTACTCATTTTAATTCATTTATTATGTGTATGTTTTTCTTCTTTTTAGGAACTAAATGACCTCTATTTATATGGGTAGAGGAAGATTCATTACAAAGCATGTAGGCCCATGGATAGCTGGACAAGGAAATTGCATGAAGGCTCTATGTAGCATCATTCCTATATAATCAAGTATACATCACCTGGCATGTGTCATGCTTGCATCACCACCTTCCTGCATCCTGCCCATGTCACAGCCTTCCGAAGTCAATACATGGGATGTAAATCCCCAAAGGGGCATGCCATCATTCAAACCCAAATAATTATGTTTATGTAAATTAGGTAATTAATCATACAAATTCCATTTTTTATGTTTTTAAATTATTCAATTTTATATAATCAACTTAATTATGATTTAATTTAATATTAATTAGTCATTTTTAATATTAACAATTATTAATATCTTTTTGATTTAATAATTCTGTTATATTTTTTATACATAATTATTTACTATATTTTAATTTTTTAAATTTATTTATTAATATGATTAATTTTTATTAATTTATATTTATAATGGTGTATTTCTTTTAAAATGTTCAATATCCATATAATTAATTTGTTTAAATGATTTTTTTAGGATTCTTAAAAAATTTGAATATTTTTACAATAAATTCAATTAATGATTGAAATTTTAAATAATTTGTTTTGATGTTTTTGTTTTCATAATTTTTCTTAATTTATATAATTAATATTCATTAAATTTTATTTGTTATGTTTTAAATTTTTTAAATGATTGAAATCTACATTATTTATTTATTTAAATTATTTTTTTAATATTTTCATTAATTGTTTTTTACGAGTTAACTATTCATGTAATTATTCGCACAAATTCATTTCGTGTATGTATATACTATGTTTTAAAATTTTCACCAAGTTTTCATCTTTATATTCATATATATTCATTTATAATTTTTTAAAATTAATATATACAAATAATAAAACTAGTCAAAATTTTAAAATATTGTTATATTCGATTGATTTTTAATTATTCAATTTCACTCAATTTTTATAATATTTCATTTTTTTATATTCATTATTAAGGTTAATTATTTCAATTTTTTTAGGAATTTATTCATTTTGAATATATATTCATTTTATATTTAATTATTTTATTTTAAATATTTTATATCATCTCTAAAATGATAATGATATATTAAAACATATATATATTAGTGCTATAATATTAGTGTTGATAAATATAGAATTTCTCTACTATAATTTTAGCATTTATAAATATATGTTTTATTAGTGAAAAATTTAGAATCGATAAAAACTATCTTTTTTAGAGATTATTACATTCAAAATCATAAAAATAATATTTATCAACACTTATTAGAAGCAATTGATAAACCATTTTTGGTCATAAAAATTCAACACTAATGGAAAATATTTCTTCTACCCATTCATGTTATCTTGTGGATTTCATCCACTTTCTCCACTCCCCCTTGATCTTCTTAGACAAATAAATCCCCTAAAAACCTATGGTATGTGAGTTAATCGCGTGAAACTACGTGTACATGATTTTTTTTACGTCCAAAAAAACTGGTCTTAGTGAGATGTAAAGGATTATGTAATACAATTCTTGAGGGTTCCTAAATAGTTTATAAAGGTAGTCTCTTATACAACCATTTTGTAAAATTATTTACTCATTCATAAGTATTGTTCAATGTTATCATTAGAAATTATGAATGATTGACATATATTGTATAATAATGAAAAATCAATAACAACCTACTCTTCAAACAATATCAACAATTCAAAATAAAATAAATTCAAATTAAATTAATAATTTCTAATTCATTATAACTTTAAGAAAAGGAAAATTAAAATTATGATACCAGGAATAATTATTTAAATAAAAAGGGAATTATAATATTATTATTCAATTTTTGAAACATCAAAATACATTCTTGAGTATCAATCAATGTAAATATAAGTGGTCCTCTCTCTCTCTATGTTTCACACATACTAGGGGGTTCAAATTGGGGGACCCGCTTTCCCCTTTCCTGTGTGTCTTGATGGCTGGTTTTTTCCCAATTTTATTTCATTGAAAGAAGAAGAAAACATGTTTCGAAGGAAAAGGATTAAAAATAATTACTCTTATGTCACAAATCTTCTTTTCCAATGGTATTATTCATTCTCCCATGGGGTACTATTTAAGAATGTATATCAATTGTACAACTTTTCCTAATATATGAGAACGAATCCTAACAATTGGTTAATTATTCAAAATATTATATTTCCATCATATTAGGTGAGGCCACATGTAGAAAGGAATAACTTTTCCAATCCTATATTATTCAAGTGGTTGATGAACATAATAAATATATTTGGATCCCAATGATTTTTTTTGAAGCTAATAGAGTGGTTTTTTTAGCATCATGGAAAACATAAGAAAAAACAATCAGGGATTTAATTTATAGAGGTACTCTAAAGATGGGAAGGAAGAAATTATATTGGATTTCACTCAATCGATTGAAATTGATAATATGTCTTTATTTTAGAAAAATGAATTTTTGGACTTACTAAATTCATTATAACATTGAAATGTTATTGTGGGGATTGAAATGTGAATAAAGTTCATTTGTTGGGTAGGTATAATGTATGAATCCCTAAAACATTTGGTGGTACGGTCTATCAATAAATGAACCTGGTCTAGATTTATATTTTATAAAATCAATCAGGGAACCTTATTCATTTACAAGGTTCCAAATTCATTCAGATCATTGAATAAAACTAAAACCCCCATATGGGCTTTTTTTAGGTGGACTTTAGCCCCTCCCCAATCTTTTTTGGATATGCCTTTGGGGATCAGGTGTTCTTCATCAAAAGGGACAAATTTGGAGGCTGAAATACAAATCCAAATTATATATTAGGAGGTTTCTATTACATTTATATAAATCATGGATGAATTACACATCTCTAGAAGTTTCTAATCTGTAGGTTTCCACTATTTTCTCATATTTTAATAACGATAATAATAGATAGTGTTTTTATTATTTGGATGTATGAATCAGCCCAAGGAATTAGAGGGTCATATTGAGTATTCATTGAATATACTATATAGTCTCGGAAAAATCTATTCAAATAATGATTATTTGGTATTATATTTGAGGAATAATAAGTTTTGGTCCATAGAATACATATAATAGACAATGATGTTTTTTGTAAATAACTAGGTCCCATAGAAATCTCGTCCCTTGTCTGAACCTCCATACTGAAATATTTTATGAGAATACACCATATAAATTACCTCTTAATGTTATAACATGTTAATGTGGATAAATTGATACCCTTCCTCATTAGTGAAGCAGAAACACCGTTTCACGCTATGATCTACCATCATGTGTCAAAGATCATCAAACATGTGTAGAACCCAAATTCAGGTAGTATTGTGGAGAGGTGGATTGGTTTTGTGTCATTATTATCAAATTCAACATCATTCATCCCCAAAGATATATCATTATCCCTTTATTCCATATTGTTGTTTACATGAGATAAACGATATATCCTAGTTTTTTCTAGCATTTCATAACATGACTCCTTTTGGACCAAGTAAGAAATATTCTAGAAAGAGACTTGGATGCGTAATTAGATTCATCTTAATAACTCATTCTTGTCTTCTCTCTTCTGTATGTGGAGCCCCCCCCCCCACAATCTAATGTATTTAATATTAATGTGGTTGAAACAATCATCAGAAGAGGTTATTTTGTATTGGGTCTTGTGGCATGTGATCATCTAATTTTCATTACATCATCTTTAATGATTTCATTCAATTATTTTTTTATATACTAGGGCCAAAATCCGATTCATTATTCCCTGGATTGATATCCTCTCATGAGAGTGTATGGAAATATTTCATCATGGAATAATGTTGTATATTCATTATTAATGGTATTAATGCATCGTCTTGTGGGTTTCAGTCCATTGGTTAATTGGTTATAATGGTTAAATCCATTTTTAACACTACTAGAAATTGGACCTATACAATTTGTTTTTGAGGAACTGTTTGTATATGTACCATAAGATGACCATATACCAAGGTTTCGACCCAAACCATTTGTATGAAAAACATTATATGACCCTATACATTTGTTTTTAAAAAATATTTTGGTATACATCATATCTATACAAATGGATCTATATAAACCATTTCCATGTCACCAATTAAAAGACATTATACAAACAGATTTTATAAAATGTTTGGAATATTTTATGTCTATGCCAATGGTTATAATAAAACAGTCGGTATATCTTACATTTAAGGAACCTATACTAATGTTTTTTCAAAAACCTATAATAATGATAACAAAAAGATGAATACATATATCAATGGTTTGGAAAAACATTGGTATAGGTATATAACAATGGTTTTCAAAACAATTTGTAAATGTTACAATACATTTAATGTAACACCCCGAGATTTTATGAAAATATTTTTTTTAATTTCATTAATGTCTTCTATTGTACGCTACAACAAAAAAAAATCATTCACAACATGCATCCTTGACATTCCTTGAATTACATGCAATCATGACCTTCCTCGATAGCGTGTGTAGTACGCAATAACATGTTTCAATAGACAACGATATTCTATTAAAATATTATAAAACTAGCCGTTATGAATAGTAATAAACACCTTTTAGAATTTTATAAATTTTATCTCTCAAAATGGACTTCATTTTTGGATTTGGAATATCGAAATTAGCTTAGGATGAAATTTTGGTACTTTTCGGATAACTTTCATTTTCTGATGATTAGTGAAAATTACTAAATTTTCATTAAAAACAACATTTTTAATAGAAATAACTAATAGTGATAAATTATTAATTTGAGTGGTTTTAATGTATAATTAAAATATATTTTTACAACTTAATACAATGATGGTTATTGGATGTAATTTCACATTTAAACCAGACATAAACAATAGTCAATCTTTTGATAGTTATTATCTCTTAATAACATTCTATTTGTTTTGACGATGGGAATTAATTTTTAAATTAATTAATGCAACTGATATGTTTTGAATTTGGTAAAATAGACATCATTTTTGAATTTATAATATCAAATATATCTTTGTCCTAGTTTTTGGTATTTTCATGGAAACTTTCATTTTTTGATGAATAGTGAAACCACTAAGTGGTAGTTAAAAAAAATGATTTTTTCATAAAACATAATTTTACCTCTTCTGTGAGTGGAATTTCGAAAATCCGAGAGACATGGTTGATGTCATTAAGTAAAATGTGGTTCAATGAGATGAAAAAAATGTTTGGTGAATAGTAACGTTTTACTTTTTTTACCACGGTTAAAAGTAAATAGAGTAATTAAGGGTAAAAATGATATTATTATTACCCTAACACATGTCCTAATTCAATTGGATAAGTCTAATTAGACCAAAAACAACCTTAGGAATAAAATATGACCATTTAGGCCCACTTGGATTAGATAAGGACATTTATTATTAATTTATTTAAAGAAGGGATAAAATAGTTAAAATCAAAGTTTAATAAGAAACCCATTTTTAATATATGGTTATACATAAGATAAATTCGACTATAACTATTCAGTAGAAATAAAAAATATTTCCTACATAATGGTATTTTATTTGTAATTTTTAGACATTAAATTATTTAATTTATTAATGACACAAAGATGGAGCAGTAATTATCTTATTAATGAAATATTGACATAATTGATGTTATAAATACCCAAATAAATGTAATTTGAGACTTTATATTAATTCAACTAATTTTATAGGTTAATATGACTTGTTAGTATTGATTTAATTAACATTTTTCGAACTAATAATTCTGTTATGAGTTTTACAAAAATCAATACTAAATAGTGTCAAAATTGACATAAAATAATTTTTAAAACAAATACTATATTATTAATTGTTATATTATTCTTAAAAATATATGGTTCAGAAAAAGGACATAGATAAGGTTATATATATTAGTAATAAACAACTTGGGGTTCGTTTGTCTTGTTATAGTAAGTTTATTAACCTTATAGTGTAAGAACACAAGAATACACTGTAAAAGTAAAATTATTTTACATAATGATAAATCTAAATGATAAGGTTAAAATAGGAACCTAAACTTGTATAAATTATGTTGGATGAGAGTATTTCTAACCATCCCCACCATTGCTTCGATGTAAATCAATTTGGAGCTTTTTAAAACCGAATTTGGCTTTATAATAAAATAATATTTTTAGTTATTCCGAGGGTGCCTCTCTCCTCCCTTATAAAAAGGCTCCTCCTCCCTCTCTTCCTCACTCCACTTTGATCCTTCAAGCTCGGTCAAACCCTTCCAATTTCTTCTCTCCACTCCACTAGATACATCTAAGAGGTCCTGGTCTTCATCAAAGACCAATTTTAGTGCCCTAAAAGGAGGTCTCAAAGAATCGCTTCAAAGAAGAGGTAATGCCCGTTAACGATACTTTCATCTTTATTTCTTCTTACACTTATTCTTCTTGAGTTGTTTCATCATTAAGTAATAACATCAGTATCACTCATATACTGATATGTTATTAAAGTATGAAACAAACCTATTTCACCATCTATCCATCCTATGGAAAACGAAATCACCGTGCGTGCGTACGTACGGAATACCGTCTTCACGCCGTGGTGTAAACTATTTTCCACCACCACCTTACGTGGATGGGTATAATGGTGTAAATAATAACTATATATGATTATTTTAAATAGATAATAATTCTGAAATAGTATACATACACTCCAATATAGTCCCACGATCATGAGAACGATATCATCGCTCGTGCGTACGTACGGACTACCGTCTCCACGACGCGATAAGATTCATTCTCCACGTTAACCATTCATGAATGATTATAAAGTATATATAATTAGTAATCATGAAATATATGACATAATAATGATACTGGATTTATGTTTATATATATTTATGTCATCTACTTAATTCTATTCAACTCAATAAGAAACGAAAACAGCGTTCATGCGTACGTATGGCCTACCGTCTCCATGAACGATGTATTTCTTTCCATTTACTTATTTATTATATATATGTATATTCTGAATATATATTTTATATAAATCATGTTTTATATTCTTTAATTATGTAATCATGATCTATGTAATCATATAAATATTTACATGTCAAAACACGGACGACAAATGAAACAATTTTACCCAAAACGCTCTTTAACATGGAATTTACAAAATAACGAGTAATATAAAGTCATAAGTGAACCATATATGATATCATAAAAATAAGTATGATTCTGTAATAAGTCAATAAAATTATTTAAATAATTATTAAGGAGGTTGGGACACTTACGAAGCAAATCAGACCTAAGGTAAGGGAAATATCACAATCTCGTTTTTATCGGAGATTGTTTATACTTTGAAATTTAATGGGGTGTATTTTATCATCAACATCCATGTTTACCCAATATTTAATATTGTTTCCATACACCTATAATTTTTTAAATCCAATTTTACCATTCAGTGAGTTTTTAGTAAAAGATATAAAAGGAATCTTTTTTCGTTTATCGTATGAGGTACTTTTTAACTTTTCCGACAACAGTACGGGAAGAGTGTTTTATCAAAATTATTTCCCATCTAAGATAATAAAGGGTTCTGTTTCTATCCCTAATTTTACATTGATTTTACTATGTTGGGATGGAATTAAATTTATTAATTAATTTATCTTATAAGAATAGTTTTATGATTTCATGATTTTTAAGATTCCAATTTTTATTACATGGGTTATGCTATGATGTATGGTTTATGATTTTGTGACACACATAATAATGGTATAATTATGAGATGGGTGGGACCTATATCTCCCTCCAATGCATTGGGTTATGATTTTATATCTTATGAGATAGACATGGCTCGAACGGCAGGTTAAACCGGTTCAGTGAAACAGGACTGAAACGAGGAGTGAACTCAGTTCAGAAATGGACTTTGTCCACCAAGATAGTCTTGGCAATGAGTATTGACTAATAAGAAATGATTCTCTATGATTATATGTGTTTTCCACAATGTTTCATGTTTTATTTTATGATTATTTTGATTAAATTTCACTACTATGATTTATCCCATGTTATGAAATTATGATTTTTTTACAGGTTAAGATTTCCAAAAGTAATGTTCTTATGTATATGATGTGATTGATATTTCTTTTGTTTACCCTTATTGAGAATTTGACCTCACCCTTTTATTTTTTCTTTTCCCCAAGATATAATGAAAGGTTTTAGGTAAAAAAGAGAAGATCTTTATGGGAGATGTTGAAGATCTTTCACCACGATTAGAATATTATATTCCGGATTTCCAAAGACACTAAACTATTACGGTCCTTGTGTGTTTGTTTTTGTTATGTACTAAGTATTCCACAAATATAATGTAATTTCCATGTACACTATGCTCCGAGTCTCTACAGTTGGTATCAGAGGAAAGGTTTAGTCAACCATTGGAAACTAGGTTATGGAAACGCTAGTGAGATCCCTAGAGATATTTCTATGGTATGTCTAGGGATGTCTCGATGGTTAAGTATATGTATAGGTTATAGTCCTAGAATTTCTCTAACGATCTTAAAATATAACCTAATATGATAGATATTGAGCATACTCCCCCTTTTATTATGTTGTTTTCCCTAGAATGATTTTTTCCTCCCACACTAGTCTTTTTGGGTTTTAGACGATGGCTGGATCCTGAAGGACCCATGTTGATCAATGTAATGGACAATGCAATGATTTTCCTCCTGAACAAACAAATGTTATGGGAGATGGAGTGAAAAATATTATTCTTATACTTACAAAAGCTATGAATCATTCTGGACTTCAAAATGAGAAGAGAAGAGAACAATATTCTATTGAGTCCTTCATGAGGCAACGTCTACCTTCATTCAGTGGGTCTTCTGATCCTCTTGTTTCTGAACAATGGATCAGTACTACTGAAAAGATATTTTTAGTTCATTAATGTTTTGAACCTGATAAATTCATCTTAGCAGTGTATCATTTTGAAGGTGATGCTGATCAATGGTGGAATCTTATCAGGAATACGAGGCCAAGAGATGAAATTGAGTCCATGGAATGCGACGAGTTCAAGAACATATTTTTCAGTAAGTATTTACCTCGTATTCTTCTAACAAATATGTAGAAGGAGTTTCTTGAACTATAGAAAAGGATGATGAATATATTGGTATATATGAAGAGAATTTTACAAGGCTTGCAAGGTATGCATCTGGATTTATCATCCAACCTGAAAGTAAAGTTGATCAATTTTTCAGTGGCTTAAAACCAAATCATTGAAGGGCATTAGCTATAAGAGACTTCAGTAGGTATGAATAAATTGGGCGTTGTGCTATCAAGGTAGAAATGGGAGTTGGTTTTACTTATCCATATCATAGTTTTGAAAAGAAACGAAAGATGGAGTTCAAGGAGAAATCACATAATAATGGTAAAAAGAAGATGAATGTTTCCTTATGCTCAAAGTGTGGAATGAAGCACGGTGGAGACTATCTTAAAGGGACAAGTAAATGTTTAAAATGTGGAAAGGAAGGTCTTCGGGCATTTGAATGCCTCAATGATGGGAATTAGATGTCTAATGATTCAAAAAATGTAAGCGAGACACAGAATGAACCTATTACACTTCAATGCTTCAAGTGCAAGGAAATGGGGCATTATGCTAATAAATTACCTAATCAAAGGGTTAGTGATGATCGACATGAGCAACCACTTAAGGAAAAGGACAAAGGGAAGGCACATGCAATCACCATTGGCGATGTTGAATATGAAAACGATGTGGTAGAATGATTAAGTGTTTATGTAATGGGATTCAAAAATAATGTTGTATATAGTATCGTGGAATATTGGAATATTTATGTATTGGTCTATTGTGGTTTTCAATAATTTTATGGTACCGGTAACCCTGGAAAGTGATTGTGATATTTTTGGAAAAAAGATGATATGCGCATAATGATGGGATAAGGAAAAAATGAAATGTTTTATAGTATTAATGAGCTCGTGATTTTTATAAGGACTAAGTGATATCATGGTTTGAGTATATAGAATTTTGATGATTTTGGTATGGGGAAAGAGTTAACTTTTAACAACATTCGTGTTTTCAATAAGGTTAAATAGGTAGTCATTTTTTTTCAAGAGAATACATGATTAAGGCCTTTGAATGTTTGGAATGTGACCAACAAGGCATATCTCATGATATATGGGGATAAAAAATGGTATTAACATGCTAGTTGTATGAACTCTTTGGTAATCGTTTTCATATAATATGAGATTAGACAGCATTATATTGGATAGGCATAAAGATAGGAATGGATTATGTTGGACATAAGTTAGTATTGTTTAAGGATATAAGTTTTTATGATATTATCTATGGGATGTTATAGTGATGTAGTTTTAGAAAAAGGACAACCTGCAGGACTAGCGACAACCCATCGCGTCAGACAAGGCTATGGGAATCGAACCCACAACCGAAGTGCGACTGGCCTTTATCACCTACCACTGGCCTACACGAAGTCCCTGTTTTGTAGAAACTAGTTTTATTATAACCAGTATGATATATGAAGTATAAGTCCATTTTAGGAACCATATATGATTAATCTCACTATAGACCGACTTATGTATATTTGATATCTTTTGTTAACCTTTTGTTTGAGACAGATGGAATGGCCCGCCATTCTATCACATGATCTGCTAACACATCACGAATAACAAGTTAAACTTCATTTCTTTAAGAGATGATGTGGAAATTATTCAATGCACGAACAACAGTGAGTTTGTATCAAAATAAAGTAAGTATTTATTCTAATTCAAATTCTTCAACTTTAGGGAAATGATCTTGAAAACCAAAAATGTTGTCCTAGTGCTCTTATATCTGATGAATTAGATGGTACCTTAGATCTTCACAAATTTATGGCTTGGTGATTCCTAGATTTTACATAGCCATGTTCTCTACCACTCTCCATCAGAACATGATGGTTAGATTTTTCTTCCATATCCATATTTTCACCTATGTGGAAACCCAGTGATTAGTTTATTTGGGTAACAGTTACGTTTCATACTATTGATTTTAAAGATTGGTTTTGGTATTCCTTATTACGATGTGGGTTTCTATTAATGAAACCTTCGTGTAGTAAACTATTTATTACCTCGACGAATTTTGTGGGCAAAATTCATTTTAAGGGGGGTAGAATGTAACACCCCGATTTTTTTTGAAAAATATTATTTTAAATTTCATTAATGTCTTGTTTTGTACGCTACACCAAAAGGATCTTGCACAACACGCATCCTTGACTTTCCTTTCATTACATTAAATCTTGACCTTCCTCGATAGCGTGTGTAGTACGCAATACTGAGTTTCACTAAACAACGATATGTTATTAAAATATTATTAAAACTAGCTGTTATGAATAGTAATAACCACCTTTTAAAATTTTAGAAATTTTATCTCTCAAAATGGACTTCATTTTTGGATTCGGAATATAAAAATTAGCTTAGGGAGAAATTTTGGTACTTTTCGGATAACTTTCATTTTCTGATGAATAGTGAAAATTACTAAATTTTAATTAAAACAAAATTTTTAATAGAAATAATTAATAGTGATAAATGATTAATTTGAGTGGTTTTAACGTATATTTACAATATATTTTTACAATTTAATACAATGTTGGTTGTTGGATGTAATTTCACATTTAAACCCGACATAAACAACTGTGAATCTTTTAATAGTTATTATTTTTTAAGAACACACTATTTGTTTTGATGACGGAAATTAATTTTTAAATTAATTAATTAAACTGATATGTTTTTAATTTGTTAAAATAGACATTATTTTTGAATTTATAATATCAAATATATCTTAGTCCTAATTTTTGGTATTTTTCTAGAAACTTTCATTTTTTGATGAATAGTGATACCACTAAGTGGTAGTTAAAAAATTGAATTTTTCATAAAACATAATTTTACCACTTCTGTGAATGAAATCTAAAAAATCCTAGAGACATGGTTGATGTCAGTAAGTAATATGTGGTTCAACGAGACGAAAATAATTTTTTGGTGAATAGTAACTATTAACTTTTTTTAACCATGGTTAAAATTAAATAGTGTAATTAAGGGTAAAAATGATATGATTATTACCCTAACACATGTCCTAATTCTATTGGATAAGTGTAATTCGACCAAAAACAACCTTAGAAATAAAATATGACCATTTATGCCCACTTGGATTAGATTTGGACATTTATTATTAATTTATTTAAAGAAGGGTTAAAATAGATAAAATCAATGTTTAATAAGAAAACAATTTTTAATATAAGGTTATACATATGATAAATTAGACTATAAATATTCATTAGAAATATGAAAAGATTTCCAACATAATGGTATTGTATTTTTAAATTTTAGACATTAAATAATTTAATTTATTTATGACACAAAGATGATGCAATAATTATCTTATTAATGAAATATTGACATAATTGATGTTATAAATACCCAAATAAATGTAATTTGAGACTTTATATGAATTAAAATACTTTTATAGGTAAATATTACATGTTATTATTGATGTAAATAACTTTTGGAGAACTAATCATTCAGTTATGATTTTTAAAAAAATAAATTACTAAATAGTGTCAAAATTGACATAAAATAGTTTTTAAAACAAATACTATATTATTAATTTTATTTTATTCCTAAAAATATAATTTTCGGCCAAATGACTTAGATAAGGTTATATATATTAATAATAAACAACTTGGGGTTCGTTTGGCTTGTTAGAGTAAGTTTATTAACCTTATAGTGTAAGAACATAAGAAAACACGGTAAAAGTAAAATTATTTAACATAATGTTAAATCTAAATGATAAGGTTAAAATAGGAACCTAAACTTGTAAAAATTATATTTAATGAGAGGATTGAGACCCATACCCACCTTAGCATCGAAATAAATCAATTTGGAGCTATTTTATACCGAATTTGGCTTTACAATAAAATAATATTTTTAGTTATTCCAAAGGTTCCCCTCTCCTCCCTTATAAAATGGCACCTCCTCCCTCTCTTCCTCACACCACTGTGAGCCTTAATGCTCGGCCAACCCCTCCAAATTTCTTCTCTCGACTTCCCTAGAGACATCTTATAGGTCCTGGTCTTCTTAAAAGACCAATTCTAGTGCCCTAAAAGGAGGTCTCAAAGAAGCGCTTCAAAGAAGATGTAATTCTCGTTACCGATTCTTTCATCTTTATTTCATCTTCCACTTCTTCTTCTTGAGTTGTTTAATCATGAAGTAATAACATCAGTATCACTCATATAATGATATGTTATTATATGTATGAAACAACACTATTTCACCATCTATCCATCCTACAGAAAACGAAATCACCGCGCGTGCGTACGTACGGAATACCGTCTCCACGCCTTGGTGTAATCTATTTTCCACCACCACCTTACTTGGATGGGTATAATTATGTAAATAATAACAATATATTATTATTTTAAAGTGATAATGATTCTTAAATAGTGTAAATACACTCCAATACATTCCCACGATCCTGAGAATGATATCATCGCTCGTGCGTATGTACGGACTACCGTCTCCACGACGCGATGAGATTCATTCTCTACATTAACCATTCATGAATGATTATAAAGTATATATAATAAGTAATAATGAAATATAGGAAATAATAATGATACTGGATTTATGTGTATACATACTTTTGTCATCTACTTAATTCCATTCAACTCAATAAGGAAATGAAAACAGCGTTCATGCGTACGTACAGCCTACCGTCTCCATGAACAATGTATTTATTTCCATTTACTGAATTATTATATATATGTATATTCTGAATATATATTATATATAAATAATATTTTATATTATGTAATTAATTAATCATGATCTATGTAATCATATGAATAATTACAAGTCAAAACACGGACAACAAATGAAACAATTTTACCCAAAACGCTCTTTAACATGGAATTTACAAAAAAACGGGTAATATAATGTCATAAGTGAAGCATATATGATATCATAACAATGAGTATGATTCTGGAATAAGTCAATGACATTATTTAGATCATTATACCGGAGGTTCGGACACTTATGAAGCAAATCAGTCCTAAGGTAAGGGAAATATCACAATCTCATTTTTATCTGAGATTGTTTATACTTTGAAATTTAATGGGGGGTATTTTATCATCCACATCCATGATTCCTCAAGATGTAATATTTTTTCCATCCACCTACAATTTTTTAAATCCAATTTTACACTTCGGTGAGTTTTTAGTAAAATATATAAAAGGAATCTTTTGTCGTTTATCGTATGAGGTACTTTTTGACTTTTCCGACAAAAGTACGGGAAGAATGTTTTTTTAACTTATACGGAATGAATGGATTTTTAAAACAATATTTCCAAGAAGAATCCTCTACAAGTTTTCATGTTTATTTTAAATCAACTTCTTTCAGTTTAGAATTGTATGACATGTTAAGAAAGGAAAATTTTTTTTGAAGTAGAAAGGATATCTTCGTCAAGAATGGAGTTCAAGTGTTTTATCAAAATTATTTTCCATCTATGATAATAAAGGGTTCTGTTTCTATCCCTATTTTTACATTGATTTGACTATGTTGTGATGGAATTATTTTTGATAACTCATTTATCTTATATGAATTGTTTTATGATTTCTCGATGTTTAAGATACCCATTTTTATTACATGGGTTATGCTATGATGTATGGTTTATGATTTTGTGACACACATAAGAATGGTATCATTATGAGATGGTTAGGACCTATATCTCCCTCCAATTAATTGGTTAATGATTTTATATCTCATGAGATAGACATGGCTGGAACGGCAGGTTAAACCGGTTCAGTGAAACAGGACTGAAACGAGGAGTGAAATCGGTTCAGAAATGGACTTTGTCCACTAATATAGTCTTGTAAATTAGTCTTGACTAATAAGAAATGATTCTCTATGATTATGTGTGTATTCCACAATGTTTCATGTTTCATGTTATGATTATTGTGATTACATTTCACTACTATGATTAATCCCATGTTATGAAATTATGATTTCTTTTGCAGGTTAAGATTTCCAAAAGTTATGTTCTTATGTATATGATGTGATTGATATTTCTATATTTTAACCTTACTAAGCATTTGATCTCACCCTTTTATGTTTTCTTTTCCCTAGGATATAAAGAAAGGTTTTAGGTAAAAAAAGACGTTCATTATGGGATATGTTGAAGATCTTTCACCACGATTAGAAGATTATATTCAGGGTATCCAAATACACTAAACTATTACGGTCCTTCTGTGTTTTTAATTGTTATGTACTAAGTATTCCACAAAATTAATGTAATGTCCATGTACGTTAAGCTTCGGGTCTCTAAATTTAATGAAATCATTTATAAAATAACCCTTAGTACATAAATGAATAAATATAAATATACATATAAAATTTTATCATATTATGTGTCTGAAATAATTTTTTTCTTATTGGTTATTTGTTTGTAATATAATGTGTGTTATTTCATATAATAATTGAAATTTTATGTAAAAAAAATTCTCACCAATTAAAAACCCTTCACAAAATCTTACATTTTTTACATTATTTTGCAAAATTATTTTTTTGGTCATTCTTGATGTAGTTTGAATCAATTTCAAGTCAATATGCTGCATTGTGTGGCCAGTTCGACTCAATGGTGTGCCATCACAAAACATATGACATCCTTCTAGTAATAGATAACTAAAAATATATAATCTCACCAACATTCAGCAATTAATTTTTTAATGATAGAGTAGAGTTAAAATATAATATCTTATCTACCAATGGAAATCCATCAAACACCTACTTATGGTGGCTCTATTAACTATCTAATAAAGAAACTCACCTAGGGATAAGTAACCATATTTCATTTTCTTGAATTTTATTTTTTAAATCACTATCAAAATATAGATATGTAACCAAAAAACATTAATTCTTTTAAATATATAAATAAATGTGTTATATGTAAAATGGTTTGTATAAGGTGTATTTTTTTAAAAAGTTAATAACAAGATGATAGTTTTGAATAAATCCAACTACCATGCCAAGAAACTAGTATTCGGAATCAAATGTATTCATTTTTATTATATATTAATTATTATGGATGAAAATCATGTCAGATAATTTCTTGGTAGTGTTCCATCCCTATTAAAACTAACATAAATTCATTAATGGATATGTAACTCTAGGAAGTTCAAATCCAACATTGTGTATTATATTTTCAAAATACATTTATCATTGTTACAAAATATGAGGCCTCCATTTTCATAATATATTTTCAAAAATAAATACATTATTATATAAATTTATACATCACTTGAATATCTAGTAGAACCAATTTTATGAAAGGGTTGTAATATCATAGAATAATACATCAATAAATTTAATTTCAACAAGAACATATCCATCTACCAAAAATTATCCCCATTGTGTGGAACAAACAAATTTTTTATATAGAGTCTAATCTTATGGATTTTGTTCAAAGAAACCTTGAAATAATTATCCACATATCCCATGGATAAAATAAAAAAATTAATAAAATTTTGTATCCTTTCTAAAAAGAATAACCACAATCCTTTTAATATTTTGATTTATGTGAACAAACACTGTGGGGATTTTTTACTAAAACAACGAATCTCATGTCCAGTTAGAAATACTTTCTTTTACAAATAATAAAAATTAAAATGTAAATAAATTAATTCTCTAGATCATTATTAAGTTATTTTCCAATAATATCATTAGAAAACATGAAGACATTATAATAAGATATCCTCAACAATAATGTTAACCATTTCAAGATAACCTTCTTTTATGATTAAAAAGAAATGTCCTCCTCTGTAGTTGGGGGTTAAAAATAGTATTGATACATATATGAATTATATCTTCTAAACAATCAAATATGAGATAAATGATGGGTATTAGCTAAAAATAAACCGGTATCACCATCATCTAATATATCATCATTTGGGTTGTTTAATAAAAACATCATATTAATATTCACATATATTAACCAATTTATATTTCCTACAATGATATACATAGATATTTGAACTCAAATTAACTATAAGAATGATTTTATGCTCCAAATAAAATGTTTATACAGACCTCAAAAATGGTTTTAACTTTTAATGAATTTTTAATTCCACTCCCTACAAGATAATTAATATTCTATATATTTAAAAAACCATCAATTTTTTGTGTGTAAAATGATGAATCTAATATTTTAGTAACATGTTTCAAAATATTATGCATATATATCCTTTTTGGACAATTCATGTATTATATTATAATTATCTGAAATCCACCTATGTACATTTTCAGAGTTATTGAATTTCGTTTGATCCATCATTGACTTGAATGTAATGATATGTGTATATGAAATAATTATTTAGTCTTATCTCTGACATTATCCAACTCTAGATAATAATATATTTTAATTTATTAAATTCCTAACATGGTGGGATGTTATATATGTGGTAATTTTCTATATCGACATCAATTATTTGAATGGATTGATTAATGTTCTGTAATACCATTCTAGTATCCCTTTTATTCCAATAATATCAAATAGACTTATATACATTTATGAATACTAAAAAAAATTCTAGGATGATGATGGAAAAATTTGGAATAATTTTTTCTGGAAATACATAAATATATATCATGTGGTGATGATCCTCATTGGAGGAAATCTTCAAATGGAAAATAAATTGATATTTAGCACTCCTCTAGAACAATTCTATTCGAAAATTTATTTTGATGATTGATTGAAAACATATATGTATAGATGTAATATTTTAATTAGTTTCTGTATTTTAAACACTCTATCCTATTGAGATGTGTAAAATGATATTCAAATGGGAGATTATTAGAATATACCCTTCTATAGGAATTGATCATGCTTTTGTGTCATTATATATTTTTATTAGTTGGTGTGTGTAATGTTCCTTATCCTTTAAGATTTTTATAGATGTACATCATGAATCATGCTATATATTTTATTTCATAAACCACAATGATCCAATTTACGTAGACGAAAGATGCATTTGGTACATCAATAGTGATTTGTTATTACGTAATATTTTGTCGAAGGTTCCAATAATGTGGTACCATTTCATATGTTAAGATTTAAATTATAAAACAATTTAGGTAGAATATCCATAATGGGTTATAGACCTTTCTATGTCAACATTCGATGGAATTTTTTGGTCATGACATTTACATCTTGTATAATTTTACAATTGATGCATCCAACCCGAAAAACCCATTTTGGTTATTCACCCACCAGAAGATTTTGATGCATCTAAAACCTTTCTATAACCCATTAGCTCCAAAAAATGACATCCAATGACTAAGATATGCTTTGAGCCAAAGAAATTCTAACCAAAAACTCCATAGAAAACAAAAAACCTTAAAATATTGAGTCTTGATCAAGATTTTATACATCATCCATATCAGATCACTAATGTCATATCATCCACCACTCCCAAGAATTTTCCAGGGTAATACATAATTCCATTACATATCTCTTAATTACCCTCAACATCATATGAAGCATCACCCCACCTACCAAACCAATATAATGGATCTTTTTAATATCACTAAAAGACATTCCAATTATAAATTGTGTTTTAGGTTGGAATATGAATTATTTTAATTAGTGTGTCCTTTTTTAGGGATCCAACTTAACCTATAAAAGTTGTATTTACAAAAAAACTAAAAATTAAATTTATTAAAAAATTATGTAATAGATATATAATATATTAATTTCATGATATAGTATTTATTTATAAATAAAATAATTATCATATTTTAAAATAAATATATTATAAATTAAATTAATCATTTTTATTAATTAATATAAATGGATCACATGTTTAATTAATTTGAACTAATATCTTATTAATTTAATATAATTAACTAATATTAATATATTATTAATTAATTATATTTATTATGATTGAAAATAAATATTTTAATAATATATAAATATTTTATATTATAAACTAATTATATGTATTGAAATCCTTTAAAATTAATTTAATATAATGTGTAAATAAAAATTATTCTACTTTGTTTGCCTATAATAATATAATTTAAAATATTTATTTATATAATATAATATATATTTTTATTATAATGAAGAACATAATACTTTAAAAATGTTTTTTTAATAATTATTAATGTTTATTAAATAAATATAATTGATGTAAAATAAGGTAACATTTTCATATAAATAAGTATTATCAAATTTAAGAACCATTTTCTTAGTTTTGATGTATTGGTTTCATCTTTTCTCTTTTCCATAAGAGTTTTTGAGAAATTAAGGAAAATTGGGAAAATCCTAAATTTTGGGACTACACACAGTGTACTTTTCCAGACGTCGTGTACATGGGCCATGTGGGATTAGTACAGAATGTGTGTAGCCATGTCGGTGGTGAAGGGTGTAAAAACAAACTGCACATCGTGTAATGGGTATTTACATGCCGTGTAGTCAGTCGGTAGGGAAACAGTAAGGTGGTGGAATCAACCACCTGGTAAGTTATAGTACAATCCGTGTAGTCGAGAATACACATCGTGTACCTATGTCGATGGATGAACAGTTTGGAGGTGCCGCCAGAAGAACAATTAAATGAGGGAAGTACATGCCATGTAGTCAAAAGTAAAAGCTGTGTACATTGTTTTTCATCACTTAAAATGGGCAGTAGCCATCCCTGTTCATAGGATTCACATAGAACCCGACGGGAGCTCGGCAGGATGACTGAAGCTCCATTGATCAACCGATTGAACACCAAGAATTTGATCCTTCTTCCATCGATCACGTTGGAACCACACGGGTAATCCCTCACTTCTCCATACATATTTCATTCCAATTATTCCTCTAATGGAAGTTATATTAGTTTGAGAGGATTTGCTTCTATGGAAGATCTATGTCATTCTTGGGCATTTCTGGAAGCGACATTCGAGTGTACTGATCTGTGGTGATTATGGTAGGTGGATTGGTGTTTAATTTCCAACTTTTGTGTGTTTTGTGTATTTTTGTGCCACGAACCAATGCTGGGGTGTCATGTGAATGAGTCCTTGGATATTTAAATACCTATAATTGTATAGGTAATTAAATGTGATTATAAACTGTTGTTTGGGATGGCTACATCGATCCAGGACCACCGCGGGGGTGTGTTCCTCTATTTATCCATTTGGCCAGATACCCGAGTTTATGCCATTGTAATAATAATTATTAAATTTCCTTGAAAATAATTGAATGTGTATTAATTATTTATCAATTGGGAATGGACCAGTTGCTTGTTTAGCCCGAGGGAATTGTTTGTTCAGCCTGAGGGAAAGGTAATCCTTAGCCTAAGGGAAATGTTCTATTTTTCCTGAGAGCAACCTTTCGTATGCATGAGTGTAGTGACTTCTGTTCCTGAAAGAGACACTTCGTACGCCTAATGGAAATATCTATTATTACTGAGGGAAATGACTGAAGGAATGATTCTAATTACCACTGTGATGGATTCTGATTGCCTGAGTGTAAGGGTTTTCATGTCAGAGGACACTCTCTAGTAACATAGAAACACACTTTGGTGATTTCTTTATATTAAATGGTTAAATTGTATATTAAAATGGAAATATGAGTGGTCAAGTTAGTTACTTTTTAGTACTGCTTAGTTTATTTCATTTTACCATTTCACACCATTGTTGCATATTTTCACATAGTTGGACACATTCCTTTGGTGGGTGTCTACTGAGATTTTTTATCACACCCTATTTGGGTCAAGATTTTCGGCCAGAACAGATTACGTTTCTGTAGGTGTGGATAAAGGAATGGGTCCCTATAAATGTACATGATTGTTTCTGAGGAGTAGTGGAGCTTGGGACCGGGCTTAGGCTTGTGATGTTATCGACTGTTTTTGTTTTGTTTTTCTTTGATGTACTCTATATTTTACTGTACTGTATTGTTGTGTAACATGTTATCGATGTTTTCTTAGAACTTGAGACATGTTGCATCATTATCTATATAGATGTTGGTTTTCTTTTACTACGGATGTTTATATTAAATGTGTATGGTTTATTGCTTCTAATGTTGTTGTATGCTATTTATCATATTTCGATGCACTACACTTTGATAAATGAGGGAATTGTTTCCCCACGATCAGACATGGGCCCTTGCTTCTAGTCGGCAGCCTCTGGCATTTGGGGAGATGTGCTTGAGGTCATGTGACTAACCGGGGTCGGAGAACCCATTGAATGGCACCGGGATCTTGGAAGTTACCTCACTAAATTGAGAAACATAAGTGATTTATAATGATTTTTTTTATATTAAAAATAATAATTGATATAGTAAATTTTAACAATTTTGAATTGTATTATTTTTATAATGAAAAATATATAGGTCAAGAGATGTTTTGTGTACCACACATTGACATGATTTTATAATGGGGTTTTAATATTCTATGTAAAATATTAGATGTATTTATAATGTAAATAAACAACCAAAACAACCTGGAGCCACAACCAATGTTCAACACTAATGTGTATTTTTTATATAAAAATATGATTACAAATAGAAATCATATGTATTACATACAATGATGTTTTACTAGTCTAGGTTATTACAGAAACTTAAAACAAATAAAACCATTTTTATAAGCACTGAAAATAAATAGTTATATATGTGTATATATGTACACACACACATATATATATAACTCTTTTTAAAACTATTTATTTTTTGAAATTAAATTATAAATTATTTTTTAGGTCAACTGAGGTATTTGAGGCTATTAGAATATGAGAAAAACAAATTGCGGGAACTAGGGGACATGAGGGTTGAATGTTTTTATGTGATAACTGAGTGTTTAAATAAAAAAAATTTAAAAGTTGTTATACATCTGGTTGAAAAAATCATAGAACCTTATGAATAAAATTCAATGTTATAAATATAATTGATTCATAATTATAAAAAGTGTTGAGTTGTTTGACCACCCGTGTGAATGGATGTAGGCATTCATGATTGACTGGGGGCATGTAGTTGGTATATTGTCATGATTTCCAATTGAATACAACCTCACAATTTTTAATATCATTATGTTTTACATTATTAATAATTTATGTAGTAATCATTAAAATATTAATCTATTTATTAAAATAATTAATCCATTTTTATTATGTCTCTTTTTTTATCTTACCGATTTCTTTTGGCCAATCCAATATTTTGTTTTTTTTATATTATGGTAAATTCATATTTTTTTATCATATTTTTTTATCAAAACATATCAACATTAATTTTTTAATCACAAAACTTTTTATAAATATAATTGTTTGAATATTTATTGTGAATTTAATATAAATTCATGTTTGGGTATATAAAATTTTATTGTTTTTAAATATAAATATATATATATATATTGTTTTATCTTTAATATAAATAATTAAAATTATATTTTTATTTAAAAAATGAATATGATTTGTGTATTTTCATAATATAATAAATATATATATTTATAATCTATAAATTATTAAAAATAGAATAATATATCTCATATATTTAAAAATGTATAATCATAACAATAAGGATAATTTTAAATAAACATGTTTTACCCATAATTAATATTTTAACTAAAATTCAATTTTAAAAATATAATTATATAGATATAGTTATTTAAATAAATTCTTTTAAACATTGCATAATTATAATTATCTTTAGATTAGTAATTTAATAAAATTAATAATACGTATAATAAAATATAACTATTGTAATTAACTATTAACAAAATTAATTAAAACACAAAATTTATTGATTTATTTTTTATGAAACTGGTCTTAAAACAATTTATTTTATGGAATGATACGAACCATTATCTATTTGAGTGTCAATTGATGGATTTGAGTCTATTTGAAATATGGTTCAAAAAATGGAGGGAACATAGGGGGATGATGATAATATTTTTTGACATTAAAAGTGATATTTTTAAAAAAGTTTTTATATGTCTTTATATGTCATGAGTCAGTAATAAAAGAATTTGAGGTAAAATAAAATTGATCCATTTTAAAAAAACGATACAAAATTATTAAAAATATTCAAGTCCATTCAGAATTCGAGGAAAGGGATAGAGGGGTTCTCGATTGACGTAGGGTATTTTTATAGTATATTTTCATGATGGTATGTGGAATACAAGATCAAAAATTATAATAGAATTATGATTACCTTTATTATTAATTTATGTTGTTATAAATAAAATATTTCTTCTTTTTTATCTAAATCCTTACCGCTTTTTTATTAGTCAATCACGCCTCTTTGATTTTTCATTGTACTATATTCCTTTGGCGAATACATAATTATGTTTTTATTCTATTACTATATATTTATAGTTTTTTAGTTTTATCATATTTTTTATAAAAACATAAAATAAATTATTATTTTAATCATGCACATTTTAGAAACATAATGTTCTTTGATTATTATTATTATAAAGATATATATTTATAATTTACAAAATTTATAAATTAAAAATTTAATATATGTCAATTATTTATAAAATATATTATCATTATAATAATAATAATATTCTTAAAAAAGTTATTGTTATTTAATGTTAAAAATAGTTCTATATTACAAAAATATATATTGTTATTTTAAAATAATATTTTAAACAATAACAAATCATATATTTATTTTGGAAATTAATTTGAATATAGAAAAATAATCGTTACCATTAATTATACGTATTATCATTAAGATATTATCAAATTAAATAATAAACATAATTTCATTTAATATATTTTATGAAAATCATCATAAAAATATTATAAGTTTATTTTAATTATATATAAATCTATTTAATTATATGAATCTATAATAAAACTAGGTTTACAAATTTTCTATTGTTACCAAGATGATGCATGTTCATTAATGAGGTGAAAATATATTAAACCATAAAATGAAAATGAAATTAATGAAAATAATGGGTAGGATAAATTATAGAGAATGTAATTATAAAATATAAATTTGTCAAAACTGGTATGTGGATTCGGTAAGTGTATATATATGTAGACACACTGTAGGTTGTTTAAAAATCATCTTTTCGTTGAGTTTATTTTTCTACATAGAACAATATTTTTGGTTGAAGAAAGAATGATTCATATTTAATGTGTGAAGATGATGTTCGGGACCCTGAAGAATGTTCTATATGAGGTTTTTAGACCCTCATTCTGTTTAATAGTGTGTTCTGTCACCATTCCACAAATTTAGCAACAGAAGCGGCATGTTTCCGTCTGTCATTGTGGGTTTCCAAGAACTCACTCAGATGACCGACCACATCGCCCCATCGACAACACCTACCAGTCCAGATGGGTGGAAGACAAACATGACCATCACCACCATTTGTCGGAAAATGGGGGGAAGACAGACTTGACCACCACCACCGTTTATCGGACATCCTTCCACAGGTCCCAATCAACAATGCCTACCAAGCCATAGAGGGTGATGATGGATATGACCTTCCCCTCCAATTCTCAAATGACCTTTCATGACCCCCATCGATATATCCTACCATCGTCACTGCCCATTCTACCTTCACCAACCTCCATCAAAAACCCCTACAAGGACTATCACCACCACAACCTTTCATAGAGCCCCACCCATACAACCTACCATGGTCACCACCCTCTCTCAAACCAACTACCACGATGCTCCGTCTTCATTTCCTATTGGTGCTGCATTACATTTTAAGACATTTTTCCATGATTCCCCACCAACAATGCCCACATTTCCTAGTGGAGGAAGATGTATATGATGTTTTCTTCCCCCATTTGGGTAATTCCCTGCACCAGAAGAAGCCCATTAGGATGGAGATGTTCAAAAACGAAGCTTTTGGACCGTACATGTCATTCACCTATATTGAGGATGAAACACACTGATGACTACATTATAAAATTTTAGTCCAGATGTGAAACAACTTCTAATGTATGGGAAAAAATGTGGCACACAACGATGACTCCCTCCCTCCCAAAACACACCACCGGACATCATGTTTTCAATTTTCAGAAGCTAATGTATTTTTTCCCAGAGGCACAAAAAAATTAATTTATTTTCATATGATATATTTAACTATCAATTTATAATTAATTTTAGTATGAATTTAATAAATATTTATATTTCAAATTTAGTTTTATCAATCCATTAAATTTAAAATTTTACACATTTCCAATTAAATATTTTTTATTTTCATGTTACACTATTTTATATGGGGAAAAATTCATTGATTCTACAAAAGAACCATTATAAAGGGGATCTCGTTCACTAATATTTTCTCAAACACTTTTAAATGACCTAAAATTTTGAGAAATTTTCATTTATGGTTACAAAATTACAAATTAAATAAGTTAATAAATCTTAATATATACATTAATATATATTCTTAAATAATATTTATATTTCATCAAGTATATATATGTAAATATATTGTTTATATAAATATATTATATAACATTTAATAAAATATGTACATCCATTCCTATATGTGCCTCAATATGAGTTTTTTTCTTTACATGTTGTTTGTGTATGCATTTTTTGTGATGTGTGAAGTGTGCGTTTTTATCTATGTTTATGGTTTTTATGCGTGTGTATGTATATGTTCCTAGGAGTGTATGTAATTTTATGGGTATTTTATACATATGTGTACGTGTATGTGAATGTGTATATATATGCATATATTTCATATATAAGTGTATGTGTATGAGTATGTGTATGTCTATGTATTTAAAAAGTTGTATTGTATGTATATGTATGTTCACATAGGTATGTATTTGTGTATGCTCATTTGTATGTGTTTTTTGATGTGCATGCTAGTGTGTTTGTTTGTGTTTGTGTATATTTATGTGTTTGTGTGTAAGTATATATGTTAATGATTATGTATGTGTTAATGTTTGAATAAGGGTGTATATGACATTATGTTTATGTACATGTGTATTTTCAAGAGTATGTTTATGTGTTTTTTAATGTTGTATATGTGTCTATAGTCATATTTATACATTTGTATGAATGTTCACACACATTTATGTAATTGTTTGGTTGTATATACATGTGAAAATTAATGTGTATATGTATGAAAATACATTTTTATGTGTATGTACTTGTGTATGTGCGTTAGTATTTGTATGTGTATATGTATTGGTTTATGTTTTATGTGTTTATATATATTCTTATGTATATATATACGAATGTTCATGCATTGGTATTTTGTTTTATTTTTGTGAATGTGTACATACATGTATGTGTATGTTTATATACTTCCCACTATGTGTATGTGTATTTCGATTTGTCTACGTGTATATTGTGTATGAATGTGTACTTGTATGTATATGAGCATCTAGGATTCTACATGTCTATCTATTGATTGATTTAATGTCATTCATTTGTTTTTAATAACTCTCTATTTTATGTATTTTCAATAACTTATTCATCTTTAGTATATAATAATTTAATTTTTTTTAATATATTCAATTTTGATATTAATTTATATATGTTTAAATATGTATTTATTTAATAAATAGTAACAATTTAAAAATTAATATAAATTAAAATTTTTAATAACCTATTATATTTTCTATATACAATTAATACAACGCGTACTTCAATAATATGATGTAATCATTATATTTATTTATATAATTTTATTCCACATTTTATGTTAGATATTCATGTATTTAATGTTATGAATAACCTTCTTTTAATTATCTTAATATATTTCATTTATATTATTCATTTATGTTTGTTAATTTTTTATATTATATATATGATTGAAAAAATCAAATTGATTCCTATGTGATCATTCTACCCCACACCATATTTTCTTAAAATTGGACACCCAATTTATGGAATGACTATAATTATTTAGGAATTTATTTAAACAAATTTAAATGTTGTGGATGTGCTTTATGATGGCTTGTAATGATAGATGGGGTCATTGAACGTCGTGCATTGTATTCTCAACAGTGCATGCCATTGAAAGATGGTGAGAGTTATATTGCAGTGTCGGCATAGGGATCCCTATGAGCCCTAGGAGGTAGGTTTCAGGTGATGTGTAGAATGTGTGGGATGGAATAATTATGGACGTAGGATGGGTGACAACTATTCATTGAAAAATTTGTGGGTGTAACATGTTTGTGTACCCAAGGGAAACTACGATGGTTCCCAATCACTGATGACAGCCTCATGATGTGGAGATGTTGGTGTTGTAGAGATCAAGCGATACATTTAGTTCCAGGATCGACATGTCTGTGATGCTCGAAGTGTTGACGTGTAGGAAGGCTTTGTGGACCAATGATTTCGGTCAGCAAACAAGTGAATGTTGGTGGGGGTTCTGATCTGACAGTCATCTATGAAAATCCATAACGACTTTCATTGAGATAATGGAAGTGTAAGGTGTGGTCAGCGCCTGTCAATCACTTGTTTGTATGGGTGGAAAAATCGGTTATTAGAATTCTTATAGAGGTGCAGAATAATGTATGGGCACATGGGCCTAGTGGTCTGCGCATATGTTGTAAGTGACACAGGGGAAATATCAATATAATGGAAGGTCTATGGGCATATTCAATATAAGTGGGTTATCCTATGGTTGTGCGGTTGGGGGGGGGGCTATGACGTACTAATTGGACATTGTTTGTGGTGTTTCTGTGTGTTTCTATGTGTATGTATCCACGACTTCCATATATATATATTCTCTATTTTTTCATTTTTATCAAATTTTTAAATGTATTTTTCTTCTTTTTTCTGTGAATGCAATGTCCTCTTCATATCTGGGTAGAGGAAGATCTATAACATAGCCTATAGCCACATGGTCGTGGGGCCTATGTAATTTCTCGATGGCTCGGTGTAGCTCACGCATGAATCATCCATATCACCAAGCCTGCATCTTGCTTGCATCCCCACAGGCACGTATCATGCCCATGTCACCGCCAGCCTCAGACACTGTATGTGATGTAAGTCTACCAAGGGCATGCCATGATTAAATCCTAGGATATTATTTGTATGTAATTTATGTAATTAATCATACAGAATCATTTATTAATGTTTCTAAATTCTTCAATTTAATTTATTTGTTATTAAAATGATGTCATTTAATATTAATTATTCATTTTTAGTAATTCACAATTTTTAATTACTTTTGAATTTATTCATATTATAATATTTAATTATGTTGAATTATTTATTATTTTTTAATTTAATAATTTTTTATTAATATGATTAATATTTATTCATTTTCATTTATTACGGTGGAATTCCATTAAAATGTTTGATATTCATATAGTTAATTTATTTAAATGAATTTTCGAGATTTTCTACTTATTTGAAGGCGTTTACAATTAATTTATTTAGTGATTGATATTTAACATATTAACATACTATGATTTAATATTCTTAACATATTTTTAACTCTTATTATACATATTCATTTAATTTTATTTATTATGTTGTAATACAATTGAAATTTTTGAAATATATAAAAATATTGTTTTTGAATTAAAATTTTATGTTTTTTCATCAATTTTTTGTACGTGTTCATAATTCGTGTAATTATTCATAGAAATTATTTTTTATTAGGTATTATCTAGGTTTATAAATTTTTTCTAAGCTTTCAATATCATTTTAAAATATATTCATTTTTATTTTATAAAATTAATATATATAATTAAAAAAACATAACCTTTTTTTAATATTTTTGGAGTCTATTTATTTTTAAGTATTCAATTACACTCATTTTTTATAATCATACATTTATGATTATATATTAATTAATATAATTAATTATTTTTAATTTTTTATTAATTTATTCATTTCTAATATATATTCATTTAAAAATTATTTATTTTATTTTAACTATTTTTTATCTTCTCTAAAATGTCAAAGTTATCATAACACCTATTTATTTATTTCATCCTTATAATATTTGTGCTAGTAAATATATATTTTATCTCTATAATTTTATCATTGATAAGGATTTGTTTTATATATTCAAAATTGAGCACTGATGAAACCATTCTTGTTTATCAGTTATTAATTTCACACTATTAAAACTCATATTTATCAACACTTGTTTGGAAAGAACTGATAACCCATCAGGGTCATAAAAATTCAACAATATTGTAACCCATTTTTTTCCCATTCATGCTCTCTCATGGATATCAACCTCTTTCTCCACTCCCCTAGAAATTAATGGGTGAATAAAAACTCTCAATACCTATGGTATGATATTTAATCGCTTGAAAATTATTTTACTTGTTTTTTTATTATACATCACAAATACAATGATCATTGTGAGAAGTTATGGCTTATGAAATAACATTCTCCATGATTCATACATGATTTATAATGTTAATTTTTTATTAAACCATTTTTAAAATGATTTAACCTTACACGAGTATTATTGAATGTTCTCTTAATCGAGTAGGACAGAATCACTTGCATAATATTATAAGGACTAATCAATAGCATCCTATTCTTCAAAAATATATCAATAATTCAAAATAAATTACATTCCACTACAATTAATACTTTCTAAATAATTATTGTTTTTAGAAATGAAAAATTCCAAACTAAGAATACATATATAATTATTTAAACAAACATATAATTAAAATAATATTTTTTGACTGATGGGACATCCAGAAAAATTATATAGTGTCCAACCTGATCAATATCAATTTCACCCTCTCTCAATACATCATCCATACTAGGGGTTTCAAGTAGGGGGGACATTTTCCCCTTACCTTGGTGTCATAATGTATACTGTTTTTTCTATTTTTATTATTTTGGAATCTAATGACAACATATAACATGGGGGATGGTTTATAGAAGAATTCCACTTATTTCCCATATAATATTTTCCAATGGTAGATTTATTTTTCTATGGGTCCACTATTAAAGAATTCATAACAATTTTCCAGCTTATCCTAATAATGAGTAAGCATACATTCAATTGGATAATTATTCCAAATAAGATATTTCCATATGCTTGGGTTAGACCAGTTGTAGAAAGAAATATATTTTCCAATCCTATGTTATTAAAGTGGTTGATCAACAGAAGAAATATATTTTTATCCCAATGATTTTTGGTCAAACAAGTAAACTAGTTTTCTCATGCATCAGGGACAAGTTAGACATAAACATTTAGGAATTGAAATTTAATAGTGTCTCTAAGGTAGGGAAGGAATCACTTATAATAGATGCAGCTCAATCTATTCCAATTGATAATATGTATTTATTTATGCTTCCTGAAATTTTTATTCACAAAATACATTTTCACATTGACATGTTTTTGTGGGGTACGAAATATACAAAACAAACTACATTTGTTGGATATGGATAATATTTGTATCCCACAACCCTTTTGTAGTATGGGATGTCAATACATTATCATTCTTGATATTGTACTTTTATAAATGAATAGATGGAACCAGATTCATAAATATGGTTCCTAATGCACTCAGACCATTGAATCCAAATTTTACACCCATACTGTATTTTTCAAGGTTAAATTTTTCCCTAACCCAAGATTTTTTTGAATATTCCTTGGGGGATCGAGTGTTCATCAAAAGAGACTAATTTGGACGATTGGAGACATAGCCAAATTCATGATCCGGAGGGTCCAATGGCATGTTTATAAATTTGGTATGATGTCGACATCCCTCATGGTTTCTAATTAGGTTGATTCCACTATTTTCTCTTGTTTTAATGATGCTAATAAAAATTTAGTTTTATAAAATGGATGTGTGGTTCACAAAATTGATTAGAGGGTTATTATGAGTATTCCACATAATGAATATATTGACTAGGAAATATATTTTCAGGAATTTAATGCCTTAATTTCTATTTGTGTAATTTTTGTCATACGTTGGCCCTACAAATACATATAACAATTAATGAAGATTTATATAAATTCATATGGCCCTTAGTAGTCCTTCCCAAGGTCTAAACATTATTATTCAAATATTTCCTCGGAATAATCCATTTTTTGTAGCTCATAATGGTATGAAATACTAACAGATATTATTTGATACTCTTCCTCATTAGTGATGCATAAAACCCTATAGTTGAGAAGTTCTACCATCAAGGGTCGATGATCATCTGACATGCATAGATGGATATTTGGAAGTGTAATGAGATTCAGATTAATAACCCCTTCCTGTTTTCTGACATATTTATATAGATCCCCCACTATCCAATGTGTTTGTGATTAATTTGGATGAAATTATCATCTGAATAGGTTCTATTATATATGTTTTTCTAGTATGTGATCACCTATATTTCATTATCAGAGTTTTAAATACATCCATCCATTCATTTTTGAATTTACCAGTCACTGAAGCTTATGCATTATTCACTAGAATGTTGTTCTCCATTGAGAAAGGATGAAAAAATTTCATCGTGGAATCCGACTTTATTTTCACTATAAAAGGTATCAATGCTTCATTGTCTGGCCTCTAGTCCATCGAATTATTTTTTTAAGCTTCAATCCATTTTCAAATCTTTTATAAATTGGAACTATACCAACGGTTTTGAGAAACCGTTGGTATAGGTACCATAAGATAACACTATACCAAGGGTTTGACCTAAACCATTGGTATATAAACAATAATATAAACCTATTCCATTCATTTTAAAAAAACAGTTTGAATTGGTCAGATCTATAACAAAGGATGTAGACAAAAAGTTGGCATGTATTCAACATAATGACATTATACCAACAGTTTTTCCAAAACTCGTTGTATATGTGATGGATATTCCATTAGTCAGGATAAGTCTATCGGTAAAGCTTAAATTTAAGGACACTATACTTACGGTATTTGCAAAACCATTCATAAAGATACCAAAATTCTAAATACATATGTCACTGGATTTGAAAACAATTGTTATAGGTCTATACCAAGGATTTTCAAAATAGTTGAAATGTTAATAATATTTTTAATGAATTATTTAATCAAATAACATTGAGTATATAATATAATAAAAATAAAAATAAAAATATATTTTTATCAGAATAATTTTTTAAAATCATTATATAAAAGTGGTTATGTGTTTGAAATATAAAGTGTTTAATTCATATCACAAATGAAAATTTAGTTGATAACATTTATCACTAATTAAAAACCTATCACACATGCCCATATTTTCATGCTTCTTTAGTTAAATGATCATCAAACCATTATTGATGTTTTATGAAACAATTTATCATCAATTTGATGCATAGTGTGACATGTTTGACTTGATGGTCCGCAAAAAAACACAGGACATCTCTACAGTAATTGTAAACTCAAAATCTATGATAACCCAAAATTTCATTAATTAATTTTATAATGATAATATGATGTTTAACTATAATCTCCCATCTACCAATGAAAATACATAAAACACCTATTGATGGAATCATTATTCATTATAAATAAAAAAAATTCACCTAGGGAGAAATATCAATATTTCATCTTTATTTATTTATTTTTTTGAAAAAAAAATTAAAATCTAGTTATTGAACCCATAATTATAAATTATATTAAATATAAAAAGAAATATGTTAAATGGTAAAACGTTTTTATAAGTTGTAGATTACTTATAATATATAACAAGATGATAGTTTTGAATAAATCCCACTATAATTCTGTGAAATATGTTTTCATATTCATATGAAAAAATTCCTATTATATAGTGATTATTATCAATGAAAATCACATAACTGATTTTAATTCTAGTGCTCCATACCAGATCAAACATCTCCAAAGAATCATGGAATATGTAACCCTTTTAAAATCTCTTCCAACATTATTTTTATATTTTT
Source organism: Viscum album (assembly GCA_963277665.1). Lineage (NCBI taxonomy): Eukaryota > Viridiplantae > Streptophyta > Magnoliopsida > Santalales > Viscaceae > Viscum > Viscum album. The sequence goes on along the minus strand of OY728121.1, from coordinate 7,310,579 downwards.
AAAAGTAATTTATCATTATTTTCGAAGAAGAGGATTCTATTTTCATAATAGTTTGTAAAACATAACGAAATTCTTATCTAAATTCATAGCTCACTCTAATATCAAGTACCAACTTATTTATCAACAGATTATAATATCTTTGAATATTGCATCAATAAATGGAATTTCAACCCAAATATATCATTATTTCAAAAATTCCCCCCATTGTGGGAACAAATAAATGTTGGATATATTGTCATTTAATAGGTATTTTGTTTAATGAAACTTTCAACCTATTGCCCCTCCATTTCACATGATATAAAAATTTTGTGAATCATGATATTTATTTTCTTATAAATCAATCCTATAAGAAATGATATATTTATTTAAAAAATTTATGAAAAAATGTGAGAATTTCAGCATCTAGGAGAAGAATAATGGGAATATGTAAATCCTCAACATACTGTTAGGATCATAAATGACGGTTCCTTTGATACAACGATAATTGCGAGATTAAAAATAAAGTGAAAAAGTGCGGAATAAAAGTGAACACCAGATGTAACCTGAAAAAACCCCCAAATGAAAGGGGTAAAAAACCACGGGCAAATAGAAGGATTTCACTATGGTAAAATGTGGGTACAAATTCTCTCTCAATTAAAAGTAGAAAACACTCAAGAAAATCTATATTGTAAAATATGGAAAAACGCCTCACCAAATAATGCACTCTGGGATGAAGATGTGTTGCTTCTGAATCCGATGATGAAAAAGTCCAGTAGGAGATCCCTTTTTATAGACTTCCTTTACACCCTTTGGTCTTCCCTCAATTAAATGACTTTTACCAAATTAATTGGGGAAATAATTGTAAGGTGTCAAATTCATTAAATGTAATGAATGTGGTGACCATCATTAATCTCTCTCTGGGTCTTCCAACATATCCCCCACATGGATATTTGATTAAATTTAAATCACATCTCAACACATCATTTATATCTGCCCAATATGCTGCTCATGTAACTACAAGGCCACTCGAAGATCTGCACCATCTGAACTTTTCATAATTAATCTCCTTTGTCAGGAAATCTGCCAGATTTTCATTAGTGTGAACTTTCTTTATGTCCACACTTCCTTCCTCCACCACATCTCGAACAAAATGGTATTTTACGCCAATGTGATTTTTCCTGTAATGAAAAGATGGATTCCTTTCAATGTGAAAGTCACTATCACTATCACAAAATAATGGAATATGATCATGTTTGTTCCTGAGCTCCTCTAATAACCTTCTCATCCAAATTTCCTCTTTGCAATCTTCTGTAGCTGATTTGTACTCCACTTCTATCGTGGATAAAGCCACAACTGACTGTAGCTTTGAGATCCATCTCACAAATCCTCCTACAAGAGTAAACACATAACCCATAGTGGATTTCCTCCAGTCAGAATCACCTACAAAATCTGAGTCAACATATCCATTGATAGTAAAATTTGATCCTCCAAAACATAATGAAACATCTGAGGTTTCCTTCATGTATCTCATGATACTCTTCAACATTCTTTAATGCTCTCTTACCGAATTCGCCATGTACCAACTAACTACTCCCACTACAAGTGCAATGTCTGGTCTAGCACAAACCATAGTGAACATTAAAATCCTCACTGTTGATGCATACACCACTCGAGACATTTCCATCCTATCTGCTTCACTACTAGGACTCATTGTAGAGGATAACTTGGAATTAATGGAAAGAGGGGTAGAAATTGGATTATAGTCTTCCATATTGAAGTGTTTCAAGACATTCCTCAAATAATTCTTCTATGACAGCCAAATCCTTCCATTATTCCTGTCTCGGTAAATCTGCATCACAAGAATCTTTTTTGCGGATCCCATGTCCTTAATATCAAACTCCCTAGCCAACAGTGCCTTCATCTTTTAGATTGGATCATTTTCGGGGCTTGTAACCAACATGTCATCCACATAGATCAACAAAATGATAAAATAATTACCATTTAAACCTTTGAAATATGCACAATGATATGAATTAAGTCTCCTGTATCCAAGGCTCATGATATAGGAATCAAATCTCTTGTACGAACTCCTCGGAACCTGTTTGAGACCGTATAGAGAATTGTTCAACCTGCAAACCATGTTCTTTTTACCTTTTTCAGTAAAACCTTCTAGTTGGAGAATATATATTTCTTCATCAAGATCACCATAGAGAAAAGTTGTTTTCACATCCAGATGCTCTAGATGTAGAGTGTATGCAGCACACGTATCCAGAACTACCCGAATAATCATTAGTCTAACAACAGGAGAAAATATTTCATTGAAATCAATACCTTCCTTCTGAGCATATCCATTGACCACCAGTCCTGCACGATATCTTTCCACCTAGTCTGTTTCAACACTCTTGGTCTTGTAGACCGAATCATTACCAATGGACTTCCTTCTATGAGGTAATGGAACAAGATCCCAAGTCTTATTCTTGTCCAGGGCTTCGAGTTCCTCCTGCATCGCCGCAATCCATGAGGATACATCTGGACTCTGGTTTGTCTCCAAAAAGGAAGGTGACTATCCATCCTCTTTCAATAAGAAATACACAATATTGATATCAGTGACATAGCATGGGTGCCATAATGGTTCTCTTTTCTCCCGATTTGACCGTCGTGGTCCAGACTTAACCGGTACTTGATCATCATTCTATGGTAATGCCTTATAGGAAACTGGTTCTTCCTTTTTTTCTTCCTTATCCTTGACTGTTGTAATTTTTGTATTCTTCTTCTCCATTTCTTGATCAGTTGTCATTTTCACCTTGTCTTCTTCAAAATTGACATCTCTACTGATGATATATTTGTGGGCAGTGGGATCCCACAAACGATACCCCTTCACACCATCATCGTATCCCAAGAAGATACATTCTCTGGATTTCAAGTCCAACATCGATCATTCCTGGTCCTGAAGCAGTTCATATATAGGACTTCCAAAAGAATTCAATTTAGAATAATCAGCGGGTTTACAAGTCCACATTTCCATCGGTGTCTTGAGATCAATCACCACCGAAGGGGATCGATTGATCACAAAGCAGGGGGTATTTACTGCTTCCACCCAGAATGTCTTGTTGACTCTTGTATTCTTCAGCATCGCCCTTGCTCTGTCCAACAGGGTTCTATTCATCTGCTATGCCACTCCATTCTGCTGAGGAGTGTACACCACCGTGAACTGTCTCTTGATGCCTTCTTGTTGACAAATAGAATCAAACTCCTCACTTTTATTTTATCCACAATTGTTAGTCCTCAGAAACTTGATCATCTTTTCCGATTCACGCTCCATTCACACTTTGTGTTTTTTGAAGTATTCAAAAACATCTGATTTCCTTTTGATTGGAAACACCCAATATCTCCTGGAATAACCATCAATGAAAGATACGAAGTACCTTTCTCCTCCTAGGGATATAACTGGTGCTTTGCAAACATCAGAATGGATCAGCTCCATGATCTCCTGACTTATTGTTGTTGACGTCCCGAACTTTAACATCTGTTTCATGATAAAAACACAATGCTCACAAAATGGTATGGATACCTTTGTCAGCCCAGGCAGAATCTTCTAATTTGCAAGAATCATCAGGCCTCGTTCTGACATATGGAGAAGCTTCTAATGCCATAATGTCGTCAACGCTTCCGTCGAGGTAGTTTATGCAACAACTATCTCCGCCTCTTTTTATGTTTCACCCATAAGCACGTATAGGTTCTTTGAGATCTTCTCCACCTTCATTACCACAAGCTCTCCCTTCACAATTCTCATCACTCCATTCTCGGTGTGAGACTTGCATCCAAAGTCATAAAATTTTCCCTAAGAAAATATATTGTTCTTTAGGCCCTTCACATGACGTACTCCTTGGACAGTCCGAATAATACCATCATGCATCATCAGTTTGATGGTACCGACTCCAAGGATCTTCAGAGTGTGATCGTTCCCCATGTACAAAAGTCCTTCCGGGATGGTTTCATATTTGTCAAACCATTCCTGTCGAGACGTCATGTTCCATGTTGCTCCGGAGTCGATAATCCATGCATCATCGAGGTGATGTCTTCCTTCAATAGTTGTCGCCACATCACTGACCGGTCGTCTGATTGACGCACCATCTGTTGCATTGAGACCCCTATGACATGGTTGCCCATTGAGATATATCTTCACAATGATTCGTGTAATATGGAGTATCGAATAATGGTATTTGGAGTAGACTCTCATTAAGACAAGTGGGCGTAGTGCGAGAACCCTATAGTTGGATGTAACAAGATGAACGAAGAACAATCCTCTATGGGTCAGAACCGAGCGATCATGTGTGGGTCAACACTCAGAAATCCTGTGTGGGTTAGCACTGAGCGATCCAATGTGTGTCAGCACTTAGTGGTCATGTGTGGGACAACACCCTGTGATTCTATGTGGGTCAGCACCGAGCGATTATGTGTGGGTCTGCCACCTAACAGAGTAAGATGATACAGTAGTCACATATAATCATCTTTCCTACTGTACCTAAGTTATACCTAGTGTGAGATGAGTTCATACCGATGTGGTAATTTCCTTAGTGTTAATACCATTGTCGTATACTTTTGTGTTACATAACGGTGTGGTACTTCTTTCCATTGTGGAACAGTTGAAATTTGGGCTTTGGAGCTGTACTTTTTTTCCCTCATGATTGATATGGAATTACGTGATAACATAGGTATATGTATGGGAATATACCTATGTAGGGTTATTTGTTGATTCCTTCCATTGTGTATTATCATTTGTGTATAGTGAGAGACCTTGAGGGTGTCGAGGTCCTTATAATGTATCGTTCTACTAACCCCTTCATGGGATATTCAAGCAGTTTGTTGTCTTCGGGGAAGATGTTGGAAAACCCGGACTGAGGACGATGGTACGAGTAGAGGAGGTTTCTCAGAGGTGGACGTTAGATGAGGTAAAGCGCAGAGTGGTTCGTTTGTGACCTGTACCTACCCTTCATGTAGGATCTGTCGTGGACGATCCAGAAGCTGTTTTTCACCTATTATCTATCTTTTAATTTCTAGTTTTCATTGTACTTTATAGTTTCCTTGTATTCAAGACCCTTTTACATTCTGCACTTACTCTGATTACTATTCGGTTTACATGATTTCATATCATTCTGGGTGCATGGTTGTGTGTTCTTACATGTTATAATGTAAATTTCGTCCCAGTTTCAGGGTATAATCCTTTTGTGCTATTAGCCAGTCACTAGAATATGGAAGGTTGGCTTTGGGGTAGTCACAGCACGGGTGCCAGGGGATTAGCACTGAAAAATTTGTATCAGAGGAGTGGGTTATTCCATAGAACATGGACTCTGATCATTTAATGTCAATTGTGTTATATGTAGGGAGTGTGTTTATCTGTTTATGGAATCCAGTGTTGGAGTCTAGGCTGACATATCCATAAACCAGGACCCTGACTTCTGATTTCCAACTCAGTGCATGAAAAAACTGATTTCTTGTGTGTTTTTATTAGTTTACTTTTTTATCTATTGAGTCATCTCACTACGTATAACTTATTGAAGATGGAACACCTGTGACTTTTTAGGGTGCCTATATGCAGATATCCAGCTAAGGTTCCAGATATAGTACGCACCGATAGCCCACCGAGCGATGAGGCCTCGGTGTAGGGCCCTCTTCAAGTAGAGGCACCAGCAGAGGAACAAATGGTACCATTACCCGTTGGGCCACCAATACAACCATCCCAACCAGGATAGGATGCATGCTTCTTGAGTGTGTTGCGCGAGTTCCAGCGCCCGAGGCCACCCATGTTCATGGGACATGCATACCCATAGGCGGCTGAGGATTGGCTGGTGTCTTTGGTGAGAGTCTTTCAACTAGTAAGAACCCTTGCTGATCTCATGGTGCTCCTTACTACTAGTCTTCTACATGTAGCAGTAGGCAGATGGTGGAGATAGTTTCTCTAGGATCATGATGAGGTGACACTTCTCTACGATGATTTCGAGAGCCTATTTCTGGAATACTATGATCCAGTGACTCTTTGAGCAATGCACATTCAGAAGTTACATCATCTACAGTAGGACAATAGGACTATGGATCAGTACTCTGCAAGTATCATTGACCTCTAATGATACTCCAATGATATGGTGTGGGACCCAATCATTAGGGCCCAGACCATTGAGAAAGGGCTCATGCGGGAGATCAGTGCTTCGATGATCTCACATAGCATCCAGATGCAGGTGTAGGTGTTGGAGAGAGCCCTTTTGTAGATTGTTTCTATGCTAAGAAGTCACTAGTAGTGAAATCCACTCCTAGTCATGACATTGCAGAGTCTTCTGCAAATGGAAATAGACAGATTTCACAGAGGTCCAAGTGGACCAGACCTATAGGTGGATGACTGTAGGATTTTGATTCAGCTATGAGGGGTACCCGAGGAAGATCCCGTCATGCTAAGACTGGGAAATGTTACGCATGTGGCATGTAGGGTCACATAGATCTTGAATGTCTCACCCATCATACGGATGATCTGTAGACGGTCGAAGGATCGCCAAGGCAGAGATAGAGAGTCACATGAGGCGGTCCACAGGGAGCTGGCAGAGGTGGCATTGGAGATGCTCATTCAGCTAGCAGGGGCGACCATTCGAGATGTTACTACTAGAACCACCTAGTGGTCCACCGTGACCACAGGTAGTAGGAGGATAGCGGGGAGCTCACCTCTAGGTAGTTGAGGCCTACGAGCACGGCGCTCGGGGGATGACATGAGGTATGATATCTACTACTCCACCTTAGTTTCAGTACTTATACAAATGAGTTCTAATGATTATTTTATTTCCACTTCCCTTGTTCGGAGCTCAAAGATTCCAATGGAGCCATTGGCTTGATCATTCCGGCTAAATACTCCTACGAGAGTAGATTCGATGAATAAACATTGGTAGTGTTAGTGTGAGATTACTCTATGTGGAGAGAGCATCGAGGGTATCACTTAGTAGCGGCATCGAGGACTTATGATGACATCATGGGTAAAGGCTGGTTATCTATAGTCCAAGCTCATATTGACTTAATTAGGTGCATAGTGCGGTGTGTTCACACATATGGGACCATGTTTTCCTTTAGCAGAAAGAATAGATCCTTTGTAGCACATGATGGACATACCCATAGGAGAGTGTAGTTGGTCACACATCAGATGTCTAGCCTTACCCTAGGAGCAGTTGAAGTGGAGAGCTAATGTTATCTGATAGTGGTTTACAAGTATGCTGATGTCTTCCATGATGATGTTTTTCATCTAAGTCCTTGCAGAGAGGTGTAATTTTACATAAACAAGTACCCAGAGACGACACTGATATCTACACCAGTGTATCAGAATGATTCTACAGAGATTTGTGAACTGCGGGTACAGCTAAAGGACTTACAAGCGAAATAGTTCTTTCGACAAAGTGTCTCCTCTTATTCAGCCCCGATTTTGATTTCAAAGAAGGAGAATGGTAGCATGAAACTTTGTGTTGACTATCGGCACCAGAATCAGTTGACCGTGAAGAACATGTACCCACTTCAGAGGATTGATGGCCACCATGATCAACCGAAGCGAGAAAAATGGTTCTCCAAGATAGACCTCAGATCATTCTATCATTAGTAGTGTTCATGGGATTCATGACCATGAACATTCATCCATACCTTGATTGGTTTTTAGTATTCTTTATTGAAGTCATTATGATCTACTCGGCTAGTGAGGAGGAGCATGACTTTTATTTGCGGGTAGTACTGGAGTCACTCCAAGAGCACCAGCTTAAGGATAAGCTCTCAATGTGCAAGTTTTAGATCCGAGAGGTTCACTTTCTGGGGAACGTAATCTCAAAGGTTGTACATGTAGTGGATGAAATGATTATTGATGTGGTAAAATCATGGGAGGCACCCCAGGAGTGTGATAGAGATATGAAGTTTCTTGGGTTTGGCCAGATACTACCGGACGTTTGTGCCAGATTTCTCCAGAGTTGCAACACATTTATTAGCATTTTGAAGAAGGGGATACACTTCATGTGTTCGGGGAGATTCCAGCAGAGGTTTCATGTGCAGAGGTAGAGGATGACTAGTGCCCCCATCTTGCGGAATTCAGAGGAGGTCCTAGGGTACATTGTCTACTGAAATGCATTCGGGACTAGACATGGATGTGTCCTGTAGAAGGAGCGAGCAGTGTTTGAATATGGTTTCAATAGCAGAGATAGCATGAGTCTGCAGTATATATTCTCCCAGAAGAACCTGAGCCTAAGACAATGATGTTGTATTGAGTTACTCTAGGACTATTTCTTCGCGATATTCTACACTCCAAGAAAGGTGAACATTGTAGAAGATACACTCAACAGGAGGTCTGGAATACAGCTACTAGGTGAGGCGACAGACAAGCTGGACACATTGTAGATATCCTTTGTGGATTGATATAGAGAAGCATTTCATCAGTCTCTTACATTCACTCCCCCACTTCATCAACCAGCCATAAAGGTGCAGTGTGGGGATGCAGACTGCGAGACACGACGTGCTTAGATATCTATAGGACTGGCACCTAATGGATTATTTGATGTTGGGGAGAATGTTATCCTCTTCATAGGATGTACCATGGTACCAGTATCACTTCAGGAGTAAGTGTTTAGGGAGTTACACACACCCCCTATAGAAGTACATCCAAGATTGGTGAAGATGTACCATGATATCCGATGATAGCACTGGTGGCCGGGAATGAAGAATGTAGTAGGATATTTTTCCTCTCAATGCCTCACCTATTAGAAAGTGAATACAGAGAATCAGGTACCATCAGGCTTTGTTCAGAATTTGGATTTCCTAGAGTGGAAGTTGGATAAAAAATCCATGGACTTCGTGAAAGTAATTCCACATAAATCATGGGGTCATGACACAGTTTGGGTGATCGTCGACCAACACACCATATCAGCCAACTTCCTAATTATTAGAGATTATGGTTTAGTAGAGAGCTTGGAACACCTCTATGATAATGAGATTATGCAGTTACATGGAGTACCCTCGAAAATTGTCTCAAATCCTGATGCACATTTTACTTCTCGGGTATGGAAGGGGCTTCTGGAGGATTTCGAGATGCAGCTTCGTTTGAGCACCTCCATCCATCCTTAGAAAGATGTCCAAATTGAGTGGACAATTCAGACCCTCCCAGACAAGTTGCATTCTTGAGTCCTTGACTTCATTCATAGCTAGGAAGATCAATTGACTTTTGGTGGAGTTAACAGAAAACAACTACTATCACTCCACCATAGGGATGGTGCCTTTTGAAGCTTTTTACGAGAAACCTTGTAGATCAACATTGTGTGGGACTGGCACAGGGTGTCAGCAGTAGTGGTAACAGAGATGGTACAGGATACCACCGAGAAAGTGCATATCATCCAGTAGAAGATTATGACTACCCAAAGTATGCAGAAATCATATGCCGACAGGAGATGGAGACCTCTGAAGTTCAAGGATGGCGACAACGTCTTTCTACATGTCTCACCTCGATGAGGATTGAAGAGATTTGGCCCAGCTGGAAAGTTATCTTCAAGGTTTATCGGACCTTTTTAGGTCCTAAAAAGTGTTGGTGAGGTGGCATACCACATATCTCTTCCACCTCAGTTTCACCGGGTGCACAACATCATCCATGTATCCTAGTTGAGGAGATACGTGACTGACCCTTCTCAAATCATCGACCAGAGAGCGCTATAAATCGAATATGGGGATAATTTTATGAAGGTTACAATAGAGACTGTGTATCGACAAGAGCATGTCTTTCTAGGGCGGTTGATACCTCGGGTACACATTCACACGCAGCACAGGAACCTCCATGAGAGCTCATGGGAGTGGAAGGCTCATATGTGTGCTCAGTACCCCCACATATTCCCATAGTTTTAGTTATGAATTATAGGGATGTAATACCATTAGTTGGGTATATTGTAATGACCCGATATTTACAAGTAATTTTTTAAAAAAATTGTAATTTTACAAGTCCAATAAAATTTGTAGCACATGATTCTGAGGCCCAGTACGCCCGGAATTAATTTATGACCTTTTTTCGTATACATTCAGTAATATTACGAGTGTGTTTTAGTAAAATTTGAACCGGTGCTCAGAATTGAAATCTGAGGGAACCATTGAACTCGTAGTGCATGCATTCTTTTATGGAGAACCATCCATGATGATGGATTCACCCGGAGACAGTGTCAATATTGTAGGAAATGAGAGGCAGATTTAGATGCCACAAAGATGTGACTATGAATCTCATAGAGATTATGTGGTGGTAGGATTTGTTTAATGGTGATGGTGATTGGTGAACCCCCGATTGACAAAGATGGTCGTTGTCTAGTGGCCATATATGACAATTTGTGATGATGTTCGGTGTGGTAACAGATGCACAAGGCATGGTCCAAGAGTTTCCATCATTGATTTGTAGGGGAGGCTTGATCGGTACTGAAAATCCAATTGTGGTACATGATAATGTTTGGGCCTATGGTTTATGGTGTTATGGGAATTAGTTGTAAGGTTAATAGGTCCAATAAATAAGGAGTTTTAATGGGACGATTTAATATAGGTGGGTTATCCCTTTATGGGCAACGATATGCCAATGGGTCAGTGGGTGAGGTATTTGTACGTTTTTGTGAATTTATGTCCTCATATACCTTATAAGGAGATATATATACATATATATGTATTTATGTATATATATATTATCTATTAATTCATTTTTATTAATTTTTATGTGAATGTATTTTCTTCTGTATTTATGAAATATGTGTTTTATTTTTATTTAGGTAGAGGAAGTTCCATTACATAGAACATTATACCAAGTCCATGTGTCACAGTAATGTGGCATGAATGTCTTGGTGTAGCATCATGCTCGAATCTTATTGTCTATGTCACCGGGCCAGTGTCATGCTTGCATCAACACCTGCCCGCGTCACACCCACATCACCACCTACCTAAGACTCCACATGCGACGTAAATCCCCCAAGGGACATGCTAGGATTCGAACCATATGTTTTATGTCAATGTAAGTGATGTAATTAATCATAAAAATTAAATATTTAATTATTAATTACATTTTAAACATTCATTATTAATTTTCTTTTATTATTTAAAATAAATTATTAATTCATTATATTTAATTTTTTTTAATTTATGATGTTTTGAATAATAAAATATAAATAATAAATTAACTATGCTTTCATTTAGAAAAACCTATTTTATTTATATTATTACTATTTATTAAATTTAATTTATTATGGTGTTATGCCATTAAAATGATAGAAATTTATATAATTGATTAAATTAAATTAATTTAGTTAGAATCTCAATATTTTTGTTTGTGTTTACAATTAATTCAATTAATAAATAAAATTTTAAATAATTTTATACTATTTTTTAATATTCATAACATATTTTAAATTTATATGATTAATAGTCTTTCTATTTTATTTATTATGTTGCATTATTTTTAAATTGATTGAAATCAATATAATGAATTTATTTAAATTCATTTTTCAATATTTTCCTCAATGTTTAGTACATGTTCAAAATTTATTTAATTATTCTTATAAAATCTTTTTTACAAATTTTCTATGATTTAATATTTTCACTATGTATTCATCATCATTTTAATATATATTCATTTTTTATATTTTTCAATAATTTATATAACTGGTAAAATATTTCCATTACATTAATATTTTATGAGTCTATTGATTTTTAATAATTAAATTTCACTATGTTTTTGAAATCTTGCCTTTATGATTGTATATTAATTAATGAAGTTGAATATTTTTAATTTTTTAAGAATTAATTCATTCATAATAAATAATCATTTAATATATTTTATAATTATTTTAAATAGGTTTTATTAGATATTAAATGAAAATTTCTTATAAACCTACATTTATAAGGGAAATAATGTTTGTGAGGAAAAATATAGTTTTTATATAATATAATTTTAGTTATGATATTGATAGTTTTTTTATGAAAAAAACTTATCACTGATAAGACTTATCTTTTTTAGCATTTATTAATTTCACACTGATAAAAGTCATATTTTATAGAAATTTTTTGATTGAAATGATAAAATTATTGAATTCAATATACGAGTTTAATATATTTTTCAGTTATTTTCTCTTGATGGATTGTATTATTTCTAATTTAATTTGTATGAAATCTACTAACTACATATTTCAGGGTGGTAGTTTACAGATGAATTCCACCTATTTCTCATCTCTTCTTTTTTACATTAGTATTTTTATTTTGATAAAGATACACTCATTAATAATACATATATTTTTCATTCTTAACCAATTATAAGATAAATCATACATTAAATATTTTAATTATTCTAAATCATGAATTTCAATCATCTCGGCTGAGACTACTTGTGGAAAAGAAGATTTTTGTTGAATATATAGTATTCTGGTGGTTGAAAAACATAATAAATATATTTTTATCTAAGTGATTTTTGGTTTAATAAATGATAGGATGTCTCGATAATCATCGAAAAGTAAGAAAACAAATATCCAAGATGGAATTTTAATAGGGTCTCTAAATTAGGGAAGGATGAACATATAAATTATTTATCTAAATCCATTCCCCAAAATAATATGTATTTATTTAAGATACCTAGCCATGTGATTGGACAAATTCACTATCACCTTACTATGTTCTCGGGGGCTATGATCAAGGGAAAAAATATTTTTATTGGATTGGGATAATATATTCATCACTAAAACTTATGGTTGTATGGGCTATCAATACATGTACATGATCCACGTTACTGTTTTATAAATGCAATTATAAAACCTTATTCATATTCCTGAATCCTTATGTACAAATATCAATGAATCGAAATATTACCTCCATAAAGTCTTTCCCGATGTAGCCTTTATCCCCCACCCTAGATTATTTTGGATATTCCTTCGGGGATTTGGGGTTATTATCCATAAGAGAAACTATTGAAGGACTGGAAAAAGATCCAGTATCATGATTTTGAGGGTCCCATATATTTTTTATAAATCCATTATCATCTCCATATGCATGTTAATTTCTCATTGGGAGGAATCCACTCTTTTCTACCATTTTACTGATGATAATAACCGATGGTGTTTTGATAAACATGAAATATGGTTCAATGACAAGGAGTATAGAGTAATTATAAGTATTACATTCACAAAATGTGAAGAAGAAACACATATACATGAAATTTTATACCATCATGGGTCAATAAAACATCTGACATGCATTGAAACCAAATGTGGATTGGATTATGGAGATGGGGAATGGTTTTGAGTCTCTATTATAAAATTGGACTTCATCCATCCCAAAAAAAATGTATACTCTCTCATTAAAATATAATGGGTTATATGTGTTAAATGATATGACCTAGTGTTGAAAAGTATTTGAAAAACTGAATCTTTTTCAATCATGAATGTTTTATCTTGGAAGGATATTTGGAAGCGTAATGGGATTCGACTTGATATCTCCTTATCATATTCTCGCTTCAGCATGAGGATCCCATAACATCCAATGTGTTTATGATATATTTGGATGCATATATAATCTGAAGAGGTTCTACTGCGATGGGACATGTTGTACGTGATTATTTGGTTTTCGTTATCATAACATAAAAGTTTTCTATCTATTTTTTTTGGATCCTCCAGTGGCTAAAGCAAACACATTATTCAATGGATTAAAAAATGACCTGATGTAATCAGACTGTATTGTAATTTTTAATGGTATTAATTAATTATAGTAAGATCTTCAGTACTTCTTTTTTCTAGTTAAGAAGGTATAATTCATTTTGAACACAACTAGAATTTGGACCAATACCAACATATCTATACCGAATTTTTTGGAGAAAACGATGGAATGGGTACCATAAATGACATTATACCAACATTTTGGCCATACAAATTGTTATGAAAAATTATCATATGACCCTATTATAACAGTATTGAAAATTCATTAGGTGTAGTTCATAGCTAAAACAATTGTTTAATACAAACAATTGGCATATCTATAATAAAATTATGTTATGCCAATGATTTGGATAAAACCATACTTCTAGCCAACATATAATGATCTATACTTATGGTTTTTCTAAAAAAAATTATAAAGAACCCAAAATTAAAAATACTTATATAATTTTTTTGTAAGACAATTTTTATAAAACTATAGAAATTCTTTTCCAATCAGATTGTATTGGATTTCATAATTTTATTGAATTTATTAATTATATAACATGGAATACATAAAAAATACATATACATACACATATTCATATTTTACCAGTTATTTTTCCAATGAGAATTATTTCATAGTGGTTAGGTTTTTTAAATATTAATCTGTGGTTCGTGGATCAAAATCATTATGGGGTTTTTTGTATTAGCTATATCAAACTGTTTACAAAATGTGGGAAATTTTAATTCATGTATCATATACCACCATTTTTTAAAATGATGATATATAACAATTATTCAAATGGTTTGACAAAAACCACTTATAAAGGACTATACTGATGAAAGAAAATCAACCAGTCCCCCAAAAATTTGGGATCTCATATACGAATAGTTTTGGGGATATACCAACTATTCCAGAACAGTGGTGTTGAATTTTTAAAAATTGTTCATCCTCTTATTTTTCATTTCCATTATCCATTATAAAAATTGATGGTAAGAGGGTGTAAGATTTGATTACATCATCTAGTCTCTTTGGAGATCCTCTAATTTGGTTGCAGGAATTCCCACACGGTTGGATATCAGCATTAATTTATTATCTATGATAACTTATTAAAATACAGTTTTCTTTTAAAAATTTGTTTATAAATAAGAAATGAATTTTTTAGAATAATATTTAAAAATTTAAAATAATTTATTTTCCCCCTATAATTAATTTTTCAAAATTATTTTGAGTAGTAGTAAGAATTCCAATTATGGTCATGTTGAGTAGTAGTAAGATTTCCAAAGGATGTGGTTCTCTTGAGCATCATAGACATCCTAGAAGAAAAATATCAGGGGTAGAATTTTAAGAATACTGTAATGTAGGAAAGGAAATAACATATATATGATCTAGGTCATCTACATATAATTAATAATATATATTTATTTAATAAAAATATCATTGTGGTTTTCCAAATTCACTCTCACATTTCCCTGTTCTAGTGGGATATGAACGATGGGTATAAAACATCTTTAGATGGATTCAGATAAAATCTAAATCCCTAATCATTTTGGCGGGTTGGGAAATCAATTCATGTTTATGTCCAACATTTATATTTTAGAAATGAATCAATGGAAACTAATTCACAACCCATGTTCATGATACACATAGATCATTGAATACAAATATTACACACATACAACCATTTGCGATGTAGCCCTTATCCCCATCCTATCATTTTTTATATGCCTCTGGGGATCATGTCTTCATAATTTTATGTGATGCCTTTAGAGGACCATAGATAGATACAATGTCATAATCTGGATGGTCCCATGGCTTATTCATAAATATGGGATGATGGACACATCCCAGGTGGTTTATTATTGTGAAGATTCCACTACTTTCTCTTATTTTAATGATGTTTTTAACAAAAGATATTTAGATAAATAAATATAATAGTTCAATGGAAGTGATTATATAGTTAATTTTCATATTCCGTGAAAAAAGTTATATAATAGAACAATCTATTTTAGATTGTTGAATGTTTGTGTGCCATTGTGGTGAATTAAAGGTACATTTTGGCGCACAGAATACAGATAATAGAAATTTATGTTTTCTGGAAATGCATATGGAACTTTATTGTTACACCCATGGTTTTATCATTCATTTGAAATTTTTTCATGGGAATACACCATGCCTTTATGTCTTGAAACGAAACTCATTATCCATACACCATGTGATGTTGCCTCAAAACATGAAACAAATCCATCTTCTATAGTAGAATTCATTATTAGAATCTATTTGATAGTTCTCCATGACACATCTCCTACAACCATCATATAGATATGTATTGAAGTTGATTTGTGTGAATCAATACTACCAGTAATATATAAATCTGAGTATCTAATGGCTGCCAAATTGTGAGTGTGTTTATATATAATCAAGCTGTCATTAGTGATTTTGTGGTTTATCAATTCCTAGACATCCAGTGGTCTATGCTTAGATCACTCAAAGATCACTGCAACATTCCCACTAGAAATGCTTTTTTTGGCCTTGTGCAGACATGAGGATACCTTAAACTACCAACAGTATTAGAAATAAATATTGATTCCATTTTCTCTCATTCAAAGTCATTTTTAGTGATTTTGTTCATGCTGAATTTATCACCCTTCAAAATTGTTGCTTTAAATGGTGTGCAGTATTTCATACAAAATTTCTCTAATACTATATTCATAAAGGTTTCTTTAGAAAAGCATATAATTCCTCTCAACCTTTTCGTATGAATCATTAAGACAATGACATAGGATGCATCATGTTTCCTAAATAAAAGCCATTTTATAAATCCACTGGTTTCCTTAGTTATTATATTTACTAAAAGTTATTAACAATATGTATTGTTAAACTAGAATCAATCAACCAATTGTTAAAAATTAATCAACCATATTTGATTCATAATAAACCAATGCGATTGGAATACATTTCATTTCAATAAATTTTAGAAATTTAGGACAACTTTTATTTACGTGTCCTTTAACATTGTAGAAAAAATATATGTCTTCCTTTAT
This sequence comes from Viscum album, assembly GCA_963277665.1. Lineage (NCBI taxonomy): Eukaryota > Viridiplantae > Streptophyta > Magnoliopsida > Santalales > Viscaceae > Viscum > Viscum album. Next base: position 7,293,855 of record OY728121.1, on the reverse strand, counting down.
AATATTAGGTGGACCAACAATTTCACTATCCCCTTATTGTTGGATTGAAATTTATATCCCATATGTTTTTGTTACATTATCAACAAATTGGTTTATTCCATTTCCACCAAAATCATTTCCTCATTTTGAACACACATAGTCATTAATACATTAATTGACCATTTATAATTATGTGAGTTATAAGAGATTTAAATAGACCTTATCAATGTGGCAGAGTGTTCAGAATATAATGCTCTATAAATTTATTGGATATATAAACCTCAAGATTCATTATGTTGAGCCACAATATTTATCACCTACATGATGTTCACATAAACACAATTCATTGTGGTCAGTCCCATTGATGGGAACATCATGATTAATGTTCTTGATAATGATTTTTCTAAAGATATGAACTAATCATCAATAGATTTCAGAGGCTTATGAAGATTATTATACCCATTGAATGAACCATGAATTACATCACATAATTTTGTTTTTATGAATACCGCTCTAAGATTCATTGATCACTACCAATGTTCATAATGTGTTGTATCATATACCGTTCAATCATTATTAACATCATGTAGTTTTTTTATAGGCAGTACTCTTGAAATTAGGAATGCTAACCTAACGCCAACAAGAAATAATCCCAGAAGGTCACCGACTATTTTTTTGGGTTGCCGATGTTAAATTCTATTTGAATTTATTTAGTAAAAGAAATGTTATTATCAAGACATTGGAATAATTATATCCATGTAACGATGATCACATAAGTTAAATAAAATATAATTATTTATTTTATTAAACATTTAATAAATATAAATTTACTAGTTCTTAAATAAGATATTTATTTAATAGAATAAATTATTTATTATTTTCCAGGTTTTCAAAAAATGGAAGTGGAGTTTGAATGTACCATGGCTGGTCTGGTAGTAATGTAATTATTTGAATTATGGTAAATAATTCTTTGACTAGTTTACACAAGATAAAATCATATTTACACTGCTATTATTTTGTGATTCCAAATTTAATTCCTAAATCCGTTTTACTCAAGATGGAGCACTATAAATAATAATGGTGTATTATTAAAATGAGCATCAGATTTTTATATGTTCATGAATGTATTTAGCTTATTTTATGTAATTAAATATTTTAACTAATGTTCCATGGCTATATGTAGTCAAGTACGACTATTTTGATATAGGCAACACACCGCACACTTGATGAATTGGGAATTGTTGAGCTAAACTATTTCTACCTTGAATCCTCATCCTGCCGCTTGCATGAATGAGAGATTTTCATCTAGGATGAAAAACAAGTGATAAACGACTAAAACAAGACACTTGTTTCACCACAGTAGCCCCATGATAAATAGTGGTGTCAATTAGAGGCTATTAGAGCATGTGTGGATCACCGTTAGAGGGATTCTTGTTTGGATCATCTGAGTCATAATGAGATAATTCTGAAGGGTCATTTATAACGATCAACATCATAAACGATGAAAATACTGAAGATCCAGTTATTATTTTATTTATGAAATTACTTAAATTATTTATAAAAATGATGAGAAATATCTTCTCTATATGTTCCAGGCCTCTTATTCTCTATCTAAATCTTGGATTCTATTCCGTGGAGACATACATTCATCATCATATTGATCCATGAATTATCACTGATGATTGTAAAAAATCAATGTTGGTTGTAGGACCAAACACACATCTGTTGTGCTCGAAACCATTATGTCCTATAATAGGGGATACATCAAATTTTTTAATTATTTAAATTTTTTGTTGATGATTTACGAAATTAATAATTTTGTTATATCGATTAAATTTAATATTTCTTTAAATATGAATCTTTATATATGTTCCTCATCTATCATTTCTCGTTCAAGTTACAAAAACATTATTTTGATTTATTTATTTTTTAAATAAAATAGTGGACCTCATCGGGAGGATCAATAGTCCCTATACATAATACAAAATAACAGACGATGTGTATTCGAAAGTACATTCCATGTAGTAAATGATCAATTCATCGGTTCTGGTCCACCAAACTATGAAATATCCTCGGATTTTATCAAATTCACAATTTCTCAATGTATTTACCAGGAACAAGTGGCACGTGGTTTCCATATTACACGACATGTGTCCCACTGTACATGATGTATAGTCCCACTGGGATAGTGTTGGACTGTGTACCTCATACATTTCATGCTCGGCTGGAGACCATGTTACATGAAACAACCTGATGTGTGGACTACAAGACATTCCATGAACTCTGATGATTATTGAATTACACTCACACACTGTTTCCCTTTGTGTGTACTACGGATGGATGGTGAAAAATAGTACACACCGTGTAGATGGAACAACATGTCTTGTACTCATCCAAAATACGCATATTTATTAATGTTTTGTATTATATAATTCAAACCCTTGATACGTGTACCATCGTGAGGGTGTAAATACGAGGCACAACATGTGATTGTTGTTTAATATATTATTTAAATTTTACATCTATGTAATTTTCATTTCTACTCATGGGGTAGTTATGAATAGGGAATCACGTTGTCCCCTCCAAGGTAAAATGTACATACAAAGATAATTTTAAATGAATTTATTTGTTTAAAATTTTGATTGATGAGAATATCAAGGAAATTCATAAAATTGATTAAGAAAAAAATATTGATTAATTAAATATGATAATTAAATTATTTGAGGATGATTTATCTTAAAACAGAATGATTAAATAATTGAATGCTATTTTTATTTATGCGTAAATATCGTGACATGTATGGATGATCATGATCTAGACCAAGACCATTGTATATGGATGATTTATTTTAATTTATTTATTTAAATTAAATTTCTTTGCATGCAAGACTTTTCAACTTTAATATGATGGGCCAATGTGATGGAAGGATTATTTTAGGTAAATCCCAATTTTACCCCACAACTACATGTTAGTGAAAAATGGAATATGTAAGGGATTGAACTCACATGATTTTGGAGGTGGTTCTAGTTGGAGAAAATATGAAACCAATCCAAGGAGACACATATATGTACATGTGGAAATCTATAAACACAAACCCAACATGTTCAATATTTTTCACCACTAGGTCAGGGCTAATTTATCTACCTCTATATAAATAAACCAATAGAATAGGTCGTGATAATTATATTTATTAATTCTTGTAACCAGCATGGATTATCATTATGGATGTGTTGTCATGATCACATAATTAATGAATTATACATGCATGCATGATATAAATATAAAACCAGACTTATGTGCAAATATTATCAATACATGGTTAATTAATTAAGTAAGTTCCACTTAATATTAACAGCAATGTGATAATGATAATAATCAATTTACAAAAAAGATATAAAAATCCATCAAATAAAATATTATATCAGATCATGCCTTTCGTCACTTGATTAAGGAAAAAAATAAATAAAAATATGTGTTTGACTAACCATTTTTTGGACACTTACATTTATACAAGAATCCCTAATGAATGGTATCAGGTTTAATTTACCTTAATACATCAAGAGGAGTATACCTTGCTAGTGATGGTGTAATACTGGAGGCATGATGTGAGGAAATCCCAATTCATGGTTTTAGGATTGGGGAGTATACTAAATAGACCTAGGAGAAGAAAGCCCACAGTTGGCAATGACCTGCCTATTTAAATAATATATATTATCTTTAACAACCCCTATAGTGGTTATGAGATGGGTAATATGGATCCTTTCTATAAAGCCCCGACCATAAACCTTACTTAATATTGAATTAAATGAATAATTCACATTGAGGATCTTTTTAGGTTTAGAGTTTTAGAGAATTAGGACATAACTATTACATCACAAAAGATTACAATGTAGAAACTTCTACTATGATTCCATAAAATAAAAAATTTTAAAAAGAAACATGTCTAGTTCAATGTTTTAGGTAGCATGATATTCCCTTGATCCCATCCTTGACCCTATTCCACGTTAAGTCCTGTGAAAAACATTTCAAAAACTTGGGATAGGCATAAAAAGCTCTGTAAGGGATACACAAAGAATGAAAACTGTTAGTTCTTCAAAACAACAAGTAAACCATCTATACATAAATAAAGTAATAATTTTCACCTTTTCAAAGTAGTAAAAACTCTTCACTGAATATAAGTTAATTACTTAGCCTTATGTAACCAAAAGATTACCATAAAACCTATATAAAGATCACATAACATATAAAGGTAACTTGGGACATAAACATACTTCAGTGGAATAACCATAAGGTCGACTTCCACACATATCACATAATGGAATAGCAATTCGGCCAACTTCCATACATACTTAATGGAATAGCCATACGGCCGACTTCCATACCCAATGCATTGGAGGTTATAACGTAACCACCCATCCTGGTACTCATGGCACCACCCGTCATATGGTTTATCATGTAACCACCCGTAAAATATCCCAGTACCATTATAAAATTATAACACATAAAACAAACATAAAGGAACGATAACATTTCGAAATTTCAATCACAATATATCATTTAAATATGTTGACATAATAGAATCCTTTATATAAACCATTTTCAATACCAAAACACAAAAAAAATATATGGTATTTATTTTATTTTATAAACATTACGGCTTGTTGAGGTAGCCAGAGATGAAATAATACTCGCGGCGGGAGAAAAGGACGTTGTCACCGCGTACGTAAAAGAAACATTCCTTTTTGTCGTTGAGTAAAACGCTTCGTAGAAAAAATATTCCTTTTGAATAAACGTAAAAGTCAAAGAGGTTTATACAGCGTATAAAAGAATGTTGTGTATAAAACAAAATATGCCTCAATGAAAGGTGATTTAGACGAAGTCCCTTACAATGACTGTATCCTTGGATTAAGGATAAATCAATTACATAATTATGTATGACAAAAGATACACCGAATATAAGTGGATATTAAGTGCAAATCAATCAGATGTTATTAACACATATTCCTAGAACGACATATTCAAGGAGTACAAGAATATCCCGAAGAATCAAAATTGGGTTAAGAAGTTCCCTTGCAAAAATTTGACGGCTTAACGGCGTCACTACGAAATTCTGAAAATGAGTTGATGAGAGATAAAAAGGGTAAATAATCACTTGGACATTAAATTTAAATCAATAAGGATATATAATAACATATCCCAACATAATATTATGTGAAAAAGACATAACAAAAGAAGTCTTTTACAAACAGAAGAGGGTAAAAGGTTCCCTTACCGACATGGGTATCTTTCGAGACATGCACCCCGTGAAAGAAGGACAATACAACATTGATGTAAATACTCATAAATGAAATTATATAACACAATGTGTAAAATAATGGGTAGTACATACACCACTCAAAGTAAATTGTTGCAGATGTTGCATAAATCTCACGGGAATAAAAGTGAGATGAAAAAAAATCCCTAACGAAAACTCGACAGCCTAACAACGCCACTTAAAACTTCCAAAATGGATTTATGAGATCAAATAGGGTCTCTCATCATATTGAAATAAATTTTACAGAGTGAGGAATATAAATGAACATACCCCAACATAACAAATAATTTCTTAAAAGAAGTGACATAAATAATAGTACTTAAAAAGAAAGAGAGAGGTTAGATCTCTTACCAAAATTCGGCATCTTAACGGTGCCACTCAAAACTTCCAAACTGTTGTTCGTGTGGTCAAAGGTTAATTATATCCATAATGATATTCATGATTTGGATATCATATATATCATATATATCCAGCATATACCTGTATTTATAATATTACATAATCATTTAGAGGTATGAAATTGAATGCACCGTTTATGGAGACGGTAAGCTGTACGTACGCTTGAACACTACATTCCTTTCTTTGTAATATTAATGGAATTAAAAATAAATGATAGGTATGTATATTTTAATTACAGAGTTATATTAATAATTTATATGTAACAAACATTATATATATCCATTATAAATATGTACTTATAATAGTACATTACATTTGGGGATAAGAAATGAAATGCACCGTTCATGGAGACGGTAAGTCGTACGTACGAATGAACGCTAATTTCATTTCTATCTCATACATTAATGGAAAGAAATATTAATGATATAGAGGTATCTTATAATTCCAGTATAACATCATATATAATAACTTTAAATCCATCCTTTATATGTCCCACATATGTCATTAACGAATCACATCACTTTGAGGGGGCGGTAGTCCGCACTTCCTTAAATGAAGATATCACGTTTACCCATAATGGAAACCATTAAGGTATTCCATAAATGAACAATAAAGAATCTTAAGTAAAACATAAAAATATTATATATCATATATAAATATAGTGACATATTAATGGCCACCTTTGAAGGTGTTATATAAGTGTTGAACAATCATCGTTTCGTGAGGTAGAAATTCGCTATCCACAGAAACAGTATGTTCATTAACCATTAGATGTATGTGTGTGTATCTGTAGCTAGAATCCTTATTATAACAACATCCTAGTATATTGATGATACTAGAGGTTTTATAAAAGAACTGAATCAAAAGAGTTTTGGGGGTTGGAGAGGCAAACAAAACAAAAGGACTCAAGTGAAGACATTACCTTAAAATCGGGTAACTCCCTTTGGTTTGAGCTCAAAGGCTTCCTTGGGAAGACTTATGTCCAATGTGAGGCTTCAAGGAGTAATAGAGGGAAGTGTAGAGACAAAATGGGCAGGGGTTGGACGATCCAAAGGCTTTGGTAGTGTGTGTAAGGAGGTAGAGGTGGTGGCCTTTTATAAGAGGAGAGGAGGGGCACTCTTGGAAAGTAAAGAAAAGTCACTTTATTTTAAAATCATATTCTGATTTAAGAGGTCCCACATTGATATAATTCGAGGATAAGGTGATAAGGGTTCGATTTCCACTCATCCAATAGGTTTTGTACATGTGTAGGTCTTAGATATTACATTATCATTCCATTTTATTTAAATCGTTAAATAATGAGGTCATCACTGCATCATCATGATGTCATAAATAATTTAATTTATATATCGTCTAAAAATTACAGAAAAACGACTATGATGTAGGAAATCTTTTTATCTTTCCAATTACTATTTATAGTCAAAAATATGACTTGTATAACCCCATTTAAAAATTGTCTTAGTAAAACATTTCATGTTTGTGTCATTTTTACTTTATCATTAAATAAAAAGATATTTATGTCATTTTCCAACCAAAGTGGCACCATGGGGACCCCAAGTTGACCCATGTATTTTCTTGGTCGGCCATGACACATCCAATGTGAGTAGTAAATGTTTCTAGGTCATTTCATTTTATTAAAACATTATTCATACCTTAAACTACACTAATTACTTCTAATCGCGATTAAGAACTTAAAAATTACTATTCACCAAAAAAATTATTTTAATATCATTGAACCACATTTTACTTTTTAATGACAACCATGTCTGTCGGTTTTAAAAATTCAAAACACATAAGTGGTAAAATTTCATTTAAAAGAAAAATCAGTTTTTATAAGTACCACTTAGTGGTTTCACTATTCATCAAAAATTGAAGTTTTTCGGAAAAATCCCAAAAACTCACCCTAAGCTATATTTGATATTCAGAATTCAAAAATGAAGTCTATTTTACAAAATTCAAAACATATACGTCTAATTAACTAATTTAATAATTAATTCCTGTGGTCAGAGCAACTAGCATGTTTTTTTGAAACAATAAGTATCAAAATATTGACACTAGTTTAAGTCTGATTTCAAAGTGAAATTAATTCCAACGACCACTATTGGATTTAATGGTAAAAATATATTCTAATTTCACTTTAAAATAAAATCAAAATATAATCTAATCATATAAATAAAGTAGATTAAAAAGTGGTTTTGAATTAAAATACAACATTGTACACTATTCATTAAAAAATGAACTTTATCGGAAAGACACCAAAAATTTACACAAAGTAGGCTTTGATGTACCGATTCTAAATAAGAATTTTATTTTGTCAAATATAACACATAAAATTGTCAAAAAGTGGATTTACAAGAGGTTCTCCATCAAAAGGCTGCTAATCTACCTTTTAAAGAATATTAGAATGTTTATGCTTAAAATTGGATTCATTTTCATTTTTTAATCCTATAACATTTATTGTAAAAAGTAAAAATATTTGAAAAACATATATAATCAATTTTTATTTAGTTCTGTCCATTCCCGCCATTACAACGACTAGGCGTTAACTACTATTTCAAATAATATTATTTTATTATTAGAGTGCAACGTTAGATTCCAATGAAACTCATTGTTGTGTGTTGGGTACGCCATCGAGCATAGCATCCCCTTTAAAGTAATATTAATATTTTATTCACAAATATGGATAAATATAAAAATGTCATATTATTTATTTACGTGGGGTGTTATATCCTTCCACCCTTTTGGGAATTGCGTCCTTTCAATTTTAAAATTGAGCTTGGAAACATCCTTGAAAGTCCCACATCGGTACAAGAGTCGGAAAAACAATCAATTTAAAATAAAGAAAGATAAGTACAGAGGTCACCTGAGTTAACCCATAATAGGATTCCGTGTAGGAAAACATGGACATGGAATAAAAATCAAAGGGTCATGTTCTTGAGGGAGAGTGATAGTAAACATGTTTAGGAGAAACTTAACCATAAGAAAATCACAAACTTGTGATGGGTTAAATGGTATTTGATTCCCCAGTAGGAAAAGTTAATAGACAACATTTATGTTTTAAGTTACTTTTTATTGAGTAATTTATTCATAAGGAAACATAATCACTTATCATGTTGACTTTCAACTTTTACACAAACTCATATTTTCTCCAAAAGACGATTATTTAGGAAGACTTGTTCACATTAAGAGTACTATAATCAACTTCTAGAGAATCGCCTAATCCACAAAAGTGAACTATAAACTTCCCATGTATTTAGGCTTTAACCAAAACCAAAACTAAAAAGGTTAGTACAAGATCAGATAATCAAGAAAAGGATAACCCTTTAGAAAGAAAATCTATTCTTAATCTCCAAAATTTGTCAAACAAAACCCAAAGTTCAATGAGGACCATCCGATAAACAATTTTTCCATATAATTACTCAAAGTAAAACAAAATAAGATTGAAACCCAAATATTTAAAGGATTTAATCACATAGTCTTCCAAGGTACAAATTAACTTTTACCTCTAAATAACAGCAGTTTCTCTTAAATTCTCATATTGAAAAGTAATTAACCTAATCACATATCCTCCATGATAGGTTAATCATTTACATAGATAACCAAAAATAAACTTAATCATGATTCCTAAAATTATCTAACTAAAACGAATCAGTCAAACTATCCAGGGACTTCACGTAGTCCAGTGGTAGGCGATAAATACCAGTTTCACTTTGGTTGTGGGTTCCATTCCCGCATCTTTGTCCGACGCGATGGGTTGTCACACGGTCTGCGTGTTGTCGTTTTTCCAAAACTATATAACTCTTAAAACACTCCCCAAAATGAGATAAAATCTTCAAAAAAATCATAACATATTTTAACCTCAAGTTTATCTCATGCCTTTAATTTTCCATCATATCATAGAGTAACCCATAATTACCTCAAAAGTAAGGATCATATAAACTCTAATGGTTACGTTTATTATTATTACCTGAACTTCCACATCGATTGGTCATCTCGTACATGATGCATTACAGAATGTACCAAGGTTCAAGAGGTTGATCATGACTCCTTGATAGTTGGTTTAGAACAACCACGAGTTTCCTCATTGAATCCTCCATTTTATCTAGTATCTTAATCAGAGAACCACCAAAGTTTCCTTCAAACCTGTTGTCTCTTTGTTGCCTGCTAGATTCATCCATTCACTAAAAACAGAAATGTCAGTGTGAGTATATCAACAGAACCATCATGTACTAATGACGAATATATACTTACTCATTCACATTATCTAAAAACTATGACTCTTTCTGAAATCCTAAACATTATGGTAATGTCACTTATGTTTAAATAATACCCTAACCTCTAAAGTTATCTAAACTGACCTCTGATACCAACTATAAGGCCCCGACCGTAAACCTTACTTAATATTGAATTAAATGAATAATTTAATTGAGGATCTTTTCAGGTTTAGAGTTTTAGAAAATTAGGACATAACTATTACATCTCAAAAGATTAAAAAATAGAAACATCTAACAAGTTTCCATAAAATAAAAAATATTAAAAAGAAACATGTCTAGTTCCATGTTTTAGGTAGCATGACTTTCCCTTGATCCCATCCTTGACCCTATTCCACGTTAAGTCCTATGAAAAACATTTTAAAAACTTGGGATGAGCATAAAAAGATCATTAAGGGATACACAAAGAATGAAAACTGTTAGTTTGTCAAAACAATAAGTAAACCATGTATACTTCAATAAAGTAGTACTTTTCACCTTTTCGAAGTAGTAAAAACTCTTCACTGAGTATAATTTCATTAATTATCCTTCTGTAACCAAAAGATTACCATAAAAACCATATAAAGATCACATAACATATAAAGGTAACTTGGGACATAAACATACTTAAGTGGAATAACTATAAGGTCGACTTCCAAACATATCACTTAATGGAATAGCCATTCGGCCAACTTCCATACATACTTAATGGAATAGCCATACAGCCGACTTCCATACCCAATGCATTGGAGGTTATAACGTAACCACCCATCCTGGTATTCACAGCACCACCCGTCATTTGGTTTATCACGTAACCACCCATAAAATGTACAAGTACCATTATAAAATTATAACACATAAAACCAACATAAATGAATGATACCATTTCCACATTTCAATCACAATATAACATTTAAATATGTTGACATAATAGAATACTTTATCAAAACCATTTTCAATACCAAAATACAAAAAAAGTATATGGTATTTATTTTATTTTAAAAAAATTACACCTTTTTTAGGATTCCACATATCAAATAATACTCACGGCGGCAGAAAAGGTCGTTGTCACCGCGTACGTAAAAGAAACATTCCATTTTGTCGTTTAGTAAAATTCTTCGTAGAAAAAATATTCCTTTTGAATAAACGTAAAATTAAAAGGGGTTTATACACCGTAAAAAAGAAAGTTGTGTATAAAACGAAATATGCCTCAATGAAAGGAGATTGAGACGAAGTCCCTTACAAAGACGGTATCCTTGGATTAAGGATAAATCAATTACATAATTATGTGTGACAAACGAATACACCAAATATAAGTGGATATTAAGTGTAAAAAAACCAGATGTTATTGACACATATTCATAGAACGACATATTCAAGGAGTACAAGCTTATACCAAAGAATCAAAATTGGGTTAAGAAGTTCCCTTGAAAAAATTTGACTGCCTAACAGCATCACTACAAAATTCTGAAAATGAGTTGATGAGAGATAAAATTGGTATCTCATAACTTGGACATTAAATTTAAATCAATAAGGATATATAATAACATATACCAACATAATATTATGTGAAAAAGACATAACAAAAGAAGTCTTTTACAAAAAGAGGAGGGTGAAAGGTTCCCTTACCGACATGGGTATCTTTTGAGACATGCACCCCATGAAAGAAAGTCAATATAACCTTGATGTAAATACTCATAAATGAAATTATATTAAACAATGAGTAAAATAATTGGGAGTGCATACACCAGTCAAAGGAAATTGTGGAAAATGGAGCATAAATCTCATGGGAATAAAAGTGAGATGTAAAAAAATCCCATACGAAAACTCGGTAGCCTAATGACGCCACATAAAACTTCCAAAATGGATTGATGAGATCAAATAGGGTATCTCATAATATTAACATAATGTTTATAGAAGGAGGAATATAAAAGAACATCCCCCAACATAACAAATAATTTCTTAAATCAAGTGACATAAAGGAGAGTACTTAAAAAGAAGGAGTGAGGTTAGATCTCTTACGAAAATTCGGCAGCATAACGGTGCCACTCAAAACATCCAAAATGGATTGATGAGAGATAATAGAGTCTCTCACCATATGAACATAAAAATTTAAGTAAGATTTATATAAAATAACATCCCAATAACAAGAAATACAATCTTTAAAAGTAATGACATAAAAGAGTGTACTTAAAAAGAAAGAGAGGAGTAGGATCCCTTACCTCGGGCCCGACTAAACTCGATCGTCCTTTAACGTCCGGAATAATAAACATGAGTTAATTTATATTTTCTTAAGAACCTATTTAATGTTCATTATTCCTTTTATATCACTTATTTCCATTTTATAGACATTATGTAATCATTTAAGTTAATAATTTTTGTTTTGTCGATATTTGGTTCTTAAGTCGAAAGTGAACTTCTTACAATTACATGTTGATCGTGTTGTCAATGGTTCATTATATGCAGAATGATATTCATGATTTTGATATCATATATATCATATATATCCATCATATACATGTATTTATAGTATTACATAATCATTTAGTGGTAAGAAATGAAATGCACTGTTCATGGAGATGGTAAGCCGTACGTACGCATGAACGCTACTTTCATTTCATTGTCATATTAATGGAATTAAATATAAATGAGAGGTATGTATATTATAATTCTAAAATTATATTAATCATTTATATGTAAAATACATATATATATCCATTATAAATATGTACTTATAATAGTACATTACATTTGGGGATAAGAAATGAAATGCACCGTTCATGGAGACGGTAAGCCATATGTATGCATGAACGCTACTTTCATTTCTATATCATACATTAATGGAAAGAAATAATAATTATATAGAGTTATATTATAATTCCAGTATGAAATCATATATAATAACTTTAAATCCATCCTTTATATTTCCCACATATGAAATTATTGAATCACATCACTTTGAGGGGGTGGTAGTCCGCACTTCCTTAAATGAAGATATCGCATTTACCCATAATGGAAACCATAAAGGTATGACATAAATGAACAATACAGAATCTTAAGTAAAACTAAACATATTATATATCATATATAAATATATTGACATCTTAATGTCTACCTTTGAAGTTGTTTTATGAGTGTTGAACAATCATTGTTTCATGAGGCAGAAATTCTCCATCCACGGAAACAGTAAGTTCGTTAACCATTAGATGTAGGTGTGTGTATGTGTAGCTCGAATACTTCTTATAACAACATACTAGTATATTGAAGATACTGGATTTTTTACAAAATAAATGAATAAAAAGATTTTAGTGGGTTGGAGAGGAAAAATAAAACAAAAAGACTCAAGTGAAGACATTACCTTAAAATCGGGTAACTCCCTTTGGTTTGAGCACAAAGGCTTCCTTGGGAATCCTTCTGCCAAAATTGAGGCTTCAAGGAGTAAGAGAGGGAAGTGGAGAGACAAAATGGGCAGGGTTTGGCCGAGCAAAAGGCTTGGGAGTGTGGGTAAGGTGGTAGAGGTGGGGGCCTTTTATAAGAGCAGAGGAGGGGAACTCTTGAAAGTAAAGAAAAGTCACTTTATTTTAAAATGATATTCGGATTTAAAAGGCCCCACATTGATATATTTATAGTATAAGGTGATAAGGGTTCTAAATACACTCATCCAATATGTTTTGGACATGTTTAGGTCTTAGATATTACATTATCTTTCTAATTTATTTAAATCGTTAAATAATGAGGTCATCACTTCATCATCATGATGTCATAAATAATTTAATTTATTTAACGTCTAAAAATTATAAAAAAACTAATATGATGTATAAAATCTTTTTATATTTCCAATTACTATTTATAGTCAAATATCTGTCTTTTATAACCCCATTTAAAAATTGTTTTACTAAAACTTCTCATGTTTGTGTCATTTTTACCTTAACATTAAATAAAAAGATATTTATGTCATTTTCCAACCGAAGTGGCTCCATGGGGTCCCCAAGTTGACCCATGTATTGTATTGGTCGTCCATGACACATCCATTGAGGGTAGGACATGTTTCTAGGTCATTTCATTTTATTAAAACATTATTATTACCTTAAACTACACTAATTACTTCTAATCGCGATTTAATGTTACAATTCACCAAAAAAATTATTGTAATCTCATTTAACCACATTTTAATTTTTAATGACAACCATGTGTGTGAGGTTTTTGAAATTCAAAACACAGAAGTGGTAAATTTTCATTTAAATGAAAAATCAGTTTTTATTAGTACCACTTAGTGGTTTCACTATTCATCAAAAATTGAAGTTCTTCAGAAAAATCCCAAAAAAACACCCTAAGCTATATTTGATATTCCGAATTCAAAAATGAAGTCTATTTTAAAAAATTAAAAAAAAAATAAGTTGCAATAATTAATTTAATAATTAATTCCCACTGTCAGAGAAAATAGCGTGTTTGTAGGAAACAATAAGTATCAAAATATTGACAATAGTTTATGTCTGATTTCAAAGTGAAATTAATTCCAACGACCACTATTGGATTCAATTGAAAAAATATGTTATAATTTCACTTTAAAACCAATTCAAAATATAATATAATCATATAAATAAATTATATTAAAAAGAGGTTTTGAATTAAAATACAACATTTTACACTATTCATTAAAAATGAACTTTATCAGAAAGATACCAAAAATTTAAACAATGTAAACATTGAAGTCCCGATTCTAAAGAAGAATATTAGTTTTTCAAATATAACACATAAAATTGTCAAAAAGTGGATTTAAAAGAGGTTCGCCATCAAGAGGCGGTTAATCGACCTTTTAAAAAATATTAGAATGTTTACGCATAGAATTGGATTCATTTGCATTTTTTAATCCTCTAACATTTATTGTAAAATTTAAATTTTTTTGACAAACATATATAATCATTTTTTAGTTAGTTATGTTCATTACCGCCATTACAACGGCTTGGCGTTAACTACTATTTAAAATAATATTGTTTTATTATTAGAGTACAATGTAAGATTCCCAAGAAACTCGTTGTTGCGTGTTGGGTACGCCATCGAGCATAGCATCCCGTTTAATGTAATATTAATATTTTATTCACAAATATGGATAAATATAAAAATTTCATATTCTTAATTTACATAGGGTGTTACACTTTCCACTATAATGTCATGAAAACATGACATACTGAGTTCAATGGTGAGCGAAATAGGGACGTGATAAAATAGTGGGTGACATAATAAAAATTTATTATTTCACATTAAATGAAAACTATTATGTGCTAAAGATGTGCTCATGTAATTTTAGAAAAAAAAATAAAAGCTCAACAAGCACACTATCCATATAATCAATTCTGGATAAAAGAAAACATTCACACCTACAATAACTAACAAGAATGGTTTAGACTCTTTCAGGTTATCCTACGCCATGAACCAAAGTCTTATGTGTTGGAGTCAGCACTACCTGGTCCACCTTCCAATGAGGCGGGTGATTAGGATTTCATTATTTATAAAAAACTTATGAACGATGCAGTCAATGATCAATGTTTGATTCTGTCATGAATATCTATTGAGATCATAATATCTCATGAAAATATGGATGCATAAAGCATGTTCGAGCACCTCTCTGGCCTTTATTAGGAGTGAGAAATACATGAATGGTTTGAGATCTCTAAAAAAACTTTCAGAGTATGCTGGAAGAAGGTTCCCTAGATGGGACTTATGTATTCATACTCATTGGCTACATTATTTCCATGAGTTTCTAGGGTTTACACTCACTGATGTACTGTGTACCGATCACATTCATGCATCAATCCCAAAGAGATTCTCTGAAATTTTTTCAATTTAATTATGAACAGAATTTATAAGCCTCTATTTGTTCTTCATATCATCATTCTCCATGAGGAATAAAATATGAAGTGATAATAGCATTCTATCCTTATGTAGTCATACACATTGGATACATTAATTACATTGGATTCATATTCGATGCGTCTGTGAATCACAGAGAGATGATGTGGTAGATGTATTTGTTGACCAGTGAATTGGATCGGTGAACTCATGATTGAATTTGAGGGAGGTGGTCTAACATGAATCTAGAGGTAAATGCATAATCTATTGTTGATGTTAGAACAATAAAAGAATATGTGTCTCTGTGTGATGGTGTAGGGGATCAGACGACATAGGGTTATACCGAATTTATTTATATACTTTCTATAATTTTCATTCTTAAAATCATTAAAATTTTTATTTTTCATAGGCCCCTAATACTCTAGATGTATATAGAAGAAATTACCATTCCTGACATATCAAATTCATGAGATAAGATTCTATTATATTTATTATTCAGTAAATGTTATATATTAATTTAGACATTAAATTTAGAATTTTAAATATTATGACAATTTATGTTTTTAAAAACTCCACATTTTATTTAATTTTAAGTGTATGAAAAGTAATTGGATAATTTAATATCGTAGATAATTTCATCGAATCCACATGTGAGGATAGGATTTAGGATTGGTGGTGCATTGGGCTAACGTCCCAGTGGCATAATGGCCCAGTATTAAAAAACAATTTTTCTAATAAAATACAATATTTTTCACTATTCATTAAAAATTAACCTTTAGAAAAAACATTCAAAATAAAATCAACCTCAGATAATTTTGGTAATATAATTTCAAAAATTATATTTATTTTATCAAATAAAATTTCAAAAATTGGTTATATTTAATATTAAATTATATGTACAATTTATTATTAAATCATCTTTTAGAAAAAAAAATTTCTACTAAACATTTCATAATCATTAAAATAATGACTATTTATTTTCTACTAAATAGATATCCACAATTATAAAAATATAGTCATTAATATTAATACCTAAAACTTTTACAACAATCTTATAACTATTATATTTAATTTTAATATATTAATAATATTTCATTTTCCAATTAAACTCATAATTTCATGTAATGCTAGTTAAAAAGGGTGATGTATGTAACTCAATGTAAACTCAATGTTTCATGTAGGAAATGTTATATAATAGATTAAATATATTTTAAAATAATTATTTCATAATGCGACAATATGTTTTACTATATTCTATATTTTTTTCATATGTTTCATATGCTATTGAATACAATGCACTTATTTTATAATTATTTGGTGTTACAGTTGAATCTGATCACCACGATTTAAAAAATCGTTATCCATATTTTCATTAAAATATCAAAAAAATGTCATAAAAATCATGTAACACCTCTTTCACTGAAAATATAATATCATTATTATAGAAGAAGATAGTTTTTATCAAAAAAAAATCCTTCATAAAACAAATCATCACAAAGGATCTTCAAAACCAACCACATTTGATGATGATTAATAATTTTATATACACTACAAGAAACATTTTAAAACTAAAAATAATGATACAAATTTAATATTATTATTAAATTAATAATTATGTTTCATTAGTTTTTAAATAATATCAAAATTATGGCATAAGGAATGTCCATGAGAAAAACAGGCATATCTATATCTAATAGTAGATAAGTATTACGGTATATATAAAAACATATCACTATAAAAATATATATCAAAATTATTTACTATAAAAAAATTTTTATAATGAATTCAAAAAACTAATTGAAATGATTTTGTGTAATAAATTTCTAAATTTATGAACGATATTGTATTCTCTCAAAAAAATTGCATCCCAAATGATGTATTTTTTATGAAAATTACAATTTCCTCTGAAACATATTAATGACTTTTTTTATATTTTTCATTAACAAAAATCCTATTAAAAAAATATCTATTAAAAAGAGTTAATAATTTTTTTCTTGAAATGAATGGCGAATAAAAATTTTGTAAGAATGTATGAAAACATCCTGACGTGCAAACATTTTGACACTTCTTTAGTAAATTTTCTCATCATTTTAATTAATATTTGTAGGTAACATCAATGTCATTATTACCTAGTACATATATATTTTATTTTAATATCTATCATGAAGAAATAACATTTTTTATAATTTATTTTTATTTAACCAGTTCTGCTACATTAAGAGAATAAAATATTTCAAAATATGTATCAACAATGTCTACAATAATCATGATGCACTCATTTACTATTATTTCACTTTATAATGGTATATCATCATTATTTGACCTTTTTATGTTTTTTTGTTTTTGTTTCAAATTTATTAATGGATTTCTCTGAAATATTAGTCTGAAATGATATTTTTATAAAAATAGGCATGTGGCATACTCAATATTGATAAATCACATTCATATGGATTCTTTGATTTTGAAAAATGTCCAATATGTCATTTGTGACATGTAGGAATAATACAAAACATTGTCCCACAGATGGAATGTCAATTGTGACATAAAATTTTTTATTTCAATTTACATTTGATATTTAAGTCAATATTATTCGTCAATTAAAAATTACTAACAGACATTGTTATATTTTCTAAATTATTTAAGAATGTTATCTACAATTCATTTTTTGATCTTTATTAAATTATCAAACATAAATTGAACACATTATGAGATATGTATTACTTAATATGTGTGATTTATGATTTGAAATGAAATTTTAGTTTAAAAAATTTTACCTCACTAAATTCCAATCAAACACACTCATATATTTATGATTCTTTAGGACAATGATTCTAATTCCATTCATGAATTTTTATAAATCAATTTCACATCAATCAGATGCATATTGTGGGAAGTTTTAATCAAATTTTCTCTTAAAAAAAGATTGTATATTCTTCATGTAATTGTTATCCCAATATATATGATAACTCTAATTATCGAAAATTAATTTTTAATTAAACGGTGACGTTCCAATATACCCTCTCATATAGCAATGGAAATCCACAAAACACCTTCCAATGGTGAAGCAATTTTAGATGAAATAAAAAATATTCACATGGGAAAAATATCTATATTTCAACTTCATGAAATTCCTATTCTGAATCATTATTTACATCTAGTAAGATAACCCATATTTTTTTGAAGTATTAAAAACTAAACATAAATGGGTTATATAGAAAAAGGTGTTTTGTGGTGATTTTTCTATTAATCAAAAACTAGATGATAGTTTGGAATAAATCCCACTATAGTGAAAAGAAACTTATTTTCATAATCATTTGAATAAATTTCAATTATATAGAAATTATCATCACAGAATTCCACATCACAAATATTTTTGGAGGTTCTCCATCCCTAATCAAACAAAAACAAAACCACACATGATTTGTAAACATGTGAAGTTCTCATCAAGTATTATTTTTTATGTTATGAATCATTATATCTCATTATTAATGAAGACAATGATTCTATATTAATAATATTTTCCTAAATACAGGTTCACACTTATATATATTCATAAATCACTCAAATTCCAAGTAGAACATTTTTTTATCAAAGAGTTGTATTATTATATAATTTCACATTATTAAATGGAACTTCATAAAGAATATATCCAACTTTCAAAAACTACCCCTAATGCGAGGAACATAAAATAGTTTCTTATAGATGTTTGATGTTGGCATATAGAACAAATAAACCATAAACTAATTACGCTCTTTATCACATGATAGAAGCTTGTCATGAATCTTAACATTTCATTTCATATATGTCCATCCAAAGGAACCAATGAATTTATATTCATAATTTGGGAAAATAAATTTAAAATTGGAGCAACTAGCAGATGGATAATGGGAATATATGAATCCCCAAAAATGATTTTAATAAAATATAACATTTATCCCCCCCCCCAATAATTCCTTCCAGTAATATTATATAGGATTTTTTAATCCGGAATATGATCCTTGTATCCGCACTTCTCCCATGGGTAAAATTAAATAATTCTTCACATTTACTATCCTTTAGATTCTGAAAAACCATAATCCTTTTAATATTTTAATTTTTTGGAACATCCCCTATAAGAAATGTAAACAAAAAATACATATCACATGTTCATTCCAAAATTTATTCTTATATTAATGATACAAATAGAAAGTGTTATATAAGAGAATGTATTAGATCATTATTAAGTTAGTTAACAATAATAGTGTTAGTATACGTGAAGAAAATATAATAAGAAAATATCAACATATATGTGATTTAGTTCAAGATCACCGTATTTTTTGTATTAACAATTAAATTCATCATATGGTTATTTGGTTAATTAATATGTTTTAATAAATACATGAATTATTTTTTCAAATTAATCAACCTTGAGATTAAATATGTGTATTAATCTAAAATTAAAAATATCCCACCCTCATCCAACATATATTCATTTGTGCTAAAAAATGAAATTATCACATTGATATTCACATATATTCTCCATGGTATTTTATCCATTGTTTTTTAAAATTATTGAAATCTAATCCATATGAGTTGATAATTTAATGCACATATAATTTTAATCACTACATGAAAATTAATGTTCTATATAATTAAAAACACTACAAATTATTTTATCTCAAATGAGGAATCTAATATTTTTGTAACATGTTTCAAAATATATTTCATATATTTCTTATTTGGGAAACTCACTATGGAAAATCGAAAAAGAATGCAACAACCTATGTACATTATTAGGATTATGGAAAATATTTTGATACATATTTTACATATGTGGAATGAGATAAGACAATTAATATAATAATTTCATCATATATATAAATATAATCAACTAAATATATGAAATTTTATTTATTTTTAAAATTCTATCATTATTTGGTAGTTAAATATGTGAGAATGTTTTGCCTCTAAAACCATGTTCTGAATTCATTTATTAATTTTCATTAATTCCATAAATGTATCCCTTTAATCTGTATGTTATCAAATAAACTTGTTTCCCTTCACTGATGGAGAAGAAAATATACATTGATGATGATGGTAAAATTTGTATTAATTTATGTTGGAAGACATAAATGGGGACCATGTGGTGCTGATCATTATTGGTGCAACTCATAAAAGGGATAACCGGAAACTCTAGGCCTGGGACAAGATTCGTGGAAGTAAGGAATGATTATTAACTATGTCTATTGATATGATAGCTAGTAGTAGATATAGACCATACCTCAAACCATTTATAGATCCATAGGGTCACACTCCTTGACCATGTGCCTCTACTCTCTTCCCCTTCCCTCCATGTACTTGATCCCGAAACTAAGGCTGGCGGTTGTAACATTTCGAAATGCACACCACCAAATGTTTCTCTCCTAGAAATTATTCCACATCTATATCCCTACAGATTTATATGTCCATGTAACACCCTCTTCCCAAAACTTCTTGTGTGCCCAAGTCTTTATGACTGGAACTAGTTTCTTGCTTTCCCACTTCTCACATTCACTGGCTGTATCCGATCAGCCAAAAGAAAATTCTATCACAATGGTTTTCTCTACCACCCTAATATGATTAGGAATGCATAGAGGAAATTTGATAGATTGGTTGTTCTTAAACACACCTCACTTAGAAGTTAGAGCCCTGAAGCATTGTTCCCATCATATTCAGTGAGTACCAGGAATGGTCGGTACCCCTCGATGAATACTCAACTACCGGCATGTCGTCCTGCCGAAACTGTAGAAGCTGAGGGGAACTCTCAGCCACCTCCTCAATCCAGTACTCATCCGCCTATGAGTCGGGATCGCCTCAGAACATTAGGGGTCATTGATTCTGAAACACAAGTACGGAACTAATCCTACAAGTGTCCTCTACTGGTACCACCGGTAGTGTCTGCTAACTAACGGGCAGTGATTTATTTGGCACACATCCCAAAAGAACCATCTCGCAAAACGGTCCATGTAACATAACTTCATCTCTATGCGGACCATCCTCATGGTAACTCACTGAATAAGACTAGTAGCTAAGATCAACATCTGCAATACTATGGTCTCACCTAGGTAGAGAACTCCATTATTCTCCTCCATCCAGTCTTCTGTTGCATGGGAATTTTTATCACATTGAAACCTCAGAGCCATCTTCCACAGGAACTTGTGAAACACGATCAGTTGGCGTGCACTATCCTCCAAGGAGGCTAGTGGAATTTGTTGGACAATTGGGGGTGGTGCTTCTGGTACACCACCCAGAGGAGCCAACAATGTAAGAGGTATCATCACCTGAGCCTCGTCGCTTGGTGGGAAATAAATGAGTATAATCTCATAATCCCATTTTGGCTGTATTCATGGAAGAATATATATAATGAACAGGTGCACTATGATCAAAAATTTATACATGGTTACCTGAACTGGTTGATCTGAACTAAGGAAAACTCTTGAAAACACACATGGAATCAGTGTATTCGGGCACTGAGTTGGAAATCAGAAGTCAGGGTCCTGGTGTATGGATACATCGGTAACTGCACCAACACTGGACTCCCTAAAATGAAAATCATACTCAGTACCATTAACACAATTTCTTGTAAATACCCGTAAAATTCAAGGAAATTTTTTTTCTTAATTTTCTTGGAAATTTTACAAGAACTCAGTTTCTGACAGCACCTGATTCTGAGGCTCGGTGTGCCCAGAATCATTTTCCTTTCTTTATCTCAGGTACATTCAGTGAACGATCGAGTGGGTTTTCCTAACTTTTGAACTGGTGCTCAGAATCTAAAGCCGAGGACACTGATGGAATCGCAGTGACAGTAATTGCTTAGAAACACCTTTTCTGGAGTTGTGATTGCTCAGGTGTGGTTTTTAAATTTTGGGGATAAGTAAAGGAATAAAATAAATGTGGTGCAACCAATTTTATTTTATTTTTTGATTAAACTAAGCTAAGTGGATGAAGGTGGACCCACACTATCCTACCCACTAGGTAGGATAATTGTGATGTGGGACCCACACGAGCACCACCATTTCTTTTCATCCTAAAACCTCTCCTTTAATATGGTAATGCACCTTCACCCCCTTTAATTGGAAGTGAACCCTTGCGTTTATTTGTTTGTTATATGCCTCTATTAATTGGGTTGTTTAAATGTTGAAATTAATTAAACTAATTGTTTGATTCGTTTTTGAATTTCAAAATGCATGGCTTGAGAAATAAAATAAGACAAACTCTTAATTTATTAGAGTTGTTGGGTTGTGAGAGGATTGGGGATAATTCGCTCAATTTCTTGAAGTTCTTCCTCAACAAAGAACATGAATAACGCGAAGAATTCCTTCCTCTGATGACAGACGACGATGAGAGATGCCTTCCTCGGAGATCGACGATCCGAAACTCACCCTTTCGTTCCTCCTTCCCGCGTCAAAGGATGGGAGACACTGTTCCCCCTCGGACGATCTCGGTCAAGTGTGCGGAACCTTCTTTCTGTGATGTCCCTTCCGCGAAGAACCTTCGTTCATCTACGCTCGATGTAGGGGATTATTTTAATTGTTTTTTCATGTTTACTTTCGTCGCCATTCTTCATTTCAAATTGAGCCTCCTGATATCAAAATAACGGGAGGAGGTCGGACCGCAAAAACACGGAAGACCCTCCTCCCCCTTGTTTGATTGATTTTTTTGCGGCACGTGAAAGGAGGCATGATGTCATTGCACCGCGCCGAAACTATGAGTTCAGGTGAAGAAGTGTGGTGCCATCGCGCTGCGCTGTTGAAGTCGAACAAGCCGCGGAGCTGTCGCGCCGTGCCAGATAGCCTAGAGGAGACCGCGACCATATCGGGGCCGCGGCAGAGGGGCGCAGGGCCGTTGCGCCGCACCGGACCGACCAAGGTCGTGGCTTTGGGCCACGGCGGAGCAGGAAGAAATGGCCGGGTTCCGGCCTCCGACATCGGGGCAGGGGGACGGGACCGCCACGGTCCCGTGGCGGCAGCAGCCGGCCGGCCAGGGCAGGTCGGCCAGTCAGGGGGAAGCGCCTGGGGTTGTAACCACCTTCCGGCCAGCATGAGTGGACCCCCTTATGGGGGCCACAGATTCACATAGGGGGGAAGCACGCCCCCTTCCCCCAAACCGCTCGGCCGTTTCGCCCACGCCAGCACACCGGGCCGGACCCGGACCCAGTTCGGTTCGACCCGGGTCGGTCCGGGCCCGAAACCCCCACTTCTGGACCTCTTTAGGTCTATTGCCCATAACATGGGTTAAAGACCTCCAATCGATGAACCATCATCTATGATGCGATCCTTGGATCGAGATGGTGGTTTTGGTATATTACATTGAAGGTTTCGGAGAACATAGAGTTCCACCGGGATTCTTCGTACATGAAACCAACCGGGCCCTCGGATCGGAAATACATATAACTTGAGCTCCAGACGTCCGATTGATGTGTCATCGACATTGATGGATTCCTATTAGTGAGAAGAACCTTTTGTCTTACTCCGATCGAGGTTTGGATGCAATTGGTGTACGGTCGGGTTGGTTTTGACTTAAAAACCAACCGGGCCCCTAGGATGAAAAAGCCAATAACTCTCAGACCGGGAGTCTGATTGACAGGTCGTCTGTGACTATGAGTTCCCGTTGATGATAAAGAACTTTTAGATACATCAACATCATACTACATGTCAGTTGATGTATCAGCCCCTCGACTCATGGAGCGGTCCCTACCGAACGAGCTTGCTGTGTGCGGGAACCCTAGAGCTGGCTGCGACTACGACGACGATGACGATTGTACAGAAATCCTTCGTTTATTCGATGGCGAAGACTACAACACTCAGCGATCCTATGTGGATCAGTGCTACCGATCCTGTATGGGTCAGATCCTGTGTGGGTCAGATCCTGTGTGGTTCATTTCGTGGGATAGTGCCTATCGATCCTTTGTGGGTCATTTTTGTAGTTAGTACCTATCTATCATGTGTGGTTCCGACGACTTAGATGAATCAGTGCCTACATATGATCATCTCTATCGTCTTACGAAGAAGTATACCTGTGTGAGATGAATCTTGACATTCAATCATTATCTTCGATATGATTCACTTGCTTCTTGGGTGGATTGTGTTGTGTTATCCTTTGTGGATGTGATCGAACATAGGCTCAGATGTCGGAGCAGAACTGGAATTGATGACTTAGGTATATGTATGGGCACATACCTAAGTAGTGTCATTTGTTACTTCTTGATTATATCATTCCTTTTTGGAATATCCTTTTTGGATTCTGGGAGACCTTTTGGGGTCTCGGGGTCCCAACAGAGTATCTCATACTCACCCCTGACGGGCCATCCCCGCACTACATTGTGCTGGTTGCAGACGACAGAGAGCGCTGATCATGTTGAGGCTTGTGGGGAGAGATGGTACCTGGAGGTGGACCACTGGGTGGGACATACACGGAGCGGACGGCTGGACCCGAGGAGCTGTATAGGCTATCTATACCCACCCCTCAGTTGGGACTTCCACTGGATGGCTCGATGTTGCGGCATTACATTTCAATTGTTGTACTCCCTTTTTCTGTTGTAGTTTACTTTCAGTTTGGGTTTCTATTCTGGTCCACATACTTTTCCGCACATACTGTTGTATCCAGTTTTAACATAGTGTTTAATTCTGCTTGCTTACTCGGTGTGGTTGCTTACTATACAAAGACCATTTCATCCCTTTTTATCGGGAATTACTCCTTGGCGTTAGTCACCAGCCCCTGGCCTATGGAGGGCAGGCATGGGGTAGTCATGGCACGGGCCCCCAGGTCAGGTCGTGACAAATTGGTATCAGAGTAGTTCGGTTCTACCACAGAACTCTGATCTCTAATCTTTTTCTATGTGAACCAATAATGTAAAGAGTATTGAGGGTGGTTATCAGTCCATGGATACCAGTGTTGGTGGGTCGGATTACGTATCCATACACCAAGACCCTGAATACTGATTTCCGACATAGTAAACGAAAACATTGATTGCATGTGTGATCCATGTTTTCTTTGTGATTACCTTGTGTTAGCTCACCAGGTATACTGTTTGACAGTGGCACACCTGTTACTTTTCTGGATGGCCCCACGATGGCAGCCAGCTATGGTTTCGAGCATTATTAATGATGATAGCCCACCGAGCGATGAGGCCTCGGTACATTGCCCTTTAACAGAAGAGGCACTAGCTGTACCTCATCCCGCCAATCCACCGATGCTACCATCCACATCCGCTGACGATGCACGTCGACTTACATCCCTGCATGAGTTTCAGAGTCAGAGACCACCCACGATCCGCGGGGAGATGGACCCTCAGGTATTTGAGGATTGGCTGTAGGCAATTGTACGAGTTTTCAGGTTGTTAGGGACACCAGCAGACCTCATGGTGATCCTTGTAGTGAGTCTCATGCACGCGGCAGCAGGCAGATGGTGGAGTTTGATGCTCCAGGTGCATGACGAGGCATCTCTACTATAGACGGATTTTGAGAGCCTCTTCCACTCGAAGTTCGTCTCAACCACCCTCTGTGCGGTGTGCATCCCGGAGCTACTACAGCTGCGGTAGTGCAGCTTGACGGTCACCCAGTACTCAGTGAGATTTACCGACCTCTCGCGATATTCGATGGATATGGTACGAGACCCATTATTCTGGGCTCGGACCTTCGAGCAGGTATTGAGGCATGAGATCAGGGCATCGCTGATCTTCCTCAGTATTCCGACATAGGCAAGGGTACTGGAGCGAGCCCTTCTCATCGAGTTCTTTCTTGCTGAGTCTACACCAGCAGCGAGACCTAACTCATGGCGGCACGTTGCAGGGTCTTCTATAGCTGCATTCGACAGATGAAACATGGGTCCAGGAAGACCATAACCTCAGGCAAGTGACCTCAGGACACAGGTTCAGAGGTTCGGGGCACTCAGTACAGAGCCAGTCTTTTGAGAGGCGGACCGTGCTATGCATGCGGCGTGCAGGACCATATGACTCGTGACTTCCCGACCCGCCGTGCCAAGGAGCAATAGTTAGTTGAAGTACCACCTAGGCAGAGGCAGATGGTCGACCGTGGCGATCCGCAGGGAGCAGGCAGATGAGCCAGATGAGCTATCCGAGCAGTAGGTGGTGGGTGACACTTTGAGGCTCTGCCACGACCCCCACCAGGAGGTCCACCCTGACCACAGGGAGCTGGCAGGCATAGAGAGGCATAACTCCAGGCAGTGGAGGCCTATGAACACGGTGCACCTGATATGATTCGAGTGACTATTTGTGTCTATTCCACCTTTGTTGCAGTTCGTATAGACAGAAGAGCGAGTCATTATTTAATTGCTGCATCCCTTTTACGAAGCTTGGAGATTCTGAAGGAGTTGTTGGCTCGATCCTTACGGCTAGAGTATCCTATGGGAGAAGACTCGACGATTACACACTAGTGACGATAGTGTGAGCTTACTGTAGGAGGCGAGAGCTTCGGTTGGGATCTTCTCATAGCGGTGTTGAGGTCTTACGATGTCATCTTGGGCATGGATTGGTTATCTACAATCCATGCTGATATTGACTATATTAGGCGCAAGGTGCGATTTGTACGCACCGATGAGAGAAGGTTCACCTTCTCCGGCGAGAAGGGACCCTTTGCAGCACAAGATGGACTCACACAGAGGATAGGAAAGTCCATCACTCATCATTTGGCTAGACTCATCCTAGAAGTAGTTGATGTGTGGAGTCCTGGTTTTCCTTCAGTGGTGGATCAGTATGCAGACGTTTTCCCCGATGACGTCCTAGGGCTACCTCCTCTCAAATAGGTAGACTTTTATATTGACTTGTACCTCGAGACATCCCCGATATCCACTCCAGCATATTGGATGGCCCCTGCTGAGCTTCGAGATCTATGGGTACAGATGGAGGACTTGCAGGGAAAGGGATTCATCCGACCCAGTGTTTCACCATGGGATTCCCAGATATTATTCGCCAAGAAGGCGGATGAAATCTTGCGAATTTGTGTCGACTATCATCGCCTGAACCAGGTGACAATGAGGAACAAGTATCCACTACCGAGGATTGATGACCTCTTCGATCAGCTCAAGGGAGCACTATGGTTCCCAAAGATAGACATTAGATCAGGCTATCATCAGGACAATGTTCGGGATGAGGACGTGCAGAAGATGGCCTTCAGGTGTCAGTATGGCCACTATGAGTTATTGGTAATGACATTTCGCGTAACCAATGCTTCGGTAATGTTCATGGGCCTCATGAACAGGATCATTCAGCCTTACCACGATCTATTTTTTGTGGTCTTCATCGACGACATTTTGATATACTCGACGACTAAGGAGGAGCTTGCCTACAACTATTGGGTTGTACTGGACACACTCCGAGAGCACCATCTTTATGGTAAGCTATCTAATTGTCAATTCTTGATATGTGTTTTCTACTTCTTGGGAAATGTCATCTTGGAGGTGGGATTTTCAATGGATCCGGCGAAGATTGAGCCAGTGTTAGCTTGGGAGTCACCCAAGAGCGTGACAGAGGTGCAGAGATTCTTGGGTCTAGCTGGGTACTACCAGATATTTGTGCCAGACTTCCCTAGAGTTTCATCACCACTCACAGCTTTGAAGAAGATGAGGAAACCCTTTGTGTGGTCAAACATATGTCAGTAGAGCTTCCAGGAGCTGAGACAGATATTGACCAGCACACCTATCTTGAGACTAACATTGGAGGGAGTTTGGTACGTAGTTTACTGCATTGCATCAAGGACCGGACTCAGATGTGTCCTAAAGCAGGAGCGGGCTGTGATCGCCTATGGATCATGATAGTTGAGGCATCATGAGAAGTACTACACTACCCATTACCTATAGTTAGAAGTAGTGGTCTTCACTCTGAAGATGTGGCGACACTATTTGATAGGTGAGCGTTTTACAGTCTATTATGATCATCAGAGTCTTAGGTACATATTCTCACAGAAGGACCTGAACCTGAGATAGCGGTGATGGTTCGAGTTCCACCAGGACTATGACTTTGAGATAGTCTATACTTCTGGGATGGTGAACGTATTACCCAATGCTATCAGCAGGAGGACAAGCATCTGGCTACTCGGGGGGTGACAGAGCAGTTAGCCGCTTTGCAGATATCCTCCGTAGATAGTGATGGAGCAGCCTTTTCTTTAGTAACTCACAGTCACTCCTCCACTACGACAGTGGGTTAGAGAGGCACAATGTGGGGACGATGACTGTGAGATGCGGAAGGCGCAGATATCCTCAGGAGAGGAACCTGATGGATTCTCTTTAGGAGGAGAGCACGAGGTCCTTTTCAGAGGATGTACTATGGTACCAGCTGCTTTACAGGAGGAGGTGCTGAGAGAGTTCCACACGTCCCCTTTGGCGGAACATCATGGAGTGGAGAAGATGTACCAGGACCTTAGACGTCATCACTGGTGGCCGGGTATGAAGAAGGATATGGCAGAGTTCGTTTCTCGATTCCTCTCCTGCCAGTAGGTGAAGGTAGAGCACCGGGTACCAGCAAGTTTGGTACAGCCTTTGAGGTCCCTTAGTGGAAGTGGGATGGGATATCTATGGACTTCATGACTGTAATTACATGAACTTTCAGAGGTCACGACTTCATTTGGTTGATTTTTGATGAACTCACCACGTCGGCCCACTTCTTACCCATCAAAGAGCGGGGCTCAGTGGAGAGCTTGGGAAATCTCTACGTTCAGGAGATTTTATGGTTTCATGGTGTTCCATCATCTATCATCTTCGATCAATATTCTTTATTTACTTCTCGGCTTTGGAAGGGTTCTCATGAGGCTTTCGGGATGCATGTACGTCTGAGCACCTCCTTTCACCCTCATACAGATGGTCAGCCGGAGAGGACCATTCAAACTCTCAAGGACATGCTCTGTGCAAGTGTCCTCGACTTTGGTCGCAGTTGAGAGGACAACCTACCCTTGGTGGAGTTCACGTACAACAACAGCTATCACTCCACCGTCGGGATGGCACCATATGAGGCATTGTACGGCCGACCGTGCAGATCACCGCTGTGCTGGACAAACCCTGGGGAGTCAGCACTTGTGGGACCAGAGATGGTCCATGCCATGACAGAGAAGGTCCAGGTCATCCAAGAGCGGATGAGGATAGCTCAGAGCCGGCATAAGTCTAATGCTTATAGGAGGTGGAGGCCACTAGAGTTTGAGGATGGCGACCATGTCTTCTTGCGGGTCTCACCTCGACGTGGATTACAGATATTTGACCAAGGTGGGAAGTTGTCTCCACGATTCATCAGACCATTCCAGGTCCTCAGCATGATTGGGGAGGTGGCTTATCGTCTGGCTCTAGCACCTCATTTTCATTGGGTGCACGACGTCCTTCACGTATCTCAGCTGAGGAGATACATGCATGACCCGACACATATCATTGACCATGGGAAGCTGGACGTTGATGATGGGGAGACTTTTACAGATGTCCTAGTGGAGATCGAGGATCGACAGGAGCGGGTCCTACGCGAACAATTGATTCCTCTACTGCGCATCATATGGCATCACGAGAACTTCCAGGAGAGCACCTGGGAGCGGGAGGCTCATATGCGTGCTCAGTACCCACTTTTGAATCCCTAGTTTATGATGTATCTTTACGGGGACATAAATCCCTGAGTTGGGATTGATGTAATGTCATATAAAATTGAAAGAAATATTTTTTTTTCTGAATTTTCTTGGGAATTTTACAAGAATGCAGTTTTTGACGGCACCTAATTCTGAGGCCCGGTGTGCCCGAAAACATTTTCCAAAGTTTAGCTCGAGTAGGTTCAGTGAACGAACGAGCGAGTTTTCCTAACTTTTGAACCGGTGCTCCGAATCAAAATCTGAGGACACCGATGGAATAACAGTGCCAGTAATTACATAAAAACACCTTTTCCGTAGTTGTGTTTGCTCGGGTGTGGTTTTTAAATTATGGGGTTATGTAAAGGAATAAAATAAAAGTGGTGAAACCAATTTTATTTTATTTTTGTTTAACCTAAGATAAGTGGATGAAGTGGGACCCACAATATCCAACCCACTAGGTAGGATAATTTTGAGGTGGGACCCACACGATCCCCACCATTTCATTTATTCCTAAAACCCCTCCTTTAATAAGGTAACACACCTGCAGCCTATTTAATTAGAATTCAACCCTTGTGTTTATTTATTTATGAAACGCCTCTATTAATTGGGAAGTTTAAACGTTGAAATTAATTCAATTAATTGTTTGAATTGTTTTTGAATTTCAAAACGCTTGGATTGAGAAATAAAATAAGACAAACTGATATTTTATTAGATTTGTTGGGTTGTGAGAGGATTGGGGAGAATTCTCTCAAATTCTTGATGTTTTTCTTCCTCGACGAAGAACGTGAAGAACGTCGACCTCCGACGACGGACGATGGAGAGAGACGCATTCCTCGGAGATCGATGATCCAAAGATCACCCTTTAGTTCCTACATCCCACGTCAAAGGAAGGGAGACACCATTACTCCTCAGACGATCTCTGTCAAGTGTGTGGAACCTTCTTTTCGTGACACCCCTTCCGCGACAAACTTTCGTTCAACTATGATCGAGGTAAGGGATTATTTTAATTGTTTATTCGTGTTTACTTCCGTCACCATTCTTCATTTCAAATTGAGCAGCTTGCTATCGCAATAACGGGAGGAGGTCGGGCCGCACAAACACAGCCGAATTTCCTCCCCCTTGATTGTTTGATATTGTTGCGGCAGGTGAAAGGTGATGTGTTGTCGTTGTACCGCGCAGAAACTATGTGTTCGAGCGTAGAAGTGTGGCACCGGTGCGCCGCGCCATTGAAGTCGAACAAGCCGCGGCGCCGTTGCGCCGTGCCGGATAGACCAAGGCCGCGGCCTTTGGCCACTGAAGTGCAGGAAGCGGCGGCCAGCTTCCGGTCGCCGGTGTCAGAGTAGGGGGACGGGACTGCCCCGGTCCCGTGGCGGCATCAGCCGGCCGACTGGTCAGGGGTAAGTGCCTGGGGTCGTAACCCCAGGCTGGCCAGCAGGGACGGCCCCCCTCAGGGGGGTTGCGGTTTAACATAGGGGGGGGGGGGGCAGCGAGCCCCCCGCTCCCAAACTGCTCGGCTGTTTCGGCCAATCCTCCTGGCCGCCGGCCGCGCAAGCGCGCCGGGCCCGGTGGCCCAGGCCCCGCCGGGCCGCGCCCAAGCAGGCCAGAACCGGACCCAGTTCGGGTCCACCCTGTTCGGGCCGACCCAGGGTGTCTCTGGCCGGGTTGTTCCAGGCCCAAAACCCCCACTTTCGGACCTCTTTAGATCTTTTTCCCATTGCTTGGGCTACAGACCTCTGATCAGTGCACCGTTAGCTGCGATGTGATCCTTGGATTGAGAAGGATATTTTGGAATTTTACAATCAATGTTTCGGATAACTTTCGGTTCAGACGGGTTGGTTCGTACACAAAACCAACCGGGACCTCGAAGCAGAAACGCTTATAACATGAGCTCTGGATGTCTGATTGACGTGCCATAGACTTTGATGGATTCATCTTAGTGGGACGGACCTTTTGACTTACTCCGCATGAGGTTTGGATGCAGTTGGAGTATGGTCAGGTTGGTTTTGACTTAAAAACCAACCGGGCCCCTAGGATGAAAAAGCCAATAACTCTCAGACCGGGCGTCCGATTGACACACCATCTGTGACGTTGAGTTCCTGTTGATGATACATAACTTTTGGATACATCAACTTCTGACTACGTGTCAGTTGATGTATCAGCCCCTTGGCTCATGGAGTGGACCCTCCTAAATGAGCATGATGTGTTCGGGAACCCTAGAGCTAGTTGCGACTACGATGACAATGATGACTGTACAGAAATCCTCTGTGGATTCGTTGGCGACGACTACAACACTCAGCGATCCTACGTGGATCAGTGATACTGATCCCGTGTGGGTCAGATCCTGTGTGTGTCCGATCCTATGTGGGTCATTGCAGGGGTTAGTACCTATCGATCCTTTGTGGGTCATTGCGGGGGTTAGTACCTATTGATCCTGTGTGGGTCCGATGGCTTAGATGAATCAGTGGCTATATATGATCATCTCTATCGTCTTACGAAGGCGTATACCTATGTGAGCTGAATCATGAATTTCAATCATTATCTTTGATATGATTGACTTGCTACCTGTGTGGATTGTATTGTTCTATCCGGTGTGGACGTGATCGAACTTGGGCGTGGTTGTTGGAGCCTAACTGGAATTGATGACTTAGGTATATGTTTGGGTATATTACTAAGTAGTGTCAGATGTTACATCGCGATTGTATCTTTCCATAGTGTATTATCCATTGTGGATTCTGGGAGACTTTCGGGTGTCTCAGGGTCCCGACTGAGTAGCTTATACTCACCCCTGCACAGGCAATGCCCGCACTACGTTGTGTTGGTTTCAAACGATGGACAACGCTGATCTTGTTGAGGCTTGTTGGGCGAGATAGTACCTGGAGGTGGACCACTGGGCAGGACGTACACGGAGTGGACGGCGGGACCCAAGGAGTTGTGGAGGCTATCTGTACCCACCCTTCAGGTGGGACTTCTAGTGGACGGATCGACGTTGCGGAATTACTTTTCAGTTGATATACTCCTTTTTTCAGTTGTACATTACTTACAGTTTGGATTTCTATTCTAGCCCAAATAAATTTCCACACTAACTTTTGTTTCCAGTTTTTACATAGTGTTTACTTCTTCTTTCTTACTCTATGTGGTTGTTTACTTTACAAAGGCAATGCCTTCCCTTTTTATCGGGAATTACGCTTTGGTTCTAGTCTCCAGCCCCTGGCCTATGTAGGGCGGGCATGGGGTAGTCACAGAACGGACCCAGAGGAAGGGCCGTGACATTGATTCACAAAAAAAAAACGATCAGAATCCAATGTTATGTGGTAGAACAGACTCCTATGATACAAATTTGTCATGACCCGTTCTCGAGACCCGTTCCGTGACTAACCCATGCCAGCCTTCCTTAGGCAAGGGGCTAGCGACTAGCACCAAAGGCATAAATACGTAAGATGTGAAGGTATTTACTTTATAAAAAAGTAAATACACAAAATCAGAGTACACAACTGAATGAAAATCACTTAGAAATATTGTATACAGAAGAAGTGCTGGATTGTACAAGGGGATGGAAATACATGCCCAACAGTCAAGTAAAGATACAACTGAAAACATTCAAAAATGAAAAATGGAAAAACATTTGAATGTTAAAGAGAATATCATGGATCATCCTTCGGGGTTTCTGCCTTAAGGGTAGGTATGTATGGCCACCTTAGCACTCCACATCCATCAAACTTTTTTGAGTAAAAACTCGTTGTGAGGTCCACCTCTGAGTACCGTCTAGTCCTGGCGCTCATGGCCTCCGTCAGTGCTATACTTCTTCTGCATCCAACACAATGAGGTGTGGGAATAGCCCATGTGGTGGTGAGTATAACGATACTCAGTAGGGATCCCGAGACCTTCAGGGTCTCACAAAATCCAACAAGGATACCACAATGTTTGAATTAAATAGAGAAACCTTACATAGGTATATGACCATAAAAATAACTATGTTATTTAGTAACCCATATAAATCATTATGAAAACAAAAAATTCATTAACTCTTCTCAAATCAGGATTTCAATGATGTTTAGAAGTATAAATGATTAATCGGGAAGCTAGATCATCATTTTTTGTCAGGAGGCTCCACTGCTGATTATAAGGACTCTGAACCACACATGATAAAAAGTTACTGACCCCAACAATGACCCACACAGAATATGACCCACACAAGTCCTGTATGCATTGATCCATATAGGATCATTGAGCGCTGACCCACACATGGTCGGTATGCCCTGACCCACACATGATCATTGAGTGCTGACCCATACAGGATCTGACCAACACAGGAT
Source organism: Viscum album (assembly GCA_963277665.1). Taxonomy (NCBI): domain Eukaryota; kingdom Viridiplantae; phylum Streptophyta; class Magnoliopsida; order Santalales; family Viscaceae; genus Viscum; species Viscum album. The sequence continues at coordinate 7,259,177 of OY728121.1, read as the reverse complement.
CGGTATGGGCTGACCCACAAAGGATCACTAAGCACTAACCCACACATGTTCAGTAGGTACTAAACCCCGCGATGATCGACACAGGATCTGAACCACCCAGAGTCGATTGGTAACTAACCACCGTATTATATGTCTCCATCCTCCGCCCGACTACCAGCCATTGGATTCCTCGCACCTTGTGCGCGCGAGTTACATAAAATCTGCCCTTGAGATATTATTTGTACCACAACTGCCACTGAAAACCCCAAAGGAGTAACCAAAAGGACCACCATGTCGTAAGGGTTTCAACGTGAATGACGATGAATCAATCAGACGCCCGATATGTGAGTTATTGTCATTTCTGTTCTAGGGGCCCTGTTTGTTTTTAGGGTCAAACCAACCTGACCGTACTCCAACTGCAATTAAACCCCATGTGGGGTATTATAATAGAACCGTCTCTCTCTATGATTTCTGTCACCATAGGCGGTTCGTCGATCAGAAAACCATAGCACTAGATAAGGCGAAAAGGTGAATACTGGGCAAACAAGTCCGGGTCCAGAGTGGGGTCGCACCCAGTCCGCATGTCTGACTCTGCTTGACTGTCAAACCTGGCTGGTGGGGGTGTCATGGACAGAGATCGTCTAGGCCCGATGGGCAGCCCAACCCATAGGCACGACCCACCCCAAAATGGTCAGGCCCAACCTGAGGCAACTCGGAATAGGTGGACCGACCCGAGGTGGCCCGACCCGATGCGGCCCGACTTGATAGCCTACGTGGCCTATCGTGCTAGCTTGTATGGAAAGTCCACTGCCTCCAGATCCATTGTGGGGAACGCCATTGCTGCGTTCATCATCCAACTGCTGCGACCCTCCTTGCCGCAACTCTTTCTTCCGGCGTGGTACGTTGGCACCACGCCCCTCCGCCACTGCCACGACCCGCCTAGCTGTGGCTCAGTTCTCTATGTGGCATGGTGGTTCTGTGACCATGTGGAGACCCTGAGGCCTTTTTCCACTGGCTTCTTCGCGGTCCGTCTCCGTCATCAACTAATAAGAACAACCAAATGGGGAGGGTCGTGCCGTGTTCATGCAGTCTGAGCCCTCCACATCATGTTGTTAACATTTGGCATACCATAATCCACAAATTTGAACATCAAAGAACGAATGTTTATACTCATATTTAAAATAACTCAAATTCCCCTACCTTGATCATTGATGATCGTTGACAGAGTCGCGGGAAAATGGGAAGCGTTGATTCATCATTCACCACCTTCGTCACGCACTCCCAATCCTCATGCTTCTACATCAAAAAGTGTTTGGAGGAACGAGTTTGAGAATTATTTTGGAATTATTCGTGGTCGAAGCCTTATATTTTGGCACGATTGAAGATAGAATATAGTGTTCTTCAGGTAATATGGGCATTCTTGATTGGAAGAATGAGGTTCTTCAAGAGTCTCCCAACAAAAGTAGGAAGCTTTGAAACCAAATGACATAATTGAATATCTATTATTTTAATGGATGGAATGAATTAAAAATAATTCAAAAGGTTTTCAATTAATTAATTGATAGTTTTCAGTTAATTAATCACGTGGGATGGCACACTTAATTTATGGAGGAATTTGGAGAGTTTCACCAAAAAATGGGGTGTCTATGGGGGTTAGATGCTCAGGCGGCCCCAACAATAATTATCCCACCAAGGGAGGCTATGCTCCAGTCAGCCCGACAACTTAATATCCCATGGGAGTTTAGGGTGCGATGGCCCCCACCCCCACCCTCCACTTGTAGGTTTTAAACATCACAATAAAAATAAGTTTCACTCTAATTTTTTTTAATTTATTTATAAACCCCAAAAACTATCATTCATTCTCATTAGAACGCAACTGTTGTGAAGGTATCACTATGAAATAAGAGACACTGTGAGTTCAACGGTGCCCTCAGATTTCAGTTCTAAGCTACAGTTCAGAAGTTATAAAATGCTGGTCGCACATGTACCGGTCCTACATGGTAAAATGTTCAGAAAATTATTATCATCCACCCTTTACCCGTGAAGGTCGAGTTTAGGATTTTCCATGGTGAATCACGCCCCAATGCACCCAACTGTACCCTCATATTTCCTATCCAAGATACCATTTAAATCTTATGAATATTACAATAAAATAATTGTCAATTAATTATTTTATTTGCGGCCAATAAATAGAATTATCTCGTGGCTCTCACCGACCCAAGTTAGAATCTTCTGAATGAATTCCTAACCTCATGACTTCAGAAGTGGTGTCAGATTTTAAATTATTGTCACTGTATTTGAGTAATAAGAATTTGAAAAATAAAATAACATTTTTTAATTATTTTATTTATGGTTATGCAATTATCATATTTTCTCACAGGATGCCCACGACGGCTAATCATAAGTCACGCCTAGGGTAAACCCAAAATTGTGAGAACAATTGTGGCCTCAGATTTCATATTCGATTTATCATTTAGGAGTTATTACACTTTTTCAAGAAATCTACTTAAGCGCGTAAATTAAATCTCAACAAAACATCTTCGGATCATTCCGGGCACTCCATGCCTCGGAATCACGCACCGTCAAGTTTCACAGACTCATAAAATTCACATATATTTAATAAAAAATATCCATGGAATTTCCAGTTCTTTACAATGAGGGATCATTGGGAAAGTAGGTAAGTAGTCAGATATAGAAAGGTGGAGAATGGAATGGGGTCGATAATCCTTGAGAGACAATGAAGGGGAGTCACCCATCAATCGTAAAGGGACGACACAAGGCTCTTCACAGTCAAGGCATGGAAATCATCCTCCAATTCTAATTATAATATCTAATATCAATATCATGATTATGAATCTTTAGGGATATAGCTATTTCAAATCCATCAAAGTGGTTTCTAAGGAATTTATTAATTATCCTATGAATAACCCCCACTTACATCAATCTAGGTGAATGGAAGGCATTTTTTTGTACCTAGGACAATCAGGTGAAGCCCTATTTTTCATTTTATTAGTTATATCCCTATTCCACAACTATACATGAACAAATTATTCTTATAATATCCATAAAGAGAATTATTTCATGGAATACAACATAATATATAACTTACCAAAATTTAAGGATGATATTATATTCTTATCTTCACATTCTATCATGGGTTTCTGATCCCCAATTACATTTTCCTAAATATGGTTCCCATGGGTTCTAATAAGTTCCTATGACAGAAACTGTAATATATCGGACTCTATAATCCCTATGGCAGTGTCTACATTATTATTTTTGTATATAATAAATTTAATCAAATCCCAAAGGACCATAAAGTTTAGTAGTATTTGAAAAATACATACATACATTGTTTCTATAAATAATTTCAATATATAAATTAAAAAATAAATTTTTTTCAAGAATATAATTATTTCATGACGAATATATGTACATATCAATCATAAAATTCTCCCAGGTATCATGCGGAAAAACAGAAATGGTGATTTAAAAAGATTCTTAATGGCATGTGTATAACAAATGCTATGAACTAAAAAGTAATAATAAATTTGGAAAGGTATATAACTGAATCAAGTTACACATTGCCTATAACATGAGAATAAAATGGGAGTATTTAATGCTGATTAAATAATTGCACATAAATAACCACATAAATATATTTTTTATAACTAATTGAATAATCACTTGTAATTTATATGACAGAATTCCTAATGAGGAAATCTGTATTTTCAAACATCAGAATCATACAATCAAGATCTTTTACAAGTAAATTACTATTTATACTTTTCACATAATATTCTATATAATTTTGGTTAACAAATCATGTTTTGTAAGCTATTTTTTTTCTATTCCATTCACAACACCAATACTATGAAGACCATTCTTATAAAAATTTTAAAAAAATGGTTAAAAATTGATATAATATCAACAAAAGATTTTTTATCATGATATCTATTGATGCATTGATAGTATATTTGTATCAGGGCCCGAACATACAATTACTATTTCTAATTCATTCAGTATATGAAATGGGTGAAACAAAGTCAATATAATTAATTCTTATTTAAAAATAACTTATTAAATGATAATAAATACCCTAATAGAAAAAATAAAAACTAAATTCATCGAATGTAATATTTTAAATGTTATTAAAATAGCACATCAATAATGAAACTGATCATAAACCATCTACAGAACAAATAAGGATGATATCAATACAACATATCCTAAATCGATCAAAACTACATTAATGGGTTGATGTATCTATTGAATTTAAATTCTATAAAAATATGTTCGGAAAATTCATGGGGAAAATAAATTTTTTATTTCTAAAACCAATAAATTTTTTTAAAATTCTTATATTTGAAAATTATGATTATTAAATATAGAGTTTTTATAATACTATGGAATAAATTATTTTAAATAATAATTATAAGAATTCAAATTCGTCTTAAATTAAATGATGTTCTTGATAGTAGATTATTCCATAAATTTTTTTCTTGCCAAAAATAAATTTCCCATTCTACTATAAAAATAATATTAAAGTTCTGTGGTTGAAAAATAACAAGAATATTCCTTTCACATTTTCGATGAAATAAAAATGGGATTTTTTGAAAATAAATATTAGAACCAATTGAATAAAAATAAGAAATAATGATAGATAAATATACATTTAATAAATAATATATAAAATTTTAATAATATTTATGAAACCATTTTAGGATAACATGGTTTTGGAAAAAAAATTATTTTCATAAATTGAAATTCAATGATTAAAAATCTATATTAGAATTCAATTATTAAATAATTGTAACACCCCGAGATTTTATGAAAAATATTATTTTTAATTCCATTAATGTCTTGTGTTATACGCTACTCCAAAAGGAGATTTCACAACACACATCTCTGTCCTTTCTTGAATTACACTCAATCGCGACCTTCCACGACAGCGTGTGTTGTACGCAACACCATGTTTCACTAAACAACGATATGCTATTAAAATATTATTAAAAATAGCCGTTATGAATAGTAATAAGTACTTTTTGAAATTTTTCAAAATTTTATTTTTCAAAATGGACTTCATTTATTGGATTCGGAATATCGAAATTATCTTAGGGTGAAATTTTTGTACTTTTCGAATAACATTCATATTCTGATTAATAGTTAAAATTACTAAATTTTAATTAAAAACAACTTTTTTAATTGAAATAATTAATAGTGATAAATTATTAATTTGAGAGGTTTTAATGTATATTTAGAATATATTTTTACAATTTAATACAATGTTGGTCATTGGTTGTAATTTCACATTTAAACCAGTTATAAACAAGTGTCAATCTTTTGATAGTTATTATCTCTTAAAAACACGCCATTTTTTTTGACGACAGGAATTAATTTTTAAATTAGTTAATGTAACTGATATGTATTGATTTTGGTAAAATAGACATCATTTTTGAGTTCATAATATAAAATATAGCTTAGGCCTAACTTTTGGTATTTTTCTGGAAACATTCATTTTTTGATGAATAGTAAAACCACTAAGTGGTAGTAAAAAATGAATTTTTCATAAAACATAATTTTACCGCTTCTGTGAGTGGAATTTCAAAAATCCAAGAGACAAGATTGATGTCACTATGTAAAATGTGGTTCAATTAGATGAAAATAATTTTTGGTGTATAGTAACTTTTTACTTTTTTTAACCACGGTTAAAAGTAAATAGGGTAATTAGGGATAAATGTTATTATTATCACCCTAACACATGTCCTAATTCTATTGGATAAGTGTAATTCGACCAAAAACAACCATAGGAATAAAATATGATCATTTAGGCCCACTTGGATTAGATAAGGATATTTATTATTATTTAATTCAAATAAGAGTTAAAAGAGTTAAATCAAAGCTTATTTACTGAAACATTTTTTATATAGGGTTATCAATAAGATAAATTCGATTGTTAATATTCATTAGAAAGATAATTAGATTTAATACATAATGATATTTTATTTATAATTTTTAGACATTAAATAAAGTAATTTATTTATGACACAATGATGATACAGTAATTACCATAATAGTGAAAAATTATATTAATTGATATTATAAATACCCAAATAAATATAATTTGAGACTTTTTATGAATTAAACTAATTTTATTGGTTAATATGACATGTTAGTATTTATTTAATTAACCTTTTTCTAACTAATAATTCTTTTATGATTTTCACAAAAATCAATTACTAAATAGTGTCAAAATTGACATAAAAAAGTTTTTAAAACAAATATTATATTATTAATTGTTATATTATTCATAAAAATCTACGGTTCGGACAAATGACTTAGATAAGGTTATATATTTTAATAATAAACAACTTGTGGTTCGTTTGGCGTGATATAGTAAGTTTATTAACCGTATAGTGTAAGAAAATAAGAAGACACGGTAAATGTAAAATTATCTAACTTAAAGTTAAATATAAATGATAAGGTAAAAATAGGAACCTAAACTTGTCTAAATTCTATTGGATGAGGTTATTTCGATCCATACCCACGTTATCTTCTAAATAAATCAATTTGGAGCTAATTAAAACCGAATATGACTTTATGATAAAATAATATTTTTAGTTTTCCAAAGGAGCCCCTCTCCTCCCTTATAAAAGGGCACCTCCTCCCTCTCTTCCTCACACAACCTTGAGCCTTACATCTCGGACAAACCCTGAAAATTTCTCCTATCCACTTCCCTAGAAACATCCTAGAGGTTCTGGTCTTTTCAAAGACCTATTTTAGTGCCCTAAAAGGAGGTCTCAATGAAGCACTTCAAAGAAGAGGTAATGTCTGTTACCGATTTTTTCATCATTATTTCTTCTTCCACTTATTCTTATTTACTTGTTTCATTAGGAAGTAATAACATCAGTATAAATCATATACTTATATGTAATTATATGTATGATACAACCCTATTTCACCATCTATCCGTGCTACGGAAAAACAAATCACCGCGCGTGCGTACGTACAGAATACCGTCTCTACGCCGTGGTGTAATCTATTTTCCACCACCACCTTACTTGGATGGGTATAATGGTGTAAATAATTACTATATATGACTATTATAAAGGTATATTAATTCTTTAATAGTATACATACACTCCAATACAATTCCACGATCATGAGAATGATATCATCGCTCGTGCATACGTACGGACTACCGTCTCCACGACGCGATGAGATTCATTTTCCACGTTAATCATTCATGAATGATTTTAAAGTATATATAATAAGTAATAATTAAATATATGACATAATAATGATACTGGATTTATGTTTATATATATTTATGTCATCTACTTAATTCCATTCAACTCAATAAGGAAACGAGAACAACGTTCATGCGTACGTACGACCGACCGTCTCCATGAACGGTGTATTTCTTTCCATTTAAAGATCTATTATATATATGTATTTTCTTAATATATATTATATATAAATAATTTTTATATTCTGGAATTAAGTAATCATGATCTAAGTAATCATATGAATAATAACAAGTCAAAACACGAACGACAAATGAAACGATTTTACCCAAAACACTCTTTAACAGGGAATTTACAAAAGAACAGGTAATATAAAGTCCTAAGTGAACCATATATAATATCATAATAATGAGTATGATTCTGGAATAAGTCAATAACATTATTTAAATCATCATACAGGAGGTTCAGACACTTACGAAGCATATCAGACCTAAGGTAAGGGAAATATCACAATCTCATTTTTATCTGAGATTGTTTATACTTTGTTATTTACTAGGTTGTATTTTATCATCCACATCCATGTTTCATAAATATGTAATATTATTTACATTCACCTATAATTTTTTATATCCTATTTTACCCTTCGGTGAGTTTTTATTAAAAAATATGAATGGAATCTTTTGTCGTTTTTCGTACGAGGTACTTTTTGACTTTTCCGACAAAAGTAAGAGAAGAATGTTTTTTTTAACTTATACGACATGAATGGATTTTTAAAAAAAATTACTTCCAAGAAGATTAATTTACATTTTTTCAAGTTTATTTTTAATCAACTTCTTTTAGTATGAAATTTTATGACATGTTAAGAAAGGAAAATATTTTTGAAGTAGAAAAGATATTTTCCTCGAGAATGGAGTTCTAGTGTTTTATCAAAATTATTTTCCATCTAAGATAATATAGGGTTTTATTTATATCCCTATTATTACATTGATTTGATTATGTTGTGATGGAATTATTTTTATGAATTCCTTTATCTTATATGAATTGACTGATGATTTCACGATGTTTAAGATTCCCATTTTTATTACATGGGTTATGCAATGATGTATGATTTATGATTTTTTGGCACACATAATAACGGTATCATTATGAGATGGGTGGGACCTATATCTCCCTCCAATGCATTGGGTAAAGATTTTATATCTCATTAGATAGACATGGCTGGAATGGTAGGTTATACCGGTTCAGTGAAACAAGACTGAAACGAGGGTGACTCGGTTTAGAAATGGACTTTGTCCACTAAGATAGTCTTGGAAATGAGTCTTGACTAATAAGAAATGATTCTATTTGATTATGTGTGTATGCCACAAAGTTTCATGTTTTATGTTATGATTATTGTGATTACATTTCACTACTATGATTTATACCATGTTATTAAATTATGCTCTCTATTGCAGGTTAAGATTTCCAAATGTTATGTTCTTATGAATATGATGTGATTGACATTTATTTTGTTTACCCTTACTGAGCATTTGAGCTCACCATTTTATGTATTCTTTTCCCCAGGATATAAAGAAAGGTTTTAGGTAAGAAAAAAATGAAGATCTTTATGGGATATGTTGAAGATCTTTCACCACGATTAGAAGATTATATTCCGAGTTTCCAAAGAAACTAAACTATTAAAGTCCTTGTTTGTGTCTTTTTGTTATTTACAAAGTATTCCGCAAAAGTAATGTAATTTCCATGTACATAAATCTTCGGGTCTCTACAGTTGGTATCAGAGGAAAGGTTTAGTGAACCTTTGGAAACTATGATGTGAAAACCTTAGTGAGAACCCTATAAATATTTCTATGGTATGTCTAGGGATGTCTCTAAGGTTAAGTATATGTATAGGTTATAGTCCTAGAATTGCGCTAACGATCTTAGAATTTAACTTAAGATGTTAGATATTGAGGGTACTCCCCCTTTACTATGTTGTTTTCTCTAGCATGATTTTTTTCTCTCACAGAATTCTTTTTGTGTTTTAGTAAATGGAGGGAACCAGAAAGAATTAGGTTAAAATTGAATCCAATGAACGAATTGGTGACTATGAGCAACAAAATTGTGTAATTACTAGAGAGAAAGATATTGTGATTATGCCGAATTAGTCATCGCGATATATGATTAACATGGTGAAATTTATTGGTATTCCTAATTCATCAAAGAAGAGGAAGATATACTATTATGCATGTTCGCATGTTGAGGATCATAAATAAAGGAAGATTGAGATTTATAAAGAAGGGAAGAAGAACCTTGAGGAATACCTCAAATGGAGGGACTGATGTTATCTATGTGGAGAAAAGGGTCATAGAGTGACAGACTGTTATGGAGTTCAATGTCTTATTTGTGGAGAACATGGGCATTACCCAACTCAATGCCTTGACCTAAAAATTTACTTCTAAATCAAAGGACATATTCCAGGACAATCATTGAAGCGGATGGATTGAAGTGTTTATGTATTGGTATTCATGAATAATGTTGTAGATGTACTCTAATTGTGTATTGGAATATTTATGTATTGGTCTATTGTGGTTTTCAATAATTTTAAGGTACTGGTAACCATGAAGAGTGATTCAAATATTTTCGGAAAGTAGATGATATGCGCATAATGAAGGGATAATGAGAAAATGAAATGTTTGACAGTATTAATGATCTCATGATTGATATAAGGACTAAGTGATATCATGGTTTGAGTATATAGGATTTTGAGGATTTTGGTATGTGGAAGGTGTTAACTTTTAGCTGCATTCATGTTTTCACTAAGGTTAAATGGTTATTCAAGAGAATACATGATTAAGGCCTTTGAATGTTTGGAATGTGACAAACAAGACATATATTATGATATATGGGGATCAACGATGGTATTAAATCTATGGTAATCCTTTTCACTATATTATGAGAGTAGACTGAAATATTATAGATAAGCATAACGATTGGAATGGATTATGTTTGACATAAGTTAGTATTGTTTATGTATAGAAGTTTTTTTCGATATTATTGATGGGATGTTATAGTAATATAGTTTTAGAAAAAGGACAACCTGCAGAATGGGCGACATCCCATCGCTTCGGACAAGGTCGTGGGAATCGAACCCACAACCGAAGTGCGACTGACCTTTATCGCCTACCACTGGCCTACATGAAGTCCCTGTTTAGTAGAAACTAGTTTTATTATATTAATCAGTATGATATATGAAGTATAAGTCCATTTTAGGAACCATATATGATTAATCTCACTATAGATCGACTTATGTATATTTAATAACATTTTCTAACCTTTTGTTTGTGACAGATGGAATGAACCGTCATTCTATCACATGATCTGTTAACACTTCATGAATAAAAAATTCAACTTAATTTATTTAAGAGATGAAGTGGAAATTGTTCAAGGCACGAACAACAGTGAGATTGTACCAAAATAAAGAAAGTATTTATTCTAATTCAAATTCTTCAACTTTAGGGAAATGATCTTGAAAACCAAAAATGCTGTCATACTGCACTTATATCCGATGAATCAGATGGTACCCTAGATCGTCAAAAATTTATGGCTTTGTGATTTCTGGATTTTCCGTAGCCATGTTCTCTACCACTCTCCATCATAACATGATAAATAGATTTATCTTCCATATCCATATTTTCACCTATGTGGAAACCCAGTGATTAGTTTATTTCGGTAACCATTACATTTCATACTATTGATTTTAAAGATTCGTTTTGGTATTCCTTTTTATGATGTGGGTTTCTATTAACGAAACTTTCAAGTAGTAAACCATTTATAACCCCGATGAATTTCGAGGGCGAAATTCATTTTAAGGGGGGTAGAATGTAACACCCCAAGATTTTATGAAAAATATTCGTTTTAATTTCATTAATTTCTTGTGTTATACACTACACCAAAAGGATCTTTCACAACACACATCTATGACCTGGCTTGAATTACAAACAACCACGACCTTCCACGATAGTGTGTGTTGTACCCAACACCAAGTTTCTCTAAACAAAGATATGCTATTAAAATATTATTAAAACTAGCTGTTATGAATAGTAATAACCACTTTTTGAAATTTTGTAAATTTTATTTTTCAAAATGGACTTCATTTTTGGATTCAGAATATCGAAATTAGCTTAGGGTGAAATTTTGGTACTTTTCGAATAACTTTCATATTCTTATGAATAGTGAAAATTACTAAATTTTAATTAAAAACACATTTTTTAATTGAAATAATTAATAGTGATAAATTATTAATTTGAGTGGTTTTAAGTTATATTTAGAAAATATTTTTACAATTTAATACAATGTTTGTCATTGGATGTAATTTCATATTTAAACCAGTTATAAACAAGTGTCAATCTTTTGATAGTTATTATCTCTTAAAAACACACCATTTTTTTGACGACGGGAATTAATTTTTAAATTAGTTAACGTAACTGATGTGTTTTGAATTTTTTAAAATAGACATCATTTTTGAGTTCATAATATCAAATATAGGTTAGGCCTAATTATTGGTATTTTTCTAGAAACTTTCATTTTTTGATGAATAGTGAAACCACTAAGTGGTAATAAAAAAAATGAATTTTTCATAAAAGTTAATTTTACCGCATCTGTGAGGGAAATTTCAAAAATCCGAGAGATACGGATGATGTCAGTAAGTAAAATGTGGTTCAATGAGATGAAAATAATTTTTGGTGAATAGTAACTTTTTACTTTTTTTTACCACGGTTCAAAGTAAATAGGGTAATTAAGGGTAAAAAAGTTATTATTATTACCCTAACACATGTCCTAATTCTATTGGATAAGTGTTATTCGACCAAAAACAACCTGAGAAATAAAATATGATCATTTAGGCCCACTTGGATTAGATTAGGACATTTATTATTATTTAATTCAAAGAAGAGTTAAAAGAGTTAAAATCAAATTTTATTTACTAAAACATTTTTAATATAAGGTTATCAATAAGATAAATTAGATTGTAAATATTAATTAGAAAGATAATAAGATTTCCTACATAATTATATTTTATTTATAATTTTTAGACATTAAATAAAGTAATTTATTTATTACACAATGATGATGCAGTAATTACCATAATAGTGAAAAATTATATTAATTGATATTATAAATACCCAAATAAATATAATTTGAGACTTTATATGAATTACACTAATTTTATATGTTAATATGACCTGTTAGTATTGATTTAATTATCTTTTTTCGAACTAATAATTCTGTTATGATTTTCACAAAAATCAATTACTAAATAGTGTCAAAATTGACATAAAGTAGTTTTTTAAAAAAAATATTATATTATTAATTGTTTTTTTATTCCTAAAATTCTAAGGTTTAGAAAAATGACTTAGATAAGTTTATATATATTAATAATAAACAACTTGGGGTTATTTTGGCTTGATATAGTATGTTTATTAACCTTATAGTGTAAGAAAACAAGAAGACACGGTAAATGTAAAATTATCTAACTTAAAGTTAAATATAAATGATAAGGTTAAAATAGGAACCTAAACATGTCTAAATTCTATTAGATGAGGTTATTTAGATCCATCCACACCTTAGCTTCTAAATAAATCACTTTGGATCTATTTAAAACCGAATATGACTTTATAATAAAATAATATTTTTAGTTTTCCAAAAGAGCCCCTATCCTCCCTTATAAAAGGGCAATCCTCCCTCTCTTCCTCACACCACTTTGAGCCGTCAGGCTCGACCAAACCCTGCCAATTTCTCCTCTCCAAATCCCTAGAAACATCCCAGAGGTTCTGGTATTCTTCAAAGACCTATTTTAGTTCCCTAAAAGGAGGTCTCAAAGAAGCACTTCAAAGAAGAGGTAATGTCCATTACCGATTATTTCATCTTTAATTCTTCTTACACTTCTTCTTCTTTATTTGTTTAATTATGAAGAAATAACATCAGTATCACTCATATACTGATATGTTATTATAAGTATAAAACAACCCTATTTCACCATCGATACATCCTATGGAAAAAGAAATCATCGCGCGTGCGTACGTACGGAATACCGTCTCCACGCCGTAGTGTAATCTATTTTCCACCACCAACTTACATGGATGGGTATAATGGTGTATATAATGACTATATATGACTATTATAAAGTGATATTAATTATGTAATATTATACATACACTCCAATACAATTCCACGATCATGAGAATGATATCATCGTTCGTGCGTACGTACGGACTACCGTCTCCACGACGCGATGAGATTCATTCTCCACATTAACCATTCATGAATGATTATAAAGTATATATAATAAGTAATAATGAAATATATGACATAATAATGATACTGGATTTATGTGTATATATATGTATGTCATCTACTTAATTCAATTCAACTCAATAAGGAAATGAAAACAGCGTTCATGCGTACGTACGACCTACCGTCTCCATGAATGGTGTATTTCTTTCCATTTACTGATCTATTATATATATGTATATTCTGAATATATATTATATATAAATCATGTTTTATATTCTGGTATTAAGTAATCATGATCTAATTAATCATATGAATAATTACAAGTCAAAACACGAACGACAAATGAAACGATTTTACCCAAAATGCTCATTAACATGGAATTTAAAAAAGAACGGGTAATATAAAGTCATAAGTGAACCATATATAATATCATAACAATGAGTATTATTATGGAATAAGTAAATAAAATTATTTAAATCATTATACTAGAGGTTCGGACACTTACGAATCATATCAGACCTAAGGTATGGGAAATATCACAATCTCATTTTTATCCGAGATTGTTTATACTTTGGTATTTACTATGGTGTATTTTATCATCCACATCCATGTTTCCTCAATATGTAATATTTTTTCCATTCACCTACAATTGTTTAAATCCTATTTTACCCTTCGGTGAGTTTTTATTAAAAGATATGAAAGGAATATTTTGTCGTTTTTCGTACAAGGTACTTTTTGACTTTTCCGACAAACGTACGAGAAGAATGTTTTTTTAACTTATACGGCATGAATGGATTTTTTAAAAAAATTAATTCCAAGAATCTTACATTACATGTTTTCAAGATTATTTTTAATCAACTTCTTTTAGTTTAAAATTTTATGACATGTTAAAAAAGGAAAATGTTTTTGAAGTAGAAAGGATATTTTCTTCAAAAATGGAGTTCAAGTGTTTTATCAAAATTATTTTCCATCTAAGATAATATAGGTGTCTGTTTATATCCCTATTATTACATTGATTTGATTATGTTGCGTGGAATTATTTTTATGAATTCCTTTATCTTATATGAATTGATTGATGATTTCACGTTGTTTAAGATTCCCATATTTATTACATGGGTTCTACAATGATGTATGATTTATGATTTTGTGGAACACATAATAATGGTATCATTATGAGATGGGTGGGACCTATATATCCCTCCAATTCATTGGGTAATGATTTTATATCTCATGAGATAGACATGGCTGGTATCATTATGAATTTATGCTCTCTATTGCAGGTTAAGATTTCCAAAAGATATGTTCTTATGAATATGATGTGATTGATATTTCTTTTGATTACCCTTACTGAGCATTTGAGCTCACCATTTTATGTTTTCTTTTCCCCAAGATATAAAGAAAGGTTTTAGGTAAGAAAAAAAGGGGATATCTTTATTGGAGATGTTGAAGATCTTTCACCATGATTAGAAGATTATATTCCGAGTTTCCAAAGACACTATTCTATTACGGTCCGTGTGTGTGTGTTTTTGTTATGTACTATGTATTACGCAAAAGTAAAGTAATTTCCATGTAAGTCATGATTCGGGTCTCTACAATAATCCTTTAAAATTACCCTAACATTGAACTGAGAGTTAATATATATATATGAATTTTATTTTTCAAAAATAAATAAACAAAAATAAATATAAATTTATCATATGCTAATAAAATGAATTTCTCACATAATTTAAAAATGGAATAATCAATGGTTTAAAATATTAACGCAATTAATGGAAATAGAGTTATGAAATCTCTTCCCTCACGCTTCCTTTTGATTGAAAAATCATTAAAAATTTGAAGAGTGGTTTTATACATATTATAATATAAATTGATAAAATTATTACTATTTCTAATATCAGTTATAATAAATTTATTAAATATTTTCACTATTTCATTAATAATCATTAATTATTTTCCAAATTTATTGTGTTAACTTACTTATCTTATTAGGCTAGTTTTTTCATAAGGATCCATGTTTTACACATAATATTTAGATTAATAATCTTAATAATAATAATAATGAAATAATGGTCATATTTAAATATGATTTTCAATATGGAAACCAATCTATAAATTTGGTTATGAAAAATGAAGTACATTATAATCATAGATATGGTAGATCAAATGTACACATGAGTAAGATTTCAAATTTTTTATGATCATCATGTAAATATGTTATGTAAGTTATAATATTATATTTAACATCATAATATAATATATAGAAAATTATATATTTATTTTCATCATCCATGTGGTTTCGTGATAAAAATAAGTTCGTGTTGCTTTGTGAAGGCGATAGTCCACACGTGTTGAAACAATGATATGATATTTAACCGACTGAAATTTTTTTGAAAATGAAATATTATTCATAAAAAATAATAAAAATAACATGAATATCATAAATATTTCTTCTGTATCTCATATAATAATAAAAATTATCCTTATAACATTCCATATGGAGT
Source organism: Viscum album (assembly GCA_963277665.1). NCBI lineage: Eukaryota > Viridiplantae > Streptophyta > Magnoliopsida > Santalales > Viscaceae > Viscum > Viscum album. Next base: position 7,243,180 of record OY728121.1, on the reverse strand, counting down.
TTTTCAGAAAGACAACTCACATCGCTTCATGAGGTGCTAGTCCAACGTACACATGAGTGATGTTATCGAATCTCCTACAAAATAATAGTTAAGGATATATATATAATATAATGTGTCCATAGGTATTTTTTTTATAAATAGAATATATATACTATATATATATATATATATCAACATAACAATCCTATAGATATGGTAAGAGTAAAATGAATGACATCGCTTTATGATGTTGTAGTGTGTCATACACACGAACAACGATTTCATAACCCATTTCATGGTCTTAGATATTTTATTGGATAATAAAATTATTTTGAAAAAATAATAGTATATTTAATATGGTGTGGTAGTTAAATATTAATATTATAATATTAATTTACGGAGAAGGGGAAAAATAATTTAATGACTCTTGTAGAGGAACATTACTTCTTCTTTGGGTATCACCCTTAGGTTTACATAAAATCCATCATAGGATGACTTTATACCTAAAATAAAGGTTATATAACGATGGGAGGTATGTTGGGAGGTAATTTGGGTGTGTATAGGATAGAAAAAAATCGATTTAAATGTATAAATAATAGGGGATATGGGATCCATTTTACAACTATGGAGAGCGGAATAATTGAATTTTTTTCAAAATATTCAAAAATGCCCACGTTTTTCTGTACAAAAAAGTTTTGAAAATGGTCAATTATTTAACCTAGAATATATAATGTAAACATATATCCATATAATGGGTGTTGTAACAGTTGGTCTGTCATTTTTATCCCTTATCATCTTAGTTTTACCCCCCCCCCAATAAATCAATTTTTAGCCTAACAGTGGTAATTTTTAATTAAGAATTAAACTACTGAATGTGACGTGAAATCATGGTTTTATTAAAAAAATATTCAAATATATAAAAGGATTTTTTATAAAATTTCAACATGAAAATTATTAAAATTAAATAAATTTTATTAAAATATATATTAATTAATGAATTTCAATTTAAAATAGAATTAATCATTATGAATAAATCCATCATAAAATTTGTTAACTAATAAAATACAATATTTGTCACTATTAATAAAAATATGTAACGTCTCAAAAAAATACAAAATTAAATCCCCCTAAGATAATTTTTGTAATAATATCTAATAAATGATTTATATTTTTTCAAAAATATTTTCCAAATGTTATAGTAGATAATTTTAAATTTTTTGTACAATTTTTTTAAAGTCATCTTTTAGAAAAAAGTGTTGTCCAGTAAATATTTCATTAACATTGAAATGATGAATATTTTATTACTACTAAATATATAACCACTATTATCAATATATAGTCATCAACATTCATACCTAACATTTTCACAACATTGAAATGAATATTATATTGAAAAATAAAATATTAATAATTTTTCATTTTACATTTAAACTTGTTGTTGCATGTAAAGATAGCTAAAAAGGGTGTGGTGTGTAACAGAAAATATACTCAGTGTATTATGTAGTGAATAATATTTAATAGAGAAAATATATTTTTAAATAAATATTTCATATTGTCACAATGTGTTATATTTTCTTCTCTATTTATTTATTTTATATTATATAATCGAATACAATGCTCTCATTTTCTAATTTTAGGGTGTTACCGTTGCGTCTGATCACCAAAATTTAAAAAAAACAATATCAATATTTTCAGAAAAATATTAAAAAACTAATAAACATCCTACAAAATTTCATTCACAAAATTTACAATGTAATTATTTTAGAGAATGATTGTTTTCATAAAAAACAAAGCATTGATATAACAAAACATCACAAATAATCTTTATAACTGACAACATCTGATGATGATTTTGAATATTGGATACACTACATGAAACATTATACAATTGAAAATATGGTTATAAAATTAGGATTATGGTTCAATAAATAAATATTATTTGTTAGTTTTTAAATATAATCAAAATTATTTCTCAAGAAATTTCTATGATCACAATAGGCGTATCTACTTATTCAAGTAGATAAGTAATAGGGTATATTTAATAATATTTATTTCTAAAAATATTTATCAAAATTAATTTCTATAAAAAATAGTTTCATTATAATTCATAAAAAAACTAATTGAAATGGTTTTTGGTGCTATATTTGGAATCTTGTGGAAGATAGTGTATTCTTTCAACAAAATAGCATCCCTGATGTTGTATTTTAGATGATATTTAAAATTTCATTTAAAACCTTGTGAATGATTTTTATTTTTATTTTTTAAGTTCTAAAAATAATGTCAATTTTTTTTAAAGGAATAATATATTTTTTTAGATATGAATGGACAACAAGAATTATCCCTGAATGTATGTAAACATTATGAAGCATTGAAATTTATAGACATCATTAGTTAATTATCTCATCATTTTACTTTAATTTTGTATGTAACTTCCATATCTATTTTACCTAGTACACATATAGTTATTTTTCATAATGATCATGAAGAAATAAATTTATTAATAATTGATATTTATTTATCAATTTTTTATATATTAAGAGAAAAAATTATACTATAAAATTTTCAACAATGACTACAATAAAGATGATGCACTAAAGTACTATTATATCTCTTCATAATGTTATATATACATTATTTGACATGATTATGTTTTTCTTTGTGTGTTTTTAATTTATAATTGACTCGATCTATTTTTTGTATTAAAATTATATTTCTCTAAAAATAATCACGTTACATACTCAATATTGAAAAATACATTCAAATTGTTTATTTACATTTGAAAAATGACTCATATGTCATTTGTGACTTGTTGGAATAATCGAAACATTAATCTGGGACATGGTGTGATTATTATTACTTTATATGTGTTCTTTATGTTTATAATTTATATTTTTGTAAATAACATATTTCCATCACTAAAAAAATCACAAACATGGATATAATTTTATATTGCATTAAAACAATTATCTATATGTCATTTATGTTGTGTAATTTTTTTTCAAACATAAATCGAACACATGATGAGATATGTATGGCTTTATGTGTGTGATCTTAAATTAGAAATTAAATTTTAGTTAAAAAAAATTTCAATCACTAAAACCCAATCAAACACACTCATATTTTTGTGATTCTTCAGTTCAATGAACATAAATCCAATCTTGAATTTGTATGAATCTATTGAACATCAATCTGACACATAGTGTGTGCAGTTTTACTCAAATGTTCTCCTACAAAAAAACTTATTATATTCTTCAAATAATTAATAACTCAAATTATATCATCACATCAAATATCAACAATTCATTTTTAATGAGTCTAGGAAGTTCAAATATAACCCATCATATACAAATGGAAATCCCTCAAACACCTACATAATGCAATGAAAATGATGATGAAATAAAACATATTCACCTGGGAAAAAGTAACTATTTTTTGACTTCAATAATTTCTTATTCTGAATCATTATGAACTTCTAGATAGATAACACCTAATTTTTATGCATTTATTAATCAGAAAAATGAAATTTAGATTTTTTTTATGTTCTTGATTTCCAATAACCAGAATCTATATGATAGTTTTGAATAAATATCACTACAGTGATTAAAAACATGTTTTCATCAACATATGAATAAATTTCAATTATATAGTAATTTTAATCCTTGAATTTCACATTACTGATTTTTTTGTCGGTGCTTCATCCCTAATCAAACGACACCAAAATCTCATAGGATTTTTAAACCTTTGAATTTTTCATCTAGCATTATTTTATTTCATGAAACATCATTTATCATTATTAATGAAGAATTTTCTTCCATTTTCATAAGAATTTCCAAAAAATACATAAAATCTATTCTAAATTTATAACTCAATCAAATATCATGTTGCACCATTTCTATCAATGTATTATATTATTATATAATTTTACATTAATAATTTTAATTTCAACCAGAATATATCAATATTTCAAAAATTCCCCCAACTTTGCGGAACATAAAAATGTTTGATATGAATGATTGATGAAGGTATATTATTGAAATAAACCATCAAATAATTACCCAATTTAACACATGATAGAATCATTTCAGGAATCATAACATTTATATTTCATATAAATCAATACAAAATGAAACCAATGAAATTATATTCATAATTAGGGACAAAAATATGAAAATTGCAGCATCTAGGAGATGAATAATGGGAATATGTGAATCCAAAATAGTCATTTTATTGAAATATAACATTTATCCCCCCAAATTTTCCTTCTTGCAATATTATTTGAGTTTTTTTAATCATCTCAATGTCCTATGAATCATTATTTCTCCCATCGAAAAAATTAAAAATTCTTCACATTTCCCTCTACTAACATTCACCGGCTGTATCTGATCAGCCAATGAACATTAAACCAAAAAGATTCTCTCTAGCACCCTAACATGAGTAGGAATGCATAAAAGAAAAGTGTTGTCTTCGTTGTTCTTAAAAACACCTCGCTTATAAGTCTATGCCCTGAAGCACTATTTTCATCATATTCATCAAGTACCATGAATGGTCGGTATGCCTAGATGAATAATCAACTACCAACATGTGGTCCTACCAAAACTGTAGAAGCTGAGGGGATCTCTCAGAATCCTCATCAAGCCAGTCCTCAATAGCTTGTGATTCGGGATCGCCTCAGAACATGAGGGGTATCTGATGTTGAAAAAAATGTAAGGCACTAATACTAAATGTTTCCTCTACTAGTACTGCTAGTTGTGTCTGCTGACCAACGGGAAGTTATTTAGTTGGAACATTTCCTGAAGGTACTATCCCAGAAAACATTATGCGTACTGAAAATTTACCACTATGTGGACAATCCTCATGGTAACTCACTGAAAATGACTAGTAACTAAGATCAACATCTACTATAATATTTCCTCAAATTGGGGGAAACTTATAATAATCTCCTTTATATAGTCCTCTAATGCCTGGGAATATGTCTCGCCTCGAAACCTCTAACGCCTCTTCCACTAAAACTCGTGCAACGCGCTAAGTCGGCGTGCACCGTACTCCAATATTGCAGGTGGAATCTTCTGCCCAACGGGAGGTGGTGCACCTGGTACATCACCCAAAGGAGCCAACATAGTAAGAGGACCCTTCACCAGAGCCTCATTGCTCGGTGGGCCGTCATCGTGTACTATCTCGGGAACCCTTACTGGATGTCTGCGTGGAGTCATCCTGATGAGGAACATGTGCTCCATGGTCAAATTTTTATGCCTGGTAAGCTGACCTAGTTGATCTAACATAAATGAAACTCTTGAAAACACACACAGAATCAGGGATTTTGTTCACTGAGTTGGAAATCAGATGTCAGGGTCAAGGTGTATGGATACATCGGCCTCTGAACCAACAACGGACTCCCTAAATTGAAAATCACACTCAAAACCCGATCCCTACGTTCAGTGGTAGAACAGAATCCTCTAATACCAATTTTTCACGACCTACCCTCGGGACCCATGCCATTACTACCCCATGCTAGCCTTCCATAGGCCAGGGGGAGGAAAATAGCACCAAATTCATAAATCCCTAAGCTGGGAAGACATTTACTTTATAAAAATAAACAAACACAATCAGAGTACACAATTAGAAGAAATGCACTAAGAAATACTCTATATAGAAGAATTTATGGAAAGTAAAATGGGCCGGAAATACATGACCAACATTAAATTACATATACAACTAAAAACATGTAAAACTAAAAAAGGGACAGACAACATAATTGTAAAGAGCAGCTCATGGATCGTCCTCCGGAGTTTCTACAAGATGTGTAGGTACAGATGGCCACCTCAACACTCTACGCCCATCTGACTCCACTGTTTACTGACTAGTCGTAAGGTCCCCCTCCGGGTACAGTCCAGTCATAACGCTCTCGGCCTCCATCAGCGTTGTACGTTGTCTGATTCCAACACAATGAGGTGTGGGCATAGTCTGTGTAGTGGTGAGTATTACAATACTCAGTAGGGACCCCGAGACCCTCAAGGTCTCAAAAAATCCAACAAGGATACCAAAAAGTATGAATTCAACGAATAACCCTTACCGAGGTATATGACCATACATATACCTATGTTATTTAGAAACCCATATCAATCATGAAGAAAACATGAATGTCATTGACTCAGCTCAATCCTGGATTTCAGTGAATTATAGACGTATAGATAATTAGTCGCAAAGATAGATCATCTTATTCATTCTTAAGGCACTGCTGCTAATTTTAAGGTGTCTTTCCCACATAGGATCGATAGGTAGTAACCCCTGCAATGACCCATATAGGATCTAACCCAGACATGATCGGAATGTGTTGACCCACACACGATCATTGAGTGATGACCTACAAAGGATCGGTATTCTCTGACACACATAATCATTGAGCTCTCACCCACATAGGATCAGTATGCATTGACCCAAATTGGATCACTGAGCACTGAGACACACATGATCGATAAGTAATAACCCCCCGTGATGACCCACATAGGATGCAACCTACCCAGAGTCAAAAGGTAACTATCTTCTGTATTATCTGTCTCCAACCTTCGTCTCAATACTAGCCACTGGATTCCTAGCACCCGGTGCACTCAGGTTGCTTAGAATCATCCCTCGAGATATCGGGAGTACCTTGAACACCACTGAACTCCACAAAATTGTAAGCTAAATGATTTTCATGTCGTAAGGGTTCCAATGCGACAGACGATGTGTCAATCGGCCGCTCGTTCTATGAGTTATTGGCATTTCTCTTTCAGGGGCCCGGTTTTTTTTTAAGGTCAAACCACCTAGACTGTAATACAACTATGTAACAACATCATGTGGTGTATGACAATAAAATCGTATCACCCTGAGCTTTTTTCACCTTAGGTGGTTCGTCGATCGAGCACCTATAACAGAAGATAGGGGATGAAAGGTGTATACTGGCCAAACGGATCCAGGTTTGGAGTGGGGTCTGACACGGTCTGCAGGTCTGATGGGGCCCGAGGATCCCACATGGCCCGAGGGGGCAGCTCGTCCCGAGAGTGGCCTGGCCTGATTGGTGGCCTGACCTGTAGGCGTGGCCTGACCAGAAATGGCCCGGCCCTGCCCGAGGGAGCCCGACCCGAGGCGGCCCGACAGGCTCTCCCATGTGGCCCGGCTGGCCCACACCAATGGGGGGGGGTGACCACTAGATTTTGAAGGAACATGCGCTACGCAAGAGTTTTGTGAATTGCGGGACCTGAGGGGTCCCGCCTGTAGCGCGCACCCGCTGGCAGCTCAGCCGGCCGCCCCTAGCTCATCCATCGCGGCACGACAGCGCCAGAATTCTGATATCCTCCACGCGGCGTGACAGCGCTGCACCACATCCGTCACGGCCCAGCCTGATCATGGCCTCTAGTTTCTCTGCACATCATGACATCGCCACACTCATTGTCCAACCACCATGTCCCTCCTGGCCGCGGCTAATCTTTCAGGTGTAGTGTGATGGCACCGCACCCCTCCAACATTGCCGCGGCCCACCTGGCCGCGACTCGGTTCTCTACGCGACACGAAGTTGTTGCGCCCTTGTGGTCACTGGACGACCTTGTGTTGCCGAAATCTCTGCAGTCTGCCTCTGTCGTCAATAAAATAGAACAACCAAATGGGAAGGTTCAGGCCGTGTTCTTGTGGTCCGAGCCGTCCTCGTCATGGCGATAACATTTTTCATACCATAAAACATAAATTTGAACTTTGAAGAATAGTGATTTATACTCATATATAAAATAACACAAATCCCCCAAACTTGATCATCGATGATCATTGACGGAGTCACGGAAAAAAAGATGGGTGTCGATTCGTCGTTCAACATGTTCGTCACACACTCCCAATTCTCAAGAATGTGCATCGGAAAGTGTTCGAAGGATATGAGGTCGAGAATGACGTCGGAATTCTTCGTGGTCGAAACCTTCGCTATTGGCATGGTTGATGATCGAATATGGTGTTCTTCGATGAAGAGGGGAATTCTTCATTGGAACAATGATGTTCTCCAAGAGTCTCCCAAGAAAAGAATGATGATTTCCAGCCAAATAAAATAATAAAATATATATTATTTTAATGGTTGGAAAAATTCAAAAGAATCTAAAACGGTGACAATTAACTAAGTGATAGTGTTAAGTTAAATAATTATGTGGGTTGGAAAACATAATTGATGGGGGAAGGTGAAGAGTTTCACCGCGTGAATGCTGTGTTAAGGTGGGATAGAAACTTGGATGGCCCCCACCATAATTATCATCCCAAGAGAGGTTATGCTCGGGTGGGAACCACAACCGTAACCTCCCATTCAATGATAGGGTGTGATGGCCCCCACCCCAACCTCCACTTGGATGTTCTAACCTCCAAAATAAAAATAAGTTTCACTCTTAATTTTATTTAATTTTTCTAAAAGCCCCCAAAACTATCTTACATTATCTTTAGAATGCAATTGTGGTGATGAACTCACTATGAAATCACCGAATCGGTGAGTTCCATGATGCCCTCAGATTTCAGATCCAAGCACCAGGTCAAAAGTTATAAAACACCACTTGCACGTTTACTGAAAGTACCCGAAAAAATGTTTGGAAAATTATTATCATCCCCCCTCGACCCTCACCGGTCGAGTATAGGCTATGCCTAGTTGAATCACACCCCAAAGAACCCAACAGAAACCTCGGGTTTCCAATCCGTGTTACTGTTTAAATGTTATGAATTTTATATTAAAATAATTATCACTTAATTATTTTATTTGCGGCCAAAAAATAACTTTTTCTAGTGGCCCTTGTCGACCCATGTTAGTATCTATTTAAAGAAATCCTACCCTCACAAGTTCAATGGTAGTCTCGGATTATTAATACGAGTTAACATTTTTGAGTTATAATCATTTGAAAAATAAAATAACTTTATTTAATTATTTTATTTACTGTTATTCCATTTTCGGGTTTTTTCACAAGAGGCCCATGCTGACTAAAATTAAGTCAAGACATGGGTAAACCCACCATCATGAGAATAACGGTGACCTCAGATTTCTAATCTGAGTAACTGTTTAGGAGTTATTCCACTTTTTCAGGAAATCTACTTACACACGTTAATTTAAGGTTAACAAAACAACGAAAGATAATTTTGGGCACTCCAAGACTCAGAATCATGCACCATCAGAATTCATGGCATCATAAAATTCACATGTTCTCTCCTGGAGGTTCCCATAATGCCAATGAACACGCAATAGAGGTATCGACTGTCCATGAAAGACCTGCTCCTATCGATCCTCAATCTTCACTGGATCCTCCATAAAAGTCACCTTATCATCGAGGTCTAGCATCACATGGTCGGTTATTTGGGATGGGTCATGCACGTATATCCTCAGCTAAGATACGTGGATGGCATCGTGAAACTGGTGCAACTAAGGTGGAAGAGCTACGTGGTACGCCACATCGTCTACTCTGCTGAGGACCTATAATGGTTCGATTAATCATTTAGATAACATGACACCTTGGCCAAATTTCCATAGACCTCATTGAGGGGAGACCCGTAGAAAGACTTGGTCGCCATCCTTGAACTCCAGAGACCTCTTTCTTTTTCACATAGAGGTATACCACGATCTCTACTGAACCTTTCTCTCTAATCGGTAGGAAGTGGGCCGACTTGGTGAGTTAGTCAACGATCACCCATATCGAATCATGATTACTGGATGTATATGGAATACATGTCATGAAGTCCATGGATATCCCCTCTCCCTTCAACTCTGGGACCTCTAATGGCTGAACGAAGCATGATGGTACCACGTGCTCCGCCTTCAATTGCTGACAAGTGAGGCATCGAGAGACAAACTCAACTACTGCCTTCCTCATACATGGTCACCAGTTTTGTCATCAAAAGTCTTGGTATATATTTTACACTCCAGGATGTACAGTTAGAGGGGAAGTGTGTAACTCTCTCAACACTTACTAGTGAAGTGCTAATGGAACCATAGTACATGATTAGAAGAAGAGGACATGTTCCCCACCTTTAGAAAATCTATTAGGTTCCTGTCCAATGGATATCTCAACACGTCATGTCTCGCAGTCAGCATCCCCATACTGCACCTCCCTGACTCGCTGAAAAAGTGATGGAGTGACTGTAATAGAATGAAGAAAGGATTCTCTATCTCTAAACACAATGTATATCTATAAACAAACTAGTTTCCCCATTGCCTCACTCAGCAGATGCAGCCAGTCCTCTTACTGAGTGTTTCTTCTACCTTGTTCCCCCTTCCCAAGAGTATATACTATCCCAAAATCATAGTCCTGGAGGTACTCTAGACACTCTTTTTGGGAACTCAAAACATATCACTTCTGCTGCCACGAGCGTGAGGCTGTTTGACTCACAAGTGATCAGCTTCACCCTCCTATGCATGAGCTTATCTGGTGCTTACCGGGTTTACTTATTTTCCAACCAAGGAGAACTGAATTCCAACATTGTTAATAAACCACAAACATTTTGCCTAATACAATAAATTTGTGTATGAAATAGGGTTTCCCAGTCCATACCCAACTAACGTTGTAAGGCCTCGACGCTCCCACCAAGATGTTCCAACCGAAACTATCGCCTTGAGGGTCCGATAACACCATCCTTGTTTGTGTGATTATTGAGTCTCCTCCCAATGGTATATACAGAAGTGAGATTCAAGTCAACGGTTTAACCAGAAAATATACTTCTGGGACAAGATTCGTGGAAGGATGGAATGTTTATTACCTATGTCTATTGATATGATAGCTATTAGTAGACATAGACCATACCTCAAACCATTTATAGATCACTAGGTTCACACTCCTTGACCACGTGCCTCTACTCTCTTCCCCTACCCTCTATGTACTTGAGCCCAGAACTAAGGCTGGAAGTTGTAACTTGTCGAAATTCACACCACCACATGTTTCTCTCCTAGCAATTCTTCCACATATAGAGACCTACAGATTTATATGTCCATGTAACACTCTCATCCTGAAACGTGTTGTGTGCCTATGTCTCTGAGACTGGAACTAGTTTCTTGCTTTCCCACTACTAACATTCACTGGCTGTATCCGATCAGCCAAAGAATATTCAATCAAAAAGGTTATCTCTAGCACCATAACATGATTAGGAATGCATATAAGAAATTTGATTGATCTGTTGTTCTTAAACACACCTCACTTATATGTTAGAGCCCTGAAGATCTGTTCCCATCGTATTCAGCGAGTACCAGGAATGGCTTGTACACCTTGATGAATACTCAACTACCAGCATGTCGTCCTACAGAAACTGTAGAAGCTGAGGGGAACTCTCAGCCACCTCCTCAATCCAGCACTCATCCTCCTATGAGTCGGGATCGCCTCGGAACATGAGGGGTCATTGAGGTTGAAACACATGTGAGGAACTAATCCTACAAGTGTCCTCTACATGTACTCCCGGTAGTGTCTGCTAACTAACGGGCAATGATTTAATTGGCACACATCCCAAAAGAACCATCTTAGAAAACGGTCCAAGTACCATAACATCATCACTATGCGGACCATTCTCACGGTAACTCACTGAATAAGACTAGTTGCTAAGATCAACCTCTTAAATACTAGTGTCTCAACTAGGTATAAAACTCCATTAATCTCCTCTATCTAGTCTTCTGTAGCATGGGAATTTTTATCACCTCGAAACCTCATAGCCATATGCCACGGGAACATGTGTAACACAATCAATTGGCATGCACTATCCTCCAAGGAGGCTGGTGGAAATTGCTGGACATCTGTTGGGGGTGCTTCTGGTACACCACCCGTAGGAGCCAACAATGTAAGAGGGATCAGCACCTGAGCCTCGTCGCTTGGTGGGCCGTCAACGAGTACAATCTCAAAATACCTTTCTAGCTATCTTCATGGAGGAATCTAGATAATGAACAGGTTCACTATGATAAAAAATTTATACATGGTTAGAAGACCTGGTTGATCTGAACTATGGAAAACTCTTGAAAACACACACACAATCAGTGTATTCAGGCACTGAGTTGTAAATCAAAAGTTAGGGTCCTAGTGTATGGATACATCGGCCAGTGCACCAACACTGGACTCCCTGAAATGAAAATCACACTCAGTACCATTAACACTATTTATTGTAAATACACTTAAAATTCAAGGAATTTATTTTTCATAATTTTCTTGGGAATTTAAGAAGAACACAGTTTCTCACAGCACCTGATTCCGAGGCCCGGTGTTCCCGTAAAATATTTTCTATGTTTAGCTCAGGTACGTTCAGTGAACGAACGAGTTGGTTTTCCTAAATTTTGAACCAGTGCTCAGAATCTATATCCGAGGACACTGATGGAATCGCAGTGACAGTAATTTCATAGAAACACCTTTTCTGGATTTGTGTTTGCTCAGGTGTGGTTTTTAAATTTTGGGGTTAAGTAAAGGAATAAAATAAATGTGGTGCAACCAATTTTATTTTATTTTAGATTAAACTAAGCTAACTGGATTAAGTGGGACCCACAATATCCTACCCACTAGGTAGGATAATTGTGAGGTGGGATCCACATGAACACCACCATTTATTTTCTTCCTAAACCCTCTCCTTTAATACGGTAACGCACCTTCACCCCCTTTAATTTGAAGTCGACCCTTGCGTTTATTTGTTTGTTAAACGCCTCTATTAATTGGTTGGTTTAAACGTTGCAATTAATTCAATTAATTGTTTGATTCGTTTTTGAATTTCAAAACACATGTCTTGAGAAATAAAATAAGACAAACTCTTAATTTATTAGAGTTGTTGGGTAGTGAGAGGATTGGGGATAATTCACTCATGTTCTTGAAGTTCTTCTTCCTCAACGAAGAACACGAAGAATGCGATGAACGCCGACCTCTGATGACGGACGACAGTGAGAGTTGCCTTCCTCGGAGATCGATGATCCGACGCTCACCCTTTCGTTCCTCCTTCCTGCGTCAAAGTAAGGGAGACATTGTTCCTCCTCAGACGATCTCCGTCAAGTGTGTGGAACCTTCTTTCCGTTATGTCCCTTCCACGATGAACCTCCATTCAACTACGCTCGAGGTAGGGGATTATTTTAATTGTTTGTTCATGTTTTCTTCCTTCTCCATTCTTCATTTCAAATTGAGCCTCTTAATATCGAAATAACGGGAGGAGGTCGGACCGCACAAACATGGCAGACCCTCCTCCCACTTGTTTGTTTGATTTTGTTGTGGCACGTGAAAGGAGGCGCGGTGTCGTCGCACCACGCAGGACGGACCAAGGCCACGGCCTTGGGCCACGACGGAGCAGGAAGTGGCGGCCGGCTTCCATCCGCTGGAATTGGGGTAGGGGGACCGGACTGCCCCGGTCACGAGGCGGTAGCAGCCGGCCGGCCGGTGCGGGTCGTCCGATCAGGGGGAAGCATTGGAGGTCGTAACCCCCGGCCGACCAGCAGGAGCGGCCCCCCTGATGGGGGCCGCAGATTCACACAAAAGGGGCAGCATGCCCCCTTCCCCCAAACCGCTTGGCCGTTTCGCCCAAGCCAGCACGCCAGGCCGGACCCGGACCCAGTTCGGTTCGACCCGGGTCGGTCCAGGCCCGAAACCCCCACTTCCAGACCACTTTAGGTCTATTTCCCATAACATGGGTTAGAGAACTCCAATCGATGCACAGTCAGCTACGATGCGATCCTTAGATAGAGATGGTGGTTTTGGTATATTACACTCAAGGATTCGGAGAACTTAGAGTTCGGCCGGGTTTCTTCGTACATTAAACCAACCGGGCCCTTGGATTGGAAACATATATAACTTGAGCATCGGACGTATGATTGACGTGCCGTCAACTTTGATGGATTCCTCTTAGTGAGACGAACCTTTTGTCTTACTCCGATCGAGGATTTCATGTAGTTGGAGTACGTTCGGGTTGGTTTTGACTTATAAAACAACTGAGCCCCTTAGACGAAAAAGCCAATAACTCTCAGACCGAGAGTCCGATTGACGCGCCGTCTGTGACGTTGAGTTCCCGTTGACGATATGGACCTTTTGGATACATCAACATCATACTATGTGTCAGTTGATGTATCAGCCCCTCGGCTCATGGAGCGATCCCTCTCGAACGAGCTTGATGTGTGCGGGAACCCTAGAGCTGGCTGCGACTGCGACGATGATGAAGACTGTACACAAATCCTCCGTTGATTCGATGGTGACGACTACAGCACTCAGAGATCCTACGTGGATCAGTGCTACCGATCCTGTGTGGGTCAGATTATGTGTGGGTCAGATCTTGTGTGGTTCATTGCATGGGTTAGTGCCTTTCGATCCTTTGTGGTTCATTGTTTTGGTTAGTACCTATCGATCATGTGTGGGTCCGACGACTTAGATGAATCAGTGGCCACATATGATCATCTATATCATCTTATGAATAATTATAACTATTTGATATGAATCTTGACTTTAAATCATTATCTTCGATATGATTGACTTGCTTCTAGGGTGGATTGTGTTGTGCTATCCTGTGTGGACGTGATCGAACATGGGCTCAGATGTCGGAGCTGAACTGGAATTGATGACATAGGTATATGTATGGGAATATACCTAAGTAGTTTCGGATGTTACTTCTTGATTGTATATTTCCTTTATGGATTTTTCTTTTTAGATTATGGGAGACCTTTGAGGGTCTCGGGGTACCTACTGAGTAGCTTATACTCAGCCCTGCACGGACCATGCCCGCACTACGTTGTGCTGGTTGAAGACGACAAACAACGCTGATCGTGTTGAGGCTTGTGGGGCGTGATGGTACCTGGAGGTGGACCACTGGGCGGGACATACACGGAGCAGACGGCTGGACCCGAGGAGCTGTAGAGGCTATATGTACCCACCCATCAGTTGGGACTTCTAGTGGACGGATCGACGTTGCGGCTATACTTCTGGGAAGGGGAACGTAGTTTCCAATGCTCTCAGCAGGAGGAAGTGAATCTAGATACTCAGGGAGGTGACTCAGCAGTTAGCTTCTTTGCAGATATCCTTCATGGATAGAGATGGAGCAGCCTTTTTTCAGTAACTCACAGTCACTTCTCCACTACTGCTGTGGGTCAGAGAGGCACAGTGTGGGGACGATGACTGTGAGACGCGGCGGGCGCAGCTATCCTCAAGAGAGGCACCTGATGGATTCTATTTAGGAGGAGAGCACGAGGTCCTTTTCAGAGGATGTACCATGGTACCAGCTTCTTTATAGGAGGAGGTGAGGAGAGACTTCCACACATCCCCTTTGGCAGAACATCATGGAGTGGTGAAGATGTACCAGGACCTCAAACATCAGCAGTGGTGGCCGGGTATGAAGAAGGCTATGGCAGAGTTCGTTTCTCAATGCCTCTCTTGTCAGCTGGTGATGGTAGAGCACCAGGTACCAGCATGCTTGGTACAACCTTTGAGGTCCCGTAGTGGAAGTGGGATGGGATATATGTGGACTTTGTGACTGGAATTACACGAACTTCCAGATATCACAACTTCATTGGGTTGATTGTCGACCGACTCACCAAGTCGGCCCACTTCTTACCCATCAGATAGAAGGGATCATTGGAGAGCATGAGACCTCTCTACAGTTAGGATATTGTACGGTTTCATGGTGTTCCATCATTTATCATCTTCGATCGAGATTCTCTCTTTACTTCCCATATCTGGAAGGGTTCGCATGAGGCGTTCGGGATGCAGCTACGTCTGAGCACCTCCTTTCACCCTCATACATATGGTCATCCAGAGAGGACCATTCAGACTGTCAAGGACATGCGCAGTGCATGTGTCCTCGAATTTGGTCGTAGTTGGGAGGAAAACCTACCCTTGGTGGTGTTCGCGTATAACAACAGCTACCACTCCACCATCGGGGTGGCACCATACAAGGCGTTGTACGACCGACCTTTCAGATCACCGCTGTGCTGGACAGACCCTGAGGAGTCAGAACTTGTGGGACCAGAGATGGTCCATGCCACGATGGAGAAGGTTCAGGTCATCCAGGAGTGGATGAGGACAACTCAGAGCTGGCAGAAGTCTTATGATGACAGGAGGCGGAGGCCACTAGAGTTTGAGGATGGTGAACATGTTTTATTACGGGTCTCACCTCGACGTGGATTACAGAGATTTGACCGAGGTGGAATGTTGTCTCCACGCTTCATCAGACTATTCCAGGACCTCAGCAGGATTGGCGAGGTGGCTTATCGTCTGACTCTACCACCTCATTTTCATTGGGTGCACGACGTCCTTCACGTATCTCAGCTGAGGTGATACATGAACGACTCGACACATATCATTGACCATGGGGAGATGGACGTTAATGATGGGGAGACGTTTACGGATGTCCCAGTGGAGATCGAGGATCGACAGGAGCGGGTCCTATGTGAACAATTGATTCATCTAGTGCGCATCAGATGGCAGCACGAGAACCTCCAGGAGAGAACCTGGGAGAGGGAGGATCAGATGCGTGCTCAGAACCCTCTTTTGTTTCCCTAGTTTAAGATGTATCTTTACAGGGACATAAATCCCTGAGGTGGGAGTCATGTAATGTCCCATAAAAATCATGGAAATTTTTTTTCTAAATTTTCTTGTAATTTTACAAGAACGCAGTTTCTGAAGGAACCTAATTCCGAGGCCTGGTGTGCCCAAAAACATTTTCCAAAGTTTAGCTTGGGTACGTTCAGTGAACGAACGAGCAGGTTTTCCTAACTTTTGAACCGTTTCTCGGAATCAAAATTCGAGGACACCGATGGAATCACAATTCATGTAATTGATTATATACACCTTTTCCAGAGTTGCGTTTTCTTGGATGTGTTTTTTAAATTTTGGGGTTAAGTAAAGGAATAAAATAAAAGTGGTGAAACCAATTTTATTTTATTTTTGTTTAACCTAAGCTAAGTGAATGAAGTGGGACCCACAATATCCAACCCACTAGGTAGGATAATTGTGAGGTGGGACCCACACAAGCCCCACCATTTATTTTCTTCCTAAACCCCCTCCTTTTATAAGGTAACGCACCCGCATCCTATTTAATTAGAAGTCAACCCTTGCGTTTATCTATTTATGAAACGCCTCTATTAATTGGGCAGTTTAAACGATGAAATTAATTCAATTGACTGTTTGAATCATTTTTGAATTTAAAAACGCTTGTCTTGAGAAATAAAATAAGGCAAAGTGTTATTTTATTAGACTTGTTGGGTTGTGAGAAGATTAGGGAGAATTCTCTCAAATTCTTGAAGTTCTTCTTCCTCGACGAAGAACGCGAAGAACGCCGACCTCCGACGATGGACGACGGAGAGAGACACCTTCCTCGGAGATCGACGATACAAAGCTCACCCTTTCATTCATCCTTCCCACATCAATGGAAGGGAGTCACCGTTCCTCCTTAGACGATCTCTATCAAGTGTGTGGAACCTTATTTCCGCGACGTCCCATCCGCGATAAACTTTCGTTCAACTACGCTCGAGGTAATGTATTATTTTAATTGTTTTTTCATGTTTGCTTCTGTAACCATTATTCATTTCAAATTGAGACACCTGATATCGCAATAACGGGAGGATGTCGGACCGCACAAACACAACCGACCCTCCTCCTCCTTGTTTGTTTGATTTTGTTGCGGCAGGTGAAAGGCGGCGCGTTGCTGTTGTACCCCGCCGGAACTATGAGTTCGGTCGAAGAAGCGTGGCACCGTCGCGCCACGCCATTGAAGTCGAACAATCCGCGGCGCCGTCATGATGTGCCGGACAGACCAAGGCCGCGACCTTTGGCTGTGGAAGAGCAGGAAGCGCCGACCAGCTTCCGGCCGCCGGTGTCGAAGTAGGGGGACGGGACTGCCCCGGTCCAGTGGCAGCAGCATTCAGCCGGCCGGTCAGGGGGATGTGCCTGGGGTCGTAACCCCAGGCTGGCCAGCAGGGGCGGCGCCCCTCAGGGGTGCTGCGGTTTCACACAGGGGGGGGGGGGCAGCGAGCCCCCCGCTCCCAAACTGCTCGGCTGTTTCGGCCGATCCGCCTGGACGCAGGCCGCGCCAGCGCGCCGGGCCCAGTGGCCCAGGCCCAGCTAGGCTGTGCCCAAGCAGGCCAGACCCGGACCCAGTTCGGGTCGACCTAGTACGGGCCGACCCAGGGGGTCTCGGTCCGGGTCGGTCCGGGCCCGAAACCCCTACATCCGGAACTCTTTAGATCTTTTTCCAATAACATGGGCTACAGATCTCTGATCAACGCACCGTCAACTGCGATGTGATCATTGGATCGAGAAAGTCATTTCAGTATATTACAATCATGGTTTCAGAGATCTTTGGGTTCATACTGGTTGGTTCGTACATGAAACCATCCGGGCCCTCAAAGAGGACACACTTATAACATGATCACCAGACGTCCGATTGACGTGCCGTAGAATTTGATGGATTCCTCTTAGTGATACAGACCTTTTGAATTACTCCGCTCGAGGTTTGGATGCAGTTGGAGTATGGTCGGGTTGGTTTTGACTTAATAACCAACCGGGCCCCTGGGACAAAAAAGCCAATAACTCTGAGACCAGGCGTCCGATTGACACACCGTCTGTGATGTTTAGTTCCTGTTGATGATACAAGACTTTTTTATACATCAACTTTGGACTATGTGTCAGTTTATGTATCATCCCCTCGGCTCGTGGAGCGGACCCTCCTGAATGAACTTGTTGTGTGCGGGAACCCGAGAGCTGGCTGCGACTGCGACGACGATGATGACTGTACAAAAATCCTTCGTGGATTCGATGGCGATGACTACAATACTCAGCAATCCTATGTGGATTAGTTCTACTGATCCTGTGTGGGTCAGATCCTGTGTGGGTCTAATCATATGTGGGTCATTGCGGGGGTTAGTACCTATCGATCCTGTGTGGGTCCGACGGTTTAGATGAATCAGTGGCTATATATTATCATCTCTATCGTCTTACGAAGACGTATACCTATGTGATATGAATCTTGACTTTCAATCATTATCTTTGATATGATTGACTTGCTTCCTGTGTGGATTGTGATGTGATATCCGCTGTGGACGTGATCGAACTTCGGCTCGGATGTTGGAGCCTAACTGGAATTGATGACTTCGGTATATGTATGGGTATATTACTAAGTAGTGTCAGATGTTACTTTGTGATTGTATCTTTCCTCTGTGGATTATCCATTGTGCATTCTGGGAGACCTTAGGGTGTGTCTGGGTCCCTACTGAGTAACTTATACTCACCCCTACACGGGAAATGCCCGCACTACGTTGTATTGGTTGCAGACGATGGACATCGCTGATCTTGTTGGGGCATGTTGGGCGAGACGGTTCCTAGAGGTGGACCACTGGGCAACACGTACACGGAGTGGACGGTCGGACCCAAGGGGTTGTGGAGGCTATCTGTACCCACCCCTCAGGTGGGACTTCCAGGGGATGGATCAACGTTGCGGCATTACTTTTCAGTTGATGTACTCCCTTTTTCAGTTGTACATTAATTTCAGTTTGGGTTTGTATTCTAGCCCACATACAATTCCGCACATACTATTGTTTCCAGTTTTTACATAGTGTTTACTTCTGCTATCTTACATTGTGTGGTTGTTTACATTATAAAGGCAATGCCTTCCCTTTTTATCGGGAATTACTCCCTGGTGCTAGTCTCCTGCCCCAGGCCTATGGAGGGCGGGCATGGGGTAGTCACAGCACGGGACCCGAGGACGGGTCCTGACATTGATGCATGAAAAAAACGATCATAGTCTAATGTTATGTGGTAGAAAAGACTCCTATGATAACAATTTGTCATGACCTGTACTCGGGACCCGTGCCGTGACTAACCCATGCCAGCCTTCCCTAGGCCAGGGGCTAGAGACTAGCATCAAAGGCATAAATACGTAAGGTGGGAAAGAAATTTACTTTATAAAAAAGTAGATACACAAAATCAGAGTACACAACTGGAAGCAAATCACTAAGCAATATTGTATACAGAAGATGTGCTGGATTGTAAAAGGGGTTGGAAATACATGCCCAATAGTAAAGTAAAGATACAACTAAAAGAATTCAAAACTAAAAAAGGGAAAAACATTTGAATGTTAAATATCATCTCATGGTTCATCATCCGGGGTTTCTACCTTAAGGGTATGTACGTATGGCCACCATAGCACTCCACATCCATTAGACTTCTTTGAGTAACAACTCGTTGTGAGGTCCACCTCCGAGTACCGTCTAGTCCTGGCGCTCTTGGCCTCCGCCAGTGCTATACTTATTCTGCATCCAACACAATGAGGTGTGGGAATATCCCATGTGGTGGTGAGTGTAACGATACCCAGTAGGTATCCCGAGACCTTCAGGGTCTCAAAAAATCCAACAAGGATACCACAATTTATGAATTAAATAGATAAACCTTACATATGTATATGACCATAAATATAACTAAGTTATTTAGTAACCCATGTCAATCATTATGAAAACAAAAAATTCATTTACTCTTCTCAAATAAGAATTTCAATGATGTTTAGAAGTATAGATGATTAATCGGGAAGCTAGATCATCTTTTTTGTCAAGAGGATCTACTGCTGATTATAAGGACTCTGACCTACACCTGATCGAAAGATACGGACCCCAACAATGACCCACACAGGATCTTACACACACATGATCTGTATGCACTGATCCACACAGGATTGTTGAGCGCCGAACCACACATGGTCGGTATGCACTGACCCACACATGATCATTGAGTGCTGACCCACACAGGATCTGACCAACACAGGATCAGTATGGGCTGACCCAAAAAGGATCATTGAGCACTCACCCACACAAGATCAGTAGTTACTAACCCCTGCGATGATCGAAACAGGATCTGAACCACATAGAGTCGATTGGTAACTAACCACTGTATTATATGTCTCCGTCCTCCGCCTAACTACCAGCCACTGGATTCCTCGCACCTTGTGTGCTCAAGTTACATAAAATCTTCCCATGAGATATTATTTGTACCTCAACTGCCACTAAACACCCCAAATTAGTAACCAAAAGGACCACCATGTCATAAGGGTTTCAACGTGAAAGACGGTGCGTCAATCAGACTCCCGGTTTGTGAGTTATTGTCATTTCTGTTCTATGGGCCCTGTTTGTTTTTAGGGTCAAAACAACCTGACTGTACTCCAACTGCAACCAAAAACCATGTGGGGTATTATAATAGAACTGTCTCTCTTTGAGATTTCTGTCACCATAGGCGGCTCATCGATCAGGAAACCGTAGCACTAGATAAGGAGAAAAGGTGTATACTGGGCAAACAGGTTCGGGTCCAGAGTGGGGTCCCACCTGGTCCGCATGTCTGACCCTGCTCGACTATCCAACCTTGATGGATGGGGTGTCCTGGACCGAGATCGTCCATTCCCGATGGGCAGCCCAGCCCATAGGCACGACCCACCCCAAAATGGTCGGGCCAATCCTGAGGCAACTCGGCATAGGCGGACCGAACAGAGGTGGCCCGACCCGATGCGGCCCGGCTTGATAGCCTATGTGGCCTGGCATGCTAGCCAGTGTGGCAAGGCCACTGCCTCCAGATCCATCGTGTGGAACTCCATCAATGCATTCATCGTCCAACTGCTGTGACCCTCCTTTCCGCTACTCTTTCTTCCGGCGTGGTACGTTGGCACCGCGCCCCTCCGGCACCGCCACGACCCTCCTAACTGTGGCTAAGTTCTCTATGTGGCATGGTGGTGTTGCGACCATGTGGAGACCCTCAGGCCTTTCACCACCGGCTTCTTCGAGGGCTGTCTCCGTCATTAACTAATAAGATCAACCAAATGGGGATGGTCGGGCCGTGTTCATGCGGTCTGAGGCCTCCACATAATGGTGTTAACATTTGGCATACCATAATCCAGAAGTTTTAATGTCGAAGAATGAATGTTTATACTCATATTTAATATAACTCAAATCCCCATACCATGATCATCGATGATCATTGACAGAGACGCGGGAAAAAGGCAGGTGTCGATTCATCATTCACCACCGTTGTCATGCACTCCCAATCCTCATGCTTCTACATCGAAAAGTGTTTGGAGGAGACGAGTTAGAGAATTATGTTTGAATTCTTCGTGGTCGACACCTTATATTTTGTCACGGTTGAAGATCAAATATAGTGTTCTTCAGGCAATATGGGTTTTCTTCATTGTAAGAATGAGGTTCTTCAAGAGTCTCCCACCAAAAGTAGGAAGCTTTGCAACCAAATGAAATAATAGACTATCAATTATTATAATGGTTGGAATGAATTAAAAATAATTCAAAAGGTTTCCAGTTAATTAATTGATATTTTTCAGTTAATTAATCGTGTGGGATGGCACACATAATTTATGGGGGATGTTGGAGAGTTTCACCACAAAAATGGGGTGTCTAATGGGGTTAGATGCTCGAGCGGCTCCAACAATAATAATCCCCACAAGGGAGGTTATTCTCCAGTCATCCAAAAAACATAATATCCCATGGGAGTTTAAGGAGTGATGGCCCCCACCCCCAACCTCCACTTGTAGGTTTTAAACACCACAATAAAAATAAGTGTCACTCTAAATTTTTTTAATTTATTTATAAACCCCCAAAACTATCATTCATTCTCATTAGAACACAACTGTTGTGAAGGTCTCACTATGCAATTAGAAACGTTGTGAGTTCAACGGTGCCCTCACATTTCAGTTCGAATAAATGGTTCAGATGTTATAAAACACTGGTTGGACATGTACTGATCCTACATGGAAAAATGATCAGAAAATTATTATAATCCACCCTTTACCTGTGAAGGTCTTGTTTAGGATTTTCCTTGTTGAATCATTCCCCAATGAACCCAACTGTACCCTCATATTTCCAATCCGAGATACCATTTAAATCTTATGAATATTACAATAAAATAATTTTCAATTAATTATTTTATTTGTGGCAAATAAATAGTATTCTCTTGTGGCTCTCACAGACCCAAGTTAGAATCTTCTGAATGAAATCCTAACCTCATGAGTTCAGAAGTGGTGTCAGATTTTAAATTCATGTAACCGTTTTTGAGTAATAATCATTTGAAAAATAAAATAACATTTTTTAATTATTTTATTTACGGTTATGCGATTTTCATGTTTTCTCACAGGAGTCCCACGACGACTAATAATAAGTCACGCCTAGGGTAAACCCACCATTGTGAGCACAATGGTGGCCTCAGATTTCATATCCGAGTTATCGTTTAGGAGTTTTTCAACTTTTTCAAGAAATCTACTTAAGCGCGTAAATTTAATCTCAACAAAACATCGACGGATCATTCTGGGCACTCTAGGCCTCAGAATCACGCGCCGTCATGTTTCACGGACTCATAAAATTCCTATGTATTTAATAAAAAAATATCCATGGAATTTATAGTTTTTTACAACAAGGGATAATTGGGAGAGTAGGTAAGTAGTCAGATATAGAAAGGTTGAGAATGGAATGGGGTCGATAATCCTTGAGAGACAATGAAGGGGAGTCACCCATCAATGGTAAAGGGACGACACAAGGCTCTTCACAGTCAAGGCATGAAAATCATCCTCTTATTCTAATCATAATAGCTAATATCAGTATCATGATTATGGATCATTAGGGATATATCTATTTCAAATCCATCATAGTGGTTTCTAAGGAAATTATTAATTATCCTATGAATAACCCCCACTTACATCAATCTAGGTGAATGTAAGGCATTTTTTTGTACCTAGGATATTCAGGTGAAGCCCTATTTTTCTTTTTATTAGTTATTTCCCTATGCCACAACTATACATGAACAAATTAATCTTATAATATCCATACAACGAATTATTTCATGGAATAAAACATAATATATAACTTACCAAAACTTAAGGATGATATTATATTCTTATCTTCACATTCTATCATGGGTTTCTGATCCCCACCTACATATTCCTAAATATGGTTCCCCTGGGTTCTAATAAGTTCT
Organism: Viscum album; assembly: GCA_963277665.1. NCBI lineage: Eukaryota > Viridiplantae > Streptophyta > Magnoliopsida > Santalales > Viscaceae > Viscum > Viscum album. The sequence goes on along the minus strand of OY728121.1, from coordinate 7,219,274 downwards.
TATGATAGAAACTGTAATATACCAGACTCTATAAACCCTATGGCAGTGTCTACATTATTATGTTTGTATATAATAAATGGAATGAAATCCCAAAGGACCAAAAAGATTAGTAATATATGAAAAATAAATACATACATGGTTTTTATAAATAATTTCAATATATAAATTAAAAAATAAATTTTTTTCAAGAATATAATTATTTCATGAAGAATATATGAACATATCAATCATACAATTCTCCTAGGTATCACGCGGAAAAAAAGAAATGGTGATTTCAAAAGATTCGTAATGGCATGTGTATAAAAAATGCTATGAACTAAAAAGTAATAATAATTTTGGAAAGGTATATAACTGAATCAAGTTACACATAGCCAATAACATGAGAATAAAATTGGAGGATTTAATGATGATTAAATAATTTCACATAAATAACCACATAAACATTTATTTTATAACTAATTGAATAATCACTTGTAATTTATATGACAGAATTCCTAATGTGGAAATCTGTATTTTCAAACATAAGAATCATACAATCAAGATCTTTTACAAGTAAATTACTATTTATACCTTTCACATAATAGTCTATATAATTTTGTTTAAAAAAATCAAGTTTTGTAAGCTAATTTTTTATATTCCATTCACAACACCAATACTATCAAGACCATTCTTTGAAAAATTTAAAAAAAATGGGTAAAGATTTATAGAATTTCAACAACTGATTTTTTATCATGATATCTATTGATACATTGATAGTATATTTGTATCAGGGCCCGAACTTACACTTACTATTTCTAATTCATTCAGTATATGAAATGGGTGAATCAAAGTCAAGCTAATTAATTCTTATTTAAAAATAACTTATTAAATGAAAATAAATACCCTAATAAAATAAATAAAAACTAAATTATTCCAATTTAATATTGTTAATGTTATCAAAATAGCACATCAATAATGAAACTGATCATAAACAATCTATAGAATGAATAAGGATGATATCAATACAACATATCCTAAATGGATCATAACTACATTAATGGGTTGATGTATCTATTGAATATAAATTCCATAAAAATATGTTCAGAAAATTCATGGGGAAAATAATATTTTTATTTTGAAAACCAATAATAATTTTAAAAATCCTTATATTTGAAAATTACTATTATAAAATCTAGAGTTTTTAGAATACTCTAGAATAAATTATTTTAAATTATAATTATAAGCATTCAAAATCATCTTAAATTAAATGATGTACATGATAGTGGATTATTCCATAAATGTTTTACTTGCCAAAAACAAATTTCCCATTGTACTATAAAAATAATATTAAAGTTCCATGTTTTTAAAATAACAAGAATATTCCTTTCACATTTTCGATGAAATAAAAATGGGATTTCTTTTGAAAATAAATATTAGAACCAATTTAATAAAAATAAGAAATAATGATAGATAAATATACATTTAATAAATAATATTTAAAATTTTAATAATATTTATGAAACCATTTTAGGATAACATGGGTTTGGAAAAAAAATTATTTTTATAAATTGAAATTCAATGATTAAAAATCTCTATTATAATTCAATTATTAAATAATCCTTTAAAATTACCCTAAAATTGAACTGAGAGTTAATATATAAATATATGAATTATATTTTTCAAAAATATATAAACAAAAATAAATATAAATGTATCATATGCTAATAAAATGAATTTCTCACATAATTTTATAATGGAATAATCGTTGATTTAAAATATTAACACAATTAATGGAAATTGAGTTATGAAATCTCTTCCCTCACACTTCCTTTTGATTGAAAATTATTTAAAAATATGAAGAGTGGTTTTAAACATGTTATAATATCAAATGATAAAATTATTACTATTTCAAATATCACTTATAATAAATTAATTATATCTTTTTTCCATTTCATTAATAATTATTCATTATTTTCCAAATTTATTGTGTTATCTTCCTTATCTTATTAGGCTAGTTATTTCATAAGGATCCACGTTTTACACATAATATTTAGTTTAATAATATCAATTATAATAATAATGAAATAATGGTCATATTTAAATATGAATTTCAATATGAAAACCAAACTATAAATTCAGTTATGTAAAATGAAGTAAATTATGATCATAGATACGGTAGATCAAATGTACACATGAGTAACATTTCAAAAAATTTATGATCATCATATAAATATGTTACGTAAGTTATAATATTATATTTAACATCATAATATAATATATAGAAAATTACATATTTATTTTCATCATCCATGTGGTTTGGTGATAAAAATAGGGTCGTGTTGCTTCGTGAAGGCGATAGTCCACACGTTTACAAACAATGTTATGATATTTAACCGACTGAAAAAATATTTAAAATGAAATATTATTCATAAAAATTAATAAAAATAACATGAATATCATAAATATTTCTTTTGTATCACATATAATAATAAAAAATTATCCTTATAACATTCCATATGTTGTTTTTCAGAAGTCCACTCACATCGCTTCATGAGGTTCTAGTCCAACGTACACATGAGTATGTTATCGAATCTCCTACAAAATAATAGTTAAGGATATATCGATAATATAATATGTCCATTGCTAAATTTGTTTATAAATAGAATATATATACTATATATATATCAACATAACAAACCTATAGATATGGTAAGAGTAAAATGAATGACATCGCTTTATGATATTGTAGTGTGTCGTACACACGAACAACGATTTCATAACCCATTTCATGGTCTTAGATATTTTATTGGATAACAAAATTATTATAAAAAAATAATACTATATTTAATATAGTGTGGTAGTTATATGTTAATATTATAATATTAATTTATGGAGAAGGGGAAAAATAATTTAAAGAATCTTGTAGAGGAACATTACCTCTTATTTGGGTATCATCCTTAGGTTTACACCAAATCCATCATAGGATGAATTTATACCTAAAATAAGGGTTATATAACAGTGGGAGGTATGTTGGGGGGTAATTTGGGTGTGTATAGAATAGAAAAAAACTGATTATAATGTATAAATAATAGGGGAGATGGGAGCCCTTTTACAACTATGGAGGGCGGAATAGTTGAATTTTTTTCAAAATATTCAAAAATGCCCACGTTTTTCTGTACAAAAAACCTTTGAAAATGGTCAATTCTTGAACCTAGAATATATAATGTAAACATATTTCAATATAATGGGTGTTATAAAAGATGTTCTGTCATTTTTATCCCTTATCATCTTAGTTTAACTCCCCCCCAATAAATCTATTTTTAGCCTAACAATGGTATTTTTTAATTAAGAATTAAACTAATGGATGTGACGTGAAATCAGGGTTTTATTAAAACAATATTCAAATCTATAAAAGGGTTTTTTATAAAATTTCAACATGAACATTAATAAAATTACATAAATTTTATTAAATTATATATTAATTAATGAATTTCAATTTAAAATATAATTAATCATTATGAATAAATCCATGAAAAAATTTGTTTACTAATAAAATAAAATACATTTCCCTATTAATAAAAATACAAAACGTCTCAAAAAAATACAAAATAAAATCCCCCTAAGATAATTTTGGTAATAAAATCTCAAAAATGATTTATATTTTTTCAAAAAATATTTTCCAAATTTTATAATAGTTAATTTTAAATTTTGTGTACAATTTTTTTTAAATCAACTATTAGAAAAAAGTGTTTTCTAGTAAACATTTCATTAACTTTGAAATGATTATTATTTTATTACTACTAAATATATAACCACTATTATCAATATATAGTCATTAACATTCATACCTAACATTTTCACAACATTGATATGAATATTATATTGAAAAATAAAATATTAATAATTTTTCATTTTACAATTAAACACGTTGTTGCAGGTAATGCTAGCTAAAAAGGGTGTTGTGTGTAACAGAAAATATTCTCAGTGTTTTATGTAGTGAATACTATTTAATAGAGCATATATATTTGTAAATAAATATTTCATAATGTCAAAATGTGTTATATTTTCCTCTTTATTTATTTATTTTTATTATATAATCGAATACAATGCTCTTATTTTCTAATTTTAGGGTGTTACCGTTCCGTCTGATCACCACCATTTAAAAAAAAACAATATCAATATTTTCAGAAAAATATAAAAAAAAGTAATAAACATACTACAACATTTCATTCACAAAATTTACAATGTAATTATTTTAGAGAATGTTTGTTTTCATAAAAAACACAACATTGATATAACAAAACATCACAAATAATCTTTATAACCGACAACGTCTGATAATGATTATAAATATTAGATACACTACATGAAACATTTTACAAAAGAAAATATGGTTATAAAATTATGATTGTGGTTCATTAAATAAATATTATTTGTTAGTTTTTAAATATATTCAAAATTATTGCTCAAGAAATTTCTATGATCACAATAGGCGTATCTACTTATAAAGTAGATACGTAATAGGGTATATTTAAAAAAATATCTATCTAAAAAAATTTATCAAAATAACTTTCTATAAAAAATTGTTTCATTATAATTCATAAAAAATTAATTGAAATGATTTTTGGTGCTATATTTGGAATCTTGTGAAAGATAGTGTATTCTTTCCGCAAAATAGCATCCCTGATGTTGTGTTTTATATGATATTTTAAATTTCATTTAAAACCTTATGAATGCAATTTTTTTATATTATTTATGTTCTAAAAATAATGTAAATAATTTTTTTTAAAGGAATAATATATTTTTTTTGAAATTAATGGACAAAAAGAATTATCCCTGAATATATGTAGACATTACGAAGCATTGAAATTTATAGAAATCTTTAGTTAATTATCTCATCATTTTACATTAATTTTGTATGTAACTTCCATATCTATTTTACCTAATACACTTATAGTTAATTTTAATAATGATCATGACGAAATAAATTTTAAAATAATTGATAATTATTTATCCATTTTTTATATATTAAGAGAAAAATTGATAGTAAAAAAATTATCAACAATGTCTACAATAATGATGATGCACTAATGTACTCTTATATCTCTACATAATGTTATATATACATTATTTTACATGATTATGTTTTTGTGTGTGTGTTTTCAATTTATAATTAACTCAATCTATTTTTTGTTTTAAAATGATATTTTTCTAATAATAATCATGTGACATACTCAATATTGAAAACTACATTCAAATTGTTTATTTACATTTGAAAAATGACTCATATGTTATTTGTGACTTGTTGGAATAATCGAAACATTAATCTGGGAAATGTGTGATTATTATTACATTATATGTGTTCTTTATGTTTATAATTGATATATGTGTAAATAACATATTTCATCACTAAAAAAATAACAAACATGGTTATAATTTTATATTGCATTGATACAATTATCCACATGTCATTTATGTTGTGTAATTTTTTTTCAAACATAAATTGAATACATGATGAGATATGTATGACTTTATGTGTGTGATCTTAAATTAGAGATTAAATTTTAGTTAATTTTTTTTCACTCACTAAAACCCAATCAAACACAGTCATATTTTTGTGATTCTTCAGGTCAATGATCATAAATCCAATCTTAAATTTGTTTGAATCTATTGAACATCAATCTGACACATAGTGTCTGCAGTTTTACTCAAATGTTCTCCTACAAAAAACTTCTTATATTCTTCAAATAATTAATAACTCAAATTATATGATCACATCAATTATCAACAATTCATTTTTAATGAGTCTAGGAAGTTCAAATATAACCCCTCATATACCAATGGAAATCCCTCAAACACCTACATAATGTAGAGAAAATAATGATGAAATAAAACATATTCAGCTGGGAAAAAGTAACTATTTTTTGACTTCAATAATTTCTTATTGTGAATCATTATGAACTTCTAGATAGATAACACCTATTTTTTATGCATTTATTAAATAAAAAAATGAAATTTAGAAAAAAAAACTAAGTTCTTGATTTCCAATAACTAGAATCTATATGATAGGTTTGAATAAATATCACTACAGTGATTAAAACATGTTTTCATCATCATATGAATAAATTTCAATTATATAGTAATTATAATCCTTGAATTTCACATTACTGATTTTTTTGTGGGTGCTCCATCCCTAATCAAACGACACCAAAATCTCATAGTATTTGTAAACCTGTGAATTTTTCATCTAGAATTATTTTATTTCATGAAACATCATTTATCATTATTAATGAAGAATTTTCTTCCTTTTTCATATGATTTTCCCAAAAATAGAGAAAATCTATTCTAAATTTATAACTCAATCAAATATCATGTTGCACCTTTTCTGTCAATGGGTTATATTATCATATAATTTTACATTAAAAAATTTAATTTCAACCAAAATATATCAATATGTCAAAAATTCCCCCCACTTTGAGGAACATAAAAATGGTTGATATGAATGATTGATGAAGGTATATTGTTCAAATAAACCATCAACTAATTACCCAATTTAACACATGATAGAAACATTTCAGGAATCATAACATTTATTTTTCATATAAATCAATACAAAAAGGAACCAATGAAATTATATTCATAATTAGGGACAAAAATATGAAAATTGCAGCATCTATGAGATGAATAATGGGAATATCTAAATCCCAAATAGTAATTTTTTTGAAATATAACATTTATCCACCCAACATTCCCTTCTTCCAATATTACTTGAGTTTTTTTAATCATCTCAATGTTCAATGAATCCTTAATTCTCCCAAGTACAAAATAAAAAAATTATTCACATTTTTATCCTTTTGAGGAAGAAGATCCAAAATCATTTAAATATTTTAATTTTTGGGAACATACACTAAATGTAATTTCTACACAAACTACAAATTTCTTGTTCAATGAAAAATTCATTTTTATTTTATTTATATAAAAATAATGTATATATAATATAATGTTTCAGATCATTACAATATTGGATAATAGTAATTGTGTCAGTATACGTTAAGACATTATAATAATAAACTCTCAACATGTATGTTAGATAGTTCAAGATCACGTTATTTTAGGAATAAGTATAAATTCCATCATGTGTTTCAGTGGTAAATAAATCTATTTTAATACATAATTTAATTATTTTTTCTAATCATTCTTCCATGAGATTAAGGATGTGTATTATACAAGAAGTAAAAAGATACCACCCTCATCCAACATATCACCATTTTTCATAAAAATTAAAATTATAAAATCTATATTCACATATTACATGAAGGGTATGTTTCAGATTAATTATTTCATAAATTATTGATCTTCGATTTACTGTATGTTAGAATAAAATCTCCAAATAAACATTATTAGAATTCCACTCGCTATATAAAAATTAATGTTCTATATAATTAAAAACAAAATAAATTATATTAAATAAAATTAGGGATACATTATTTTAGTATCATGTTTCAAAATCTTATTCATATATATCTCTTTTTTGGGAAACTCTTATTTGATATTCCAAAAATCAGGCAACAAAATATGTACGTTAATATGATTATGAAAAATATTTTGATCAATATTTGACGCAGTTGGAAAGATATCTTATGAATTATATAAAAATATTTCCATTTATCTGAAAGTGTTCAAAAAAATATATGAAAATTTATTTATTTATAAAAATATAAAATTATTGGGTTGTTAAATGTGTGTGAATTTTTTGTATCCAATTAAATTATTCTAATTCATTGATTAATTTTATATAATTCCATGGAAATATCCTTTGATCATTATTTTTTAAAATAGACTTTTTTCCCATAATTGATGGTGAAGAGAATATACATTGATTCTGATGGGAACATTTGTAGTAATTTATGACGGATGACATAAATAGAGACCATGTGGTGTTTATCATCATTGTAGTAACTCTAAAGAGGGGAAATAATGTTATATTGTCCAATAAACTGCAATTCGATTTCGATATTTATTTTGAGAATGGAATGGAAAACTCTAAATCGACAAGTTATGTTTTCATTAACTTATAATAGTATCAACCGTATCACCTATTGTGCGGTGTAAAATAAAGGATTAAATATGTGAGATTATAATAATAGACCCTTCTAAAGTAATTTTTCAGGCTTATTTTTCATTACATATTATTACACATCAGTGTTTTTAATGGTACATATGCCTTAATAATTTTATTAATTTACATCATGACTCATGAATTGTAATGTATTTCATAAAACATGATGACACTATTTATAGTGATGATGGATGCATTGGGTGCAATATGAGTAATGTGTTGTTAATAAATATGTTGAGGATGGTTCCTAAGAAGATGTATAAATTCTAACGATATGATATAATATGATAATAAATTTAACATGTAGAATATCCTCTCTAGGTTATGGAATTTTATATGTCAATATTTGTAGGATTATTTTTAGTAATGACATGTATGTAATGTAATATTTGAGAGTGATGCATCAAATTTAAAAAACCATTATAGTAATTCACATACCCCAAACTTCTACTAAATCATAATCACTTATAAAACCCATCATCACCAAACAATATCATCCAATGACTATGATATGATCTGATCCGAGGAACTTCTAAACATAAACTCCTTAGACAAAACAAAAAAGGTGTAGAATATTATTTCTTATTCATGTTATGATACATCATTCATATCGGAGAACCAATTTCATATCATATATCACTCCCAATAATTTTCATGGAAAAAAATGCTATCACATATCTCTTAATTCCTCTCTACATCATATGATACATCAATCACTCCAAGCAACCAAATAATAGGGATCAGTTTAATATCACAAAAATACTTTTCTAAATGATTATTTTTGAATTTGATTTTTTTAGGTTATTAAATTATGAGGTTATCCACTAAACCATTAAAAATAGAGTTAATGAAAACACAAAAGAAAATTATCTATGAAAAAAAATTATGTAATTGGAATATTATAAATTAATTTTATGATATAATATAATGTATATATGGGAAATAAATATCACAATTTATCATCAATATATTATAATGTAACTATATCGAATTCATTTATAAATAATAATGCATCACATATTTAATTCATTTGATCCACTCGATTCCTAAATAACTAATAATTTTTTATATTAATATAATATGACTTAATTATATCGATTATGAATTATAATAAATAATGAAATAATATTAAAATATTTTATTTTTAAAAGATTAATTATATGTATTTAATTATGTTAAAATGATTTTAATATAATGAATAAATATATTTTGGTACACATTTATGATTTTATTTAAATCATTTAAAAATATTAATTATATAATTTGATATTGATTACAATTATAATTAAGAAAATAATACTTTATATATTTATATATTTAATAACTACTATTGTTGATTTTGTAAATATATTTGATGTCAAATATGTTATCTGTTTCTTATAAATATATATTATGACTGATTTAAGAATCTTAAGTGATATATAATGTGTTATGTTTATATTTAAAAAGTATAATTGATTTGGTAAATATTAACTATTTTGTAATGTATTATATTTATAAATAAAAATATAGAAGTCATGGATTGATTTGTGTACCATAGATTGACATGCTTTTACCATTATTTTTTATTGTTCTATATATAAAACAATAGACATATTAATAATTGAATAAAAAAATTCCTATGTTCCGAAACAAGGTCAAAACACACGGGACTATAAAATGAAAAAAATCATGTAAAAAAATGGGGTGGAGAAATAATTGTTAAAGCAATGGCGATATTGAAATTAGTCAGCATGAGTTTATGGACTCGTGATGTGTATATATATATATACATACATGGCAAGGTTTAATAAAATAAATCCCTTCTATGAGTTTATGTGTCTAAAACGAACCATTCTTTTGGTAGAAAAATGAACGATGAATTGGAAAAGTGTGAAGAAGTATTTAAGGTCCCTAAAACATGTTCTAGATGAGGGTTTTAAACCCCCCTTCAATTCTATACCATGTTGGGTCATAATTACACAAACATACGCCCAAGCACATCATATTTCCCTATATCCTCATGTGTTACCCTAGAATCTCATAGAATAAATCACCCCATCGACATTGCCTAGGAGGCCAGATGGGTGGAAGATGGATTTGAACGTCATTTCCCATTTCCAGAAAACCTTCCAAAGTGCCACATCCATAATCGGTGCTAGGCCGGATAGGGGGAAGGAAAATAAGTCTATCACTAGCATTTATTAAATGAAAATTCATGACAACCCATCAATAACCCCCCATCGCCTTCACCACCATTTCTACCTTCCATTGTGCCCAATCAATAATTCCTACCAAGAATGTCACCTACATGACTCGTCATGAAGCCTCGACCAAAATGCCTACTAGGCCAGACTGTGGGAAGAAGTATATTGTTGTTACCTCCCTTCCACATTCAAACTTCCAAGACTCACCATCTATATCACCTAACACTATCATTGCACAATCTCAGATGTCATGCCAATATGGACCATCTACAATGACATCCACTTTCCCAACCCATCGTTATTTCAATTTCTCATACATTATACCTTGGCACCCCACTAACAACACCTACCACCCACAATGCTATTTCTCAGAGGGTCTACCATATCACCCAATATAAAATGACTACAATGCTAATTGGGGGAGGATAGACATGACTGTCACCACACCCAATTCTATAATTCCCCACACCAGAACCAACCCTTTTGGATAGCGGTGATTGGAAACAATGTTCTTTCCCCCTACCTGTCTTGTAACACTACATAAGATAAAGCACACAGATGTCAGGGTTATAAAATGTAGTGTCTATACGTGAAATGACTACTAAAGTATCGGGGAAATGTGGGGATGTTGTGACAACTCCCTCCCCCATAACACGTCGTGCTAAAAAATGATATCATATGATGAGTTGCATAATATGAACAACTAGTTGCAGTAATTAATTTAATTTTTTCGATATGGATAAAATAATTACTGTAATTTCATATGGTATATTTAATTATCATGTTATAATTCATTATGTTATGAATTTAAAACTATTTTTCAATTCTCATTTATTTTTATCAATCAATAAATTTTTTGATATAACCCATTATAAATTCCATATTTTTGTAATGATGTTACAAAAATTCTTGTCATGCTATAATCAACACATAAATGAAAAAAAAAACTAATAAAAGGGTTCCATTTCCTTATGCATATTTCAAATTCAGATATGTTTCCAGCCATTATGAGAACTTTTTTATTGTTGATAAATGTCACATTAAATGGGTTAATTTATATATATATATATATATTAAAAAATATTTTATATAATATTTATAATTCTACATGTACATATATGTAAGAATAATATATTTAAATGGTTTATATAAAATTATATTATTAATTAATCTAATTTAATTTAAATTATATTTATAATATAATTAAAAATATATTTGTCAAAAGAAATGTATAATACTTTATTTATATACTTTAATTGAAATTTTGTGTTTAATTAATATAAATTTGATTCAATAATATTTTATTGAAAACATTATATGATAAATTAATGCATATATATATGTGTGATTCCTATTTTTTTATAAACATATTAGATAATTCAAAAATATATGTATATACATTTGTATATGTATTACATAATGTGTGTGTTTATATTATTATCATTTGTGTAAGAATCTGTTTTTTTGGGTACTGTGGGTGTTTGTGTTTATGTATGTTTTTTTTGTATTGATGTCAGTATGTTTATGTGCATATGAGTGTATGTAATTGTATGTGTATGTTATATATATGTGTATGTGTAAGTGTATGTGTATGTACGTATTCATAATTGAATGTTTATGTATTTATAAATTTGTATTGAAGGTATATATACGTTTACATATATATATATGTGTGTATGTGCATGTGGAAGTGTTTTTTATGATAATGTTAATGTGATTGAATGTGTATGTGTAATATATGACTAAGCATAAAAATATATGTGTATTTTTATGTTTGTTTCTATATATGTGTATGTTTATGTATTTCATTATCATTATGTACATGTGTATGTGCATTGGTATATGTATACGTCTATGTATAGACATATGTATGGATGTGTATGTAGGTGAATACAGATGTATGTAATTTCATGGATGCATATATATTTGTAAATGCATGTGTATGTGTAAGAATATACATTTTTATGAGTATGTTCAGGTGTATGTTGATGATTATGTGTCTGTGTATATGTTTTTTTATGTTGTATGTGTATTTATATTTGCTTATGTATAGATATGTATGTATGTGCATCCTTGGGTATATAACTGTATGTTTGAGTATGTGTGCGAAAATGTATTTGTATGTTAATATTCCAATGCCTAAATGTATGTGTATGTGTATGTGCAATGAATATATGTGTATATTTAGATTGTGTATATATGTGCACATGTATCTATGTGTATGTATGTGTGTACATGAATGTCTGTTTATTGATTTAATATTATTTAATGGTTTTTAGTATTTATCAATTTTCAGTATTTTCACTACTTTATTTATTTTTGATATATAACCATTTAATGTTTTAGTAATATAAAATTTTTTAAATCTATTTATACATGTTAAAATATTTATATATTTTGTTAAAACAAATCACAATTAAATTTTTTAAAAGGTTATTATCACACGACATTTTTTATATATAATTTATATAGTGCATGCATCCATCATAATTAGTACTAATAGTATTTATTTATTTAGTGTTATTAAATTTTATAAGTTTTAAATTCATTTGATTGATGTCATCAATTAACTTTTTTAAATAATTTATTTCTTTTAATATAATCATATTAAATTATATATAATTATTTTTGTGTTATTTTTGATATTTGATAATTTGAAATATTTCTGGAATGTATCTCTTTTTTAAATATAATACATATTTTTTAATGTGCATTAATATTTAAAATATGGTTTTCATATAAATGATTATTATTTATACATTTTTATTTATTAGGTCTTAATATTTTAATATATTGATATCGATATAATTGATTCCAATAAGACCAACTCAAACCCTATACATTTATACTTAAAATTGAACCATAAAAATTGCCTTCCCAAAAACCATTTAGCAGTTTATGTAAACATAAAAAAATGATGGTGATGTGCTCTGAGACAATTGGTAATGATAGATGGGGTCGTTAAAGGTAATGCATTGCAGTCTCGACAATGTTTGGCATCGAGAGATGGTGAGTGTTGGATGGTGGAGTCAGTGCATGGACAATTATAGTCCTTGAGTAGTAGGATTTATGGATTTCGGCGAATGCATGGCTAGGAAGGTTTGTTGATGTTGGAGGGAGATAAATCCTCATCACAGAATCACTTCACATTTCATGATGATAGAATGAAGACCGAGGATGTGGAGTCTCCATCGCTACTGACTGTATCTTGATGTGGCGATGTGGGTGTTTCAAGTGTCGAGTGATAGATTTGGATGCATGGTGGATGTGTCTATGAATCTCAGAGAGCGGGTTTTGTTGTAGGCTTTGTTGATCATTGATTGGGATTGGCGAACACCTTATTGACAACGAGGGTGGTCATATGTTATTCATCAATGACAACCCACCATGTCATTCTGTAATATAAGAGAATCACAAGGTTTAGGCAGGGCCTGTAGATTATTTGATTGTAGTGGAGGCCCAATAGGTTGTGATTAATCCAATATCAATGCGAGATAATGATGGGACACATGGGCCATGGTGGTTTGGGCATATGTTGTAAGGGTCTTAGGGACAATATTTATAAAAAATTAGTTCTATGGTCCAGTTGTATATTGGTTAGGTATCCCTTGGGGGGCTAGGACATTCCAATTGGATTGTGGGTGACTTGTGTGTGTTTTTTGGTTTATTTTTATCCGTGATTTCATAATATATATATATATATATAATATGTTTATTCATTTTTATTCAAATTTTATGTGTAGTTTTTTTTCAGGAATGAAAAATACTATAGCAATCTTGGTAGAGGATGATCAGTTACATAGCCCGTAGGCCCAAGGACATGTGGCCGAAGAACGTGGCCGGTAGGCATTGAGTAGCGTCATGCCTACATCACCATATCTGCATCACCAGTCAGGTGTCATGCCTCCATCGCCACATTCTTGCATCATGCCAGACTATTGTATTCCTATGTCACTTCAGGCGATATAAATACCTAATGGATCAATCCAGGATTCGAACCCTAATATTTATTTTTTGGTAATTGAAGTAATCCTTCTTACATATTCACTCATTAATAGTTTTTAAAATATTCAATTTTATTTATTCATTTATAATATTATTTTATTCAATATTAACTATTAATTTGTAATAATTATATTTGATGTTTTACATTTTTTATATTTATTTATACTTAATTATAATCAATGATTTATTATTATAAGAACGTTTTTTTATATGAATAAAATTTTCTCAATTTTATTTATTAATGGGTAATTCAGTAAAAATGTTTGATCATTATAAAATTTATTTATTTAAATGAATTCGTAAATATTCCTTGTATTTTTGTATATATTTACAATTAATTCATTTAATGCATCAAATTTTACTTAATTGTTTAATATGATTTATTATTCATAAGTTTTTTTTATTTATATGAATAATTTTAATTCAATTTTATTTAATAAGGTATTGTATTTTTAAATTTTTTTAAATATATATATAACTTATTTAAATAAATATTTTATTATTACTGTCAATTTTTTGTACATGTTCAAAATTTATGTAATTATTTTTACAAATTATTAAACGTATTTACTATGTTTTAAATTTTCCACAATATATTCATCTTAAATATAATATATATTCATTTTTAGATTTTTAATATAATTTATCTATTTATTAAAACAGATAATTATTTTGATAATTTTGTAGTCTATTAATATTTTATTATTGAATTTCACATTTTCTATAAAATCGTGAATATATGATTTTATATACATTAATGAGTTAAATTATTTTTAATTTTTTATTTATTAAATAATTTAACATATATAACTATTTTATTTTATTTTAATTTATTTTAAATATTTTTTATCTGATATAAATGAGATGTTAAAATATATGATATATATATATATATATTAGAGCTATAACATTAGGGATGATAAATTTAGTTTTCATATTCTATAATTTTAGCACTGATATAGATTGGTTTTATTAGAGAAATATTCTACATTGATAAAACCAATATTTTTTAGCTATTATTAATTTCACGCTGATAATACTAATATTTATCAGAATTTTTTTGAAATAAATGATAAAAAATTATTGCTCAAATATTTTCAGCAGTAATGGGACTTGTTTTTTTACCCCATTCATGCTCTCAAACAAAATTCAACCATTATTGTCATTCCCCAATGATCATCGTGGACAAATAAAACCTCTAAAAATCTAAGGTATATTAGTTATTCTCATGATTATTCTTTCACATATTTTTGGTTACACATCACAAAAAAAAATTATCACAGTGATCATTTAAGGATTTGGAAATTTCATACTCCATTATTCATACGTGGTTTATAAAGTTAATTTCATAGTTAACCATTTTATAAAATGATTTACTCTTCCATGATTATAGTTGGATGTTCTCATAAGCGAGCCTAGGAGAATCAATTGTGTAGTATAATATGGAATAATAAATAACAACCTAAACATTCATACTATTTAAATAATTCATATAAAACATATTCAAAATCAATTAAGAAGTACAATTTCTGAAAAAAAATTATAATAAATTCAAAATTGTGATTCCCTACATGATTATTTAAATCAAATAAAACTAAAAAACCATCTTGTGTCCACTTAACATTCAATATCATTGGGAGACACTCTAAATGTTATGCCCATACCAAGAGGTTTGGATATGGGGACCTATATTCCCAATTTATTTTGTGCCTCGATGGTTGGTGATTTATCTATTGTAAAATCCATGGATGATTAAGACAAAATATTTCATAGGGGATGGTTTATCGAAGAAGCCATAAATATCCCATATCATCTTCATTTATTGAAGATTTAATTTTCTAAGGGGTCAATCTTTTATAATGCATAACTAATTTCCATCTTCTCCAAAAATATGAGAATGAATCCACAAAATTAAATAATTATTCCAATTCGTAAATTTCCATTATTTCAGGTGAGACTGCTTGCAGAATGTATAATATTCTCTAAACCAAGGGTTTTTTGGTGGTTAATAATAAAAATAAATATATTTGGATCCCTATAATTTTTGATAAATACTAAAAGACCAATTCACTCAAGCATTGTAGACATGATACAAAAAATGATCTCATAATGAATTTTAATAGAATCGTTAAAATATAGAAGGAAGTATTTATATAATATGTATCTAAATTGATTATAATTAATAAAATTTATATATTTAAGATAACCAACGATTTTATTGATAAAATTCATTCCCACAATTCAAGGATTTGGTGGGTTTGAACTATGAAAAAAGGTCATTACATCGCTCCATATAATCATTGTATCCCTAATTCTTGTGGTTTTATGGGATATCAATACAGGCCCGTGATCATCATTAATCTTTTAGAAAAAAAGGATGACACATAATTCCTCAAGGGATTATGTGTTCTTCCTTGGAAGTGACACTTTTGGAGGACCAAAGATACATGAAAATTAAATATATGGTGGGACCCATGGTTTGTTTATAAATGCGGGATGATTTCCATATCCCTAGCAGGTTCGGATTAGGAGGATTTGATTTTTTCTCCCCTTTTAATGAAGCTAGTAGTGGATGTTGTTCTGATAAACTGGACGTATGATCAATGAATGAAATCAAATGGTTATATTTAGTATTCAAAAAATTATATTGACCAATAAAATATTTTTTTGAATATTTAAATTGTTGGAATCTATGTGTTGAAATAAATGTTTCAATTTTCCGATAGATTACAGATAATTAAAAATAATGAATCCTAGAAATTCTTATGTCATAGGGTAGTCTCCCTCGACTTTTGAAATTTAATATTAAAATATATCATGGTAATACTCCATTTAAATTAGTTTCTAGTGGTGTGAAATAATAAAGTGGATAATTATATACCATACCTCATTAGTGAAGAAAAAACTCATATACATGTAATGTTCTACGATCAAGGGCCCTAAAACACTGGACATGAATAGAAACAAAAATGTGGATTGGATTGTGAAGATTTTTAATGGTTTTGTGTTAATATTATCAAAGTGGAATTATTGAATCCTCACGGATAAATTATACTTCATATGTAAAATATCATGGTTTATATGGGAGATAATATATGATATTGTTTTTAATAGGATATTAAATCTTGAATCCTTTTTGATCTAGCAGGTTGTACCTTGGAAGGAGATTTGGAAGCGCAATTAGATTAATCATGATAACCCCTTATTGTCTCCTCACTTCTACAAATGGAGCTCCCATCATTCGATGAGTTTAATAATAATGAGGATGAATAAATAATCATAACTTGTATGATTTTATTGGTTATTATGGTACACGATATTATTGTTTTCATTATCAAATCCTTCAAATTTTCATCCATTCATTTTTTGATCCTCCAGTGGCTGAAGCCCATGAATTATTCACTGGATGTATGTTCTCAATTGAGAGATTATTGAAAAGTTTGAGCATTGAATCAGACTATATTGTATATATTAATGGTATTACAGCATCATAATGTGGTCTCTAATCCTTCGGTTTATTTGATATGATGGTTCAATTTGTTTTCAATGCTCTACGAAATTGTACATATACCATCGGTTATGGATAAAACGTTGATATAGGTTCCATAAGATGAACTTACACTCAGTTTATAGCCAAACCCATTGGTATGTAAAACATCTTTGGACCCTATTCATAAATTTGTGAACAAAATGGTTTCTATATTTCATATATATTCAAAATGTTTTATTCAAAAAATTGGTATGTCTTTATTAAAATGAGATTATACCATTGGTTTCTATAATACCATTTTTATATAAGATTGCTATACCAAATGTTTGGACAAATCCATCAGTTTAGCATACATTTAATGAATGTATACTAATGGATTTTCCAAAATGATTTTTAAAGGACCCAAAATTAAAAATACATATAACAATTTTTTGGAAAACAATTGGTATAAGTCTATAACAATGGTTTTCCAAACACATGTTAATGGTTTTCATATTTGTAATGAATTATTTTATAAAATAACAATGAAAACATAAAAAAATATATATAAAAATAAATGTAAATATTTACCATATTATGTTTCTATAAAATAGTGTATCGTAGTGGCTATATATTTGAAATATAATTCAGTGGTGCGGGTATCAAAACCTTCAAGGGGTTTTTTGAATTACCATTATCAATAGTTTTGAAAACTACAGGTATGTGTATTTAATATTACATATACCAAAATTTTGTAAACTATTGTAGTAGATGAAATATACCAACAGTTTCCCACCAAAATTTGTATAGGACAATAACAATGAATAACAAGACAATAGTCCCCCAGACCATTGGTATGACATTTACAAATGGTTTTGGAGACTATACAAATGGTTCCAAACAAATGGTATTTGGTTTTTCCAAATTATAGCATCCTTTTATATTCATGATAATTCTCCATTGATAAAATAGATGATAATAGGTTGGCTCATTTGAATACCTTCTATGATCACTCTAAAGAGCATATTGTTTGGTAGGAGGAAATCACTCATTTCCTGATAACACCTATAATATTTTATCTATACTATTTTATTAAATTCCAATATATATTTTTTTAAATTATTATAAACTATATATGAAATTCTTACATACCAGTTCCACATCGAAAATATTTTTTTCCCTCAAATGTTAATGTGTTCAAAAAATGTTGAGTTGTGGTAAGAATACATATTAGAGGATTATCATAAACTAAATTTTGTTCCCTAAAACGATGGGTTCTGTAAATATTCACTCATAGTAGTTGAATTCTATTGAAGACCCCATTGAAGATTCCTCAAACTTTTATCCCATCTTCAGCTCCAATTAGTAAGTGTGTATTTATTGTTATTGTTTATTTCCTCTTGGGACCCTGAATTCATTCTCATCACTATAAGATTTTTATGTCTCTATTTTGAAATTTTTTAAGTTATCAATATCAGTTCATTTCATTGAGGAAACCCCAATATTTTATTCATTATCCCGATGAAATTTCAAGAGTCTCATTAAATGTAACATTCTCAGGGCTCGGTGATTGGCCCATATCATTGTTTTTATCATTTTATTAATGCTCCACTTCACCTCATTTGAATCTTTTCATTGAAACACCTCCATGTCTACCATGTAGGAAATAACGAATTTTATGAAAATCAATTCCTTCATATTGCATTACTCCTTAAAATTAAACATATGGACACAATACTTGATCTATTTTATTTTCACTAGATGAAAATGTAATTATATTATTTGTTACATTATTGATAACACACATTCCAATTAATTAATAATTTCCAACAATAAACGATAACCTCAATAAACCTCATTTATCTTTAATTATCTTATAAAAATTGTTTTATGTTGAATAAATAATTCCTTATAAATAACCATAGATGGTTATAAGAATATACATTTTATCAATTTAATTATTTTATAAAATATTAATATTATTTTATCAAATATGATTAATATGAATAAAAAATAGATGGTTTCCTGCAATATAAAAAAGTCTATGAGGATGGGTTTCACTAAATTTGAAAAAGATCATGCATATAACCCTTTTAAAATACTTTTTATGTGTTTACAATGTTATTGTTAATAACTAATTAATATATATGAGTTATAAGAGAACATGATCAAATACAGAATAGATCAATTTTATAAATGTGATAATTATAATATGTTAATACATAATATAGCTATTGACCTATATAACATTGTGTTATTTGTATTATATGATATGATTAGATGTGTGAATAACGATAATGACCATATTGAAAATTTTATTATAGGTGGGATGATCAATAATATCATATTGAGGAATAGAAACTTACAACTGAAGATTAACTTCACGATCAACCAATATTTTTAGAGGTTAAAGAGTTTTTCAAAGGAAATAATATATACTAGTTATACAAAATATACAACATTATAAACCATAATAAAGCTATATTTGGTAAATGATAGAAATGAATGTATTGAACCATCATTTATGAACTATAATAACTATTGAATTATATGATCCCATAATATAGTAATCATCCTCAAAAACATATTTCAGTAAATGAATTCATTATTCAATGGGTATGATCTATTAAAGGAACAGTCATGTCTAATTGATTATATAATATTTTTAAAATAAAATTAATCACATAAAAATTACAAATGTATGTTGCATGTTGATACAATAATGATTAAACAATTTCATTGAGTGTTTAATGGAACCTTCCAATCAATAAATGGTTTAGCCACCTATAAAAATGTGAGGATACTTCATGAAAATCATCATCGGAGGTATAAAAAAACTATTGGAAATCAATTCACATATAAGAGTGTATTGTATGAAATAAGATCGATCAAGGGTATCCAAAAATTGGAAATGAGTCGAGAAACCATAATATTTTTTTATCTTTTGATGTATTGAATCCTTTTAGTTTTCAAATAAGTACACATATTATATGGATAGTTATATTGAATAATTATAAATTTCCCCCTTCGGTTATGAATGAATTCAAAATAGAATATTTTTTATCTTCTTATAAAAGGGAATACATGGATAATGATAATGATATTTTTTTGGATCCATTTATTGAAAATTATGAATTATTGTTGGAATTAGTTTTTCTGTTCTATGATTCTTAATGAAATAAATATTTAATATTTAATGATATGTTGTATTGGTTGAAAAATTATTAATCCTCTTGTGGTGATAATTTCATATATAATATTATAGTAACTCAAGGTTATCATATCTCTGATGAAGGTACACACTCGGATAGGTTAGAAAATTATTCATGGAGTATGTTTCTCAGAAATGAATGATTTCTACCATAAAGACATAAATACTGATATTGGATTTCAAAATTCAAATAGAGTTTGGAAAAATGTATAATAAAATCTCCACTAATATGTGAAATTTACTTTTATACTGTGAAATATATTGAAATGTTGTTTGATAATATAAAAAACTAATAGAAATTCTATCATTTATTACATAAGAAAATTTATTAATGAAATTTTATTCCATCAACAATCTAACATCCCAAATGTGGAATTTTGTATTAATAATTACAATTTCATTAAAAATTATTATTACAAAATTTATTTATTTTTCTTCATTGATACAATCATTATCAATTTAAAATTAATTTATAAAATGAAATATAATATATAATATATGAATGGACAACAATCATTGTGTGATAATGTGTGTACACATAATGGAGAGGTTACATTCTACCACGTCTGTTGTAAATTTTATCATCATTTAACATGAAATTTTTAGTCAATTACTATATAATTTTTACTTGATACTTATATAGTTAATTTATATGATGACCATGACAAAATAAATACACCAATATTTTTTTATTTAACCAGTTTTGTGCTATATTGTGCATAAAAAATTCTTGAAAAAAAATCCGCAATGTCTACAAATATAATGATGTTGTCATATAATATTTGTGGAATCTCGACCAGGGTTCCACTCAGTGGTTCCCCAATACGGTTGGACACATGTCCCCAATCATTCATCCCCTTATGCCATAGGGTTCCAACTATTAACGAGGGTATTCTATTTCATTCTTGGGGACACCATATCATTTTTTTCAGAATAAATCACAAGTGGAAACCAAAAAAACCCATTGTGGAAATGTATAAATAACCATTAAAATACCCTGAGATATGATAGTAAAAACTAGAAAATATAATACATGACTGAGAGGTAAATGATTCTATGATAATGCAATTGTCAAGTGTATATAATGAGACTAGAAGTGAAGAAACAATGAATCCAAAACGGGTCTCGAACCATGTTCTGTTCCCTCTCCCATGATCCAATACCAAACAGAATCATATCCCATGGTCATTCCCTTATCATGACCTATAAAAAAATTTATACTCATGTACCGATCCAGCATCCCGAATATGGTGGGAGTAAAAATCAAGATGTCAACAACAACTGTCTCTAAAACGAGTCCGATAAAACGATAGTGCAAGAAAATTTATGAATCATTAAATAATATTTTATTTAAAATAGTTACCACAAATTTATTTAATATTTATTCATCACCTTTGGACCAGTTTTAATTCATGTTTCTTAATTGAATTATCATTCAACATTATCATTCATTCGGTGTAGGTATCCATTCCTAGAACCCTAAAATATCATTTAAATCATCATTAATTGTTATCATTCATTTTTTGTTAGTCTCCATGATTAGAACCCCAAATATCATTAATTTTATGTCGCCATTCCTATAACATTATATCTCATTTGGTGTAGGTTTTCATGCCAAGCACCACATAATCTCAATCTTAAAAATTTATTGGGGATGACTAACACGTCTAAGTCCCAAATTCTAATCATCCTAGAACACCATGTTTAGCACCAAAAATATCTAAAAATTTTAATCATTATGTAATTCATTATAATTTTCAATGTTATTCATTTAAAAATCCTAAAATTAATAAATTAGTTCAAATTATATATGTTGATTATAAAATTAACTATGAACATAAACCATTAATTAATAAATCAATTATTTAATCAATTAATAACATTCAAGTTCCATAATTAAATTATCAAAATTAAGTATCCATATTATAACCCAATATTTAATAATCAATTTTCAATATTAATTATCTTAGAACAAAACATGTCACATAATTAATTATCTCAATTTTTTATTTTTAGTCAATATCACGACACATAATTAATTCACATATTAATTATCTCACATAGCCAAAAATAACTCTATAATTAATTTTCCCCAATTAATTATCTTATCAGAATAAATTATATATCTAAATTAACAAATCGAATCCCAAAAAATGTCTAAAATATCTATTCTGGAAACCCCCATCATTTGTTTCGTGATTCCATTATCAATTAACCACCGACGAAAATCAATTATATTAATCTTTCCTAATTACTCCAATTTTAGAAATAATTTATCATGGAAATATAGAAATTATAAAAAAATCACATATCATAAATCAGGACTATGTGAGTTCTAATTAGACCACCTACCTCAATTTATTGATAGAAGTAAACCCAATGAACATCCCTAAAATCTGAGTGGCGCAACATTTTTTATCAAACTCTGGATATGAATACGTAAATCCAAAATTAATATCTATGAATAACGATATTGTAAATCTAGATCAATATCAACAATCCTAGATCTAGAACTCAATTAATAGGTTTAGATATAAGAAAACCGGGGAGATCATCCATGAAATATTCTTGAAAAGTTTAGAGAAATAATAGTAGTAGCATAAAGATGAAATCCACTTTCTGGGAGGATAGAGGATCTTCAATCCGATCTTTTTATCTCGAATAAAGGTGTTCAAATCACCATGGAATCCGTCTACAAGGCATTGAGATCACCTAAAAAATGTCATGCCCAATCATTTGCCAAATTATAGAGGTTTTGGCGGTTCAGGTGGTTATAAAAATGATTTCTTAAAATAAAATGTGATGGGAAAATAGTTTCACCTAAGAGGACTCACGGTTAGGGGAAAATGTATGCCTACCATACGTTCTTCAACTACCTACGTGGATTAATGGTGCACAGATATGTAAATGGTGCTCCAACTATTCCATCCTCCACTATCCACACGGTTTTTCCAAAACATTTTCAAACCATGTATAACCCCTATCATCCCCGGTTTCATAAAAAAATCAACCAAACAAACCCTATGCCATACCACAACACAAAGGTACTTTTATAAATCCACAAAGTACCCGAAATATCACCCGAGATTTTAGCAGAAAATGATGGGATCTTACAATCTCCACACCTTATAACATCTCATCATCGAGTTTCCCTCCAAAAAATAACTATGATTCTGACCCAAAATGATTGGTCCACTATGCCCTCATTTCGTCTTCCCATTAAAATGATTATATTTGAAAAATACATGTTTCCAAAACACCTAAAACTAATTTCAAGATTATACCCTGTAACACTTTCTTATTTCCACCAATCACACATATCAGATGTTCTGCAAAGGATGCATCTTACTTGAGTTAATCATCTTCCACATCAATCACATGAGAAGGGTCGAGGTTATATATCCATAGTTGGTACACATGTAAAACATCATTCATAGTAATTAATTGTCTAAAAAAGTGTTAATTGGAATTCCACAGGCCCAATTCCCTCCAGCACCTGAAACTGTCTTACAATCCTGGACTCCAACTTTCCCTTCCTTTGTATCCTATGGTGACCCAATCTATGAATCACCCGATGGAATTCACAATATACCTCTGTAAACTCTTGGGGACATTTCCGTCCATCATCATACATCTTCAGTCTACTATATGCTATATACATACAATTCCAAATCAACTCCACCTGCTCTGATGCACCCTGAACGAGACTCAGTTCCAATAGCTACGACTCATGTGCCTCTAACCATCAGAGTTTTCCTCTAAATGATCTACCATAATGTTCTTAATATGGTACCATATGTATATTTTTCTGATAATTATTGATATAGGTGAACTACACTGAAGCCAATTTCTTCTCCTAGGAACCACAAAAGTCATTCAGACTTTCATGTAGAAAATCCTATAACATCTGAATAGTTTGATTCAACTGGCCATCTTTCTATGGGTGGAATTCCATACTAAACAGAACATGCGTACCAATCTGCATCTTTAATTCATTCGAAAAACATGAAGTAATGAGTGAATCGTGGTATGAAATTGAAGACTATGGAACCACATGAAAATGATTTGTATCTCTCATAAATAGCTCACCCAACTTCTATTCTATAAATATTTCCTTGATTTTCATGAAATTTTAAACCTTTGTTAGATGATCCTTAGTGAACCAAATATCATCATTCCATGTCGTTGACAGTCTGCCATCACTTTTTGGCAGGTGAAACATCTTGTTACGAACCATGATATCTCCTTTTTCATATTTGGCAACCACAACTATTGTCATTGGTCATGGTACAATTTATTCACCACAATATTAAACCCCCACTTTGTAGTATGACATTCTTGCATGAGTTCTTATTGTATACATGATGGGACAACAACCCAATTTTTCACCTAGAATATCACATCCACATCTATCATCCAATCTGAAGTTGTCTCCCCAGAATCAAGGCATTATCTTACGGTCAAACACACAAGTTCCTCATACTTTAATAAAAATGAGGCTTTGGACCAAAACTTTTTAAAAAAAACACAAGTTTCTCATACTTCCTATCCCTAATAAGTTTCATTATTGTAGACACCACTACCACAAAATCATGAGGAATCTTCTCCTATCTCTCCAAAACTACCAGATGCATTTTCTTGAGATGTGTCATCAACCTTTACTATGAACTCAACTCATGTACCAACTATGTCTAAGATTTCCAGAATAAGGAATCATACGAACTATTACCCATCCTATGGGTCTAGGAAATTTAAAAATAAATGTATTCAATATAATATACCCATCTTCTCTGTAAAATATTCATGTCCCATATTGAAATGATATACTTCAAATATTTGTGACTGTAAAAAATATAAAATCTATACCCAAAATATTGTGCCGCCAACACATAAGAGCGTAAAATAATGTTACCAACATGAGGTCACATGTAGTGTATTTTTGTTAATGTGGACTCAAAAAACAAGACCAATAATTAATGATTCTATTTCATTGAATCAACACACATATGAGTCCATTTCCCGAATCATCAAAATTCACTGTGTACTCCACACCTGACATAGGTAACATCAAAATTGGTTCTGATGTCAAGACATTATTCAACTCTTGGAATGAATTATCACATGATTATTTCAAATAAAATTCAACCCCTATCATTTTAAAAGCATTATGCAATGATCCCAATATGGAAAAGTACATTATGAAGCTCATTTAATATCCAGTTATCCCAAAAATCATTGGATATCATAATCATTTTCTACAGCTCCCCTGATTCCACTCCCTGATCTTTTTCGGGTTCCATTGTAACAACTTATTCAGAGATGATGTTCCCCAAAATGTGTATCATCTCAATAAAAAACTGAAATTTAGATAGTGTGGCATTTATCTGCTGCTCTCTCAGTGTACCTGGAACGATGTCAAGATGTTGGTCAAGATCATCATGATTCATCGAGTACAACAAGATTTCATCAAAAAACCCCACAATAAAATGATCTAAATACAGTTGAATGATCCTATTTATCAAGTCCGTAAAAACATAAGGATAATTTTTCAACTGTAATGGAATTACAAAAAACTCATAAAGGACGTACCTACTCTTGAAAGCAGTTCCCAGTATATTAGAATTGTGAACTCTCCTCAAATGATACCCTGACCTAATATCGATCTTGGAGGACACAAATTCCCACATCTGCTGCTCAAAAATATCATCGATACTTGGAAAAATATATACATTATTCATATTACTTTTATTCAACCTCCATTAATTAACAATCAAGCATAAACACCCATTTTACTTCATTGTAATCAAAATATATGATCCCCATGGAGACAAACGTGGATGAATAAACACATTATCTTCAAACTCATCCAAATTCATTTTGAGCTCTTGGAGCTAAGTCAGTCAAATTTCATAATGTGGAATAGATACGATAATTTCCCTTAAAACAATCTCAATAGTGAATTTCACTTCACTCTTAGGTGGAAATCCAATAATATTTTCTAGAAAGACATCCATAAATAGATCTACTACTTGTTCAAGGAAGTCTTTCTTACCACTCTCATAATCTGGGAAAAGACTAGAATCATGGAATGGGAGCTCTCCAAGGTGCAGAGTAATTTCCCCAGTTCAACGTACATGGATATCCCATTCTCCATGAAGGAAAAACAGATCAGCCCCAAGAAATACCAATATCACCCTCTTGCATAAACAATCAATGTGGGATCATTAGGCACTAGCCACTCCATACACATAATTCGGTCTAAGATCATTATATTATGGAAAAATATATATCATTGGAAATGATACTCTCTAATCTGTAGAAAATATCCCCATCATAAATAGATATCCCTAGGTAGTGTTCCCAATGGTTTATCGATATTCATCATCTTGTTTATGGACTCCTCTAGGCTCAATCCATTAACATGGTTTGAAGATATAATGTAATTAAAAGAACCAGTATCAAAATAGTTAGTAGATAATGTGTTATCAACTAAAATAGAAATTGTCACTATTTGTGGACCATCTTCACTCCCCACAAATGTATGCTTCACTACACCAAAAATTCCTCCCCCTCTAATTGGTGGCATCGTCTGACTCCTCTATATATCACCACACTGCAGATACATGATCCAATACTATAAAGAACCACATCAATTACATCAAACACCCAATTAAGTAGAAATCAAACTTCCAGTCATATATGGTTTAGAATACCTTCTTCCCACACTCTGACTTTGAGCAGCTACTCCCACAACACCGGCCTACCGCTGCTTCCTATAGAACATCTGTAGGTGCCCCATCTTACCATTAAATAGGAACTCCATTGATGTTTAAATAAAATGTGTATAATAGTGTCCCTAACTATCAAAATGGTGGAAATTCAAATTAAAATGATCCAGTGAAACTCTTCCTCTTGTCTTTCGACCTTGCTTTCCACTATCGTGACTAAGATTTTTGTGTAAGAGATTCCTACTCTCAGAAGGAAAAAACCCTAATCATCCATCAAATTTCCCAATACCAGATGATTCTTTTAGGCTCCCCTCTAAAATGAGAGTCATATTAACCACTTATAATAGTTTTTTTTACTTAATGATATTCCACTCGGACTTAATTTCACACTTATGTACGTTTTGAAATCGTTTTCCCGAAGAAGATTCATCTACCACTAATGTTGGTGTAAAAGGATGTAAATCTGTGAAGCATCATGAAATTTACTTTACTAACATTAAAATTTAGTTCAGAAGAATAAACTCTAATGACTTTCCGTGGAACAGTGTTTCTGGATAGAGGTACCCAATGATCTTCTCAAGAATTTCATTCCATAACATATCATCAGTTTTTCTAGATCATACCTGAATGTCCCACCAGCGCTTCACTAAACCATGTATCATATAAGCTGTCAACATGACCCACCTATCAACTAGAGTCTCCAAATGTTCATGTATTTTATCTATGGAATAAATATTGATTTCATCTCCCACATGTATACCCTCTAAAGTAATCATATTAGGGTCCTTCCCCTAAAACCCCCTGGTAAACTCAGACATGATTTTTTAGAACAAGCCCCGGGTCTCTCTCCATGAATTTCACGAATACATAAAACGTTCTTTGGGAACTATTTCTCTTCATACTTTGCAAGAACCAATTGTACATCAAGATAACTGTCTAGATGTTCATTAAGGGCTATAACCTTAGTCTCTCCCTCAACATGCATTATGGAGGCATATCTCTAAATAGTCAAAAACACGCCTTAGGTATCATAACTAAACCTTATAATAATTACAAAAGAGGATAAAAGAACACAATAATTTTCCACATGTCCTTTCACTCTTTTTCTCCACACACGGTAATTAGTGAGGCCTTATCACTACCCTTAAACATTCTACTCAAAGGACTCGGTTAACAAGTGTACATTTATTGTCACTAATTAATTCATCCATTAATTAATCATGTTATGTCATGTTAATTATCTCGGAAATTATATTATTTATTCCAATCAATTCAACAATGAATGTTCTCATTAAAAAACCATGTATTCTCATCTTCCATAATTATTTTAATATCACAATATGGAAAAATAGTTCATGTTTAACAACATACACATAACTCATTTTCCCGTGTGTTCCTAGAATGATGAATGTCACTACATCCTAGTGTTCCTAGAATGATTAATGAACAACCAAGTATCATTCCTATATAGGAAAAGAATCAAAATGCAACAAATTTTGAAACCAAAATCATATCATACCGAAACTTCTTCACCCAAGGTGATATAATAACAAATTGTAAATACAAAAATTTATCAGAACAATCCAACTCTGATTACTTCGATTCTCCCTTTTACATGGGATTAAAATTCTCCTGAACATGATCATAACCAAGCCTAAACAATTCATATTCTTCATTATACCTTTCCAAAAGTAGTAAAACAAATGAAAAATATAGAAAATAAAACTCCTTTGATTGCACATATTGAAGTCGCTAACCATGTTCCTCTGAGAGGTGCCCTGATCTGGGTGGTCACATACCCTCAAGCATGGATCCCCGTATGCCAGAGGGGGCTTACTCATAGCGAGGTATTGGTAAGTTAGTAATGAGAGGACTATACCATATTTTCATAGAATGAAACAGAAGTAAAGTAAACAATAACAACCAAGTGTTAATACTTATTAATAACTAGGAGAATACCATAACATATGATATTCAAACCTAGAAAAAACAATACTCAGATGAAAGGTTAATCATGCTATGACAATTCATGTGTCTAGTGTCTATAATGAATGTATAAGTAATGAAACGAACACTCCAAAATGGGTCTCTGTGCACAATGGGTTCCCTCTCTCATGCTCCAATTCCAAAAGACATCTTATCCTTGGGCCTTGCACTTATCATGTCATTCAATAATAAATTCTACTTGGGTGACGATCAAATGTCCCAAATAGGGTGTGAGTACAACATAGTAGGCCACCACCAACAGTTTCTAAAACCACTCTAGTCCAAAGATAGTGCATGTAGTTTTTTGAAGCATAAAATACAATTAATAATATAAATTTTTATCACATTTCCATTTTTTCATTATTAAAATCATGTTTTCTAATTGAATCATCAATCAATATTATCATTCATTGGGTGTCGGTCGCCATTCCTAGCACATTAAAATCTCATTTAAATCATCATTAATTATTATCATTCTTTCGATGTAGGTCATCATTCCTAGAAGACAAAATATAATTAAATGTATGTCAATATTACTATCACTTTATATCTTAATCGGTGAAGGACCTCAAGCCTTTCACCCCATAGTCTCATCCTTGGATGTCTATTGGGGAGGTACTCCATGTGAAAGTACCCATATCTAGTTGGTCAAGAACACCATGTCTAGAACCAAAAATATCTCATCCATTTGATCATTATTTAATTCACAATAATTATCCACATTATTCATTTACTAATCAATAAATTAGTTAAACATTCCAAAGGCCATTAATTAACTCAATATTTATCTAATCAGATAACTCATCAATTAATTCATCAGTTAATTTATAATTCTATACAATTCTAATTCATTAATTAATTATTCAAAATTAACTATCCATATCATATTCCAACTTGTATTAACTAATTCTCAAAATTATTTATCATATATCACTACATGGGACATAATTAATTCTCTAAATTAATTATCTTTGGTCAATATAGTGTGAAATAATTAATTCTCCCATTTAATTTTCCCACATTGCCAAAAATAATTCCATAATTAATTCATCCTAATTATTTATCATATCAAGATCAATTAAATATATCAATTACCAAATATCAACACATAAAAATTATCCAAAATATCTATTTGAGAAACCCACTTCATTTCTTTCGTGATTCTATTATCAATTAACCGCTTGTGAAACTCAATTTTATTCCACTTTCCTAATTAATCTAAATTTTGAAATCATATATCAAGGCAATCTATAATTCATATAATCACATTCAAATAACATAATTAATAAATATGGGAGTTTGTTTTAGACTACCTACCTATGTTTTTTGGTGGAAGTTATCCAAATAAAAATCACCAAAATCCGAACGACACAACTTCTTCGATCATGCTTCGAATCTGAACCCATAAATACATAATTAAGATAATGTCCTCAAGATCATGAAAAAATAGATCTACATGCCCAATCCAAGATCTCTATCGCAACTCATTGGTTTATATCCAAAAAAACAAGGGGGATCATCCCTGAAATGATATAGAAAAGAGAAGAGAAAAAATGGGATAAGCATCGTGTTTGAATC
Organism: Viscum album; assembly: GCA_963277665.1. Taxonomy (NCBI): domain Eukaryota; kingdom Viridiplantae; phylum Streptophyta; class Magnoliopsida; order Santalales; family Viscaceae; genus Viscum; species Viscum album. The sequence goes on along the minus strand of OY728121.1, from coordinate 7,188,013 downwards.
CACTTATCGGGAGGAGATGTGATATTAAATATGATCATTCGACCATGGAAAGAGGTGTTTAGATCAACTTGGAATACATTTGGTAGGAATTGGGAACATCTAGAAATTTTCAATCCCTAGCCAAGATCAAATTATAGAGGTATTAGGTGTTCATGTGGTTTTAAATCTTATTTTTGGAATAAACTGTGCCGCACGAATGGTTTCACCTGAATCGTCACACAATAAGGCCAAACTGTGCACCAACCATATGATCGTCCACTGCATGATTGGATTAATAGAACATGGTTAGGAAAACTATATAGCAACAGTGTTGACCTCCAATGTCTGCACAATTAGTTTTCTCATGAGTCTTCCATAATGTGAATGAAACATGCACAACCCATATCTTCCCTAATTTCTTAAAAACATCACCCAAATACACCTAGAATCATACCCCAAGTAAATTTTATATACAAAAAATTACCTAGAATCACAGAGGATATTTTCAATTTTAAAAAAACTTCATATGTTTTCTCAATATAGAAATATATTTCTATAAAAATAGCATATGACATACGCAAAATTGAGAAAACTAAATCAATTTGATTTGGTATTTTTGAAAAATATCTTATATGTCAATTGTGACATGACGAAATCATATAGACCTTAATCTAATGCATAGCATGATTATTATGAATTAAAATTTGTGTTTTCAGTTAAAAGATGATATTTAGATTGAAATAATGTGTCAATTATTGAAAATCTCAAAAATTACAAATATTGCCTTTTTATAATATGAAAATTATATATTTGTAATTTGTGATGTTTTGGAAATGGTCAGACATAAATTGATCACATGATGAGATTAGTTTGAGATAAGGTGTGTGATATTAGTTTAGAACTGAAAATTTAGTTTAAAACAATTATCACTCACTAAAAACCAATCAATCACACTCATATATTCATGATTATTTCAGATAATTATCCATAATTAATTTTTTTATTTTGTATGAATGAATTAATCTTCAATCTGATGCACAATATGACCAGTTGGACTCAATGTTCCCCAAACACAAAAACATAGGCCATCCATCAAGTAATTCATTACTCAAAATATTTGATCTCAATAATTTTCATCAATTTATTTTCTAAAGATACATTGAAATTAAAATATAACATCTCATATAACATTCTAAATCCATAAAACACCGATAGAATGTGGCACTATTCATGGTCAAATAAAAACATTCACCTAGGGAACTATAACCATTTTTAAATTTCATGAATTTATTATTTTGAATCATTATGAAAATGTAGTTATATAAGCCATAAATTTTAAGAAAATTAATCATAAAAATAAAATAATTATATGATTTTTTTTTGGTGATTACTTCATATTATGAATAACACAATGATAGTTTTGAATAAATCCAAAATAAATGCCAGGGATCATGTATTCGTATTTATATGAATAAATTTACGTTATTTAGTAATTATCCTCAATGAACGTCTCGTCAGTTGTTTTTTTTGTGGTGCTCCATCCATGATGAAAGTACTCCGATGATTCATTGGATTTGAAACTCATTGAAGTGGTTACCTAATAATATTTTTTAGTTTTTGAAAATATATTTCTTATTTTTAGGTAAGAGGAGGGAACCATTTTCTTATGATGTTTTAATCGTGTTGACATGCTTATCTAATTTCACTCCTTAGTCTATTTTCAGGTAGAAATGTTTTATCAAATGATTATATTATCAAGGAATCCAACATCTATAAATGGTATTTAACAATAATGGATACATTTTCACAAAATTCCCCCCATTTTGAGGAACATACAAATGATTGATTAATATTTCTATTTCTGGGGATATTGTTCAAGGAATCATTCAACCAATTACACTCTTTCACATATGATAGAAACCGTTATACTATCGAGATATTTATTTTCATACAAATATACCCCAAAATAACCATGGAATTTACCTTCATAATAAAATGAAAAAATGTCAGAATTACATCATCTAGAAGCTAGAAAATCAGAATATAAAAATCCCCAACATACTTTTTAATAAAATCAAACATTTCTCACCCTAAGTGTTATTTCCTCCAATATTAAAAGGTATTTATTAACATGATATATGTTACATTTATATCCACTTCTCTTATTTATAATATTAAAAAATTCATCACATTTTATAATCATTATGGGAAGAGGAACCACAATCCAATTAATATTTTAATTTTTGTGAACATCAATGATAGGAATTTGGTACAAGAACAACTATTCTATTTTACTGTTAGAAATAAAATCTTCTATGAATGATTCAAAAATAGATAGTATATATAAGAAATTTCATCACATCATTGTTATTTAGGTTACCAATAATTTCATCGGCATAATTCATGAAATTTTAATAAGAATCTCCCACAATGTATGTGATCTCATTCATTATCACCTTATTTTAAGACTAATAATAAATTGAATCATGTATTTTTAGGGGTAATTTTTTTTGATATATACCACAATTAATTTTTCATTTCAATCATCCATGAGATAAATGATGGGTATTGATAAAATGTAAAACAAATATCATTATTAGCATACATATATTCATTTATGTTTCATATTAAAATTATCAAATTGATATTCATAGATAGTATCAAGGGTTCGTTTCCCATAACGCTATTGTGAATTTTTTGAACACTAATTCGTTGGATGAATAATTATAATATCTCGATAAATTTTTTTAGACAAACCACAAAGATGGTTTTAAATTTTAAGTCACTTAGAATTCCTCACACTACATGAATATTAATCATCTATATAATTAAAACCCCAATCAAATTCCATTTGGTCAAACATGGATTCTAATATTTTAGTTACTAAATAAAAAATATTTTGTATATACATCCATTATTTGAATGTATTATTCAATGTTTTGTAATGCCATCCAAGTGTCAGTTTGATCCGGATGTTATCCAATAGACCTGTATCCCTTGATTTTTATATATTTACATTTAGTTTACTAATTATGGGAAAAAAATTATTCATTATTGTTCGAATACAAAAATAGAGTCCATGTGGTGCTAATATTCTTTAGATTCCCTCTATATGGAATAATAGAGAGATATTAACAACTCCCCCATAACACTCATTTCATATTTATTTTGAGGGTTTATGGGAAACATATACCTCTTGTAATGCCCCGGTTCTGGAAGCCACCCAGATGTGCCCCGTACCTAGTTGGTTTCATTACCTCAAGCACATTCCCCCTAATGCCAGAGGCTACTTACAATCTGTGAGGGTCGTGGGTGTGATAGTGGGGAAACTATTCCATCATTGGCATAGTAACACAACAGAAGTAAACAAATGGAAAAACAGAAGTAGTAGTAATCTATAAAAATGTGTACTACGGAAGACTGGAAGTGATAAACCACAACAAAAACACAAACATAAATATATATGAATGAGGCATGTTACATATTTCAAGGAAATCATTAAAAACAACACAATTCTAGAATACAAGCAGTTCACAACAAAAGTACAAAAGGAATACAGATAACAGCTCCTCAACAACGCAATCCACAGCTTAGTCCCATTTTCTCCATCTCCACAGCCAATCATGAACATGAAGTAGATGGGAACATTACCTTATCTATACCGGAAATAGTATAATATTTTTGAGCCCAAAATCATGTCCCAAACAAGGTGTGAGACTAAATCATTGTAGGCAGTCACCTTGAGATCTATGCCTAAGAGTTATTGAATATATGACCAGATGTATGAAAATAAAAGCATTAAATAAGGTAGTACCCATGTTAACAATTCCCAGATTCAATTCATTCAGTTTCATATAATATGTAAACAGGTAATAAGCTAGAAAACACATAAAGGTAACCCTATAATATGTAATCACAACCTATCTTCTCTGGTTGTACCTTGCAATAGAAGACACTCATTAAGAAGGACACACAGTATACCCCTCTCGTTAAATTTACACGGATATAAGTAGACTCTCTAAAGAAGCATTCTTAGTCAATTCCCCTCATATTCAAGTGATAATGACTCTCCGAGAAAGCTCACATGGTAAATTACCCTTATAGTCAAACGTAGTTTATGAATCTCTATGGAAGCTCACATGGTCAATTCCCTCTTATAGTCTATGTGGTTAAAGACTATCTGAAGAAGGTCACATGGTCAATTCCCCTTATAGTCTACTAAAACAGGTTCTCTCTTCCCTATGAAAGTCATTAGAGCATGACTATACAATACAAACAATGTATACCTCACGAACTTATTGGATATCAGTTTACAATATAACGTCATATTAAAACAATCACACCATCCAATATCTAGGAATAGGGATGTAAACAGCAGCCTAAGAGGAAAACAAGACCTTACTGTCAAAATAGGATATCATGCATTTTAAAACCTTCCAAAGCCTATCAATCAACCCTATTCACATTATACTAATCGCTACTCATGAATATCAGCATAACAGGAAACAAGAAGGGTTCAAACAATAAACATACAATACCTCGTTCGAGGGAATTGGAAAAAAATGCACACATAACTCAATAAAATTCAATAGAAATTAACAAACCACCATGGTGATCCCAAGGCAATCAACGGTGGTCGAATCAAAGATCAGATGGTCGGTCTGGGGCTTAGAGGAAAATCATGGCCATACGGGAGCTCTCGACTGAACGAAACCTAGATGAAAAGTGTTCTGGCATTTAGACATGACCCCAATATGTTTAATTTTAAAAAAAGAAAATACATGTCTTGTTCTTTTGTTGTACATGATGCTTACATTCCTTTTCTGTACTCCGCTTTAGGTAGCCTCCAGGTCACCCCCTACATTGTCATGTGCATGGCCTCTACATAGCCGGCACACGGCTAACAGCGGTAACCGAGTACACGATGTGTAATCAGAATGTACATGGTGTGTAATTTGATAATTTCAAGAAATTCCCATTTTTCACAAAAATTACCAAAAAAGGAATACATAACTTTAAAAGAAGATCCAGTTTCTTACAAAAATACGCACATAAATAAAGTCTCCATTGAATATCCTTAGCAAGGAGGCATATAAAAAGAATCCCAGAATTGCTCTAGCAAATGTTCTAGTACATCAGCCTCCCCCTCCCAAGTCATGCCCTGTAGGATGCTTCTCATACGATGAATCCACTTCCAACTCATCCACATCGTGTTGTAAAACATGAGATGAGTCTGATAAGTAAATCAATGTTGAGAAACCTGTAATATGTTGTGCATAGTCTGGTACCTATGAGGCAACAAAAACTAATAGGAAACTGACCCTACTGTCTTCAACACCTCAAAGAGTCCAACATACCTCATAGAAAGTTTACCCTGTCTTATAATCCTCCTAATGAAAACCTCAGTGTGACATGCCAGAAAGCATGATCTTTGAGCTTGAACTCCAGAGGTCATCATCACTGATCAGCATAAGACTTCTGTCGAGACTCTGTAGAATCCATCCTCTTCTGAATCAACTCAATCTCCTATATGGTGTGCTGGACAAGACAAGGTCCTACAATAGTTTCCTCTCTTACCTCCAGCCAACATTAGGATGATTTACATGTCCTACCCTACAAGACCTCATAAGGTCAAATCTGAATGGATTTTTGAAAATTATTTTTATATGAAATCTCCAAAAGAGGTATGTGAATCTCCAAAGAACCACTAAAATCTAGAATACATTCTCGTAGAATGTTCTCAAACACTTGAATCGTACGCTCAAACTAGCCATATGACTAGGGGTGTTAAGCTATGCTCAAAAGTACCACCATACCTAAAGCCTTTTGAAGCCCCATCCATACGCAAGAAGTAAAACATGCTTCTCTGTCTAAAACAATGGAGTGTAGAACTCCATATAAACATAAAATATCATGAATGTACAACCATCCATTCTCATTAACAATGATGGTCACCTTGAACAGCAAGAAGTAAGAAACATTCTTGAGCCTATCAATGACAACCCAATCTGAAACATTCACGTGAGGCGACCATGGTAATGCCATCAGGACGTCAATCGCGACATCATTACACGTCAACTCGGGATTGAGTAACTACTGTATAATCCCTACTAGTCACTGATGCTTCTCCTTAACCTTCTGGCAGGGGGAACACCCTATTACAAAACGAGCAACATCTCTCTTCATACCTGGACACCAATACTGATGGTGTAGATCATGATACATCTTGGTGAAACCATGATGAACCACACACACTAAGCAATGAAAGTCTCACATTGGCTCCTCATGTATGTCTTATGGCAACCATACATGACCTTAGAAACAAAAAATCAAATCCTCACCTGGGTCCATCCCAGATTAGGGTACTATCCTTACACGCTCTACCGTGGGACAAGGCCTTCAAAATCTGATAGTTGCCTCATTCGAAATCTATTAAGAAGTTTAGAGTTAACGAATAAAGATGATCGAAAAATATTCCCCTATCTGGTGTGTATCTCCAAATTCATCTCAGATAATAGATCAATAAGTTTCCACTCACTATTAGCCTCATGATATTCCTATATATGAGTAATCATGCTCAACGTATCAGCCTTTGTGTTTACATTCCAGGATTATAGGAAAAATAAAAGTCAAAAGACTATAGGTACTCAACCCACAATTGGTATCTCAAAATACAGTTCACGCTGAGTGATGATATTGTTTAGACACTTGTGGTCGGTGAAAACCAAAAAATTCTCTCTCGGTAGATAATATCTCTAACATCCTATGTCATGAAAAAATCAGCCAACTCGAGATTGTGTGTCGGGTAATTTCTCTCATGTGGCCTCAATTGCCAAGACTCGTATGCTGTGAATCCTTCCCCTTGGATAAGCACAACTTCCATCATGATACCTAAAGCATCACAGTACACAGTATAGCTTCTTCCTGGCTCTAGAAAGACTAGTCTTAGTGATGAATTCAACCTTAATTTCTTCTTATGAATAGATGACTCACAGGAATCTGACCACAAGAACATTGCACCATTCTTAGTCAGGCCCGTTAGTGGTACTGCTAAGTGGGAGAAGTCCTATAAAAACCTTCAGTAGTATTATGATTTTTGGGAGCATAGCATATAAATGATGTTCTCTCAGTGTACACAAAACGATCTCATGATTTGTGGCATGGTCATGTCGTGTGAGAGAGTAGCCTAGGATATCATCCATTAAAACCACCACGAAGGAATCCAAGTATGTATGGAAGACTCATTTCATCAGGGAAATGAAAACATCAGGTGATATCATGTGACCGAATGGAAAAACCTTATACTTATATAGACCATACCTTCTCTGGAAGGCTATGAGAGATATATATGATGGTCTAATGCACAACTGATGATAACTGAATATCATGTAAATATTAGAGAACACCCGGGCTCGTCGAATCTTGTCAAATAGATCATCAATACATTGTAAGGGATATCGGTTCTTGGACATCAAGTAGTTCAGCATCCAATAATGCACACAATGACTAAGGGTATCATCTTCCTTCATCGCAAATAAGACAACCAATCCCCAAGGTGAAGTACAGGGTCAGATGAAACCCTTTTCCTGAAATTCCCCAACTACTTCATGATCTCTAGTAACATAGTTGTATCCATCCTTTAAGGGGGAATGGACACCGATGCCCCTCCTTCCACGAGATCAAAAGAAACATATACTTCTCTCTCAGGAGGAGAACCTGAGAAGTTATCAAGAAAGACGACCCTGAAAAGATCCACCACTCAAGGAAATTCCTTCAGAGTAATACCCTGATCATCCAATTAGAGACTAGAACTCTGGGTTGAAACTCTTCTCAATCCATGATTCTCTGGTCTCACTGTACTCGCCTGGACATCCCAATATTCCTTATAATAAAAATTTATTCCCTTTGGTGATGTCAAACTCACCCTATGGCGATAGTAATCGACAACATCCTAGTAGATAACTAATAAGACCCTTACAAGAATGAAATCATAGCTTGTCATCTCTAGGAGATAGAGGTCCAATAACAAGTGACACCCACCAACCTCTAGATGGAAATTCATACAATGACGTGTACTATCCATTCTAGTCCCCAACAGAGTGTCTAAAATCAAGAATTCAACAGAAGAAAATATTCCGAGTCCAATTCTATCCACAATAGAAACCAATATATTGGTATGGGATGCTCCTGTATCGAAAAGAGAAGATGATAAAACTGAGGCATCTAGGATCACACCATGAAATTTAGAGGGACTGGGATACTGCTCTTTCTGGGTCTGCTCTATTGCAATTGTCTGACCTGCACTACAGCCCTATGACCATGCCTAACCACTCTGAGCTGATCCACCTTGATGTCGCAGAACGCCTGGTGACTGGCTACTAGGGACACAACCTCAACATCAGCCTGACCGGTCGGAAGAACTCCAGTTCCTAGACTAGTGGGAAACTTGTGGTACTGAACCTGAATGAGGAATCATAAAAAAACATTGTCACTAGCTGTTGGTGAAATGAAATGATAGAATGGATGAAGATAACCCATCATGCCGCAATATAGAAACTCTACTGGGTCCCTCGGGCAATGTGATCTCATATGACATCTCTTCATTCACTAGTTGCATACCACCTGGTAACAAGAAGATTCATATCACCGACTCAGATCCCCATGTACAGTCTCCCTACGGCGCTTCCTACTATCAGCAGGCATACCACTAACTCTGGATATCGAACCACCCTGGCTCACAACTCTAGAATTTGTCACATTTCTCTTGGGGATCAATTCCTAGTTCACTATAGAAGATATCAAAGTCAACCTGATGGTTTTAACCAAAGATCAGATATCCTACCTGAGATCATCCTCAACCTTCCAAGAAAGGAACATATCATCAACCGCTAGAATGGGTCTAAAGTGCTACAGCTCAATGAAGCGAGAGGAATACTCCAAAACAGAAAGGGTTCCTTTCTCCAAACTCATAAACACTCAGGCTTGATCGGCCCTCAACGTCTCATGGTAGAAGTAGTGATAAAAAATGAGTTGAAACTCTTCCAAAGCCATATTCAAATAGTGCCCCACCTATGAGATCATGTCCCACTGACTCTTGGATGAATCATGAAGCTGGTACGTAGTGAGCTTCCCCCGCCTCTCTAGATGTATCTCCATATGCTCGAATATCATCAACATGGATTCTAGCCATGAATCAATATCCTAAAGTCCTCCTTACCCTGAGAATGTTGGAGGAAACTGCTGCTGAAAGACCCTCATCAATTTTTTCATCGACGGGGCAGGAGGTGACACTCTCAGGAAGGTACACGTCATCCAAATAAATCCCTCCCTAAAATGTGCATAGGCACTTGTGTGAGGTATAACTGCAGGTTCCATGATTGGGAAAACTATAGGATTTGTCTACAGTCCCTTATCATCCATATCTAGTGCCTGATCACTTCCTTGTAACTGGCGGACAACTAGAGGATGTCTTGGTGGCATGACTCTTCATGGTCAAGTGCACACCTAAGAAAAAAATTAATAGGGAATGAAACCTAGAACTGTATGAAGGGAACATGACAAAGAAAGAATTCTCTTTTTTCAAAACATCGATACACGACATGTATACTACAACATGGCATGTTCCATTATGCAATTCACATGGGTGTGTACTTCTTCAATCCCAAGTTGTTTAACACCCCATACACACGGATTAGTTTCCTAACACACGCCATGTACTTGACTTCTCTTCCCCTGCCAGAGTTCTTCAACTTGTCTAAGCTACACGGTTCTCCTAGTATGAGACTGCATTGAGTGTTAGTTCCAAATATGTCATGTACTAGATGAACAACACTGACCCGTGTTGTTAGATACATGGCCGGATTCATGGCTAACACAATAAGGCGTGTTCTAGGCGGACACATCATGTACGAGAAAGGATAATCTAACCATTTTGTGATCTAGTTCTAGATCACCATCTTTTATGATTAACTAAAAATGTCTTCTGGTATTTCTGGCGTAAAAGAAAACTATTTTGATACAAAATTGAATTATTTCTTCATATCAATCTTCCCCCACATTAATAATGGGATTTATTCTAAAAATAAATTGATATCACCCTCATACAATATAACTTCATTTGTGGTGGAAAATAATATTATGAAATTGGTCTTCGTATATACTATCGAGGGTTTATATTCCATGATGATATTATTAATTTTGTTACCTCTAATTCACTATAACAAATATTATAAGCATCAAATGAATTTTTTTAAACAAACTACATAGATGGTTTGAACATTAAATACACTATTAATTCCACTCTCTACATAAAAATTATTCTTCTATATAATTTAAAAGACCATAAAATTCATTTATGAAAAATGAGGATTTTTTTATTTTTGTATCATGTTTCAAAATATTATGCATATATATCTAATTTTTGGGGATTCAAAAAGGATATTGCAATAATCAGTCAACATGTTATCAATGTTTTTTATTTTAAAATTCATTAAATCTAGGGATTCTCTTTAATAATGCGTTTTTATTTTCAGTCTTATCAAAATATAAAAGAATTAATCCAAACAATTGTTGAATTATTCCAAACACTACATTTCATTTAGCTTTGGTGAGACATATTGTAGAAAGAAATATATTTTTCAAATTTAAGGGATGTAATTTTAAGAGTACTCTAATATAGGAAATAATAGAAAATATATATGATGTAGATCATCAACTAATAATTAATAATATGTATTTATTTAAGTAAATATCATTGTGAGTTTCCAAATTAACCCTCTCCATTCCATTTTGTGGTGGGGTATTAAATATGTATAAAAAACATTAGTTTGATTTGGATAATTTGTGCATCCCTAATCCATTTGTTAGTTTTGGTAATCAATACATGTGCACATTCATAGATTCTCTTTGAGAAATTAATGGATGGAAGTTGATTCAAAATACATTTTCACAATACACTCAGATCATTGAATCCAAATATTAAACCCATATAGGATTTTGTGATATATCCCTCATTCCCAAACTAGTTGTTTTTGGATATTCCAGTGGGGATCATGAGTTACTATTTGAAAGGGATACTTCTGGAGGATCATAGATGTTTCTAAAGCCTAGATATGGAGGGTACCATGGCTTTTTTATAAATATGGGATGATGGAAACATAACTTGTGGTTTCTGATCGGAAGGATTCCACTTCATTAACCTATTTTAATGATGTTATAAAAATATTATGTTATGATAAGAGGATGTAAGGTTTAATTAAAGGAATTATATGGTTATTCTTAATATTGAATGCTCAAAATATTTATACTGTGATAAACTATGTCTGATTAATGAATGTTTGGGAGGATCTTTGTTGAATTATAGGTACATGTTGGAGCTAATATTCTAGATTATAGAAAATGAAGATTAATGGATATGCATATAGCCCATGATGGTCCCACCCAAGGTCTAATAATTCTTATTTAATGATTTTATGGGAATACTCCATGTATTTATGGTCTTAATTGAATCTATGTAGCCATACAACATGGTACGTGGCCTCAAAATGTGAAACAAACTCATCTTGGATAGTAGAATTCGCTATTAGTGACTTTTTGACACTTATCGATGACATAACTCCTCCAACTATCATAAATACATGTCTTGATATTGATTTTCGTGTATCAACACAACCAGCAAAGTCTTCATCGGATTATCCGATGACTACCACATTGTGAGTACATTTATATAAAAGTGTGTAGTTTTTAGGGCCTTTGAAGTATCCTAATACATTTATTCAGGGTTTTCTAGTTGTCTATATTTTGATCACTTTAATATCACACAAATATTATAACTAAAATTTAAATTCAAGGACTTGTGCATACGTTACAGTACATTAAACTTGAAAAAGAAGAATCAAATAGGATGGATTTAATTTTTTCTCATTCAAAATTATTTTTAAGGATTTGGTTCATGGTGAATTTATCGCTTTTAAAATTGGTGTTATACTTGGTGTACAATCTTTCATATGAAACCACACTATGATTTTATTAATATAGATTTCTTGAGACCAACATAGAATGCCATTCAACTTATCCCTAGGAATCGTTATGCTAATTACATAGGATTAACCATGTTTCCTAAATACACGCCAAGATCATTATCCACAGGTTTTATTGCGTTTTACATACCCAAAAAGGAAATTCACAATATAGATTATAGGACCATAATATAATTCAATTTGGGAGAATGATTAATAATCCATAGACATTAATAGTATCAATAATATGTTTCATGATGCGCACACTTTGAATTATTGAAAAAACTATGAAGTAGAATGTTCGAAAAACATAGGGTAGATTGGATGCTTCCCGAGTGGAATGTTATTAATGGATATGTCGATTAAGTATTTTTTCCTTATATTTATAGAAATTTTTATCTCGGATCACTGATTGAAATAGAACCAACAGGAGAAATTACATTGTCTATGGTGTAACAGTGAGTTCATTTTAGGTAGTCAAGTACTGATGAATCGATCAAAAAGGTTGATGACACGGTCATGAAACCTGCTGGATGATATATTGAGACAAGTGGATTAAATTACATAGTGAGCATTGGTATGTGGATTTCATTGTTAATACACTATGTTCATTCTGTTGGGTGCCTTGACCAGTTGCTAGATAGTACTCTTGGACATTAGGAAATCCCTCCTAATGCAAATGAGAATGAATCCCAAAAACTCGCACACAATGTTTTTATTGTTTTCTCTCTTTAATTATATTTGTATTTTATTAATAAATCGAATATTAATCTCAAGAAAGTGGAATAATATTATTCATGTTAAGATGATCACATAAATTAAGTAAAATTTATTTATTTATTTTTTAAACACATAATAAATATTTTACTTAATAGTTTGTAAATAAAATATATATTTAAGCGAATTATTAATTTATTTATTTATTCTGTTGTTCAATAAAATGAATTAGTGTTTGAGAATACCAATTCCATCGTAGTTATAAATTAAATATTTGAAATATGGTACATAATTATTTAACTACTTTTAGAAAGTTAATATAATAATAATGCACCTATTATTTTTTAATGTGGGATTTTATTCATAATTATAATTTGTGCAAGTTTATGCACCATAAATAATGACCAATATTATTATTTGGATCATGGATTTCCTCTAGTTTCAAGAATGAATTTAAGTGTTGTTATTAAATTAAATATTGTAAAAAATGTTTCATTCATATAAATAGAAAAAGTAAAGTTATTGTGACATAGAGAACACACGGTACCCTTGCTGAATTGGGATTTGTTGAGATAAACAATTTCTATCTCTAATCATCTTCTCACCCCTCTGAAGAATGATAGGAGTTCTACAATGCTGAAGAACAATTGATCATGAACGGTGGACATAAGACTCTCACTTTTCCAGGATAGCACCAAGAGAATGATTATTATCAATAGGAGTCCATCAAAGCATGTGTGGATCAACACTAGATGGATTCATATTTGGATCCTCACAAGATAAATGTCATAATCTAGAAGGTTCTTTCAGAACGATCAACATCACCAACAAAGTCAATACTGACGTTCCACATTTTATTTTCATTTTAAAACAAAATAAATTAATTATAAACATGGTGTGAATGATATTCTCTAGATGTTTTAGGAATTTTCCATCTTTATCTAATTCATTGATTATATTCCATGGAGATTTTCATCCATAATTGTATTGATCATAGAATAATCAATTATCATGGTAAAAATAAATGTTGTGTATCAGCCCTACTGCTTTTCTGTTGCTCCCGGAACATTCATATCCCTCCCAACATGCACCGGTGGACATCCGATTTCAGAAGTAGAGCCATTTAACATTAACAACCGACAGCCTAAATTAATGTATTTTTTCCATTTGAATTAAATATAATAATCTATTATCATATGAAATATTTAACTATCAAGGAATAATTCTACGTATTATGAATTTAACACTAATTGATAATAAATAATTATTTTTAAATTTTACACATTAAAAATTCAATATTATTTATATTTATGTTAATGTATTTTATATGGTGCAATATTCAATGCTTCTGCAAAAAATGAACTCATAAAATGGATTCATTTTTCTATTATTTTGTCTACACTGTTAAAAGTTCGTCAATTATGAGCATTTTTTGTTTAGGGTGTCTAAATGACACATTGAATAAGTTAACAAATATATTTAAGAATAAATTCATATATATTTTTAAATAATATTTATATTTCCACAAGTACATATTAATAAATAAAATATAAATAAATATTTTATATTAAATTTAATAATACTTGTTTATGCATTTGTATCTATGTGTATGTATGTGTGTGTGTGAGTGTATTTGTTGTTTGTGTTCACATCTGATGCGTTATGTTGTGTGTCTTTCTGTTTGTTTATCTACGTTTTTGGATTTTGTGTGTGTTTTAGTTTATGTGCATTTGTTTGTATATAATTGTATTTGTAATTTATACCAATGTGTACATGTATGTGAATGTGTATGAATATACACATTTATATACATATAAATACACACACATATATATATATATATCTATGTGTGTTTGTGTATGTGTATGTGTAAGTGTTTTTGTATGTATTTAAAAATATGTTTATTATGTATATGAATGTGCACATATGTATGTATGTGTCTACGTGCATGTGTTTTTTTGTATGTGCGTTATTATGTGTTTTTATTTGTCTTTTTATATACATGATTCTATGTATGTATATATGTGTATGATTATGTATGTGTGAATGTATGTATCTATATATATATGACATTACGTTTAGGATCATGTGTTTGTGCCTGCATATGTGTATATGTGTATGTTAATGTTGTATGTCTGTACGTAGTAATATGTTTATAAGTGTATGTACGTGCATTCAGATGTATGGTATTGTATGGATGTGTATGTATATTGAAATTAATGTGTTTGATTATGTGTATGCATGTACATTTTTATGTGTATGTACATGTGTATGTGTATTAGTATGTGTGTGTGTATATGTATTTGTTTATGTTGTATGTGTATATATATTCATATATGTATAGATATATATTAATGTGAATTCATGGGTATGTAACTATATGTATGTGTATTTTTACTTCCATGTATGTGTATGTTTATATGTCTACGCCTATGTGTATATGTATGTGTATGTGTTTTCCAATATATGTGTGTGTATTGTGTATTAATATGTATATGTACGTCTATGTTTATGTATGAGTGTATATGTATGTCTATTTATTGATTTAATATTATTTGATGGATTCATAATCTCTCCATTTTTATTATTTTCAATAATTTATTAATTTTTATTATATAATCATTTTTCATTTTTGGAAAATATCCAACTGTATTTTTATTATAAATGTTAAAATATGTATTTATTTAATTATATATTAAAATTTTACAAATTATTAAAAATTATTAGGGTCAATAACATAATATATTCTTTATATACAATTAATACATTGCATACTTCAATAATTATTATTAACTGTAACATCAAGTTACGTTTTTAGGTACTTTTGATGTTTCTAGGTTCCTCTGTTTTAGTGTATTGAAGAATGGGAGAGTCAGGAGAACATTAAATGTTGTTTTGGGGAAAAGGGGAAGTCGGACGTGCAGCGCACAGTTGTCTAAACTGTGCGGCCAAATCGTGCATAGTTGGTCTTAAAGGCAGTAGCTTCCCCACAGGCAGAACTGGGTTTTACTAACTGTGCGGCCAAACCGTGCGAGATTGGTGCCCTATGAAGTGGCCAATGCATGGCTAAAGCATGATTTTTCATACCATGTGAACTAACCATGCAGGCACTTAAATGAGATCCTTAAATTGTGGATCTCACCCTTTTTTACTTCTAAGTTCCTCATTTTTCTTCTTAAGATTCCCTAACTCAGTAATTTTCTTCTACAAAGGTAATCGATGGTTCTCCCATCATTTTTAGGTGATCCAAAGGATCATATTGGTGAATTGAAGCCGTATTTTGAGGTATGTTATCGTTCTTCATCGTTCATGATCGGTTTCTTAGATCTACGTAGATCCACTTCTCCTCTTCTCTCGGATTCTTTGATATATGCCTATTATGGCTAGATCTATGTGTGTGGTACAATATATGAAGAGATTTGGACTTGATATTTCTATGAGAAGAGATCTATGGCGGGTTCTTGAAGAAGCAACCCTGTTTTCTTGAGCGTTCTCAATCGTGGAGGTTTTGGTCAAAACCTTCGACGTAGGTTCATCCGTCCCAACATTCCAAATTAATTATCACTGTATTTTCTTGATTTATATCAATTTTTGATTTAAATTAAATTTATCATGTTTTATTTCAATTTAATTGATAAAAACATGATTCCATTTAATCAAGATATTGGAAATGGTTTTGGCATGGAAATTAGGAAAACCCCAATTCCATTGAATAGGGTGTTATTATGGAAATTTGTTGATTTAAATTGTTGAATTTAAATTTTTGATTTGATGTAAATTATTTCAATTAATTCGTTTCATTTAATTATGGGAATAAATTGTGTAATGATGCAATTGTTTTAGAATGGATTTCAAACTAGTGAAAATGGCTTAAAATGATTTGATAGAAATCCATTGGTTTAATCCTGGGAAAAAAGCATGTTTTTGAATAAAACCTATTTTGGTTTTAAATGAATGAAATTGGAACTATTGAAACAGAAGAATTCGATAAATCATATTTTTATGAATTGTTAAAATAGTTCATCCATCCTGTAAGAGCGCATGAAAGGCTTAGGCAGTTAATTAGTTATTTGGATACACTCTACTCTACGACAACGTTCAAAAAAATTATTGTGGAGGGTCACATACTAGATGGGTTGTGACGAGTCTCCTTTGCTCAGTGTCATTAGGATGTGTGTATACACGTTTGACTGACTTCACCTAGAGAGTGTGGAATCCTATAAATGGTTAATACTATAGTACCCTTTGGAAGATGACCATGTTTCTCTCTATTGATTATATATATATGAGATATAAATGTATGCCAATGCATTTGAAGTGTTTTAAGTGCCTGCTAAATTTATATAATCTATTTTATGTAAAATTTTTTCTGAAGGCATCTTTTAAAAATATTCCTTCATTGTAAAGCCTTTTCTTAATGTGAACTTTCTATCATTTGAATATGTATAACATGTTTTGTTATAATATTCGTTTTAATTGACAAACCTGTTTATTTGAAAATTGATTTCTATTGATTGGATAATATATATTTGGAATCTTTTATGGAATCTTTGGTGGTATCCTAAGGGGATATGGATCACAACCTACTTTTTACTTCTGGTGTTTGTAGAGTGTCTTCTTCTAGGATCGAAAAATGATAAGGGACATCTTGGAGGTGGATCCAGCCGTTGAACTTTGGAATTTTTGATTTGTGTCCTTTGTAACTGTGGGGATATTTTTCCCCATTTTATGTACTTGGGATGTAGTATTTTGGACTTTTTATGCCTCTTTATATTCAGGTACATTACTCCCAGTGGATTTTCATTTTGTAATCTATATTGTCTTGTTTTTTTATAAATCATTCATCTGGAAAAAATAAGTCCCACATGTATGTTTTAGATGCCAGGTGCTAGTTGTCGACCTGTGGGGATCGGGAATGCCCTTCGGGCTATGTCATGGTCGGATCGGTTATCGGGTTACATGTGTACCCAGGCTGGTTCACGACAAAGTTTTGTTAGAGGGAAGGTTAATCATACTTCCTTGATGACAGTATGCATTTGAATATTATTGTATGCACTTAGGAGGTAATTATGAATGAGTGTCTGGTCAGCTCTCACCACAATGAACCTTAAGTCAGCAGGGATGGTTCGAGATATAATTTTTGTGGATTAGTTCTAGTATTATACATGTTTTTATGTGGATAGAGTGGAATCAAAATCTTGTTAACCATTATTTTAAGAATTATTTTTCCTTGTTACTCGATTTGGGTGTTAATATATGTCATTTTATGCAATATAGCATCATGCCTTTGAAATGACGTGGAAATTAAATCCAAATAGTGGCTGCTGCCGAATCTCAGCAAGTGAGTCCAATTTTGGATTTGAGTCTAGTTTAGGTGATTGTTTGCACTGTCCATGCTATGGGAAAAGCACCACCTCTAGTTCTTGTTCAGGCTCCAGCTATATATCATGATAATGTTATTCTCCATTGTCGTTCTCAAGAGTTCCTACACTAGAAGACACCAGTTTTAAAATGCTCAAATAACCCTCAACATGCTGAGGAATGGTTGAATAAGATTGAACGTATGTTATAGGTTCTTGGAGACACCTGATGTGATCAAGGTGAACTGTTCCACCTTCATAATGGAGGGACCATGCAGGAGATGGTGGGACACAATGGAGACGGCTGAGAAATATCTGTGTTTGGAGTGGAATGACTTTAGGGTTCTTTTAACTAACTACTTATATCCATAATCAATGGTGTTGGCTAAGGCTGTGGTGTTTTCAATCTTGATCAGGCCAACAAAACTGTGACTCAGTACTCAAACTTCATTTCTGAGCTGGTATAGTATGCTCTTTAGATTTTGTATAACAGGTGGATGAATTCTAAAAGATTCAAGTTGGGACATGAACAAAATATCCAATCGTAGGATTTCATATTGTAGCTTCCCACTTATAATTATCTGCAAGATAGGGATACGATGGTTGAGATGGACATGGTAGGGAAGTAAGGGTCGAAGGAGGTTCTTATCTCTCATAGTGTTAGTGTGTGATCCTTTAATAGAACACAGAAGCGTGACATTTGTCATTATAGTTATTGACAGTAGAGTCATTCCAGACCTCTGATAGCACCAGGAGGGGATTTTTTTGACTTGCTATCATTGTGGAATGACAATACATTCGAAGAACGTTTTCACTAAGGCACCCAAGAACTGTATAGCCTGCACACATTTTGAGAACATACATAGATCTGCCATCACTTTTCTACTCCACGTAGTGGAACATGATCATCATCACCTCCAGAAACAATGGGGAAACCATATGCTTCATTTTCAAAACGGTTCTAGGCACAAGAATCTGGAACGAAGGGTCTTCATGCAGTGGAAGAGTCGCAAGAGGTAGCTGATACTGGTCCTGCAACTGTGAGAGGTACCATTTCAATAGCTTCATCTTTAGTGACTTTTCTTTTCGATACTGGTCCATCTCACTTGTTTATTTCAACCAATCGTGTTAATATATTTAATCTACCTATGAAAATTTTATCTTGTGCAATGGAATTTACTACACATTTTGGTACAATGAGGGATTAGGGTATCTGTAGTCATGCATTTGTCTCCTATCTATAAGATGTTAATCATGTTTGGAGTTTATTGGTTCTCGGCATGAATTATTTTGACATCATATTTTGGATGGATTGGCTCATTTCCAATAAATCTCGGATCGATTTTTATCTTTGACAGGTGTACCTTACTACACTTACTGGTGTGCCTATAGTATTTCAAGGTGATTGGGACCCAAGGTCAAGCAGAGCTGGAACCTCTTATCCAGAGTTGGGGAAAGTTATATCGTTGTTTTATTTTGATTAATAGAGAGATTAAATGTGTGGTGGTCATCCTCTAGTCATCACTAAGTATCCCAACGTGTTTTCTTCTGAATTAATTGGTTTCCCACCAGTATGGTAGGTTTATTTCTCTATTGAATTCATTCTTGGTACTGAACTAGATTATATTCCCTCTTACCGAATGAGTCCAACTAAACTAAAATAACTGAAGTCTTAGTTATATGATCTTCTTTAAAAAGGTTTTATATTCCCTAGTGTGTCACCTTGGGTAGAACTTGTTCTCCTCACCATGAAGGCTGATGGTTATCTTCAATTATGAATTGATTATCAAATTAACAATAGAGTTACGATAATGAAAAAATATATATTACCACGAATTGATGATTTGTTTTATCAATTGAAGGGGGTGATGTGGTTTTGAAAAATTTCTCTTCGATATGGTTACCATCAGTTGAGGATAAAAGAATCTGACTTTCATAAGACCGAATTTCGGAGTAGTAATGGCCATTATGAGTACCTTGTTATGCCCTTCGGCCTAATAAATGCTATTGCAGTTTTCATTGTGTTGATGAAGAAGGTTTTCCGTGAGTATCTAGATACATTTGTGGTAGTCTTTGTTGAAGACATTATTATCTAATCCATGTCTGAGGAGGATCATGTTGATCATCTGAGAATAGTATTGAGTCTTCTATGGAATCACTGACTTTATTCCAAGCTTTCAAATTGCGATTTTTGGATTCAGGAAGTGAATTTCTTGGGACATGTCATGTTAGAACAAGGAATATCAGCTGATCCTGTGAAGGGGAATGCTGTAATGACTTGGGAATCACCAATAAATGTTTTCAAGATTCAGGTCTTCTTGGGCTTACATGAAATTATATCCAATTTGTTAATGACTTCTCAAATTTATCTTTTCCAATGACTGCTCTGACATGAAAGGGAGTGATGTTTTCCTGGAATGAAAAATGTTAAAGTTATTTTGTTAAGCTAAAGAGTCTTTTGACTACTGTGTAAGTGTTAATTCTTCATGAGGCTGGGATAGGTTATGTGGTCATCTGTGATTCATCAGTTTCAGGATAGGGATGTGTCCTTATTGAAGGTAATCATGTTGTTGCATATGGATCTCATTATATTAAGCCTCATGAGAAGAACTATCCTACCCATGAACTTGAATTTACAGTTGTAATGTATGCATTTAAGTGTTGGTGAAATTACATTTATAGAGAAAGGTTTACTGTGTATTAATACAAAAAGAGCTTGAGTTATTTCTTCTCTATAAAATATTTGAATCTCTTCAAAATGCATTGGGTGGAGTACCTGCAATCCTTCGACGTTGACATTACCTTTAGCTCGGGGAAATGGAATTTAGTTGCAGATGCATTAAGAAGGAATCTTCCATCAAAGGCTATGAAAGAATATTCAAAAGAGTGGAGTTTTATGGCTCTTTTTTCTCAGTTTCATATTGGAGTTCAGTGGAAGGGGAATGATGTTTCTTTAGCCAGTGTTCAGTTGACCTCATCTCTCCTCGAGTTAATTTTTCAGAAAAAAAATCTGAATGAGGATTTCCATATCGTTAGGATCTTTCTCTATGTTGGGGAGACTGACACCCAGTGGTCGTTCTCCAAAGAGGGTGTTTTGTGTTATCAAAACCGTTACATTGTGCTGTTAGAAGCAAGGAAGTATGTGATCGGGGTTTTCCATAAATCTCAGTGGGTTTTACACCCATGAACCATGAAGATGTTATATGACATGTTGCAATAGTTATGGTGGACAGGTATGAGACAAGACATTACTTTGTTTGGCTCTTGTTGTTATACACGCCACCATGTGAAATCTGAGCACCATAAACCTTTGGGTATGCCTCAACCACTACTAGTCCCTGCATTGAAGTGGGATGAAATATCTATGGACATTGTGGTAGGGTTACCTCCATCCCAGAGGAAGATGAACAATATATGGGTTGTGATTGACAGACTGACCATGTCGGCTCACATTATAACTATTCGGAATATAACCAATGTTGAAGATTTGAGAAATGTCAATGTGAAAGAAATTTTTCATTTTCATGTATTTCCATCCCCAATATTCACATATAGTGATCCTCGGTTTACTTTTCACATTTGGAGTGTCCTTCAGGAGGCACTGTGATATCATGTCCATTTGAACACGACCTACCATCCACAGTCAAATGGGCAGACAGAGAGAGCTATTCAGATCCAAGAGGATATTCTTCGCACATGTTTTCTCAAATTTGATGGGTCTTGGGATGATCATCTAGGGCTAGTTGAGTTTTCATAAAAATATAGTTATCATTCATTGATCAAAATGTCTCCTTTTGAGCCATTATATGGTCAGCCTTGTAAATCTCTTTAATGATGGTCATTGATTAGAGAATGTTCTTTGGTAGGACTGAGTTTGTTCTAAGAGACGACAGCTAAGATCCATTTGATTCGTCAAATATTGTTGATAGAACAGAGTCGGTACATGTATTATGAGGATTTTCTCCATTAACATTTAGAGTTCTCAGTTTTTGATCATGTGTTCATGAATGTATCACCCTGATTTGGTCATCAAGGGCTTGGGAGGAAAGGGAAGTTTGCTCCTCGTTTTGTGGGACCTTTTGAGGTTGTTGATCTTGAAATGAATGTTACATATATTCTAGATCTACCACCACAACTGACGTCAGTACGTAATGTGTTCCATGTATCGCAACTGTTAATGTATATCTCGAATCTATCTCATGTTGTGAGATGGAGTGATAATGAGATTGAACCAGATTTATCTGTTACTAAACAACAAGTCAGGGTTTTGGATTCTATGACCAAGGTACATCGTGGTAGAATGATTCCTCTGGTCCATGTACATTGGAAGCATGGTTATTATTCTCATGATAAGTGGGAATGGGAGGCACTAAAGAGGGCAGTGGTCACATCTTTTTGACATGGAGGATTCTTCTTAGGATTTCTGGGGGAAAAAAGATCATATGGTGGGGAGGTTGTACCATCATTTTACATTTTCAGGTACTTTTGATGATTCTAGGTACCTCTGTTTTAGATTAGTGAAGAATGGGAGAGTCGGTATAACATTAAATGATGTTTTGGGGAAAAGGGGAAGTCGCACGGGCGGTACACGATTTGTCTAAATCATGCGGCCTTACTGTGCGTAGTTGGTCATGGAGGTAGTATCTTCCGCACATGCAGCGCATCATTTGCCTAACCATGTGGCCAAACCGTGTGAGAAGGGTGGCTGAGGATGTGGATAACACACGGCTAGCGCAGGCTTTTTCAAACCCTGAGAACTAACCATGCGGGCACTTAAATGAGATCCTTAAATTGTAAACCTCAGTCCTTTTTTCGTCTAAGTGCCGCTTTTTTAACCCTAAGCGGCCCTAACTCAGTTTTTTTCTTCTTCATAGGTATGATAAGGTTCTCATATCCGTCTGGAGGGTAACCAATGGCTACTATTGGTGAATTGAAGATAGATTCTTGAGGTATGTGATCGTTCTTCATCGTTCTTGATTGGTTTCTTATATCTACCTAGATATACTTCACCTATTCTCCCGGATTCTTAGATCGATGCCTGGTATGAGTAGATCTATGTTTGAGGTACCAAATATGATGATATTTGGTATTGTTCTTCCTTGGAGAAGATATCTAAGGTGGGATCTTGAAGAATCAAACTGGTTTTCTTGAGCGTTCTCAACTGTTGGGGTTTTGGTCAAAACCTTCGAGGTAGGTAGATTTTTCCAAACATGCCATATTTATTATCATTGTATTTGATTTATTTATTTCAATTGATGATTTAAATTCATTTTCTCATGTTTTATTTCAATTAAATTGATTAAAACTCAATTCCTGTGAATAGAGATATTTGAAAAGGTTTTGGCATCGAAATTTGGAAGAACCCAATTCCATTTAATTGGGTGTGTTTATGAAAATTGACCGATTTAAATTGCTAAATTCAAACTATGGATTTGATGGAAATGATTTCAATTAAATTGTTGAATTTAATTGTTGGAATAAATTGTGTAATGATTGAATTGGTATTGAATATATTTCAATCTGGTGAAAATGGCATAAAATGATTTGGTAGAATCCCATTGATTTTATCTTGTGAAAAAAGAACGTTTTTGAATTAAACATGTTTTGGTTTTAAATGAAATGAAATTGTAACTATTGAAATTGAAGAATGGGATTGATTATATTTTAAAGAATTTGTAAAATAGTCCTCCCATCATGTAACATATCATTCAAGACTTAGGTAGTTAGTGAGTTATTTGGCTACACTCTACGATACTACAACATTATAGAACATTTTGCTTCGGGTCACTCCCCGCTAGGTTCATGATGAGTCTCCTTTGGCCAGATTCATAGGGACGTGTATATACACATTTTCTGAGTTCACATAGTTAGTGTTGAATACTATTACTGGTTAATACTATCATACCTTTAAGAAGATAACCATGTTGCTCGATTGTTTATTTATATTTGAGATATAAATGTATACCAATTCATTTGAACTGCATTACATTCCTGCTAATTTTAGATAAACTATTTTATATAAATGTTTTTCTTAAGCCATAGTTTTGAAATAATACTTCATTGTAAAGACATTTCATGAAGAAATTTTTCCATAATTTGAAAATGTATAGCATGTTTTGTAAAAATATGCATTTGAATTGAAAAACTCGGTTATTTGAAAATTTAATGCTTTTCATTGGATATTGTAAATTTGGCATCTGTTATGGAATATTTCGTGGTATCATACTGGTCATAGGCTCACAACCTACTTTTTCATCAGGTGTTTGTAGACATTCTTCATCCAGGATCGAGCAAAGGGAAGGGACCTCTTGGAGGTGGATCCAAGTTTTGATCTTTGGTGTTGGTGAGTTGTGTCCATAGGGACCTTGGAGCTGTTTTTCCCATTTTTAGTACATGAGATGTATTACATTGGGATTTTTATGCCTCTTTGTATTCTGGTACATTACTCCTCGTGGAGTTTCTTTTTTTTATGCATAATTTCTTTTCTATTTTGCTTCTTCATTCTTATGGAAAAAATCATTCCCACTTGTATGATTTATGATGCCAGGTGCTACTCACCGACCCGTGGGGATCAGGAACGTCATTTGGGATATGTCTGGGTCGGCTCTGTTATTGGGTTACCAGGGTACCCGGTCATTTTCATGACATCAAAACTATTATATATTTATATAATTTTATTCAATTTTATATTTTTTCAAAATCTGTAATAAATGTTTTCAATTTTTTTACAATTTTATACTTTTTTTCATTTATGTTATTAATTTTTAGTAATATTTAATTTTTTTTATTTTTCAGATTTAATAACATTAATTTTTTCTCAAATGTAATAATTCAATAAAATTAATTAAAATTTATTAAATAAGATTACATATTTTTAATATGTTTGTAATTTATTCAAAAAATAAATATTAATTTTTATTTATTATTTTTTATATATTTATAATATGTTCGAAAAACATATAATCGATTTTTAAAAGACCATCCCCAACCCCCACCAATTTTAATAGAAATAGATCCCTAATGTATTTCATGCATAACATGATTTAGTTGTTTAATTAAACAAATGAAAAAGATCGGGATACACATCACGATAACTTGTAATGACATATAAGGTATTTGAGGGTCGTGCTTTGTAGTCTCTATAGTGTGTGCCATAGAGAGACGACCATATGAGGATGGTGTTGTCAGTGAAGGGATCACTATGTGTCTTGAGTGGTAGGTTACATGGGAGGTGGTGAATGCATGGGATGGTAGGATTGTTGTTGATGGATGGGAAAACATTTTTACTGTTATGGTTTTATGTGTAGCCTGATGGTGGAGCCATGAGTAATTGTGGTAGCACTCCATCGCCGATGATGGCCTCATGGGGTAGCGATATTTGCATAGTAGGAATCAAGAGACATCAATTGATGCAATGTTGATGTGGTAGTGAAGCTCGAAGAGATGATTTGTTGGAAGGATTTGTTGACTAGTTATTTGGATCAGCGAACACACGATTAAATTTGAGGGTGGAGGTTCAACAGTCATTTATTACAATATTTCATTATGATCTGTGAGATAATGGATGTGTATGGCATGGTTGGGGCATGTCTATCCTTGATATGTAGGGGAGGACCAATTGGTTCTTATAAATCATATATAGTTTTACAATAATATAGGGGCCTATGGGCCATGGTGGTCTGCGCATATGTTGTAAGGGTCATTGGTCCACCTAGCTATGGGTGAGGTGTGTGTGTCTATTTTTGGTGTATTTTTAACCATGAGTACCTTACATATATATATATATATATATTAGTAACTCATTTTTATTCATTTTATTTTGTGTATTTTTTTTCCTTTTATGAAAGAAATTACCTCTTTCTATCTAGGAAGAGGGAGATCTATTACATAGCCTGTAGGCCCATGGCCAGGTGGCCCACGAAATTGGCCGAAGTCTTGGTGTAGCGTCATGCCTTCAACATCCAGTCTGCATCACTAGGCCAGTGTCATGCTTGCATCACCGACTGCCGCATCCTGGCCATGTCACCACCTTCCAATGTCACTACATGGGATGTAAATCCCACAAGGGGCATGGCAGGATTCATACCCTTGTTATTATGTGTATGTAATTGACCTAATTAATCATACAAATTATCCTTTTAATGGTTGTAACTTTCTAAATTTTATATGGTCATTTTTATTATGATTTCATTTAATAATAATAACTCATTTTTAATATTTTAAAATTGATATTATTTTATTCAATTTATTCATTTTTAAATATTTATTTATTCATAATTATTTAATATGATGGAATATAATAAAAAAGTTTTCGATTTATATGATAAATATTTATTTTATTTTATTTTTAATGGTTTAATTCCTTTAAAATGTTTCAATTAAATATAATAAATTAATTTAAATGCATTTATTTAGTTTTCTCAAAAAATTTGTATGTTATTTACATTAATTATATTAATGATTGGAATTTTACATAATTATTTAGAATGTCTTAATATTCATATAATATTTTTCAGTTTATATGATTAATACTCATTCAATTTTATTTATTAAGTTGTAATATTTTCAAAATGATTCAAATCTACATAGTTAATTTATTTAAATGATTATTATCATACTTTCATTAATTGTTTTTTATGTGTTCTCAATTCATGTAATTATTCGTACAAATTATTTTTTTGCATGTATTTAATAGGTGTTAATATTTTCACCATGTTTTCACCATCATTTTAATATATATTCAGTTTATTTTTTTAATTTATTATATATAAATAATAAAACACGAAAAAAAAATTAAACATTTTTGTATTCTATTGATATTTAATTTTTCAATTTCACTCATTTTTTATTGTATTTTTTTTAATTATATATGCATTAATATGGTTAATAATTTATAATTTTTTAGGAATTTATTCAATTTTATTATATATTACTTTTATATTTATTTATTTTATTTTAATTATTTTTTATCATCTCTGAACTGATAAATTTATCATAAAACCTATAAATATTAGCGATATAATATAACTGCAAATAAATAGAGATTTTATCTACTATAATTTTAGCTTACATAAAGATATGTTTTAACAACCCAGATTTTAGCATCGAAAAAACCTATCTTTTTTAGCGGTTATTAATATCACACTCATAAAAATCATATTTATTTACACTCTTTGGAAGCCACTGATAAACCCGAATTGTTCATTCAAATTCGAAACTAATGGAACATGTTTTTATTACACATTAATGCTCTCTTATGGATGTCAACCACTTTTGCTACTCCCCGTAGAACATATTGGATGAATCAATCCTCTCAAAAACTTCAGAATGTTATTTAATCTTTTGTAACTTCTTGTACTTGTTTTTTATTATGCATAACAAAAAAATCTGTTCGTAGTGAGAAGTAAGGGCTAATGAAATTCCTTTCTTGATGATTAATAAATTTTTTATAAAGGTAGTTTCTTATGAAACCATTTTCTAAATTGATTTACTCATCGACAATATTATTCAATGTTCTCATAAAGAAGTTTGGCTGAATCACTTACGTCATATAATAAAGACCAATCAATAACAACCTACTCCACGAAACTATGTCAATTATTCAAAATAAAATACATTCCAATAAAATTATTAATTTCATATTCATTATAATTTTTAGAAATGTATAATTCCAAATTATGATTCCATACATAATTATTTAAATAAATAGATTATTATAATATTATTATTCAATTGATGAAACTTCATGAAACATTATTGAATATCCTACAAGATCAATATCAATGGTAAGCTCTCCCTCAAAACTTCACCCATACATGGGGATTTAGATTTTGGGAATCACTTTCCCCTTTCATGTGTGTCTTTATGGCAAGTTTCTTTCAAATTTAATTACATTGGAAGATAATGACAACAAATTTCATGGGCGAAGGTTTACAAATGAACTCCACACATTTCCCATATCTTCTTTTCAAAAGGTATATTTCTTTTTCTCAATGACTACTCTTCATGAATGCATATCTATTTTCCATCTTATCCAAATATATGTGAATGCATTGATACAATTGGATAATTATTACAAATAAGATATTTCCATCAGCTCAGCTGAGACAACATGAATACTGGAAAATATTTTCCAATATTCAGTTTTTGAAGTGGTTGATAAACATAAAAAAATATATCTGGATCCATCTAATTTTTTGTCAAACAAATAGAGTGGTTTTCATGGGCATATGGGTGAGGTTATACAGAAAAATAAGGGATTGAATTTCAAGAGGTTCTCTAAAGTAGGGAAGGAAGAAAATATATTGGATGTAACTCAATCGATTCTTATTGATAATTTGTATTTATTTAAACTAATAGTATTTTTTATTCACTAAATTCACAATAAATTTGACATGTTTTAGTGTGGTATGAAATAATAAAAAATTCTATTAGTTATATTTTTATAATCTAAGCATCCCTAAAACCATTGGTGGTATGGGATATCAATACAGGTGCACGATGAAGAATGATATTTTAGAAAATATAGGATGGATCCTGATTCGTAAACTCAGCTCCCTATGACCTCAGATACTTGAATCCAAATATTACCCTTGTACGGGATTTTGTGAGCTGGCCATTAGCCCCCGCCCTATATTTTAATGATGCTAATTACATATCGTGTATTGATGCCACTAATTTCTGATTTAGAGGATGTCACTAATAACATATCGTGTTTTCAATGACGCTAATAACATATTGTGTTTACATCCCATTTAGTGACGCTAATAACATACTGTGTTTTCAATCATTTAGTTTATTTTTTTAATTTATTTTCTTATTTTAATGATGCTAATAACATATCGTGTTTTGATGAATTGGTTGTATAGTTCAAAAAAGGGGATTAGATGGATATTATATGTATTTATTGAATATAATATAGATTCCACAGACACTATGTTATAGTAATGCACATTTGGGATTCTATATGGGTAATTATAAGTTTATGTTGGCCCATTTAATACATATAATAGACAACAAGTACTTTTATAAATGCTTATGGAAAATAGCTATCCCTCCAAATGTCTAAAACATAATATTTAAATATATTATTTGAATAACCCATTTAAATTTTCTCCAAATGGTATGAAATATAAAAGAGGATAAATAGATACACATCTTCATTTGTGATGAAAAAACACCTATACATGCTATAATCCACCATCAGGTTTCCATCATCATCTGACATGTATATAACCCAAATCCAGATAGGATTGTATAGAGGGTTAATGGATTTGTGTAACTTCTCTCAAAGTCATCTTCTTCCATCCCCAAAGATATAGTATTCTCCCTCTATAACATATTGATGATTATATTGGAGAAACAATATGACCTAGTTTTTAGCATCATTTCATAACATGACCCATTTTGGATAAAGAAGGTTATATCTTAGAAAGCTATTTGGAAGTGTAATTACATTCATCTTAATAATCCCTTCCCATCATCCCAATTATGTAAGTGGATCCCCTCACCATAAAATCTTTTTATGATTAAGGTAGTGGAAGCAATCTTCAGAAGAAGTTCTATTGGATGGGGTCTTGTGTAATGGGATCATTTACCTAGAATTATCACAATTAGAATGTATTATTTAAATTCATTTTTGTATCAACTAGTGGTATAATCCTATTTATTATTCAATGTATTGATATTATCCCTTGAGATAGGATGGAAAATTTCATCAAGAAATTAAGCTGTATATTCATTATTAATTGTATTAATGAATCATCGTGAGTTTTCTAGTCTGTTAGATTTTTGGTTATGATGGTTAAATCCATTTACAAAACTACATGAAATTGGACCTATAGCAATGGTTTTTGATAAACCATTGTAATAGTTACCATAAGATGACCTTATACCAAGGGCCTGACTAAACCCACTGTTGTGAATACCATCATAAGAACCTATACCCTTTATTTTTATTTTTTTTGTAATCATCTTACCTATACCATGGGTTTTATAAAATCCATTTCCATGTATTCAATAAAATGAGGTTATAAAAATGGGTTTTCAAAAATTAATTGTATATGTGATGTCTATACCAAATGTTTTATAAAACGGAAGGTATATCATACATTAAAGGAACCTATAGTAATGGAGTTTCAGAAACCAATAATGAAACTACCAAAATACAGAATTCAAATATCAATGGTTTGAAAATAAATTATTATAGGTCTATACGAATGGTTTTCAAAATATTTGTTCAAGGATTTCATAATTTTCATGAATTATTTTATCAAATAACTTTGAGTACATAAAATAATAAATATAAATATTTATCATATTATATTTCTGAAATACATTTTTTCTTAGTTGATATGTGTTAGAATTATAATGTGTATGATTTCAGATTATAATTGATATTATTTTGGAAAACATGTTTAAATAACTAAAAAAATCACAGACTCTCATATTTTTTATATACTTTTTCAAAATTATTATTTAGTAATTCTTGATGTTGTTTGAATCAATTTCAAGTCAATATGATTCATAGTATGACTAGTTTGACTCAATGGGATGCCAATAAGAAACATCAGACATCCATATAGTAATTGATAACTCAAAATCTATGATCACACAAACATTAATTAATTCATTTTTATTGATACTAATGAGTTAAAATATAATCACTCATCTATCAATGGAATTACATCCAAAATCTACCGATGGTACCACTATTCAAGATCAAATAAAAAACATTCACCATGGGATAAGTATCCATATTTCATGTTCATGAATTTTATTTTTAAATCACAATGAAAATTTAGATAGATAACTCATTATTTTTAATTCATATAAATATATAAATAATTGCATTAGATGTAAAATGGTTTATATACGGTGAATATTTCAAAAAAATTATATTACAAGATGATTGTTTTTAATAAATCCCACTACCATGCCATGAACCAAGTTTTTCTCTTAATAAGAATACATTTTTATTATATATTAATTATTTCTATGGAAAATGATGTAACTAATTTTCATGGCATTGCTCTCACACATATCAAAATAAGACCAATGAATCAGGGAGTTTGTAACCTTGGATTTTTCTAATCTAGCATTATGATTTATGTTTTCAAAATACATTTCTAATTTTTATAGAATTGGAGGCATCAATTTTCATAATAGTTTTTAAAACATAAATAAATACTTATCTAAATTCAAACCTCACTCGAATATCATGTAGAACATTTTTTATAAAAGGGTTATAATATCATAGAATCTTGCATCAACCAATGTTATATCGACATGAACATATCCATCTATCAAATACTCCCCCCATTGTGAGGAACATAAAGTTTTATGATATAGAGTCTTGTCGTAGGGATTTTTTTTCAAAGAAGCCTTAAACTAATTCCCACCATTACACATGAAAAAACCTTTCTTGAATCGTGAAATTTATTTTCTTATAAATACATCCTAGAAGTGGAAATGATGTTATCTTCATTATTTATGTAAAAATATTGGAAATAAATCATCTAGGAGAAAATAATGAGATTAAAATAAATATAAAATATTTATAATTAAATCAAACATATATCCTCCCAATGTCTTCCTTCCCCCAAAATTATTTGGGTGTTTTTAAGCATCCCTTTGTTCCATGTATCCTGACATATTCCGGGAAAAAAATAAAAAAAAATTAATCACATTTATAAGCTTTCCATGAAGAAGAACAACATTCTGTTTAATATTTTGAATTTTGTGATCATACACTATATGGATTATCTACACACACAATAGATAAAATATTCAGTTTTAAATACCTTCTTGTATCAATTAATTAACAAATAAAGTGTAAAAAAATAATGTTTTTTTATCCTTATTAAGTATGATTCCAATAATATCATTAGAAAATATGACGACATTAAAATAAGAAATCATCAACATTAATTTTAGCTAGTTAAAGATAACCATCTATTAAGATTAAATCAAAAAGTCCTCTTGTTTTGTTTGGGGAAAAACTGTATTGATACATATATGAATTATTTCTCCCATTCAATCACACATGAGATATATGATGGGTATTAAGCTAAAAATAAATAGTTATCACCTACATCCAACATATCATCATTTGTGTTGTAAAATATAATTATAAAATTTATATTCACATATGTTAATAAGGATATACTTCATACATTATATTAATAGATATTTGAACACCAATTCACTCTAAAAATATATTAGGCTCTAAATATTCATTTTTAGACATACCACACAAATGAATGGAACATTTAATGCACTTTAAATTCCAATTAATACATGAAAAAAAAATTCTCTATATTTAAAAAGACCATCAAATTCCTTTATTCCAAATGATTATTATAATATTTTAGTAACATGTTTTAAAATATTATGCATATATATCCCGTTTTTTGGGAAATTGAAGTAGGATATTATAATTATCCACAATCAACCTTGGTACATTAGTTGGATTATTGAATATAATTCGATCTATTTTAGACTTGAATGAAATGATATGTTCTTCATTAAATAATGATTTAGTCTCATCAATGATATTATTAAAATCTATATAAGTTTATATTTTTATATTTTTTAAAATCCAAACAAGTTGAGATGTTATATATATAGGAATTTTCTTTCTAAACATAAATTATTTGAATGCATAAATTAATGTTCTGTAATACCAGTCATGTATCCCTTTTCTACAGATGTCATCAAATAGAATTTTTTCCATGTATTCATACTGAAGATAATTTACTTTGATGATATTTGGAATATATTTAATCATTTTTGTTCCATGTCATAAATATAAACAATGTTGTGATGATCCTTATGGGAGGCACTCATCAAAGGGAAAATAAACTAATATTTTCCACTCCTCCTGCATAATTTCATTTTAAAATTAGTTATGATGATTGTTTGGAAACATATAATTATACATGCTATTTTTTCATTAGATTCCAAATTTACCTACCGTATAACCTAATGAGAGGTGTACAATGATGGATTCATAATGGAGATTATGATAATATACCATCCTATATTAATTGACAATGCTTAAGTTTCATTGTATATTGTGATTAGTCTGCATGTGTAATGGTCCTCATCCTTTATGAGTTTTATTAATGTTCATCAGGACTCATGAACAGTAATGTATTTCATAAAACATTAGGATAAAATTTATAGAGAAGATTGATGCATTGGGTTCATCAAGAGTTATGTGTTATTAATTAAAATTTTGATGAAGGTTCCTATGATGAAATACCATTTCATAATATATTATTTAAATTAATAAAAAAATTAACATTCAGAAAATCCATTATGAGTTATGGACATTTCTATGTCAACATTTTATTGATTTTTTTTTCATCACGTCTACATCTTATATAAATTAATAAATGATTCATTGAACCTGAAAAATCTATTATGGTAATTCACCCAACAGAAGATTCTAATGCATTTAAAAGCATTATAAAACCCATTATCAACAAGCAATATCATTATATAACAATACTATTATATGATCACAAGACATTCTAACCCAAAACTCCACAAAACAATACAAAGAATGAGTAAAATATTGTTTCTTGGTCATGATTTGACAGATCATCCATATCCAGGAACTGATGTCCTATCATCCACCACTCAAAATCCATTTCGGGGGTAATAAATAAATCCATCACATGTCTCATAAATTCAATCAACGTCATAAGATGCATCCCACCCTCCCACCAACCCAATATCAGGGATAAATATAAAATCAAAAAAAAATACAATTCAAATAGAAATTAGGTATTGTGTTTGAATTTGATTTTTTTTTATTTTTGGGTCCTTTTTTAGGGTTCCCACATAAATTATAATATTCTGAGTCTAGATGTGAAATGGCTTCTGAGGTATCAGACAAAATGGGGAACACTTCGACGGCTCCCTCCCTACCAAGACGCACCACCAGACATCAGATTCCAGATTAGCACAAACATTTGTTTTATTTCTCATAGGTATTTAAAAAAATTATTTATTTTTATATGGTATATTTAATACTCATGTTATAATTCATTGAATTATGAATTTAATTTTTTTTATAATTCTCATTTAATATTATAAATCAAATAAATATGAAATTTCACTGATTAGGAATTCCATATTTTTAATATTCATGTTACACTACTGCATATGGGTAAAAATTCAATGATTCTGCTAAAAAATAACTAATAAATGGGTTTCCTTTCTCTATTATATTTTCTAATAGTATTAAAAGTCCTACAATTATAATCACTTTTTGTTTATAGTTACTAAATGACATATTTAATATTTAATATATATACATATATTTATTTATATTTATTTATAAATAATATTTATATTTCAATAAGTTTATATATGTGAATATATTTTGAGTAATTTTTTTTATAATACATTTAATAATATATGCATATGGAATCATATATGTGTGTATGTATGTGTTTTTTATGTATGTGTTGTTTGTGTATGCATATGTTGTGTTGTGGGGTGTTTGTATGTTTATCTACATTTATACTTTGTATGTGTGTGTATTTATATGTCCATAGGATTTTAAGTAATTCTACGTATATGATATAAATATGTGTACATGTATGTAAATGAGTAATTATATATGAATAAATAATCATTTATATCTGTATGAGTATGTGTATGTGTATGTGTATGTATTTAAAAATTTTAATTATATGTATATGTATGTACACATATGTATGTATTTGAGTATGCGAATGTGTGTGTGTTTTTTTATGTGCATGATAATGTGTTTGTAGGTGTCTGTGTATATGAATGAGTATGTATAAGTATATATGTGTATGTTAATGTATGTGTGAAAGTATATGTAAGTGTATATATGAATTTATGTTAATGAACATGTGTATGTGCATGCGTATGTGTATATCTGTATGTTAATGTTGTATATGTGTATATATTCATATGTATAGATCTTTATGAATGTGCATGGACATGTATGTAATTGAATGGATGTGTATATATATGCTAAAATTCATTGGTATGTGTATGAATATACATTTTTATGTGTATGTACATGTTTGTGTGTATTAGTATTTGTATGTCTATATGTATTTTTTTATGTTTTATGTGTATGTATATAAGTGTCTGTAAAGATATATATGAATGTGAATCCATGATTATGTTGTTGTATGTATGTGTATGTGTACATACTTTTATGAGTATTGTTCGGGAAGGCATTGTTCACTATTGATTTGTGTCTATAAACATATGATTGATGGTGAGGGCGGTGGTTCTACGGTCATATATGACAATACATTACGACATTCAGTGAGATAATGGAAGTGTAAGGCATGGTCAGAGCCTGCCCATCATTGGGTTGTATGGATGGAACAATAGGTTTTTAGAATTCCTAAAGTGGTGCACAATGATTTATTGGTCTATTGGATGTGGTGGTCTGCACATATGTTTTATGGGACTTTGGGCCAATATCAACACAAATATGGCCGATTGGCATAATAAATATAGCTGCGTAATCCCTTAAGTTGGGGAGGGGGGCTATGGCCTACCCATTGGCATGTGGGTGAGGTGTTTGTGTGCGATGTTGTGTATTTGTATCAATAAGTATGTTATATATATTATAGATTTATTCATTTTTTATTAATTTATTAGTGTGTTTTTCTTCTTTTTTTGTGTAGGAAATGTCATCTTTATATCTGCGAAGAGAAAGATCAATTACATATCTTGTATTCCCATAGATAGGTGGCCCATGAAATTTCCATAAGGCTAAATGGAACATCATGCCCAAATCATACTGTCTGTATCAAAATGATTTTTTCCTACTTGCTTCACCACCATCCCACATCATGCTCACATCGCCACATGCATGTTTCAATTTATGCAATGCAAATCCCCCAAGGGGCATTACATGATTCAAACCATAGTAATTATTTGTATTTAGTTTTAGTAATTAATCTTATATAATCCATTATTAATGTATTTAACTTATTCATTTTATTTAATCATTCTTAAAATTATTTCATTTAATAATATTTATTCACTTTTAATTTATAACAATTTTTAATATTTTTTGGAATTTATTTATTTTTTAATATTTATTTATATATAATTAATTACAATGTTTTAATTTTATAAATTTTTTTATTTATATGATTAATATTTATTCAATTTCATTTATTATGATGCAATGCCTTTAAATTTTTTGGAATTCATATAGTTAATTATTTTAATTTCATTTTTTTAAGACACTTTCAATTTTTGTATGCATTTAAAATGTTTTAATATTTTCATCAAATATTTTGTACGTGATCATAATTAATTTAATTATTCATAGAAATTCATTTTTAGAATGTTTTTAATTGGTTTCAAAAAAAAAATTCGTTTTCATCATCATTTTAATATATATTCATTAATATTTTTTAATATATAATATATATAATTAATAAAACATAAAAAAATTATATATATATTTTTATTCAATATATTTTTAAATATCCTATTTTAATAAATTTTAATAATCATGAATTTATGATTATATTTTCATTAATAAGGTTGTTTGTTTTTTAATTTTTAAAAATTCATTCATTTTTAATATATATTCATTTAATATTTAATTATTTTATTTTAAATTTTTTATCAGCTCTAAAATGAAAACGATATCAGAAAACCTATATATTTATATCATCACTACAATATTTGTGTTGATAAATATATATTTTATCTGCAATAATTTTATCACTGATAGTGATTTGTTTTATCAGTGCAAAATCGAGCACTGATAAACCCTAAATTTTTTTGCAGTTATTTGTTTCACACTAATAAAACTCATATATATCCTCTATTTTTTTGAAATAACTGATAAAACCATCAGGGTCCTATAAAAAATCATTAAAGTAACAAGTTTTTTCCCCATTGATGCTCTCTCATGGATGTCATCCTCTTTGGCCACTCCCCTAGAACTTCTTGGATGAATAAATCCTATCAAAACATCAGGTATGTGAGTTAGTCTCTTGAAAATTATTGGACTTGTATTTTATTATGCATCACAAAAAAAACTAATCTTAGTTAACAGTTCAGACACATGAAATTTCATTCTTCATGATTCCTTCGTGGATTATAACGGAAATTTCTTATACAACAATTTTTTAAAATGATTTACTCGTCCACAAGTATTGTTGAATGTTATCTTAATAATGTTTGGATGAATCTATTTCATAGTATAATAAGGACTAATCAATAACAACTTAATCTATGAAACCCAGACAATAATAAAAATTAAAATTAAATCAAGTACAATTAATACTTTTTATTTCATTAATTTTAATAGAAATGAAAAATTTCAAATAATGATTCCATACATAATTATTTAAATGAACATAGTATTATAATATTATTATTTGACTGATGGGACTTCAAGAAACATTATCCAGTGTCTTACAAGATCAATATCAATGGAACCCTCTCTCAATTATCATCCATACAATGAGGTTCTAGTTGGGGGACCATTTTCCCCATACAATTATTTTTTTCATGGTTAGTGTTATTTCTAATTTAATATCATTGGAATGTAAAGACAACATATTTCAGGAGGGAATGTTTATGTAAGAATTACACATATTTTCCATATCTTATTTCCCAACAGTAGATTTATTTTCCTATAGACCACTATTTATGAATTCATATATATTTTATAGCTTATCAAATATATGAGAAAGAATCATTATAATTGGTTAATCATTCAAAATTAGTTGTTTCAATCAGCTCAGCTGAGACCAGTTTTATAAAGGATTATACTTAATGATGCTCTGTTATTCAATTGGTTGACAATCATAA
This sequence comes from Viscum album, assembly GCA_963277665.1. NCBI lineage: Eukaryota > Viridiplantae > Streptophyta > Magnoliopsida > Santalales > Viscaceae > Viscum > Viscum album. Next base: position 7,150,098 of record OY728121.1, on the reverse strand, counting down.
TTAATATATTTAGATCCTTGAGATTTTTGGTCAATCAAGTAGAGTTGTTTTCCTGAGAATCATGGACATGTTAGAAAAACATTTCATGGATTGAATTTTAACAGTGTCACAAAATTAGGGATGGAAGAACTTATAAAAGATGTAGCTGAATCGATTCCAATTGAAAATATCTATTTATTGAATCTACTTGAATTATTTATTAACCAAGATCACTATCACATTGAGATGTTATTATGGGGTATGATATAACAAAAAAATATTAAATTTTTTGCATTTAGGTTTTCTATGTATCCCAAAAACCATGGGTGGTATAAGATATCAATAGAATCTCATAATCAAGATTGATCATTTATTAAATAATGGATGGATCCTAATTCGTAAACTTGATTCTGTATGCAATATGATAATTGAATCAATATATTTCTCCCACACAAGCTTTTGATAGGTTAACTTTAGCTGCCACCATTGATTATTTTGAAGATGCCTCTAGGGATCACGTGTTCTTCTTCAAAAGAGACAAATTTGGGGGACCGAAGAAATGTCTAAATTCATGATATAGAGGGTCCAATGGTGTGTTTATATATCTAGGATGATGTTCACATACCATGATGTTTATGATTTAGAGGATTTAACTCTTTTCACTTGTTTTAATTATGCTAATAGAAAATAGTTTTTGATAAACTATATATATGGTTCAACAAAAATGATTAGATGGTTAAAATGAGTAATCCTTGCATAGAATATATAGGCCAAGAAAACATTGTTCTAAAAATGAATACAAATGATTTTTTTGGGGAATTTTAGGTTTATGTTATCCAAAAAATACAAATAATAGTCAATGAAGATTACAAGAAAATCATTTGGCCCCTAGCATTCATGCCCAATGTCTGAACATTATTAATGAATGATTTCAGGGGAATACTCCCATTAATCAAGCTCCTAATGATATGACATACTAGTGAGGTTAATTTGATAAGATTAATCAATAGTTACGAAAAAACTCATATAAATGAAAAGTTCTACCATCATGGGCCCAAGATCATCTGACATGCATAGTTGGAGATTTCGAAGCATAATGGGAATCAGCTTAATAACCCCTTCTAAACTTCTATCATAGGTATGTGGAACCCCTAACTATCCAATGTGTTTAAGATTACTATGGATGAAACTATCATTGGAGTAGGTTATATTGTATTGGTTCTTGTGGTATGTGATAATTTGGTTTACATTATAAAAATTGAAAGACTTCCATCTATTCGTTTTGAAACCCACAAGTCACTGAAGCTTGTGAATTATTCACTGGATTTATGTTCTCCATTTGAGAGAGGATGAAAAAATGTCGTCATGGAATCAAATTTTATTTTCTTTATCAATGGTTTGAATGCATCATACTATGGTATCCAATCTATTGAATTATTTTTTATGAAGGATCAACCCATTTTGAACTCTTCTACAAATTGAAACTATCACATCAGGTTTGTGAAACTATTGGTATAGGTACAATAAGATTACTTGATACCCAGTGATTGGCGAAAACCATTTGTATCCAAACAATCCTATGACTTTCATCCATTATTTCTGAAAAAATATTTTTGTTATTGGTCAGATCAATACCAAAAGTATTATACAAACCATTGGCATGAATTCAATTAAATGACATTATACCAACAGTTTTTGAAACATTATTAGAATATGTAATGGATATTCCAACGGTTTTGAAAAAACTGTCGGTATAGCTTACTTTTAAGGAACCTATGCTTATGGTTTTTACAAAACCATTCATAATGATACCAAATTTTTAAATACATATATCAATGGTTTGAAAACCTATTGGTATAGGTATATACCAATGTTTTTCAAAATAGTTGTTAATTGTCTTCATATTTTAAAGAAATTATTTTATCAAATAATATTCAGTAAATAATAGAATAAATATAATAATAAGAATAAATTTTTATCAAATTCATTTTCTAAAAAACATTTAAGCTTAGTGGTTATGTGATTGAAATATAATGTGTTGATTTCTGATTATAATAAAAAATTTATTTAAAAAGATTCTTTACTCAATAAAAACCATTAACACACACTCAAATTATAATGATTCTTTAGGAAAATGATCCTTCAATCATTAATGATGTTTTTTGAAACAATTTCTCATCAATTTGATGCATAGTGTGACCAGTTTGACTAGAAGGTCCTTATACAAAAAACAAAGAACATTCTTCTAGTAATTTATAACTCAAAATCAATGATCACACCAAATTTCCTCAATTGATATTTTAATGACAGTATGAATTTAAAATATAATATCTCATATACAAATGAAAATCCATCAAAAACCAATAGAAGGTTTCACTCTTCAAGATAAATAAAAAAGATTCACCTATCGATATGTATCCCTATATCATCTACATGAATTTAGTTTTTTTGAATGAAAATTCAAATATAGTTAGAGAACCCATAATTATTAAATATTTTAAATATAAAATGAGGGGTGTTTATAGGAAAAATATTTTTGTATAGTGATGATTTCATATAATCCATAATTAGATGATTGTTTTGAATAAATCCAACTATCATGACAAGAAACATGTTTTAATCTTCACATTAAAAAATTTCTATTATGTAGTAATTACTGTCAATGAAATTTGTGTCACTAATTTTGATTCGAGTGATCCATCCCTCATCAAACCACTCCAATGAATTAAGGAAGATATACACATGGAATGTTGTAATATAAAAATATTTTGTATGTTTTTAATGACATTTATCTTTATTATAGTATAATACTATTCCATTATCATAGTAGTTTCTCACACATAAATAAATGCATATCTAAATTCATAGCTCACTAGAATATCATATATATCCTTATTTATAAATGGGTTAAAATATCATAGAATCCTTTATCAATAAATGAAATTTCAACATGACTATATCAATATTTCAAAAATTCCTCCAATTGTGCGGGACCTATAAATTTTGGATATAGAGTCATTTCATATGGATTTTGTTTAAAGAAACTTTACACCAATTACCCACAATTACATATAATAGAAAAATGTTAGGAATCATTATATTTATTTTCTTATAAATCAATCCTAGAAGAAATGATTCATTTATTTTCATAATTTTTTAGAAAATGTGAGAATTTCAGCATCTAGGAGATGAATAATGGGTATATCTAAATCACCAAGGTACATTTTAATGAATATAATACATCTCCCCCAAAGTTTTTTCCCTCCAAAATTATACAATTTTGTTAATATTCTCTTTGTTCCATAAATCCCCACTTATCACATTGATAATATTAAAAAATAATTAATCACATTTTATAACCTTTTGAGGAAGAAGAACCACAATCCTTTTAATATATTGATTTTTCTGAACATCCACTAAATGAATTTCCTACAAAAACTGCAAATCACTTGTTAATTTAGAAATACATTCTTGTATTAATTATAATAAATAGATTTTAACTAATATAATTTTCTAGTTCATTATTATGTAGGTTATCAATAATATCATTGATAAACATGAAGATGATAAAATAAGAAACTCACAACATGAATGTGAAATAGTACAAGATCACCATCATTTACGGTACAAAATAATTTTCTTCCTCTATTGTTGATGATAAACAATTTTATTGATACATATACGAATTCATTTTTCCTTTCAATCATCCATGAGATACAAGATAGGTATTAAGCTAAAAATAAACAGATATCTCCTTCATACTACATATCTTCATTCGTGATGAAAAATAAAATTATCAAAATTATATTCATATATATTTACAAGAGTATCACTCCTATAATATTAATCATGTAAATTTTAACTCCAAATCATTGTAAGGATGATTAAATAATCTAGATAATCATTTTTAGACACACTAAATAGATGGTTTGAACATTTAATGAACTTTTAATTCCACATGTTACATGAAAATTAAACTTCTATATAATTAATAACACCATAAATTTCCTTTTTGTAAAACGTTGATTGTAATATTTTAGTAACATGTTTCAATAAATGATGCATATATTTCTCTTTATTGGGAAATTGTTGAAGAATATTCTAATTATGAGAATTTAACCAAAGTAAATTAGCATGATTATGGAAAATATTTTGATCAATTTCTAACTTGAATGGAATGATATATGAAGCTTAAAATAATGATTTAGCCTTATCACTTGAAATATTAAACTCTAGATAAAAAAATATTTTTTTTGTAAAAACCTTATGATGTTCAGATGTTAAATGTGTGAGAATATTTTGTCTCGACATCAATGATTTGAATGCATAGATTAATGTCCTGTAATGACAACCATGTATCCAGTTGTTTCAGATGATAACAAATATACATTTTCCTCTTGATGGTTAATGAAGAAAATTTACTTTTTTCATTATGGTAAAATAGTAATCATTTACTTTTGAATAAATAAATAGAGACTATGGGGTGATTATCATACTTGAATTCACTGTTAAAATGGAAAATAATATGATATTGACCACTCCTCCATCACAATTATATTTTAAAATTTATCATAATGATTGATGGGAACATATAAGTCTACATGTTATATTTTCATTATCATCCAAATTTATCAACCCTCTATTGTTCTGAGATATTTACATTGATGTATTCAGGATGAGAGTGTATGAGAATATACCCTCATATAGAAATTGTTCATGTTTATGTTTCATTGGATATTGTTATTTGTCTGTGTATGTAATGGTCTGTAGGATTTATGATTTTTATTAATTTCTATAATGGCTAATTATATTTAATGAAATTCCTAAAACATGAAAATATTGTTTTTAGAGAAGATTGATACATTGGATTTTTCATGATTGATTTGTTATTTATTAATATGTTGAGGAATGTTCCTTAGATGAGCTATCATTTCATAAGAAATATTTTATTTTAATAATATGTCAAACATGAAGAATATCCTATATCAGTTAGGGACTTTTCTATGAGAATAATTAATGGAATTTTTTAGTCATGAAGTTTATATCATTTACAATTTGCGAATGACGCATTGTATCTGAAAAACACCATTATAGTTTTTCACCAACCTGATGCTTCAGCTGCGTATGAAACCTATATAATAACTCTCATTTCCAAACAATATCATTAAATGAATAAGAGGTTTTCGGATCTTAATTCCTTCATACTGAAAACTCCCATACCAAACCAAGTATATAATATTGTATCGTGTTCATGATTTGATAAATCATTTATATCTGAGTATTGATTTGATACCAAGCATCACTCCCAAGACATTTCTATGGTAATAAAGAAATGCTACAAAATATCCCATAATTCCCCTAAACATAAAAAGAAACATCACACTCTCCCACCAACCCAATATTAGGGTTCAGTTTAAAACATCGAAACATGTTTCAATTTGATTTTGGTTTTTTTTTGGAATTTGATTTTTTTTGTTGGCGACCATTTGTGAGGGTCCAAAATTAACATGTAAAAATGTTATTTATCAAAATACTAAAAAATGAAATTATTGAAAAGAATATGTAATTGATATATAATATATTAATTTCATTATATAATATTTATTTCTAAATAAATTAAATATCATATTTTAAGTAAAATATTTGATAAAGTAACTATATCAACTATTTGTATAACTAAAATTGCATCACACGTTTAATTAATTTATTATACTATGATAATATATATATATATATATATATATAATTTTTTGATATAAATATATTATTCTTAAATTATATTTATTGTCTTTTATAATAAATTTTTTATAATATTAAAATATATTATATTATAAAATAATTATATATATAGAATTTTGTTAAGGTGAATTTAATATAATGTATATATATAATTTAGTACAAATTTTATTCTATTATTTAAAGCATTAAAAATTATTATTTACATAATAAAAAATACATTTGTATTTTAATTAATATCATAATTCATAATACATTTATATTTTTAATAAATATTATATTTCAATTAATAAATATAATTAATGTAAAATAATTTATCATATCATTATTAATAAATTTAATCATTGATTAAAGAAACATAAGTGATATATAATGTATTATGTTTATATTTAAAGAAACATAACTCACATTGTAAATTTTAACTAATTTGTGATGTATTATATTTATCAAAAAAAATATATAAGTAAAGGGATATATCTCAAACCACACAAGGACAAGATTTTCTCATGGGATTATAATTGTTATATGAGATAAAAAAGATGAATTTTAAATGTAATTTAAAAAATATTCATGTTCTATAATGATCTCATAAAACATTTAATAATAATATAAAAATTGAAAATAAAGAAAATAACGAGGAGGATAAGTAATAGTAAAACTATTAAAATCATTATAAATAGTCGTATGTGGACTCATTAGGTGTATAAATACACAAACACTGGCCAATGTTTACGAGATTCCATCCTTTCTATGAGTTTTTGTGGCAACGATGAAGTGTAGATTTATTTTATGAAAGAAAGATGAATTGGGAAAGCATGAATAAGATGTTAGTCTTCCTAAATAATTTTATAAATGAGTTTTTCAAACTCAACTTATATTATACGGCAGGAGGCATCACCATTACATAAAAGTAGACCTAGATGCATCCTATTGCCCTCTTTCCACAAGTGTTACCCCGCTCTCTCTCAGACCACCTTTCATGACTCCCCACTAAAAATTATTACTAGTTGAAATGGGGGGAAGATGGATATGACTGTCACAACCCATTCTCAGTCAACCTTCCATGGATCCTAATAAAATAAAAATATCATTCAAGACAGGGGGAATATGGATATTTTTATAATTGAATGTTCTCAAATGAAATTCCATGACACCCCATCAACATTGCCTATCACCACCATAAATATTACAACCTGCCACATCACCCCATAATCAATGCCTAATAGGAAAATCCCCCATGACCTATCATGATTCCCAATACACAATGACTACTATGATAGTGTGGGGGAATATGAATATGTACATAAATGTACTTTCTAATTAATACAGAAATGATTCCCCATCGACAACACCCATCACTATCACCTCACATTCTTAGATGATATTCTTGGACTACCCATTAAAAATCCTACCACAGTCACCACCCCTCCATCATTGGCCATTCTCAGATGTTCTCCTATGAATCCCCATCGACAACACCGACAACATTCAATTTACCTTATAAGAATATATGTCGTGGTGTCCCATCGACAACATCTACCATGATATATGGGGTAATATGGATAAGACATTCTCTTCCACCAAGTTTTTAATTACACCCACACTTAAAGAAAACCATTAGGATCGAGGTGTTTGGAATTGCACCTCACAGACCCTACCTTTCATTCGCGACTACCGAGGATGAAGAAAACTGACATCGGTACTATAAAAGGATGAGTATGAAAGTGAAATGACTTCTAATGTATCTGAAAAATGGGGAACAAGGCATATGATCTATCTCTCCAAACATGCTGTGCTAGAAAACCCATTTCAGATGAAGAGTTATCAAAAATGAAATACCCACTATTGAAATTAATTAATTTTTTTGTAGGGATAAAAAATAATTTATATTCATAAGTTATATTCATCTATAACCTCGTAACTGAATGAATTATCAATTTTTTACAAATTGATAATTATCATTTTATTTTATAAAGCCATTAAATTTAAAATTTCAACAATTAAAATTTCCCTAATTTTTAAATTCATGTTACATTGTATCCTATCTTGAAATATTCAATGTTGTTTCTAAAAAAACTCAAATAAAAGGGTTACCTTTTTATATTCTCTTTTCTAATACTGGTAGAATTCCTACAATTATGATCTATTTTTAGGGTTTCCGTATCGCCCCATGATTTCAAGATATGTATCCCTTGGAAAATGCAATAGATTGCAATGTACACATCTTCGTTATTCTAACACGCTACAACCAATCAAAATTTTCATCATGAATAATAATACCCACTTTTTGAAATTTTATAAATTTTATCTTTCAAAATGAACCTGATTTTTTGATTCCGAATATCGATATTAGCTTAGGGTGAATTTAATTTTTTTTTTGGAAAACATTCAATTTGTGGTTAATATTTAAAAAACACTATGTTATTAGATAAAATTGACTTTTTATTTAAATAATTAATTCGTTTTTTTAAATTTATTTTATGTCAACATATATATATAATACATATATATGTTCAATATAAATTATTGGAGTCATTTTATAAAAATATTAGATATATAAAATTTTATCACATTACTTACTGTCATTTACCGACCTCCTAGGAGCATTAATAAATTTGTATATAACTTAATTTTACAGCATCTATATGCTAAATATTAAAAATTCGAGAGACACAGTTAATACCAGTATGTAAAATTTGGTTCTATAAGTTGAAAATAATTTTTTTTGAATTGTAACACTATACTTTTATTTACAACGGTTAAATGTAAAAATCATAATTAAGGGTATAAATGATATCTAGTTACCCTAACACATATCCGAAATCTAATGGATAATTTTTATTCGAACAATAAAAAAAATACGATTAAAATATGATCCATTAGGACCACATGGTTTAGATTAGGACATTTCTTTTTATTTTATTTAAAGATGTATTAAAATAGTTAAATTCAATGTTTATTAACTAATACCTTTTTAATGTAGGGTTATCCCTAAGATAAATTCGACAATAAATATTCATTTGAATGATAAAACAATTTCCTACATAATTGTAATTTATGTATAATTTTTAGACTTCAAATATTAAAATTTAGTTATGTCACAATGATGATGCAGTAATTACCCTATTTATGAATGATTGAAATAATTGATATTATAAATATTCAAATAAATATAAATTTATAATTTTAATGAATTAAATTAATATTATATGATAATATGACATGTTATGGTTGATTAAATAAAATTTTTAATGTAATAATGCTGTTATGATTTTAACAAAAACAAAATACCAAATAGTGTCAAAATAGACATAAAAGTGTTTTTAAATCAAATGTTATATTATTAATTGATATTCTATTCATAAAAATATAAGGTTCGGACAAAATACTCATATAAGGTTATATATTTAAATAATGAACAACATAAGGTTTTTTTGGATTGTAATAGTATGTTTATTAAGGAGATAATATTAAAATAAAAATACACATGGGAAATGTCAAACTATTTAACTAAGAGTTAAATATATAAGATAACGTTTATATGATGAACTAATACAATCTAAAATCTATTTTTTTAGAGGTTTTCGACCCATACATTATTTATTCTTTAAATAATTCAATTTATAACCATTAAAAAGAAATAATTATTTTATTTTAAAATAATATTTCCAGCTTTTCCAAAAAGTGACCCTCACTTCTCTTATAAAAGCGAACATACCTTCTCTCAAATTCATACCATCAAATCTATTTGGCTCGGCCAAAACATGCCCAAGTATGCTCTAAAATATCTTCACTTATTCCTTGTGGATTTTTTTAGTCATGAAGACAACTTAAGGATCCATTTTTATCAATTCGAAATGAAGAATCCAAAGAAGAGGTAAATATTTAATCACATCTCTCACGTTATTTTCTTCTTCAACTTCCTCTTACTTTGTTGCTTGCAGTCTAAAATAACAACTCAAGTATCTCCTATATACTATGATGTTATAATAAAAATGATATAACCATATTCATTATTCTAGCCATCCTATAAATGTCAAAGTCTTCATACATGTGTACGTACATATTACATCTCCACATATTGGTCTAGTTTGTTATTCAAACACTTCATCATTTTTATGGGTATAATTATGAGTATAAATGATATAAATAATAAATATATCATGATAATGATTCTTTATGCATGATATACCATCCAATTATATATGATTTTAATATCAAGAGAATGATATTGTCGCTTGTTCGTACATACGGAATAACGTCTCATCGAACGCGATGAGATTCATTCCCCATCGTATCCATTCAATAATAATTTCATTTGATGATTAAATATAATTATTAATGAATTAATATAAATCTTAATACAAATAAGATACATCCAATCCAAAAAAAATAATACTTACGTCACAATTCAAATAAAGGAAAATGAATGACTGAACACCCGAAACGATGAACCTACTGAAATATCAATAACAAAGAAATATTAGACGATCTTTTATGATATCATATTAATTTATATGGTTCTTGACTAATTTAATAGAAATTATTTCTTAATTATACAAGATGTTAACCAAACTTTTACAATGGAATATTACTAGGTAAGGGTTAATTTCATAATCTCTTTATTATTCGAGGTAGTTTTTACATTAGTATCTACTTGGTCCTCATTATCATCCACATCCATGTATCTTAAAAATATATTCCAAAACATTTTTACTATTTACAATAATATTGGTTATAGTCATTTATTTCATTGTTTTACTTTTTATAAATGGATTGAAAGGAATCTATCCGTCATTTTCCAAACAAGGTACCTTATATCCTTTTCGGAAAAATTATGTTAAGAATGTATTTTTTAACTTATACGGGGTGTGTGGATATTTTCCACCATTATAGCATCATCGAAGCATCCCTTACAAGATTATAAGAATATATTAAAATAAAATTGTTTCTTTTTTATTTACATTACTTTTAATTTATTTAAAAATAGAAAGATATATTTCTCTCAAAAAGTATTGATTTTATCTATATCAACAACTTTTGAGGTACTTTAATCTTATTTGAAGTTGATTTATTATGAAAAAAACTTCCGAATTGTGTTGAATGTTTTGTGATATGTTTGATTGTTAATGTGCTATTTTTATACCATTCTTGGATTATGGATAAGTATTGAATTTTTATCTTGTTTTAATACTAATGATTATGTTATGTTTAAACTTTTCCAATTGAGGAATTCATTGGAATAAGTTATTGACGGGTGGAGCCCTCTATTGCTACTCGATGCATCGGTAGGTCTCATGAGACCAACTAGTGTCTGGTCACAATGTCTTGATAACATCTTATTTGTAACCTTGGCACAAGGCCTTGACTATGTATTTATGAAGTCTGCCATTATGCATTCTATCATTATGAAAGTAGCTATTGATATTGAATGAGATTATTAAACTAGTAGAATATCCATTTTAATATGTAAATTTAAAAAATTGAATTTTTCATTTCCATATTATGATGATGTTTATGTTTAACATGATTTTTTTATTTTTATACATTGAATTAAATTTTTATGCTTATTTATAAATGTTTTTGCTATATTGTTATACTTACTAAGCATCTGAGCACACCCATATCTATGTTTCATTTTTTCGAGGATGTAAAGAATTATATTATGGTTGAACTGTGTGGATATTTTAAGGATATAAGTGTTTTTAAAAAATGAAACAAATTTTTTTTCTTGTTTTGTTTCAGTATTTTTTAAAAAAAATATGATTGTATATATTACATATATGAAAAATAAATCAATGGGTCTTTCAGGGATTTATTTCTTTTACATGCCAATGTTATGTAATAATGAACCTTCACTAGGTAACTGGGGTATGGATGATACCATTTGAATCAAAGAACGATTAGAACAAACCATGGAAGACAGATTTAAAAAATTATTAGAAAACATTACCTGAAATAGACGTTGAGGATTATTATAGAAGAACTTCCTAAAATATTGGTATTGTAGAGATTTTTTTTCAGTTTACCAAGTAATAAATCCATGTCTGGATATAAGCAGGTAGAGGCAGATCTATCATAGAAGTACCAAGCTATAAATCCAAAAACGCTTCTTTGAGCTAGACTCGAACGGGAACAGGTGCACGACTATGGGCATTGCTTCACTCCTGGTTAGGATACCCTTCGGGTATATTCTATGGATACATCACATATTCCTTAAAATTTGATTTGAAGTGTTTTAATATAAGATGATAATAAATTACCTTGATAAAGATAATGTTGGTTTAGATTGAAAATAAGGTTTTATGGTATTCTCTAAATTATTTTATAACTCACACTATTTTTTCATGTGTTAGTCAATAGCTTGATTCCATGGAAGTCATTGTAACATTGATCATGATGTACAATGTGGGCATGATGGTAGAAATGAGCAAAGAAATGGAAATTTGATAGAAGTAAAAGTTATTGGGTTCATGAAGAATCGGTTTTCAAAAAATAAGATTATCAAAATATGTATTAACAAACTCACAGACTCAACAAAGAAGAGAAAAGCAATGAATGATAAATTCACAAGCAAAGGACACCATGGAGAAAATAAAGCTCAATTTCTATCATGTAGAAAATGTGAAAGGAGCCACCTAGTGAAGTGTCTCAATGGAAAACAGAAATGCTTTATGTGTGGAAATAAATACATAATGTAAATATTTGCCGAGGAAAAATAAATAGTACTATGGAAGAAAATAAAATTGATATTAATAATCCATTTACATTCATTTTACAAAAATTTCGTGTACCTATGAATTACTTGAGTGGATGACTTATTCTATAGGATATCCTTTTGGTCATGTAAGAACCTATTTGGAAATAAATGGTTGGTGAATTGTTTAAATTTATTATTGCTATTTGTTGATGCGATTACATTGGAATATTTTTCTCTTGTATGTGTAACCTGGATGTCTATTATTTTAAAATGATATTTTATGAAGAATTGACTTTTCAATCGTTTAAATTGTTATAAAACCCATTATGGTTTATATGATCCTTAAATTTGATGCAAATACACGTTATAAAATTTTTGGATGAAAAATATAGGTATGTGGTAACATTTGTGGTGAAATTAAGTTATTTTTATCTCATTTTGGGAACATTATAAAATATAGTATTTCGAAAAGGACAACCCGTAGACAGTGTGACAACCCTTCATGTCGGAAAAAAATGTGGGAATCGAACCCACAACCATAGTGCGATTGGAATTTATCGCCTACCACTGGACTACGTGAAGTCTCTGGTTATTGTAACTAATTCAATTTAGTTAAATGGTTTTATTTAACAATAATAACTTGGTTTGGTATATTATGTCTTATTTAATGGATATCCATAGTATAGGAAAATGATATGGTGATTAAGTGATAAATGTTATTTTGGAAGACGTTCTCTCTATTGGGAAGACCATATGCCTATGGAAAATAAAATCCTATGGGATTTCATTTGAAGAGTAATGTTGGATTCATATATATGTTATTTTTTTTATAAATATTTGGGTTATTTATGGAAATAATTTACCTATCATTGGGAATTTGTGATTATGTTAATTACTTTTTTGCATCTGAATTTTAGAGTAGTCTATCTTATTTATAGATACAATTTAATGTGGAATAATGCGTAATCAAATTTTTCTAGGTTTTTGGTTTCAATATTTGTTGGGATTTTATATAAATATTTTAAAGTCAATTTTTTATTGAATGGTTTTATTGATCTTTGGGTATTATTGGATTAATTCTGGAAATTAAGATTTGTATTATTTCTCTAATGGATTATCCTTTTCGGGGATCATCTGATCCTGTACTAACCATTTTTTATTTGGTTAATCAATAATTTCAAGGTAAATATAATTATAGTTTATCCTTTGTAGATCATGTGATTCTATATATGTTGATTCTAGCGCTTTTGGTGTGACCATGTCATCTTCAATACTCATCATTAGTAAAAAAGTTGAGTTAGTGATAGAAAATTATTAAAGGATGAAACTCTAATTAAAAATTAAGATATATCTTTAGGTTCATAGTCAATATCATAAATATATTCCTCAAAATTATGAAATGAAACAAAAAACAAAAAATGTTTTCCATTTACTTTTCATACCTGGAAACAAATAATCATTTATCCCATCACAACATTGTGGTTTTCATATTGTTAAATTTCTCCTGATATTTTTCCTATCACTATCCACCAGAAAATGATACTTATATTATCTTCCATATCAATGTTTTCCTACTTGGAATCTTAGTATTGGTTATCTCAGGTGACAATTGTACTTCCCACTTTTTCTTTTAAAGAGATAGTATTATTGACTTTATTTCTGATGTGGGACTTCCAATGAAGGTCCCAAGGTCAATTTTAAAATTGTGAGAACACAATTTCCAAAAGTGAAAAATTATGTAACACCCCATGTTTCCACAGTACATTTCCCGTTAAATAATGATATTGTTTTCTTGTATGCATTTTAAGATTCTTACACACCGCAACCAATCAAATTAGCAATTATGAATAGTAATATCGACTTTTTTAAAATTTATAAATTTTATAATTAAAAATGGAATTCATTTGTATATTCGGAATATAGAAATTAGATTATGGTTAATTGTAGGTATTTTTCAAAAAATGTTCAATTGTTGATGAATAGTGAAGAAATGTGTTATTGGTTAAAACCGTCTTTTTATTTAAATAAATAATTTATTTATTTTTGGCCAAAATAGATACATAATATATATATATATATATGTTCTTCATAAATCATTGGATTCATTTTATAATACGTTTAGATATAAAAAATATTATCGAACTATTTACTTTCTTTTACCCACCTCCTAGGGGAATTTGGAAATTTGTATAAAAATTAATTTTATCACTTCTGTGAGTTGAATTTTAAAAATTAGAGAGACACATTTAATATTAATTTGTAAAATTTTTTAAAGTAGAAGAAAATAATTTCTTGTGAATACTAAAATTTTACTTTTATTTACCACGGTCAAAAGTAAATAGAGTAATTAAGGGTAAAAATGAAATCATAATTACTCTAACACGTGTTTGAACTCTATTGGATATAATTAATTCGACCGAAAAAAACGTTTGATGAAAATTTGATCCTTTATCACCACTTGGATTAGATAAGGACATTTATTATTATTTTATTTAATGAAAGGAAAGACAGTAAAATTCAACGATTGTTATCTAATCCATTTGTAATATGGGGTTATACATTAGATAAATTCTATTATGAATATTAATTTTAAAGATAATAAATTTAGCTACATAATGGTATTTTATTTATAATTTTTACGTATTAAAACATTATTTATGACACGTTGATGATGCAATAATTACATTTTTAATGAATTGTTAAAATAAATGATATTATAAATATAAAAATAATTCAAATTTGAGAATTTTAATGAATTAAATTTTTTTTCATGGTTAATAATACATGTTAGGGTTGATTAAATAAATTATTTTCATGGTAATAATGCTTATATGAATTAAAAATATAAAATACAAAATACTATCAAATTTGACATAAAAGAGTATTTTAAACAAATATTATATTATTAATTTACATTCAATTTATAAAATTCAATGGTTCATCCAAAGGACATTGATAAGGTTATATATATTAATAATTAACCACATTCAATTCTCTTGGCTTGTTATAGTATGTTTATTACCAACATAATATAAAAATACATAGAGACTTGGTAAATGTCAAACTATTTAACTAAGAGTTAAATATAAAATATGAGGTTGATATGATGACCTAAAACTATCTAAAACCAATTAATTATGAGTTTTTAGACCAATAACCAGCTTATACTATAAATAATTCATTTTTGAGCCATTAAAAATCAAAAAATATTTTATTATAATATAATATTTCACGCTTTTCCAAATGTAACCATCACTTCTCTAAAAAAAGGTTACTTCCCCTTCTCCCAAATTCACACCTTCAAATACATTTGGCTCTTCCAACCCCTACCCAAATATCCTCTCAACTATCCTCCCTTAATCCTAGAGTCCTTAATTTAGTCCTAAATCAATCCTAAAGATCCATTTTTATTAAATCAAAATGAAGAACCCAAAAAAGATATAAATATTTCGTCAACTCTTTCAAGTTATTTTCTTTTTACACTTCCTCATTCTTTGTTTATTCCATTCTGAAGTAATAAAACATGTATCTTCTATATACTGTGATTTTATTAAAATAATTTTACAACAATATTCATTATTTAATCCATCCTATAAATGACAATGTCACATTACGTGCATACGTACTGATTACCGTCTCCGCGTTATGGTGTAGTTTGTTATTCAAACAATACATCATTTGAATGGGGATAATATGAGTATAAATGATGTAAATAAATAATATTACATGATAATTACTCTATGTATATCACATAACATCCAATTATATATGATTTTAATTTTGAATAAATGACATTATCGCTCGTGCGTACGTACAGATTACTGTCTCCACAAACGCTTTGAGATTCATTCCCCATCATATCCATTAAAGAATAATTTTCATTTGATGATTAAAAATAAATTTTAAAGAATTAATATAATTTTTAATAGAAATATGATAAATCCTATCCTTAACAAACATTACTTACGTAACAAAGCATATAAAGGAATAAAAATCAGTTAACACCTGAAACGATGATAGTACTGAAATATCATTAACAAAGCAATATTAATAGATCATATATATCAACATATTAATGTATATGGTTATTATATAATTTAAGATCAATTATTTCACCATTATATAGGAGTTTAACCTACCCTCGACCAATGAAAAGTACAAGGTAACGGTAAATTTCACAATATCATTACTATCTGAGGTTGTTTTTTCATAAGTATCTACTAAGACCTCTTTATAATCCACATCCATGGTTATTAAAAATGAATTCCAAATTTTTTTTCCTATTTACTAGACTAAGGGGTATAGAAATTTATACCATTATTTTACTTTTTATAAATGGTTTTAATGTAATATTTCCATCAATTTTTTAACAAGGTACTTAATGAAATTTTCGAAAAAAATTAAGGTAAGAATCTCTTTTTTTAACATATACTGTGGGTGTGACTATTTTCTTGCATCGTAAATTCATCGAATAATCCCTTACAATATTATAGGAATATTTTCAAAATAATTTTTTTATCATTTATAATTACATTACTTTTAAATGATTTCATAATAGAAATAGATATTTCTCTCAAAAAGTATTGCTTTCATCTATGTCATCGTCCATTGATGGATTGTAATTTTATTTGAAGTTGATTTAGTATGATACTGAAATTACATATTGTATTGAATGTTTTTTGATATGTTTTAATATGGATTATTCATTTTTATACCATTCTAGGTTCATGCATAAGTATTAACATTTCGTATGCTAGTTTTCATATGAATGATTATGTAATGTCTAGACGTTTTCATACGAGGAATGAATTGGACATAGTAAGTGATGGGTGGAGCCTGCTATAGCTCCTCAATGGATCAGTAGGTTTCATGAGACCAACTAGTGTCTTAGCACAAGGCCTTGAAAAAATATTATTTGTAGACTAGGAACAAGGCCTTGAATATTTATTTATGAAGCCTGGCATTTTACATTCCATCATTGTGAAAGTAGTTATTGATATAACAAGTGATTATTAGACAATAGAATATCCATTTTTATAAGAAAATGGAATTAATTGATTTTATAATTGCCAAATTATGATGACGTTCAAGTTTAAATGGATTTTGTTCTATTTTTATACATTGCCTTAAATTTTTATGCTTATTTTTGAAAGTTTCTTCTATATTGTTATCCTTACAGAGCATCTGAACTCACCCATATCTATGTTTTATTCTTCCCAGGATGTGAAGAATTATTTTATAGTTGACATGTAGGGGTTGGCTAAGGATGTAAGTGTGTTTAAACAGGTGACAAAATGTTGTTGATGTATTTATTTGAGGATGTAATGTAAAACTTAAGAGTGTATCTCGTACTTCCAAGTATAGTAAATTGATCAGTCTTTATGGACATTATTCCTTGTATCATGCCAATGTTATGTAAATAGGCACTGACTCTATGTAACAAGTGCCAGGGAGTTACAGATACTAAATGAGACATTGAATAATATATATATATATATATATATATAATTTTATTTATTTAAATTAATATTTATATATCAACAAGTATATATATGTAAATACAATTTATATAAATTTGTTATAGAATATATAATATTTAATTAATCTTATTTTATTAATTTTATATTGAAAAATTAATCAAATTTGTATTAGTCAAAGAAAATTTATAATAGAATATTATATACCTTAAATGAAAATGTTATTTATAATTAATATAAATATTATTCATCAGTATTTTTTTGAAACAATTATATGATATATAGATGCACAGATTTATTTAAATATATTATTTATATTTGAATATTTATATTTATATTAAAATTAAATAATTCAATATTATATTTATTTTAATTTTTATATGTGGGTCTGTATGTCTGTGTTTATGTCTATGTTATAATTTGTGTACATGTTCATGTATGTGTGCATATAAATTCATATATATCTGTGTTTGTGTGTGTGTGTGTTTGTTTGTGATTGTTTGTGTGTGTGTCTGTGTGTCTGTCTGTGATTTTGTATGTGAATGTGTATGTGAATGAATTCATAAATTTTTATTATGTTTATATGTATGTGCAAATATGTTTGTATGTGTGTATGTGTTTTGGTATTTACATGTGAATGTGTTTGTATGTGTATGTGTATATATATAAGTATCTTTAAGTATATATATGCATGTTTATTCATGTGTGCATGAATGTATATGTGAATGTATATGATTATGTTTTTGAACATGTGTATGAGCATGAATATGTGTATATGTGTATGTTACTCTTGTATGTGTGTGTGTAGTCATATGAATAGATGTGCATGCATGTGCATGCACTTGGATGTAATTATATGCATGTGTATGTAAATGCAAATACATGTGTATCTGTATGAATATACATTTGTATGTGTATATTCATGTGTATGTGTCTGAGTATGATTTTTTGTATATGTATTTTTCTATCTTGTCTAGGTATGTATAAATATGTATGTATGGTCTTGCATTCATATGTATCTGTAAGTATGAGTATGTTTATATGCCTATGCCTATGACTATGTGTATGTGTATGTGTTTTTATATGTGCACATGTATATTGTGTATGTATATGTGTATATTTATTTTTTATTATTGAATTTATATTAATTATTGGTTTTTAATAGCTATCTTTTTTTAGTTTTTTAAATAATTTATTCATTTTTATTACATATTTTTTTAATATTTTTTCAATATATTCAACTATGATATATATTTAAATATTTAATGTAATTAAGAAATTTTAACAGTTATTAAATTTTATAAAGGATAAAAAAATATTTTATTTTAAATACAATACTATAAAATTGGGTTTTGGAGGCCCCTTGCTCAAGAGACCGCCATTGGGGGTCACTATTGGTACCCTGTTGCGACCGCTAACAGGGATCACAGGGTTTCTCCAAAAAAAAATTGGCGCCCCTCCCCATCACCCCTATCCGGAAGCATACCCCATCACAACCACTTATCCCCTCCCATGTTGCAATGACTCCTCCTATGGCACCCCCGCACCGACTCCCCTCTCTCGTTGCACTGATGATGCCACACCGGCAATGCCACACCGCCTCCACATTGGATCACTACTAAAATCGTCACCCATCCCATCACCCACCGCACCACCACTCCCCTTCCTCAGTGCACCACCTCCACCTCACCGAAAACTCCTCCTGCACCCCGATTCCATCAGAAATGATCCACCCCCTCACTGCACATCCCTTGACTTCGGCTCCCCTCCATTTCCCCTCATGTCCCTCACACCACCACCTCTGACACCCCCTCGGTTCTGAATTTTTCACACTATTAGATGCGCCCCAATTTCCTTTTAAATGCTTAAATTTGAGTAATTTGCAACAAAAAAATGTCATTCATAAATATTATATGAATATTTTTGGTGAAAAAAAGTTTGTAAATGGAATTTCATGTGTATATGTGATTTTGTGAATGATGAATTATAAAACAATGTGTGTTGACAGTGTCTGTGTGTGTGTGAGAAGACTTCACACATTACATGAGGTTGAAATTTACATACAATGAGGAGTCCATGTATATTTTGATTAGATTGATATTAATTTGTGTAGTTATTTGATTTATACCATTCATGATTTTATCACATGTCTATGCGTGTGTGTGTGAATCCCTTGAGAAAATCTTTAAGGTTTGGCCACATTAGAATGCTTACATAGCCCATGATACCCTTGTTTGTGTTTGATTACATGAGATTTTATACAGTATGTTATTATTAATATTATTGGATGATGCTTTATATTATATTATATGTTTCAATGTGACGTACTTTGTATATTTTATATTGTGTTGTTCTATGCAGGGTAACAATGTTATCGGTGTACTCTTCGTGGCTCAGTTCCCCTAAAGGTGGAGTGTTATAATATGATGTATGTTCCATGAATATGTGATTGAGATATATGATGGGTATATTTTATTATTTTATCCTCACATTTGGTCATGGTATACTTATGTGATCTGAACCTAGTGGTGACAAAGGGGCATGACAATATTCAAGGAAATGATTTGAGATGTTGTCTTGGGATATGAAGGTCCAAGGGAGTGTAAATTTTTTTTGGCCTTATGGATTAACTAAGAGAGAGAAGGGGCATGATGGGATTCTATTCTTTGACATGATACTCTTTCATTTTTTCTGTTTTGGAATACATTATTTGAAATTGTGGTTGTCTAAGTTCATGAATTTTGTTATAACTACATTTATATCATGGACCTAAATTTTTTTTATAGAATACCCACACTGAACATGGTTTTGATTTTTATTTCATGCACATTTATTTTTTATCTCAAAAAAACTCTTAATCCAAGGCATGTTTGTTAAGAAAAAATAGGTTTTTTCCAACTACTTTCGTAATCCAAAAATGCATGGGCATCTCAATGAATGTGAAAACTTCATAGTCTAGGATACAAGGGAATGACCCAGATGATAGGGGTAGGTTACAGAGAATGGTGTATAGAGGTAGAATAGGGTTTGTATATAGAGTGATGTATCAATATTTTTTCACATTCTTATTATTTATCATACTTTTATTGAGATAAAAATTATGGGGTATTTTGGTTTTTACTATATGATTTGAGATACTCACCATGGATTAGGATTTTTCATTGTTTATTGAATCAATTATGTTATTGTTTGTCCTTTTAATTATTGATACTAATGGTATATTTTCAGCACAGATGAAATTTAGAAACTTACTTCTAGTAACAAACATCTTTCATAAATGGATACCATCTTGAGGTCTTCAAGAACACTTTCGTGGACCCAATGATCCGGCATGGGGCATCACATAAATTGTCCCACATATTCACTATTGTTAACAATAATGAAGATAGATTGGTACTTTTTTTCTAGAATTTTATAAATGTGATACTATCCATGATATATATTAGTTTTTCTGTATAAATTATTGAATGATTTCTTGCTTTGATGGTTAATCATTATTTCCTCTGATATAACACTTTTAATGTCAATCCAAGAGGCAGTGAGAAATTATTTTTACAATGATACCAATTCTTCGAGTTTGAGAAGACAGTTCATCAGTAATTTATTTTGGGCACATTCATCAAAAATTATATTTTTTGACTTGTTGGTTGGTTTTAAATTAGTCTATAGGAATAGTAGTTGATTATTTGTATTTCATGAATTTTTTCATGTACCACGTATTCATGTAGGTTATGATATTTCTTTCAGGAAAATTGATTACTCCATGGTTAATTATAGTAAAAATTCAATCTTAATATATTATATTTAATATAGATTCATCATTATATTTAATATAAAATCATGGTGTAGATGACATGGGATTTCACACCCACTCCATTTCTATTCTATTATTTATTATTCAGATATATAAATTGTTTATTTAATAAATGGTCTACATGAAATTGGCCTGTAATTATTTTAAATAAATTTGACATAAAAAAGGAATGTAATATGATTTCTTGTGTAAATCTGTGTTATATAGATATTATTATGTAAAAGAGTTGGATTGATCATCCAAACCAAATATAAAGACTATTTCAAAAGCAATATGCAGTTTATTGAGTCAGCTAGAGTATTTCAAAGTGACCTAATTTGTTTTCCATGTATAAAATACTCCATCTAATATCAATTCACATGATATACCATGAGGGATAATCTATTCTTGAACGGGTTTTTGAAAAATTAAAAGAGTTGGACTCGTTATGTGAAAGAATATATTCGTTTTAAAAATATAGATGATGTTAATATGGATGTTGATGGGGGGATGAATGGTACAATGCATTAATACGATACTGAAATGGAATGTGGGTTGGATCTTAAAGGAATTTACATCTAAAATGTTGAGATTGGTGTGATAATTCTATGCTCTAGTGTAGATTGGGATTCGAGGAGGTTTCATGAAGTACTCGATGATGCAAATACTGAATTTTATCGTTTATTTACTTCGTAAAATATATTTTTAGTTATCGCGGAATGTTTATATTTGATTAATTTGAATTAGTGGTCAGACACATCATTCGACATGCTATTTGTGTCATTGAAAAAGGTTCTTCTGGTCAATGATATGATTCCTGAGACATATTACCATGCTCATATGTTGAAAGAAAACATATGTATTACATATGAGTACTAGATGAATTTGAAAACAAATTTATATTGTTAAACAAATTAACATCCCAATTGGATATTTTTATGTTCATTGGTGCTTCGAGGTTGAAAGGGAACAAGAAAAATTAGTCACCACAAATTCTGACTGAAAACCAGGAAAACTGATTTCAATAATGTAGATTCATTAATTTCCCCCAAATATGAGGTTGAATATATTTTCTATGCAATATAATGTTTTTAATTCAATTAGTTGGTATGAAAAAATAAATAGGGAATGTGATATGTTAACCCACGTGGAAGATTCTACTGCATGCAAGGATTTTAATAAGAGGCACCCCATCTTTTCTAAGGATGATTGTAATGAACGATTGGGGTAGGTAGTAGACAATTTAAATCCATTCAAGTATATGGTTTGTGATACTCATTTCACCAAGATTGTGGTGTTGTTACCATATAATATTCCTCTCTGGCATTGTGTGAAGCAACAATTTATATTATTTTCCTCACTTATTGATGGATCTAGAAGAATCGGGGGTAAGATTGATGTTTACCTACCTCCATTGATTGATGAGTTGAATGAATTTTTGCGCTATGTTGTGAGGAATTGTGACAATGAAACAAATTAAATGTTCAAACTACATGTTACATTATTATGGACATTCAATGAATTCTTGGTATATAGAATATTTATCAGGAAGCAGTACGAAAGGAGATGTTTCATACCCTTGTTGCAATAAAATTTAAAAAACAAATTCGTATACATTCCATAAAATGTCCATTCATGGGTCACAAACGTATTCTCCCCACTATGCATAGATTTCAAGAGGACAGAGTTACATTTAATGGTTCTAGAGAGTTCATCCTAGCACCTAATATCAGGACAGGAGTCAAAATGTTATCGCATATTGACGAAGAAAACATATACATGGTATATGGATTTTATTATTTTGTGGCAAATCCATTACCGAATATTCATGTTGCATTTAGAAAACATAATAAAAATTGAAAAACCAAAATATTCATTCGAATCTATCCTTTTGGAAAACATACATTCTAAGGAATAATTGGGATGTAATGGACATTGAAAAAAATATTTGTGATATATTATTGTGCACCATTTTAGGTGTCAGTGGAGAATAAAAGTACCATGTTAATTCATTTCATGATTTTGAAGAAATGGGTTTATGGATACACTTGAATTTATAGTTAGATATTGTAAACAATGAATATATTCCATCTTCACAGCATAATATGACTACAAAGGAGATAGAGACATTTCGTTCAATTTTTACGATGCTCAAGGATCCTGATGGTTATTCTTCTATTAATTCAATGCATGTGAATATGATGAGTAAGACATTGAAAGGGATGAAAATTCATGAAAATCACATACAACATCAGTAGATGATTCCAATACAATATTTTGATTGTTTAAGTCACAATTTTTTTCTACTGTTTATTTAGATGAGTTATTTTTTAGATAGCTTTGTTAATGAAATCAACGAATGTGTGATTTAAAATATTTGCAGGAAGAATTTGTACTTCCACGTTTTCACTTTGAGAATCTTCTTCCCACACATATTTTGATGTTATGGTTCATTTTAAACTGAATATAAATGATGTGGAAATAGAAGATAGTCCAGTGCAATTCATGTGGATGTATCATATTGAGCAGTATATGAATGCATTGAATAGATTTGTATGCAACATAAACTGTCTAGAGGCATAAATAGCCAATGATTATTTGAAGGATGAGTTTACTAATTTTTTTTATAAAATTATCTTATTTATTTGGAAAAAAATTAGATAATTCATATCAAGTTCATAATTTTCATGTTAGAGAATAAACCTTATTTGATATTGACAACCTCGAGTGGATACAATCCCATCGATATATCTTGTTCAATACTCCATAGTTTTCACCATCAATGAAGTATGTGTCTTACTACTTTTATGTTTTAACTATAACATGATTTTATTTCATAGGTTGATCACTTAATCATCACTTTATCATATGTAGGAAATCATTAATGAGCTAAATGAAGATATTTGTTGTGGGACTCAGAATCAAATTAAAAAATCTCAATACTTGTCATTTCATGATTGTTTCAAGGAATTTGTATGTATAAATTTAGTTTATTTATGAGTGATGTATTATATTAATTTCATTCGGATTATATAATTATTGAATTTTTAGAAATATGTCAGTTCAAAACCTATGGTAGTTAGGTGACCTCGTGCTAACTGAAGAATTAATCCAACTAGATGAGGTTCCGTCTATAACAGATCATTATTATAAAGCTATAGACAATAGTGGAATTATATTTTTCATTAATGATGTTGATGATAATTTAGAAATTTAAAACTGTGCCAATAGTTTTCCATTAGTTTATTCTACTTATTACTGTGGTCAATTGACAAACATCATTGATGTTATATATGCACATGGGTTGAAGATCTTTTTGTTAAAGTGTAATTGGGATGATCAAGTGTGTGGAAGTAAAGTTGATAAATATCAGGTTAAATTTCTGAATTTTTGCATTATGTTATAAATAATTTAATGTGTTGATAATGAACAGTTCATTTTGAATTCACTAGCAGAGCAAGTAATCATTGTTACTTTGCATTTGAATCCTTGTAGGCATGTTGTTGTGAAAATGTCCTGACAAAGAGTGTTTTTATTTGAACGTGATTAACCCGATATTGTTCACTTTGTTTCACAATATATTGATCAACATATTTTAGGTCAATGTGAAGAAGATATTTAATGGGTTAGAGTTTCCATTGAAGGATAAACAATCAATTTTTATTTTTAATGAACGCTATAATTGTTTTCCTGATCTTCAATTTAAAGAATTTTATTAAAAAATTTGAAACATCCAAAAACTAAATTGTTACAGAAGATTTTGTATTAATTTTGTGTAATAATCAACCCCTCAACCTAGAAAACCCCCACCCCAACCCCTCCCCCAGCCCCGGACAACCCCCACTCCCAACCCCCTAGATAGCGTCTCCTCCCCCTACTAACCACAAATCCCCCAAAACACCCCACAAGACAAACCCCACTCCCCATCGCCACATTGATTATGTGATAATTTTGTAACTTATTTTTAGTTGATCTTAATAGCACAAATTTTCTATGTCTTAATATCCAATGATCTTGTGTTTTGATTCCTTATATATCATGTATCTGACATTATTCTAGGGGATGATCTTTTGAATTGATATGATGTTGCTGGTGTGTTTTCATTGAGTTTCATAATGAGATACACATTACTAAATTAATTTTCATTATCAGATGTGATTATAATAAATGAAAATCGGAATCAGGGACAATATTTTTAACCTTATTTTTCTTCCTTTTTTATGGATTCCCTTGCGGGAATGTGTGAACCATGATATTGGTATCGGTTTCCATCAATATAATAAATTGGATTAACTATATTTATTATGATTAATAATTTTATTTCTATATGATATTGAAATGACTGATTACTATGAGCCAATAAGTTTTGGTTTTTTTGTTTCATGTATGATATAATGGTTGATGATCCTAAAGAGATCCATTTAGATGATGTTTATGGCCATTGATAGTGGTGTTTGTCTATAGTAGTTCTTTAAACAACTGTGTACCCTATATATCCCCACCCCAATCCCCTCGAATAGCTCCACCCCCACCTTCATATCCCCTCCACCTGGGCAACCCCAATCCTGAACAATCCACCCAAAAAACTCCCCCGAGGACTACACCCACCCCCAAACCATGGGAAACCCCACCCCACTCCCCACTACACCTTACCCATCACCCAGCCCCCACCCACAAAAAAACTAATCTCGTACAACCCCCCCCCCAACCCAACTCCCTGCAGAGACCCACCCTACATATCCTAAATAGACTGAACCCTACCTACACATCCCCTCATTTAGGGCAATACCCCATGGACACCCCCCCCCCCCGCTCTGTGACACCCACACTGAAAACTCCTCCCGGACAGCCCCCCACCACTACACCTGGATCGACCCAACCCACTACCCCAGGATAGCCCCACCGCAACATGCACATCCCCCACCACTTAGACAGCCACCACCCCCAACCCCCCCCCCCTAGAAAACACCCCCACCCCCACCCCCACCTGCACATCCCCTCCCCAGTACATCCCCTCACACCCCACTCCAAACCCCTCTTAGACACCCCCACACCCTAAGCCCATAGAAAGCCCCAACCCACTCCCCCAAACAACCCCACTCAAACTACACACCCCCCTCACATTCACAACCCCTCCATGTGGACATCCCCCACTCCTCCACTCCTAATCCCCTCTTGGACCTCAAACTACCTGATATCCCACCACCAAAAACTCCCATTAGAAAATAGCCCCATACCCAACCCCAGGACGATCCCACCTGAATTCCCCCAGCCACCCCAACCCTACCGGCACATCCCCATCACATGAACAACCCCTCATTGGACAACCTCCCCCTACCAGATACCCTACCCAAATAACTCCCCTGATGATCTACCATTCCCCCACCCCCATTCCCTGAATAGTCCCACCCTTATCCCCCCGTACAACCCCCACCCCCAGCCCATAGATGACCCCACCCAACTCCTCTCGGACCGCCCCACCCACACCTCCATAGCCCATCCCCAACTCGCGACCCACCATTGGACAGCCCTTCCACCCCACCCCAACTTGGAGAATCCATCCACCGAGACCCCCCCTTGTAAGAACCCAGATCTTTTGGTATGGTACTCTTTTCCTTTTTCTGGTGTTTTTAAGAAAAATGAACTTTCTCGAAATTTTTGAAGCACACGCCCTGTAATTTCTGAGTACACACTGTGTACTGTTTTCTAGCTCGAAGCCGTGTTCGGGCCATGACTGGGCCAAACACCCAGTTTGTAAGGGTTAGGTGGAGGCCGGTTAAAGCGGAGTACAAAAAACTAATGTACACACCATGAAATTTTTTTCATTAAACAGACTGGGGTCACGCCTAACCCTCAAATTTGTCTTATTTTCTACATTTCGTTTGCCCGAGAGAGACTGTACGAACTGATCTTCTATGAGCTCCCGCCTCTTCCTCTGTTCTCTATTTCGAGCATGGTCGATTGCGTTGGAGTCGATGTGGTCAGCTCTCCATTCTGCTTGATTCTTGTTTCTTGATTCCCCCTGGTTTTCATGTTATCGTTGGTTGAGAATTTTGTGCGTTTTCTCAGATCTACGTCGTTCTAAGGGGAATCCTTCATCGTGATTCACGTATATCGATCTCCTCGAATCGAGGTAGGCGGTTTGTGCCTTTCTATATATTGTGGATGGATATTTTGCGCAAATTCCACCAATTCCATTAAACGAGGAATTTGGGGTTTCCTGTTTTTGCCCTGCTTTTTTCCTACTTTGCATGATTTCTTTAGTAGAGGTTGATGCTTGTGAGTAGTGTAAATTATTGTGTGCTTAGGTTGCTTTTCCATGCTTGTTTTTCTTCCTAGGCATTTCACCAGTTTCCATGCCTAGTTGTAGGATTGTGGACTGTTGCCCTGTTATGCTGTTGAGCCATAGTTTATAGCCATGTAGTTCATGAGGTTTACTTGGATGATGTACACCCATGCTGAGTATGTTTTACCATTCACTCAGGATAGTGAGAACCCAGAGTAGTAGACCAAAGGGAAAATTTATGGAAGGGCTTCTCCAGAGTGTCTATTAATTACGATGTGAGACCACATGTGGAATTGACGTTGAGTGCTTCCTCAGAGAGTCTGTAGTTCCTCGACGTGGGACACATGGGGAATATACATTGAGTGCTTCCCCCGATATCCTTTAGCACGATACAAGACTATATGGGTATTTTACTGTGACTGGTTCCCCAGAGATTCTATTAATTTCATAGCTTAAGCAGAGGGGTGAGATTGTGTGTGCCTCCTAGAGAATTTCTAGTACTTATAGGTTGAACCATAGGGGTTAGGCGGTGAGAGCTACCCAGAAGGTTACATATTTTATTCTTGTTGCTGGATGTTTTCCTGTGTACTTTATTCATTAGAACTGTAGATTGAAGTTGTTTGTCCTTTTCTGTTTACTTCTTCTTCTTTTATTACTTACCTTGTATTCATTGACTATTAGGCATAGATCTTTGGGTTATTTCCTACTGGGATTGTATCCCACACCCTTTTGGGCCCTACTTTTGGCCCCAAACAGACAATATTGTTGAAGGTATAGATAAGGGAATGTTACCTTCTACTTCAGGTTCTTGATTGCACTAGAGCTGGAGAGCATGGGACCGAGCCGTGGCTCGCGATGCTGAGAAGTATATTATGTTTTCCTTTCACTTTGTTTTTCAGTTGTATTCCAGCTCATTGTTGTGTTTGCAGTTTTTGTAGATACTTGTATCCACTGCATCCCTATCATCATCTATATATATATATATATATTCATTGCTTCTGTTGTTCAGTTCAGTTGTCATATGTTGTTTAGTGTTTGTGCTATTGCGTATGATTGTTATTCCGCTGTGTACTTACCTAATGGGTGCATAGTTTTCCCACCGACTGACCATGTCCCTCGCTGCTAGTTGGCCTCCTCTGGCATTTGGGGAAATGTGAATGAGGACATGTGGCAATCTGGGTACAGGGCACTAGTGGAGGGGCTCCGAATTCGAGATGTTACATAGTGGTATCAAATGAGTTCGTTTCTCTTGCTTTCTACTTGGAGTCTTTAGACAGGGATAGGACAGATTCGGTACTTGGCATTAAGCTGTTCTCAGGATTAGCTAACCCGTGTATAGGGAGAAGCCATACTACCTCATTAATTGCAGTTTTTGCAGGTTTTGAGATTTTATGGTTGTTCTGATTTCACCTAGAGTGATTCACATGACTTGTGCTATTATTTTTTTGATACTTCAGTTCTATTTCATTCATAACCCGATGAGATGAAGTTATGTCATCTCCTGCATCATATAGGCACCTGTAGAAATCAGATGTCATGTATTCTTGTCATGCCATCTAGGGGGAATTAGTGATTTCATGCTATTGTGATAGACTATGTGTAGATTATGCAGGTTGTTGTGATAGATGCTTGATAGATTCTCTACTTTCATGTTAGAAAACTGTTTGTTTTGTTCCTTCCTTAAAATAAACTCCAAATTTTGGTTATTGAGGTGTTATGGGCCTTCATTAATCGAATCATGGTGGATCATGATAATTTTTTCTCTTGTATATGACTGTAGGAGATTCCAGTCTATGATTCTTAGGGAGTATGGGCCCTCACTGATCGGAATCTGCCACCTCCTTCCTTTATTTCTAGTGTTTCTGTAATTTTTTGTAGTTTCTGAGCTACAACACAGAAAAACCCAGAATACACGGCGTTTACATTTTCTATACACGTCGTGCAGTTTTGAGGCTATGTCACTAACCATGTAAGCAAAACACGGTGTCATAAAAGTAACCTCGGGAACATGGCATGTACGGTAGGTACACACCGTGTAAGTTCAGAGCCGTGTACCTGGAATTGTCACTAAAAATACTGTCCATCATTACCTTCTTTTCCACACACCGTGTTTGTTTGGAACACGCCATATAGTCTTGTCCAGGTACACGGCCATGTCACGAACAACAGAGGACGGTGTAACCATCGCCTATACACGTCGTGTTTTTTATGAGCATGTCGTTTAAGGTTCATCCGTGTAGATGACCATGTGATTAACAACGCAGGTCGCCGATGAATTGTCTAGTACATTTCGTGTTTGGTTCAAACATGTCGTGTAGTCTCAGGTTGAGTCAGACCGTGTCGGTTAGCTGTCTAAAGAGACTCGGGAAGGGGAATGGTTTCAAGTACATGCTGTGTATTGGGGTCAACATTCCATGTAGTTGAGGTGTTACACAACATGAAGGGAAGGAGTACACACCCATGTCAGTGGTTTAAGAAGACACATCTTGTAGTATTTAAACACATCATGTAGTCGTGTTTTGCAATCTTGTGTGTTTTTATTTCCTTGTTCACATTTTTTCTCTTGTGTTCTTCATCCTTGTTTTCTTGATCTAAGGTGTGCTAATGATCATTCAGAGGTATTCTTCCGAGACGTCCTATGGTCATACGTCTGTCATCAGACAGTGATCGGATGAAAGATATGGCTAATCAGGGACTTCCGGGCGATCCTCCAGTCAGGCCACCCTTGGCACCGGCTGCCATTCCAGTTGTAGGCGCGAATGCGTAGTTCAGGGATTGTTTCATGAGGATGATGCAGTCCTTCTAGGGAGCACCACCTCTTTCCATGTCTATGGAAAACCTTACGTGGGTTTTTCATCAGTAGCATCCTCCCATGTTCTCATGGGAAGGATGACCTCAGGCTGTAGAGTCATGGATGGAAGTCATGTTGATCATCTTCCAGCATCTGGAAATTCCTCTATAGAGGCGGGTCAATCTCGCCAACTACATGCTCCAAGACTCCGCCATGTTGTGGTGGTACATGATCTCACAGGTGGGACAACTACATGTTATGGCTTGGGAGGAGTACCAGTGTGTGTTCAATGACTACTTATACATAGAGAACCTGAGGGCCGACCGAGCCCAGGAGTTCATGAGCCTAGAGCAGGGTATTGTTTCTGTCATGGAGTATTCCGCTCGTTTCACCAAGCGGCAGCGCATCACACCCCTCTACGATGGGAGTGGAATGTTCATAGCAAGGATGTTTGGTTATGGTCTCAGGTGGGAAATCCACTCACAGGTGAACATCTTCCAGCTGAATTCCGTTACATCCATCGTCAACGAGGCATAGATTGTGGAGCGCAATCTGAGAGACTCTAGAGTTGCGAGCCAGGGAGTTTCTGCTTCCAGAGCTAGTTTTCCTCTAGATGACAGCAAGAAGCGCCATAGGGAGCCTAAATGTTGTGATACAAGGAAGCGAGATGCATCGCCAAGCAGCCATCTGATATGATAACAGTGTGGCCGGTCAGGGAACATGAGTCTGCAATGCAAGAGGGACCCCGTGGAGTGCCGATCTTGTGGAAAGATGGGTCACCTTCAGCGTTTCTGTCAGGTTTTCTCACCAGCAGCTGGTGACCAGGGTTCTTCCATGACTCCTCATTCAGGAGCAGCCCTTCCAGTTTCTCACTAGTCGTGGAAGTGGAGTTCTTCTATCCGTTCGGGCCAAGGTGGAGGTCGAGGCCATGGTGGTCAGCCATCAGTTCCTCAGCACTAGTAGGGAGGTTCACCTCAGAGTGGTCAGCCAAGGATGCAGGGTCGCAGTACATGCCAATATTTTTCCATGGAGCAGACTTATCAGGAGTAGGATCTCGACCCATATATTGTTCGAGGTAGGATTTTAGTAACCTCAGTTTTATATTCACCCCTTTTCGATATTGGTGCTACACATAGATTTATCTCTGTTGTTGTTGTGGAGAGCCTTGGACTCTGCATATTTTCTTCACCCAACTAGCTGACACTAGACACACCATTGGGGACGAGGAAATCTAGTGTATGCCAGTGTAGAGAGTTCCCTCTCGAGGTTTTAGGGTATCGATTCTTATGGGATATCTATCTCCTAGAGATTACATTCTATGATGTTAGCCATGGAATGGACTGGTTGATTCCTTCCAGGCAGTCGTTGACTGCTATCAACGCAGAGTGAGTTTCTTCTCACTAGAGGGTGAATCATTTCATCATAGAGGTGAATGGGATGTTTAGGCGAGTCCAGTAGGACTCGAGCATCATGGGGTAGGAAGGGTGATGAACCAGATTGCTAGTATTTATATGGATAACCAGGGGACTCCACAGTTGGACATTCCTCCAGTGGTAGATCGCTTCCATGACATCTTTCCAGAGGAATTTTCAGGATTACCTCCAGAGCATGAGGTAGACTTCTCTATTGATATTGTTCCAGGAGTGGCACCGGTGTCTATTCCTCTCTATAGGATGGCCACACATGAGTTACAGGAGCTCATGAAGAAGTTGGAGGAGCTACATGCATAGGGTTTCATCCGTGTCAATACTTCTCATTGGGGCTCACCTTTCCTATTTGTGAAGATGGCAGATGGTACCCTTCGGCTTCGTGTGGATTATTTAAAGCTGAAACAGTTGACTGTCAAGAACCGATATCCTTTGCCGATGATTGAATACCTTTTCGATCAGCTTCATGGAGCCGGGGTGTTCTCGAAGATAAACCTCTGATAGCCTTCCAGAGCAGCTATGGTCTTTACAACTATAGAATCATGCCATTTGGTCTCACAAATTCACCTACAGTTTTCATGGCACTGATAAACCGAGTGTTCCAACCTTACATGGACTCATTTGTCATGATCTTCGTGGGTGATATCTTGGTGACCTCTCACACTCGACATGACCATCCCACACATCTTGATATTGTTTTGGGTACACTAAGAGATAATCATCTTTATGTTAAACTCTCAATGTGCCACTTCTGGATGGATTAGATTCACTTCCTGGGTCACGTCATCTCAGATGTAAGAGTATCTGTGTACCCAGAGAATGTAAGAGCTATAGATTCCTCGGAGCAGCCGAAGAACGTCTTTGAGGTACGAAGCTTCCTAGGGTGAGCTAGATACTGCAAATGCTTCATTCAGGACTTTTCTCATCGAGCATCACCTTTGACAAGTTTGACCAAGAAGGGGGCAATGTTCTTATGGTCATATTCTTGTGAGTCAGCCATTCAAAAGATGAAAGGGAGGTTAACGTCAGCACCGATACTAGTCTTTCCATAGTTAGGTAAGAACTAAATTGTTTACTATGATGCTTCATGTATCGGGTTGGGAGTTGTGCTTATGAAGGGGGTGGAGTCATTGCATACGGGTCTCAGCAGTTGAGGCCACATGAGAGGAACTACTCTATGCATGATTTTGAGTTAGCACCTGTTGTTCATGACTTGCCATGTTGGAGACACTATCTTCTGGGAGAGCACATTGTGGTATTCACTGACCACAAGGTTCTCAAGTATATCTTTACTCAGCGCGATCTGATTCTGAGGCAGCACAGTTGGTTTGAGTATCTACAGTCTTTTGGATTCAAGATCGCATATATGCCGGGTAAGGGCATCGTAGTGGATGATGCGTTGAGTTGGAGAACACAGATTCAGGAAGTTCAGGAGGCCAGCTGTGAGTGGCAGCTGATGGCTCTATTCTCTGAGATGCATCTAGAGGTTCACGAAAGACAAGTACATACATACATGTCTTATGTAATTTTTTCCTCTACATTTCTTGATCGGGTACAGATGAGGAAGCTATCAAACCCATAAGGCTTAGTCCTGTAGGTTATTGAATCAGGAGAGGACCCTCTTCCCATATAGACAGTTGGCGAGGATGAGATATTGCATTTCTAGGGATGCGTATGGGTGCCAGCAGATATATGTGAGGAGCTGATGCGGGATTTTCATTCCTCAGTTTGGGCAGTCCATCCTGGCATAACCAAGATGTATCGAGATATTCATCCCAAATACTGGTGGTCAGGTATGAAAAAGGATTTTGCCGATTTCATCATGAGATGTTCTACTTGTCACCGGGTGAATGAATCACATCAGTGACCAGCATGCCTTTTACAGCAGTTACCTATTTCGGAGTGGAAATGGAACGACTTCATGATGGACATCATGACTGGTTTGACGAGGTTGCCTCAAGGGAATGATGTTGCTTGAGTTGTCGTTGATAGGCTTACGAATGTTGCTCACTTATTGCCGATAAATGATACCTTTAGTGTTGATGATCTGGGATGAATTTATATCTGGGAGATCGTTCGTCGACATGGAGTCCCTCACACCATCATTTCTGATAGGGATGTGCGCTTTACCTCTCGGTTCTGGAAGGGAGATCAGAAGGCCTTGAATACACAGGTACATTGGAGTATAGCATACCATCCCCAGACTGATGGCCAGTCTGAGCGAATGATCCAGGTGTTTGAGGATATGCTCCGAGCATGCATACTAGACTTTGGAGGTTCTTGGGAGAAGAATATCCCTCTGGTGGAGTTCTCCTACAAAAACAGTTTCTAAGGGAGCCTTCAGATGGTCTCATTCGAGGCTTTGTACGGTTGGCCTTGCCGATCACCCTTATGCTTGCTGGAGGTAGGAGAGGCAGCCCTGCTGGTAACACATCTTGTTCAGGATACCTCAGAGCAGAAAAAGATGATTCGGAAGTGGATGGCTATAGTGTAGTTTCGACAGAAGTCTTATACTGATCAGCGGAGACGACCTATGGAGTTCGAGGTCAGTGATCATGTTTTCCTGTATGTATCATCGAGGTTGGGACATAAGGGGATTCAGAGACATGGTAAGATTTCACCGCGGTATGTCGGGTTGTTTGAGGTCTTGGAGAGTGTTGGGCCGATTTCCAATCGGTTGCAGCTACCTTAGAGGTATCGGGCCATGCATGATGTCTTCCATGTCTCTCAACTCTGACGTTACTTATCTGGCCTGGCTCATGTCTTTCATCCTGAGGAAGTCGAGCATGAACCTGTTACATCATTCGAGGAGCATCCTATCTGGATTGTCGACCACATTACGAAGGTTCTCCGTGGGCGGATTATTCCTCTGGTACGAGTGCTATGGCAGCACGTGCGAGTATAGGATGAGACTTGGGAGAGGGAGGCTGATGTATGATCGCAATGGCCAAAACTATTCTTGGTTTCTTCTTCTCCACCTCGTTAGGGAAATTCGGGGTCGACATTATTTTATGGGGGAAGTTTGTAAGAACCCAGATCTTCTTTTCAGGTACACTTTTCCTTTTTCTGGAGTTTTTATGAAAAACAAAATTTCTGGAAATTATTGAAGTACATGTTGTGTAATTTCTGAGTACATGTCGTGTACTCTTCTCCGGATCGAAGTCGTGTGCTGGACATGACTGGGCCACACACAGGGTGTGTAAGGGTGAGGTGGAGGCCGGTTAAAGAAAATTTCTGAAAACTGAAGTACACACCATGTACACAAGTAGTACATGCGGTGTATTTTTTTTCATTAAATGGACTGGGGTCCCGCCTAACCCCCAAATATTTCTACTTCTCCAGATTATGTCCACCTGAGAGCCACCGTACGACCAGATTTTCGACGACCTCCCGCCTCTTCGTTCGTTCTCCGTTTCGAGCGCGATTGATTGTGTTGTAATAGCAATGGTGAGCACTCCCTTCTACTTGAGTTTTGTTTCTTGATTCCTCATGGTTTTCAAGTTATCATAGGTTGAGTGATTTGTGAATTTTCTTAGATTTACGATGTTCTAAGGGGAATCTGTCATCGTCATTCACAAATATCCATCTCCTAGTATTGATGTATGTGGTTTGTGCATTTCTGTAGAAAGTTGATGGATATTCTATGCAAATTCCACAAATTCCATTGAACGTGGAATTGGGGGTTTCCTATTTATTGCCCGGATTTTTGCCTGCTTTGCATGAATGCTTTAGTAGATGTTTATTCTTGTGAGTAGAGTAATTAATTATTTGTTCAGGTTACTTTGCAATTCATGTTTTTCCTATTAGGCGTTTCGCAAGTTACCATGCCTAGTTGTAGGATAGTGGACTGTTGCCTTGTTATGATGTTGAGCCTTAGTTGCTAGACAAGTAGTTCTTGAGGCTTACTTGGACGATGTACATGCGTGCTGAGAATGTTTTACCATTCAATCAGGACTGTGAGAACCTAGAGTAGTAGACCAAAGGGAGAATTGACAGAAGGGCTTTTCCTAAGTGTCTTTTAATTACTATGCGAGACCATAGGGGGAATTGACATTGAGTTCTTCCTTAGAGAGTATGTAGTTCCTCATTGAGGGTCAAAGGGGGAATAGATGTCGAGTGCTTCCCCAGGATCCTTTAGCACAATACGATACTATAGGGGGAATTGACGGTGAGTTATTCCCCAGAGATTATATTAATTTCATAGCTAATCCAGAGTGGTGATACAGTGTGTTATTTATAGAGGGTTGCTACTAGTTATAGGTTGAACTATAGGGATAGGCGGTGAGAGCTACCCAGAGGGTTACCTGTTTTCTTCTTGTTTATGGTTGTTTTCTTGTGTAATTTATTCATTAGAATTTTGGATTGTAGCTATTTGTGCTTTCATGTTTACTGCTTCTTGTATTATTACATTTCGTGTATTGATTGACTGTTAGGCATAGATATTTGGGTGATTTCCTACTGGGATTGTATCTCACACCCTGTTTGGGCCATGATTGTGGGCCCAAATATACTATGTTGTTGCAGGTATAGATAAGGGAATGCGCCCTTCTGCATCAGGTTCTTGATTGTGCTGGAGAAGGAGAGCATGGGACCGAGCAGTTGAACCCAATGTCGAGGAGTTTATTTTGTTTTCTTGAACATTGTTTTTCAGTTGTATTGAAGAACATTGTTGTGTTTTCTGTTTCCTTAGATTAATTTACCCGCTGAATCCTTGTCATCATTTATATATATATAAATACATTCATTTATTCCGCAGTTAAAATAATTTGTCATATGTTGTTTAGTGTTTCTGCTATTGTTTATGATTTTTGTTCCGCAGTATACTTACCGAATGAGGGCATAGTTTTCCCACCAACTGACCAAGGCCCTCAATACTAGTCCGCAACCTCTGGAATTTGGGGAAACACGCTTGATGTCATGTGGCGAACCGGGTATGGGGTATCAGTGGAGGGGCTCCGGATTCGGGTCGTTACACCCCCCAGGGAAAGCCCCCCTCCCAAACAACCCATCATCCCATACTCCCCGAGGATAGCCCCACCCCACTGAAGCCCCCAACTCTACCAAAAACCCTTTCCCCCCCACCCACACAAACCTGAACAACTCATCGACATAGACACCCCTAAATACAACTCCCACCCCCTGGAATGCCCCCCTCAAGGACAACCCACCCCCAAAACTCCCCCCGGACTGCCCTTGCATAACACCACCCAACCCCCAGCCCCTCTAACTCCAAAACCCTCTTTGGAAATCCCCCGCCCCTGCCACCACCCCCTACATAATCCCCCTGGAACAACCCCCCCCCCTCGTGGACAGTTCTGGACAGCCACACCCCACCCACACCCCCTCTCACTCCCAGCCCCCCATTGGGCATCCCCCACCCACCCAAACTTCCCCCACCAGAAATCCCCTATAGAACACCACCCCAACCCCCTTCCCCTCCAACTCCAAACCCCTATTTGAACATCCCCTTCCCCGTCCCACCCACTCCAAACACCCCTTTGATAATACACCCTCTTCTCAAACAGTTCTGGGCAGCCCTACAACACCCACATCCCCTCTCACTCCCAACCCCCATTGGGCATCCCCCGACACCCCCACCCCCAGGACAACCCCCTCTTGGACCGCCCACCCCCCAAATAACATCATGTTAAAATATCCCTCTTAATAGAATCCTTTTTGTACATTATTTTATTTCTGTTCAATTATGTTTCTAATTTTGTAAAGTATATTTACATCTATTTATTCTATCCCTTTTTTATAAACAATTTTAAAAGAATGATTTTAAAAGAAACAATACAATATATCCTTTCTACACTTTGGATGGAGCCCTTACTAATGTTATCTACGACTGTAGGCATGTTGGGGGAACATGAAACACATCCACAACATCCATCTGAGCCATCTACTTCTCATGGTAGATGTATGTTTTAATGTAACCATGATTATTATTTTTATGTAATATATATATATATAAATATATATTTATTTATGTGAATCCATAAATTTATGTATACAATTTTTATCAAAAGGATCAGACTCAACCAATTATTCCTTTCACAAGAGTGGCCCATTCGTGGCATTTCACCGTGGAATTCCAACAGGATGATTGATGTTTCATTTGATGAGAGATTTCACCATGGGGGACTAATATCCCCTATATCTATATATAAACTAGTACATATCATACGTGACCCACGTCGATTTCCATTGACCACCTCTAACTGTGATTCAATCCCTCACAATACATTAGATCGGATTTGGTGGAATGTTCATGTATGGAGACCATTTTAGTTTCATTCCAATGATTTTAAAATATTAACATGTGTCATTTTTTTCTTGAAAAGAATAATCTTATTGTCTTCCCCAAATGAGTTTCAAATAGTGTATATTGGAAAATGTTGTAATATGTTGAATTATTTTAAATGCAAAGACATGATGGAGAACTGGGTACCCAATGTGGTTGCTCCTATCATTCTATAAAAATTCTCGAGAGGTGTAATACAATCATAGTGGTGCGACATAGTTTCATATTGGATTACAATGGTTGTTGCAGTTATTATATTTATTTTGGTATATATATTTTCACTAATGTGTGACATTATATTTGATTAAAATTTCAAATAATTGAATGTATGAGGTGTCAATACAACATTCCAGGGAATTGAGGGGTATCGGGACCACCTCCTAGTTTTGGGACTCTTCACGTGTCTTAGATCTGTTATGTTGTAATTATTATTTATTTTCTAATTTAATATTTAATATGGTTTTGTGTTATATTTTTATATTTTATTTCTTAAAAAGTTACAGGAGCAAGGTGCACCGACTGAGGAAATTTTGGTGTCATTGAGAACTTGTGATCGAAATTATCTAGTCGTTGTAGCTCTTGTAGTATGTTCTTGTAATAATTACCAATACTTACATGCATCTTTATATAAACAGATATATTTATATATATTTAATTATTTCACCGGCTCAATTTGATGTTCTGTTAGAAGAACTTCCAGAGGACTAATGATGGATTCCCAAGGGAAGGTATGAGATATTCAATTGCAGTATTGGTCATGAAGGGTGCAGATATAGTTTGACCTATGGAATGGAGATTCCTCGTATGTTATTATCACATGCTAAGGTTTTCGGTCCTATTGTGGCTTGGAAAAAAAATATATTTTAGATTTCGAGGAATAACATCACGCTTCCATGGAGATAAATGTGAAAATGATCCCTGAGGATAGAACACTATGGTAATATGTGCATCTAGGAGATGGTGTAGAGGATCATATGACACAGGTTTATATTGGATTTATTTATTTACTTTCATGTATCTTTATTACTTATATCCTTATACTTTTTTGGTTGTTCTAGGCCCATGGCACGCCAGGAAGAGGTAGTATGCTTTACCATACATTACTTATCATATTCACGATGTGTGTTTCAATTATATTTATTATTTAATTAACGATATATATTTATTTAGACTATAAATGTAGAATTTAATTAATATCAAAAGAGTATATGTTTTTTTAATCTACACAGTTTTTTAATGTTAATAGTATGATTAGTAATGGGAAACTTTATTGTGGTAGATAATTTCCTATAATACCCATTGGAGGATATGAATTAGTGTAGGTGTCACAATTACCTAATCGCGCCATGTCCCAATGAACTATTTTCCTAGGGTCCTTATGGTAACTCCCCAACTGTAGATACCCAAAATTGGTGAATTATTATGTAACATTGGCATGATTCAAGGAATAGGGTCCTGAAAGAACTATCTGTTTAGTATAAGTGGATGAATTAGATACATACATAAGTTTTACATTACACAATTAAATAAAATAACAACAGTGTGTTCCCATTCAACACTCTTATATTTCTTAGAGAATTCCTACAATAAAATCGTAATATACTTCATTCCATCCTGGTAAAATTAAAACATAAGAAAGGGGTGAGCTCAAAGGCTCAGTAAGGATAACAATATAGAGGAAACTATAATAAATAAGTTTAAAAATATAAGGAAATCTAGAAGACTATATCAAAAGCCTTTTAATCAAAAACTTCTTCCTAATATGGAAATGATAAATCAAATAATATCATTTACTTATTGACATGGATATTCTACATGTCTAATAATCAAATGTAATATCAATAGCCAATATCATAATGATGGAATTCATAATTCCATACCTCATAACCACATAATCAAGGCCTTGTTCCAAGACATAAAATAAGATTTTGTCAAGGAATTATGCCAAGACACTAGTTTGTCTCATGGGACCCACCAATGCATTGAGGAGCTATAGTGGGATCCACACGTCACTTAATATGTCCAATAAATTCCTCAAATGAAATGTTTTAAGCATAACCTAATAATTGGTATTAAAACTATAATACTAAATGTCAATACATTATCCATATACCATGAATGGTATAAAAATAACACATACACTGTAAAAACATATCACAAAGTCATCAATACTGTATAAAAGATTTGTATCCTAATAAATGAACCATCACTAAGAATAATATCCCATAATGGATGATGACATAGTTAAAAATGATTAGTAAAAATCATTGAGGTAAATATCCATTTTCATTAAAACATTTAAACGTCTCACTATTTTTCAAGAAGCACCTTGAAATTGATTTTTGAATCAAAGTGTTCGTTACCACTTTGAAAATTTTAAAAGGAATTTCAATTTTAATACATAAATTTCCATATAAATAAAACCTTAAACCCATTATTAAAACATGGACATTAATGAGAATGATTTTGAAGAATAGATTTTTAAAACATTTTAATTGATATTTTAGTAAGAGTTTGGAACCAAATGAGAGATGATTGAATTAAAATAATTGAGGATATAAAAATATTATAATATAATTAGAATAATGGGATTCATGTTATAATATTTCAATGTACAAACATATAGACCAATTAAAAGTTAATTGGTTCATAACAACCAACAAGTCCTAATGGAATGTAAGTTGAGATTAATTCTATTATAAAGAACGTATCCTTATGTTAAGGGTAAATCAATGACATAATAGTGTGTGAAAAATATAAATACACTCAATATTATTGGATATTATGTTTCAATCAATCATAGGACATTCACACAAATTTTTGTGAAAAACTACACCAATGACTAGGATGTTTTACTCAATGAATGAAAATCGATTTAAAATTACTCTTATCAAGATTATATTGAAGACTTGAGAAATTATCATTGGAGTGATTATGTTTATAAATTTTATATATACATAAAGGTTAGTATAAATTTATTCATAAGTAAAAAAAGGTTATTTCACTCATAATCTAGGACTCATGTTATCAATGAAGTTTGCGTAAAAACGAATGAGTGGAAATATAAATTTGAAATTCCTTAACTGATTTGGTAACATAGAAAACATACACCCCATTAATGAATTATCATAAAATTAATATGGAATTACCCATTAAATTATGTATATTACACAAATAAAACAATTATTGGTAGTACATTCACCACACAAAATGAAATAGCTCATATATAGAATGACTGTCACGGAAATAAGAAGGGAGATGAAAACCCTTTACCTTGTACTTTTCATTGGTTGATGATACATTTTCCTAATTTATAATAGATAAATAATTTTTATTCCATTATACAAGAACTATATAAATAAGTATGATATAATATATGATCCTATAATATTGGTTTTTTATTAACATTTTAGTAGTATCTTCGTTTGAGGTGTTAACTGATCAGTTTTCTATAATTTGCTCGATCGTAAGCCATGTTTGTTGTGGATAAGATGTATTTTATTTATTTCCATAGTGATATTATGTTATTAAACTTGATTTTGAATCATAAAATGAAAAATATTCTTGAATTATTCCAAAGGGTAATGAATATCATTGTATTCGTGGAGACGGTAATCTGTACGTATGCACAAACGATATCATAATTATACTGATGGTGAAATCGTAAGTAAATATATTGTATATAATATATAAAGAATATTTAAAATTTTATATTTATTATTTACATCTTTTATAATCATTATTATACCCATCCACATAATGATGTGTTTGAATAACAAACTACAAAATGACATGGAGATGGTCAGTTATACGTACGCACGTATGGTGACAATGTCATTCATCTAATGGCTAGATTAATAAATATGGTAGTACCATTTTTATAATAACTGTTCGGGAGAATCCAAATTCCGGGCCAAAAATTGCTTGCCAAAAGTGTCATGAGAAACCCATCAAAATATGGAAGTGATATGAGAAGAATAAATAAATCAGAACGCATGGTTTTTAACGTGGAAAACCCAAAATGGAAAAACAATGGGACCTAGTCTAGAAAATATAATCCACTAAAATAGATAATTACATGGTAGAGACTCCCCAAAAATAAAAAGGATCTCAAAAGTATTACTCACGAATAAAATAGTCAATCAAATTTTGAAAGCATATGCAGTCTGAAGTCAGCCTAAAACAGAGAACACAACCTATAAATGAAACCCAAATAGATCTGACCATGAAAGAAAGAGATTGATGTCCGAACAAAAGTGGAGATGCAAAACACCGTGATGGAATCAAAAACCACTACAGATGAATGCCTTTCAGATCAGAGTAGTTACGAAGGTTGCAGATCTTAAAACTGTTGGGTAAAATTTTAACTGCACTGTACTAAAGATTGCGAGGAGCGTCGTGCACACATGCCCACACGATATCCCATAATATTATAGATCCACCATAGATGTCTCGTATGCCATCGCCGATGAGCCACATGGGCTACCATAGATGCGTAAGCCCTTTCTCTCTTGATCTCGTTGGTCTACATGTTGAGCAGCTCTCTCTGTCAGTTTGTCACTGGTTTCTTCCCCTTTTATAAGCACTCATATGCCACATATGTTGATTGATATGGAAATCTGAAAATATATCTCAAAAAGATATCACAAGATCTCTTGTATCTCATCCTAGTAAATAGACATGCAGCCATATCTTAAAGATATGTCATATCCAAAAAATATATATTATCTCAAATCTGGAAACAGCCACATGCAGTCAACAACTGTTATTCCATCCATTAATATTGAGAATTAAATATTCATAATACTGGGAGAAAATATCCAATTAATGTTGAGATAAATATCACCATTAATAATTTTCTCTCTCATCATAAATGTGATGAATCCCAACAATCTTCCCCTTCAGCACATTAATGAATGAAAATTTCCAACAAACCCAATTAGAATGAAAATGATCAGTATCATATCAATAATCATCATCTGCAGAAAATATGACGACGTCCATTTTCACTTCTGATAAAAAAATATCAGCTCCCCCTGCAAAAGAAATCCAGACATAGAAGTCTTCATCATATCTGAATCTGCACCACCAATACCAGAATTAACAAAATCTGGCTACCCCATAATTGTGATTTCCACACAATCTAGAACATCATTCTCAACCTGTTTTTCAAAGAATATTCTGCCTCATACTCGTGTCATTGATACTCTCGATTACACCCAAAATTCTCACCACAAATTGCAAGCCCGAACCTCCCTCTGATACCACTTGTTGGGGAGAATTATGATTCCAGGATGAAAATTTCTTGCCAAAAATTTCATGAGAAACACATAAAAATATGTAAGTGATATGAGCAGAATAAATAAATCATCACGCAGGTTTTTTAACGTGGAAAACCCAAAAGGGAAAAACCACGAGACCTAGTCCAAAAAAGAGAATCCACTAAAATAGATAAGTACACGGTAGAGACTCCCCAAAGATAAAAGGGATCAGAAAAGTAATACTCAAGAATAAAACAGTGAATCAAAGTCATAAAGCAGATTCAGTCTGATGCCTGCCTAAAACAGAGAACAATTTCTATAAAAGAAACCCAAATAGATCTGACCGTGAAAGCAAGATATTAATGTCCGAACAAAAGTGCAGATGAAAAACACCGGGGTCGAATCAAAAACCAATGCAGATGAAAGCCGATCAGATCAGAGTAGTTCCAAAGGTTTCAGATCTTAAAACTGCTGGGTAAAATTTGAACTGCACAGCACTGAAGATTGTGAGGAGCGCCGTGCACACATGCACACATGATATCCCATTATATTGTAGATCCACCATCGATGTATCGTATGCCATCTCCGATGAGCCACATGGGCTACCGCAGACACAACAACAATTTCTTTATCGATATCGGTGGACTACATCATGAGTAGTTATCTCTGTCAGTTTGTCACCAGTTTCTTCCCCTTTTATAAGCTCTCATATGCCACATATCTTGATTGAAATGGAAATCTGAAAATATATCTAAAAAATATATCACAAGATCACTTGTATCTCATCCAAGTAGATACACATGCAGCCATATCTAAAAATTATGTCATATCCAAAAAACATATCTTATCTCAAATCTGGAAACACCCACATGTGGTCAACAGCTGTTATTCCATCCATTAATACTGAGAATTAATTCTTCATAATGCTGGGAGAAAATCTCAAATTAATGTTGAGATAAATCTCTCCATTAATAATTTTCTCTCTCATCATAAATGTGATGAATCCCAAAAATAACATCATATTATATGGAATATAATGGAGTTATTATTTTTTAATGGAAAGAACAACGATTGTAGAAGTGGAAAAATAAAAGAGCATGAATGATGTGAAAA
This sequence comes from Viscum album, assembly GCA_963277665.1. Taxonomy (NCBI): domain Eukaryota; kingdom Viridiplantae; phylum Streptophyta; class Magnoliopsida; order Santalales; family Viscaceae; genus Viscum; species Viscum album. The sequence continues at coordinate 7,105,231 of OY728121.1, read as the reverse complement.
AATATTTACCACTTCTTCAAGTGCTTCAATTTGATTGGATGAAAAGGGATCCAAAAGACGAGTTTATGAACAAAGGAAGGGATCTAGAATGACGGGGGAAAAGTTGGTAGGATATTTGGGAAGGTTTTGGCCATTCCAAATGGATTAGGAGGTGTACAATTAAGAGAAGGGAAGTACCCATTTATAAAAGTGGTGACAGTGACTTTAGGAAATGTTTCATATAATATTTTATAATAAAATAATTTTTGGTTTTTAATGGATACAAAATTATTTATTACAAGGATAAGGTGGGGATTGGTCGAAAATATCTCAATGAATAGGTTTTAGAAATGTTGAGGTTACCATATTAACCATTCCTTTTTGATTTAACATTTAGTCAAATAGTGTGACATTTACCATGTATCTTTGTATTTTAATATAATATGAATAATTGTCATACTATAACAATCCAAGGCATTCCAAAATGTTTAAATATGTATATATAACATTGTCTATTTCTTTTTTCCGATCCTTATTTTTTAGTATTATTATATTAATTTATAATATATTATTTGTTTTAAAAACTCAATTATGTAAATTTGGACCCTATTTAGTATTTGGTTTTTGTAAAAATTATAACAGAATGATTACATCAAAAAAAAATTATTTAATCAAGCCTAACATGTCATATTAAACTATAAATTTAGTTTAATTAATTAAAAGTCTAAAATTACATTGATTTGGATATTTATAATATCAACTATTTTAATCATTCATTAATAAGGTAATTAATGCATCATCATTATGTCATAAATAAATTTATTTATTTAATTTCTACAAATTATAAATAAAAAAATATTTAGGAAATACTTTTCTCATTATAATTAATATTTATAGTCTAATTTATCATATGTATAACCCAATATTATAATTTTTTTTGTTATTAGACTTTGAATTTAACACTTTTAGCTCTTCATTAAATAAAATAATAATAAACGACCTAATCATATCCATTTGTGCCAAAAGGATAATATTTCATTCCTAAGGTTGTTTATGGTCGAATTAGGCTTATCCAATAGAATTAGGACATGATTCATTGTAATTATAAAATCATTTTTTCCTTTAATTATCATATTTACTTTTAACCTTGTTAAATAAATGTCAAATGTTACTATTCACCAAAAACTATTTTCATCTTATTGCACAACATTTTATATATTGATGTCATCCTTATTTCGTGGATTTTTGAAATTAAACTCACCGAAGTGGTAGAAATATTTTTTTTGGAAAATTTGTAAATGCTCCAAGATGGTGGGTAAAAGACTGTAAAAATTTCAATAAAATTTGATACATGTAATTTATTTATAAAATGATTCCAATAAATTACATAGAAATTATAATGGTATTATATATATAATTTTAAATAGAATAAATTTAAATAAAATAAATAATTATTTAAATAAAAAGTCAGTTTAATACTATAACGATGTGTTTTTCACTATTCCTCAAAAATAAATTTTTTCCAGAAAAAATAACAAAAATTTACCCTAAGATAATTATGATATTCCGAATGAAAAAATGAAATCTAGTCTACCATATTCAACCCATATAAGTTACAATAATAAATTTAAAATTAATTCTCATTGTCAAAATCGAAATGCGATTTTTTTAAAATTTTAAAACTATTAAATGATTGACATATGATTAAGTCAAATTTAATTGTGAAATTAGATATAATGACAAAAATTACATTAAATTTAAAAAATATAATCTAATTATTATTTCAACAAAAAAATCATAATTTATCATTATAAATTATTTCGATTAAAAAGTTGTTTTAAATTATAATTTGGTATTTTTCAGTATTCATCAAAATATGAACATTTTTAGAAAAAAACCAGAAATTTATCCAAAATAAAATTTTATGCCCTGATTATAAAATAAATTATTTTCATTAAATTGAATATATAAAAGTGTAAAATATTGGGTTTAAAAAGGGTTTTCCATTAAAAGGTGATTAAATTGAATTTTTTTAAAATTATTCTATATTTGGAAAAAAATGAATTTGATATTATATTATGTATAAGAAACACATGATATGGATTCAAAAATTATATGGAGTATATAAATTTCAATGTTCAATTAATACTATTCAGAACTACTTTTTTAACGGCTAGTTTGGTATGCCGTGGTGTGCTTGAAACCTGTGTTGTGTATAGCACAAGCAATTGAATTACATTAATGAAAATAACATATATTGAAATATTAGAGTGTTACATTATTACCACCATTTCGAAATTAAGTCCTTACCATTTTAAAATTGGACTTGGTAACATCATTAAATGTACAAAAATGGAATAATAGTACAATAAAACAATCACTGTAAAACAAAGAAAGATAGGTATAAAGGTCACCTGAGATAACCCATAATAGGATTCCATTTAGGAACACATGGATATTGAAAATAAACTATGTGTCATGTTCTGATTTATAGTGATAGGAAACATGATCCGAAGAAATTTGACAAAAAGATAAACTCAAACTGGTGATGGGATAAATGGTCATTATTTTCCGAGTAGGAAAAGTAAATGAAAATTGTTTTTTTATGAAGTTCCATTTCATAATTTTGAGGAATTTATTTATGAAAATGACTAAGAATATAAAAAGATAAACTTTTTTTGTCGAGTTTTATCATTTATTATTTTTCTACCTCTAACTCATCTTTTTTTCCAAACTATTAGTATTCTAGATGACGAGGTCACACCTGATGTTCCAGAATCAACTTCAATAGAATAAAATTATCACAAATGATAAACTATATATTTCCAAAGTCTTTAGAAATTATCCAATCCCAAAATGGATAGTACAAGACCAGATGTTACCAAAAATTATAATCCTTTAATGAATAAAATATTAATATTAATTTATAAAATTAAACCAACAATACGCAAATTTCAATCAATACCATTCAATAATAAATTGTTTTTAAAATCCATCAATATAATAAAAAATAATATTGAAACCCAAAACATAGAATAATTTGATTACGTAGTCTTCCACGTTAAATTATATCTCCAAATAACATCAACTACTCTTAATGTCACATGCTTATAATTATCTAACCTAATCACATATTCTCTATGACAGGTTAATCATTTCCATAAATAACCCAAACTGCTGTAAATCACCAATGCATATAATTAAACTAATCACATAATCTCTATTGATTTTTTTGAAACTTTTCTGATAGGTACCATAAGATGAACATATACAAATGTTTTGACCAAAACCATTGTTATAAAAACCCTCATAAAACCCTATATCATTATTTCTGAAAAATATGTTGGAATACATCATATTTATACCAATGGTTTTATACAATATTTTTCCTTGTCATAAATAAAATCACATTATACAAATGGTCTTCCCAAAACTATTGGTAAATGGGATGTCTATGCGTTTGGTTTGTATAAAAACATTCGATATATATTAAAATTAAGGAACCTATACTAATGGTTTTTTAATAACTATTAATAATGTTACCAAAATTAAAAAAAATACATATATAAACTATTGGGATAAACATTGGTATATGATTATACCAATGGTTTTCAAAACAGTTGGTAATGGTTTTATAATTTTTTATGAATTATTTTATCAAATAAAATTTGTAAATAAATGACTAAATATACATATACATATAAATAATTATCGAATAATATTTTCTAAATATGTTTGTTGTTTGTGGTTATATGATTGAAATATAATGTGTATGGTTTCATATAATAAGTGAATTTTTAGTTAAAAACACAGTTCACACACTAAAAAACTATAAAAAAACTCTGATATTTTTGACATTTTTTTTGCACAATTATCCCTTAGACATTATTGTTGTTGTTTGAATCAATTTCATGTCAATATGATTCCTGGTGTGACCATTTTGACTCAAAGGTCTATAAAGACAAAACATTTGATATTCTTCCAGTAATTGATAACCCAAAAGCTATGATCATACCAACAGTCATGAATATATTTTTTAATGATATTATGGAGTTAAAATATAAAATTTCATCTAAAAATGGAAATCCATCAAACACATACAAAATGTAGTACTATTAAACATAAAATAAAAAATAATAACCTTAGAATATGTAGTAATATTTCATGTTTAAGACTTTGAATTTTTAAAAAACTATTAAAATACAATTAGATAACACATCATTTTTAATTATGTTTAATATATAATGAAATGTGTTAGATGTAAAAAGGTTTTAATAAGGTTGATATTTCAAATAATTAATAATAGGATGATTGTTTGGAATAAATTCTTCTACCATTCAAAGAAAATGGTTTTCGTCTTCATATGATTAAATTTGTATTATATATTAATTATTATCAATGAAAATCTGGCCACTGATTTTCATGGAAGTTCTCCATCCCTGATCAAACTAACACCAATGCATCAGGGAATATGTATACCTGGGAAATTCTAATCCCATATTATGTTTTATGTTTTGAAAAGTAATTTCTCATTTTTATGGAATATGATGCATCACTTTTCTTAAGAGCTTCTCAAACATAAATACTTGCTTATCTAAATTCATACCTCACTCAAATATCACGTAGCACATATTTTATCAAAGGGTTATAATATCATAGAATACCACATCAAAAATGTAATTTCAGCATGAACATATCCATATATTTAAAATTTCCTCCATAGTGAGGAATATATATATTTTTGATATAGAGTCTTGTTGTAGGTATTGTTTTCAAATAAACCTTCCAATTATTCCCCATAATTACACATTATATAAACATTTCTTGAATCATGATATATATTATATTATATATACATCCTAGAAGATCCAATGTGGTTATCTTAAAAATTTATCAAAAAAAAGTGGGAATTGAAACATCTAGGAGATGAATAATGGGAATATCATAATCAAAAAATCTCATTTTAATTAAATCAAACAAATCTCCCCCTCCAATGTGTTCCTACATCCAAAATTATTAGGGAGTAGTTAATGCACTATATGTTCCATGTATCCCCACTCATCCAATGGAAAAAATTAATAAAAATTAATCACCTATTATAACCTTTCCAATAAGAATAACAATAACCCTTTTAATATTTTGATTTTTGGGGACAAACACTATTGTAATTTACTACTCAAACTAATACTATCATTGTATGTTAGACAAACCTTCTTGTACGAAAGATAAAAAATAGAGTGTAAATAAAAGAATGTTTTGGATAATTATTATGTAGGATTCCAATAATATAATTATCAAACATGAAGAGATTATAATAACAAATTTACAACATTAATGTCTGCATGTTCATGATAACCTTCTTTTATGATTAAAAATTTCTGATCCACATAGGAGTAACTCTTAAAATGGAAATTAATTTGGTATTTAACACTCCCCGATCTCAATTCTATTTTAACTTTTATTTTTATTCATAATGCGAAAGATCTATGTATACATTTCATATTTTAATTAGATTCTAAATTTATAAACCCTCAAATTTACTGAGAGTTGTAAAATGATGGATTCAAATGGATGATTATGAAAATATACCCTCCTATAGAAGTTAATCATGCTTTTGTGAGATTGAAAATTCTAAATAGTTTGTGTATGTAATAGTCCTCAGCCATTATGTTTTTTGTTAATGTCCATCATGAATCACACACTATAATGTATTTCATACACCACGATGATACAGTTTAAGGAGAAGATAGATGCATTGACTGCGTCAAGTGTTATATGTTATTAATAAATATTTTGAGGATAGTTCCTATGAAGAGGTAGTATTTCGTAAGATATAATTTAAATTATTTAAAAAAATTAACAGTAATGAAATATATATTTGGTTATGGGCCTTTCTATGTAAGCATTTTATGGAATTGTTTTTTTCATGGTGTGCATGTCTTGTATAATAATACAAATGTTTCATCGAACAAGACGAAACAATTATGGTTATTCACCCGCTATATTATTCTGATGCATCTAAAACCATAATAAAACCCATTAGCATAAAAAATATCATCCAATGACTAAGATATGATTTGAGCACAAGGCATTCCTTTAGAAAACTAAAAAAACACAATGATTAGAATATTGTGTCTTGGTCAGGATTTGATACATTATCCATATCTGAGCATTGATTTGGTATCATCCACCTCTCCCTAGAATTTTATAGGGAAATATATAATGATATAACATATCTCATAAATCCCCTCAACATATCATGAAGCATCTCACCCTCCCACCAACACAATATCACAGATCAGTTTTAAATCACAAAAAAAAAACACTTTTCATTTAAAACATTTTTTCTTCTTTTTGAATTGGAAATTTTTTTACAATTGTGTCTATTATGAGTGATCCCATTTAACATATCTATATGGTATTTAAAAAAACCCATAATATATATTTATGGAAAAAAAATTTGCAATTGATATATAATATATTATTTTCGTGATATAATATTAACTTATAAATAAAATACACATCATATTTTAACACATATATATAATAAATTAAATTTAACAATAGTATTTTTAAATTAAAATTGATCACATGTTTAATTAATTTTATCTAATATAATATTATTTTAATATAATTAAATAATATTAATATATTATTACTTAATTATATCGATTATGATTTAGAGTATAGTTTTTATACTTTTAATAAACTATTTATTATGAACTAATTTTATCTACTGAATTTAGAAAAAATAACTGACATATAATGTATAAATAAAAATGATTTCATGTTTTTTGTTTATATTAATATCATTTAAAATAAATATTTATATAATACAAGATATATTTTTATTATAATGACGAAAATAATACATTAAATATTTATATTGTTAATAAATAGTATAGTAGATTTAATAAATATAATTGATGTAAAATAAGTTATCATATCAATATAAGTACATATTATCACTAAATTGTGAAAAATTAGTTAATTATAATGTATTTATAAAATATTTAACAAAACATAATTGATATAGAAAATTTATTAGAAAAATAATGTTTTACATTTATGAAGAAAAATCTAGAGTCAAGGGATGTTTTGTGTACCACACATTGACATGATTTTTTTTGTTGGTTTTTATTCTTCTATGTAAAAAAATATATTGATTTATAAAGTAATTAAAAAACACAAAATACACAAAGTCGAAACCCGAGTTCAGTGATTATATATCATGTGTTTTTTATATTAAAATATTACTAAAAATAACTCAAATATTTATTTCAAATAAGGTTGTTTTACAAGTATGGATTCTGAAAGAAAATAAAATGAAATAATCCCAATTTTTCACACACTATAAATAGAGAGTTATATAAGTGAATATGTGTACATATATACACACATATATATATAAGACATTTAAAACAAATAATTAATTGAAATGAATTGGGCACTTATATGTTCTTAGTTAAACAGAGGGATTTGAGGCTACTAGAAATTGAGCAAAAAAATGGGGGAACATGGGGACATGAGCATCAGATGTTTTGTTGTAAAAAGTGAGAGATTAAATAAAAGAAGATAAAATGTTTTTATATATCATGTCGCAATAATCTAAGACACTTGTGGAAAAATATTAATCAATGATAAAAAATAGTTCATAAAAAATTATAAAAAAAGGGTCATGTTGGTTTACATCCTGTTCGAATCGATGGAGGCATTCATGATTTACTGTGGTCATTTCGTTGGTAGATTGTCATGATATCCAATTGATAAAAACCTCACATTATTTAATATCCGTAGGATTTACATAATTAATAATTTATTTAGTAATCATTTAAATATTTCTTATTTTTATCTAAATCATTAATCCCTTTTTATTACATCTAATTATCTTTTTTAACATCAATTTTCATTTTTCCAATCCATGATTTTTTTATTCAATTTTTATAAATTCTCTTTTTTATCAATTATTAATACCAAAAAATATCAAAATTAATTTTTTTAATCATGCATCATTTTATACATATACTGGTTTTATCGTTTTTTGTAAATATAATATAAATTCATAATTTTCCATATAAAATTTGAGTGGATTAAAATATAATTATAAATATATATAATTATTTTTAAATATAAATTATTCAAAATAAAATTTTATTTAAAACATGGATTGTATGGCATTTTCTCATAATATAATAATAATTTATATTTATAATATAGAAATTTTACAAAAACTCATAATATATATCATATATTTTAAAAATACATATTCATAATAAAAATGATAATTTTATATAAAAAATATTTACTCATAATTAATATTATAATAAAATTTCTATTTTAAAAAATATAATTATATAAATATAATTATTTTAAATTATTCATTTAATTAATGCAGAAACATATTTGTTTTTAGAATAGTAATTTAAAAACACTAAAAAATAGTTATGATTAATTAAAACTATTGTAATTTTAAAATAATAAAATTATTTAAAACACATTATTTCATTTATTATTTTTAAGAAACCGTCTTAAAACAATTAATATGAGGAAATGACATGAACTCTTAATTATTTTTGACTCAATTGTGGTATTTTAGGCTATTATAAATTGGGTAGAAAAAAATGGGAGAACTTTGGGAGATGAGGGTAATATTTTTTGATGTAAAATTAGTGGTTTAAATAAAAAGTGTTTATATATTATTTATTCCAAGCTTCAATAATCAAATAAACAGAGGGATAATAAATTCTACCATTTTTTATAAAAAAATTGATACAAAATTTTTATAATTGTCAATGTCTGTGGACAACCTAAGGAAAGGGATGGAGGGGTTCAGGATTGACATTTGGAATTTAGCTGGTAGATTGTCACGATGGTTGGTGGAATACAACCTCACAAATTTTAATAGCTTTAGGTGTATCATTTTTATTAATTTATGTTGTAATCCATAAAATATTTTTTATTTTTTATCTGAGTCATTACTCTCTTTTTATTAGTAAATCATGTATCATTGATTTTTTATTGATCTATTTTCTTTTGGCCAATACATTATTGTGTTTAAAATATATTACTATAAATTATAATTTTTTTATAATTTTGTTTTATCAAAATATATCAACATTATTTTTTTAATCGTGCACATTTATATACAAATCATAGTTTGACCATTTTTATCCTTTATATAAATTCATTTTAATATATATAATTTTTGGGGATTTAAATATATATATATATATTTCGTTTGTTTATATAAATAAATGAAATTTCATTTTTATTTAAAAAATATAATGTGATTTGATTATTATTATTATAATTTTATATATTTATAATTTATCAATTTTTTAAAACAAAAACAAAATATATTTATTATATTTATAAAATATATTATATTTTTAATGATATTAATTTTCTAAAAAAAATACACTTATTTAGTTTCATAATAAAAAATCTAAATTAAAAAAAATTATAGTTTTTTTAAATAATATTTTAAACAATAAAAAATCACATTTTTATTTTGAAAAATAAATTGAAAATTTTAAATAAAAGGTACAAATAATTATAAGTATTATCATGAACATATAATCAAAGTAAATAATGAACATAATTTCAATTATTATATTTAATTCAAATAATCTACAAAATATTTTTTGTTTAATTTAATTAAAAATAAATTTATTTATTAAACTATTTTTATAATAAAACTTTGTTTAAAATTTTGGGGTTGTTCCAATGATGACCCATGATCTTTAAGGAGGTTAAAACATATTTAACCATGAAATGAAAAAGAAATTAATGAAAATAACGTGGAGTTGAAATTATTGAAAATGTAATAACAAAATTGAAATTAGTCAAAACTAGTATGTAGAGTCATTATGTGTATATATATGTAAACACATGGTCCGTGGTTCAGAAAAAATGGTCCTCTCGGTTTGTTTATGTCTCTACATTGAACTAGAGTTTTGGTTGAAGAATGAATGATTCATTGGTCGAGATTAAAGAAGATGGTCGGGTCCCCAAATGGTTTTGTATTAGTTTTTAAAACCCCCATTCTTTGTTACAGCATGTTGTGTCACCATTCCACATATGCAGGAGAAGGTGTGTCCTACTTCCATTTGACTTCATTGGTTTTCCAAAACACTCTTAGATGACTAACAACAGCGCTCCATCGACGACACCTACCAGGCCAGTTGATGGGAAGACTGACATGACCATCACCACAATTTATTAGACATGCTTCCACGAGGCCCCATCAACAATGCATACCAGGCAAGAGAGGGGGTGATTGATATGACCATCACCACCAATTCTCAAACGACTTTCCACGAGACACCATCGATAAATCCTTCCTTTATAATCACCCATTCTACCTTCATCGACCTCCCATCAACAAACCAAATAGGGAAAATCACCACCACGAACATTCATGAATCCCCACCCAGACAACCTACCATGGTCACTGCACATTTTCTTCGAACTCTCCTAGATGATATGCTATTAAACTCCCTCTTAAACTCCATTCGGCACCATAGAACATTATTAGATATTCTAACATGATGCCCCATCGACAACGCCATCCATGCATAGTGGTGGATGATGGATATGATGTTCTTTTCCCCAATGTGTGTAATTCCCCACACCCGAAAAATCCTATTAGGATGAAGGTGTTTTGAAATGATGCAATGGACCCTACATGTTATTAACCAATATTGAGGATGAAGCACACTGATATATGGATTATAAAATATTGAGTCCCTATTTTAAACGACTGGTGATGTATCAGAAAAAATTGGGCACAATGGGACGACTCCCTCCCTCCAAACACGAACAACCAGACATCTGATTTCAGATTTTCTGAAACTAATGTTTTTCCCCATAATCAATTTAAAAAATTAAATTACATTACATTGGTATATTTAACTATGAAGTTATAATTCATTGTAATATGAATTTAATAATTATTTATAATTCTAATTTAATTTTTTCAATCCATTAAATTTAAATTTCCACCCATTTGCAATTCATTCTTTTTTATATTCATGTTAGAATACTGCATATGAGGAAATTTTCAATGATTCGGCTATGTTAGCACTAATAAAAGGGTTTCCTTTCTGTATTATTTTTTCTAACATTTATTATATTCCAACAATTATGATCACATTTTGTTTATTGTTACTAAATGACAAATTGAGTAAGTTAATATATATACATATATACATTCTATTATATTTATAAATAATATTTACATTTCATAATTTATATATATGTAAATATATTGTGAATATAAATTTTTTATATGACATTTAACAATATTTGTATATGCATTCGTATATGTGTGTTTGTATGTGCTATTTTTATGTATGTGTTGTTTGTTTATGCATATGTTGTGTTGTGTGTGGTGTGTGTATTTATCTATTTTTATGGTTTGTATGTGTGTTTATGTATATGTGGGTAGCCATCTATGTAATTTTATGTTTATATTATACATATATGTACATGTATGTGAATGTGTATGTATATGTGTGAAAATAGACATATATATATGTATGAGTACGTGTATGTGTATGTGTATTTGTTTATAAATGTGTATTGTAAGTATATGTATATGCACATATTAATGTATTTGTGTTTGTGAATGTGTATGTGTTTTTGTATGTGCATGCTAATGTGTTTGTATGTATTTTTTTATTTGTATGAGTTTGTGTATGTATATATGTGTATGTTTATGTATTTGTGAATATATATATAAGGGTATATATGACTATATGTTTATGTAAATGTGTATGTGCATGTGTTGGTTGATATGTGTATGTTAATGTGGTATATGTGTATATAGTCATATGTATAGATGTGTATGAAAGTGCATGAAAATGTTTCTAATTGTATGGATGTGTATATATAAGTTCAAATTCATTTGTATGTGTATGCATATTCATTTGTATATGTGTGAACATGTGTATGTGTATTAGTATTTTTATAGGTATAAGTATTTTTTTTGTTATATGTGTATGTATATATGAGCATGAATAGATACATATGTATGCGCTTTCCTGAGTATATAGATTTATATATGGATATGTCTACATACATGTATGTGTATGTTTATGTTCCTATTACTATGTGAATTTGTATTTGTTTTCCAATAAGTATATGTGTATATTGTGTATGTATGTATACATATATGTACATGAATATGTAAGTGAGTATATGAATGTCTGTTGATTGATTTATTGAAATTTATTGGTTTTTAATACATCTAAATTTTTAGTATTTTCAATAATTTATTATTTTTTGTTATATAATCACTTGACATTATCGTAATATATTCAATTATTATATTTATTTTTATACATTTTAAAAATGTATATAATTAATTAAATAGTAACAATTTAACAGTTAATAAAAATTAAAATTGTTAGTATGAAATTATTTTTTCTATATAAAATTAATACATCGTCTACTTCAATAATTTTGAGTAATAATTATATTTATATATATAATTTTATTCAATTTTTATGTTGGAAATTCATATAATTAATGTTATGATTAAATTTTTTTAATTTTTTAAAATTATTTCATTTAATTTATTCATTTTAATATTATTTCATTATTGTGGAGGAACGTCATGTCCATGTCCCAACATATAATTTCTATAGATTTCGGTGTGTATCACTAGCAATATCTCTACCATTTAATCAGTATTTAATGAATTATAATTCATCCACATTATTCATATACAAATCCAACAATTATTTAATAATTTCAAAGTGTATTAGTTAAGTCAACAATTAACTAATAACATAACCCATTAATTTATTACTCTGTCAATGCAATTCTAATTAAATAATTAATTTTTCAAAATTATTTAACCATTTCATAACCCAACATTTAATAATTAATTATCAAAATTAATTATCATAGATCAAAACATGGCACTTAATTAATTCACACAATTAAATATTTTTAATGATCATCAGGGAACATAATTACTTCTCATAATTGATTATGTCACATAGCGAGACATAATTCCATATTAATTTCTCCTTATTAATTATCTTATTAAAATCAATTAAATATCTCAATTAACAAATCCCAACCCATAACAAATCTTTAAAATATATATTTGGGTAACACCGTTCATTTTTTCATGACTAAATTAACAATTAACCACCAAGACAACTCAATTAAATTAAACATTCCTAATTACTCCAATTTTGGAATTAATTTATCAAGGAAATCTAGAAATCAAAAACTCAAATTCACATATCATAATTCATGACTATGTGAGTTCAATTTTGAAGACTTACCTCAGTTTTATGATTGAATATAGCTCAATGAAAATACCTAAAATCGAAGTGGAACAACGTTTTCGATCAATCCCTGTAGACGAATCCCTAAATCCAAAATTAATATCAAAATATCAAGATCATGAAAAACCAGATCACAATAAACAATCCTAGATCTAGATCTCAACTCAAATGTTTATATCCAAGAAAACAGGGGAAATTTTCCATGAAAATAAATAGAAATGATAAGATAAATAATTGAAGAATCATCTGGATGAAATCCACATACTGAGCTGATATAGGATCCTCAATATTATCTTTCGATCACAAATAATTATGTGCAGATCGCCTTGGAATTCCTTTAGAAGGCATTGGGAACACATAAAAATTGTGAAGCCCTATCATAGGTCAATTTAGAGAGGTTTTAGGAGTTCGGATTGTTATAAAAATGGTTTTTTCGAAATAGAATGGATCGAGAACATAGATTCACCTGGGAGACTCATGGTTATGAAAAAACATACACCATCCATACAGTCTTCCACTTCCTACATGGATTAATGGAGAATATTTAGGGAAACCATGGTACAACCGTTCCGACCTCCACTATCCACAAGGTTTGAAAAAACCATTAGCATATCGTGCACAACCACTATCATACTCAGTTTCATAAAAACATCACAAAAACACTTACTAGGTCTTACCCCAAATCTAAGGTACATAAATAACAACCCAATGTACTGGAGAAAATGACCGATATTTCTCCAGAAAAGGCTGGGATCATAAAATCTCCCGAACTTATAACAAGTTGTCCTCGAGCTACACTCTCAAATATCTCTAAGATTCCAATTAAAAAATATTGGGACAATATGAACTCATGGAATCGTCTCATTCCAATGTCTACTCATGAACAATTCCATGATTCCATGACACATGAACTAATGGCACAATCATTCCCTATAAAACATTCTCACTATGACCAATCTCACATATAAAATACTCCATAAAGGCCACATACAACACTATGTAAACCTCTTCCACATCAATCACATGAGAATGGTAGATGTGATAATACCATATTTGTGACACTTGGAAAACATCATGCATATCACTGAATTTCTGTGGATTTACTAATCAGTACACCACTGGCCTGATTCTCTCTAGCACCTCAAATAGTCATACAAACCTGAGTGCCAACTTTCCCTTCCACTTTATCTTGTGGTGAAAATATCTAAGTGACACATGAAGGAATTCACGATCACCCTTGGTCATCTCTATGTTTCATATCATTCTATTAGTATAAAAATTCTTTATACTCTACACTGTGTCCATACCATTCAAAATAAATTGCACCTTCTCTAATGTCTCTTGAAGGAAACTCGGTCCCAACTGCACTGACTCACATGCCAATAACCTGCATAGAAGTGATCCACATGTTCTACGATAAAGTGACTTATATGGTATCTTATGTATAGTTTTTGATAAATATTGTTTTAGGTGTACTCTTCTAATTTCAAGTGTTTATCCCAAGAACCACCAAAGACAAGAACATATTCAAGTAGCATATCCTCTAACATCTATATTTTGTTCTTCGACAGCCCTCTTTTTGGTGGAGGGAATGCCATACTTATGAGAAAATGTTTACTAATCTCCTTTAATATTCCCTTACAAAATATTGATGTAATGAGGTAATTGTTATCTGAAACTATAGCCTATGGGAACTCATGAAAATGATCTATCTCTCTCACATATAGCTCTCCCAACTTATCTATTGTAATGCTTTCCATGATTGGAATGATATTTGCTAACTTCGTTAGCTGATCCATAGTGAACCTAGTAGAATAATACATCAAAAGAGTCTTTGCATGTACTACCACAATATATATAGTAACATCTTCCCATATCCATTTAAGAATAGGTAAATGTTGCAGTAGCCATCCAATTCATTTATGTTCTTCCTTCTACAATTGAAAGGTGAAATATATTTTAACGAACCTTGACATCTCCTTTTTCATACATGTCCACCAAAACAATAGTCGTAGATCACGGTTCATGTTTTTTCACAATTGGATGTTCCACCAATTTTGATTATTGAAATTGTTTCATGAGTTCCTCTTGAATTTTTTTCATCACAACAACACAATTTTTCACATAGATTATATCATCCCATTCTATCATCTAGTTTGAAGGTGTCTCAACACCATCAATGATTTCCCTTATGTCTAAACAATCTATATAATCATACTGTCTGTCCATGATATGTCTCAAGAGTGTAGAATCCACCACCACATAAACTAGAGGCATCCTCTACATACTCTCCTAAACTACCACATGCATTTCACCAGCATTGTCATCCACTTTCACTCTTTACTCGACACATGTACCAACATATTCTATGTTATCCTGCAAAAGAAATCATCAAATCTATTCCCTTCCTGGTGGGATATGCCATTTCAAAATCAATGGATTTCATATACTCTACCTGTCATCGCTGTAGATGATTCAAGTCGTGCAGTGAAATGTTATACTTCAATCTTTTGTGATATGTAAAAAATATATTCTCTTCACCCAATAAACAGTGTCTCCAGCATATAAGAGCCTAAAATACTATTTAAAAATTTAGGTCTTGTGTACAGTAATGATATTCGTGTTGAATAAACATCCCAGACCATTATGAAATTACGACTTTTCCCTATATCAACACAACTCTGTGTCTGATGCAAGAAGCATCCCAATACACAATGTACTCCCCAACTGACTTATGTATGTTCAAAATTGTTGATGATTTCAAGAACATCTTAAATGCTTGGAATGAATTATATCACGATTCTGTCTGAAAAAATTACATCCTTGCCTTTTTCAAACTAGTACTTGTCCTCCAAATTTATATAACAATCAGATGAACTCCCTAGAATATCCAAATAACCCCAAAAAGTATTTGATATTAAAAACATTTTGTAATCCTCCCATGATACCACTTCATGAAATTTTTCTGGCTCCACTATCACTCCTTTTGAGATGATGTGCCCCAAACTATTCACATTTTCAATCTAAATGTTGAATGTAGATAGCTTGGCATATATCCAGTTTTGTCTTAGTGTATAGATGATGATGTCAAGATGTCGGGCAGGATCGTCCTGTGTCTTAGAGTACAACGAGATGTCATCCAATGACACCACCACAATGTGATCTAAATAAGGGTGAAATATAATATTCATCAAGTTCATAAACACTTCTATAGCATATGTCAACCCAAATTTCATTATGTAAAACTCATAAAGATCATACATGCTGGTGAAATAAAATAGGTAATCCCCAAGGAGACGTACATGGAGGGATAAACCCTTTATCATCCAACTCATCCAACTATGTTTTGATCTCTTGATGCTCATCTAATTCCATTATATAATGTGGAATAGATATGGGTGCATCCCACAACAAAATCTCAATAGTGACCTCAACATATTTCCCACGTGGCAACCATGATATATTTTCATGAAAGTCATTCAGAAATAGCTCTGCTACTGTTTGAAGGATGTCCGGTCTACCAATCTAATCATCTATCAAAAGACAATAAACATATAATGTGAGATCTCCCAGTTGATGACTAATTGGCCCAATTCTAACTTCACGGATATCCCATTCTCCATGAAGGACACATAGGTCACCATTTGGATATAAAAATGACACTCTCCAGCAGTAACCATATATGTGGGATTGACATGAACTAGACACTCCATAAAAATAATAATGTCGAAGAGAATTATTTAACAGATAATGTATATCCCAAATGAAATGATATTATCTGATCAATAGTAGATATGCCCTTCCAAAATAGATATCTCAAGACTGTGTTCTGAATGATGTATAGATATTCATCACCTTGCTTATGGACTCCTCTAGGATCAAGCCATTAACAAGGCATTCATATATAAAGGAATGAGAGGAAACATTATTAGAAAAGGAAGTAGATAATGTATAATAAACTAGAATATACCCTCTCAATATTGATGGACCATCCACACTCTCTCCAAGTGCACATTACACTACACGTAACAATCCTTCCCCTCTTCTTGGTGGCATCATCTGACTCTCGTACGTAGCATCACACTACCGATACATGAACATATACCCTGATTCACCACATACATTACCTATAATTCCTCTTCCTATAGAAATCCAACTTTCATACCTATATGGTGCATATGACCCTCTTCCCACACTCTTACTCTGAGTAGAAGCTCCCTCAGCACCAGCCTTCCAATGCATCCATGAGAATATATGTAGGTTCACCATATTACCACAAAAAGGGAAATCCAATGGTTTTTGTGGAAAATGTGTATGATAGAGTCCCTACCTACTTCACTGGTGGGAAATCACATGATAAGGATTCATTGAAATTGTTTCTCTTGTCTGTCGACCATACATTCCACTGTCAGGACTAAGATTCATATGATCACACTTCCTACACTAAGAATGCCCACTCCATAATCGTCCAGAAACATGTCTAGTAATATATGATTCTTTCAGGTTCACCTATGAAATGGGATCTTTATTAACCACTTAAAATAATATCTTCATCCTAATTATATTCACCTCTGACTAAATTTCACAGTTATTTACATCTAGGAAATTTTTTTCTTAAGAAGCCTCATCTACCACTAATATTGGAGAAAAAGATTGTAAATCTGTGAAACATCAATCGAATTCACTTATGAACAATCATCCATAGGTCATATGAATAAAAAATAAATTCTTCCCTTTACTCAGTGTGACTGGATAAATGTGCCCTGGGAACATCTACAAAATTTCATTCCACAACATATCATCAGTATGACTATATCATACTTGAATGTCACACCAATGCTTCAACAAATACCATAGCATATAAGAATCCAAATTGATCCTATTATCTTCCACAATATTCAAATTGTTAGGAATCATCTCTATGGATTAAATATATATTTCTCTCCCTAAGGTCCACCCACTCAATTAATGGTAGGAGGGGCTTCTGCTAAAACTCCATTATCAACCCAAACATGATTTTCTAAACATGAAAAATGACTCTATCTCTTTGAATTACATGAAATAGGAAAATTTATATCAGATATATTCCCCGTAAACCTTATCTTTCACCAATGATGCATCATGCTACCTGTATAAGAGTTATTTCAAGGCCATACCCTCTATCTCTCCCTCACTAAGCATTGTGGAAGAATATATCTATAATGAAAAACACATGTCTTAGGTCTCATAACTCATCCATAAAACAATTACATAAAGGAAAAACTAACACACCAATATTCCACATGTCCCTTCCACCTTTTTCTCACCAAATGGTAAACATTGAGACCTTATCACTACCCTTAACATTCCATCTTTTAGGACTTGGTTAACAAGGGTACATTCAATCTCACTAATTAATTCAGCCATTAATTAATCACATTATCTTAAAATAATTCAGTCAGAAATTAATTACATTTTCATAATCTATTTAACAATTATGGTTCTCATTATACACCCATTTAATTTCATCTAGAATCATTATTTTAATATCACAAAATGGAAAAATATTTATTATTTCAAAACATTCCCATAACAAGTTTTCTCGTGACGTCCTAGAATGATTCCTGTAACAACATCCATGAGTGCCTAGAATGAATAATGAAGACCAATGAATCATGACATATTAGGCCATGGCTTATAATTATACAATTTCTGAAACATATATTACATCACACCACAGGTGCTTCACCAATGGTGAAATAATATCAAACTGTTACAAAAAATAGCTATCAAAACAATCCCACAATGAATACTTAGATTCTCCCTCGTCCATGGGGTTGCAACTCCCATGCACAAGATCGTTACCAAAGATCGACTCTTCCTAGTCTCCTTATAAATTCCACAAAATAATATGACAAAATAAGAAGAAGTAAATGAAATTTCTTTTGAAACACCTTTGTGATATCCTGACCCAGGTGCCTCTGTGCGGTGACCCGATCTATTTGGTCACATGACCACAACCATGCCTCACCAAATGCTAGAGGGTTCCTACTCATAGAGAGGGTTTAATAAGTTTTATCTTGCAGAGACTATACAATATTTTATAAGAATAAAACACCAGTGGAGGAAAAGAACAATAACCAAGGGCGGTAGCATATAAATAACCAGGAGAATACCATGAAATATGATATTCAAAACTAGAAATTACAATAATGATGTGAAAGGTAGATCATGCTATGACCAAGCACATTTCAAGTATCTATAATGAAACTAAACTTAATGACATGAAGACTCCAAAATGGTTCCCAAACCACAACTGGTTCCCTCTCCCATTCTCCAATCCCTAACAACATCTTATCCTAGGTCATTTCACTTATCATGTCCTTCAAGAACAAAGTCTACTATGATGCCGATCAAATGGCCCAAATAGTGTGCGAGTACAAATATGTTAGACACCCCCAATATTTTCTATAAGAATTCCTGTCAAAATATAGTTCACATAGTTATATGAAGCAATAAATAACAATAATAATTTAAACAGTTATCAAATTTCCTATTAATATTTACTCTTCACATTAGGTCCACATTAAATTCTTGTTTTACAATTTAATCATCAATAAATATTATCATTTATTTGGTGTAGGTAGAAATTCCTAACATCATAAAATCACATTTAAATAATCATCATTATTATCATTAATTCGTAGTAGGTCATCATGTCTATCACCCCAAATTCCATTATGTGTTGGTCTCCATTAATATCACATTATAACTCATTCAGTTTATGTCATCATGCCTAGCACCACATAATCACAACTTTGGATATCAATTGGGGAAGAAGGCCATGTCCAAGTCCAAACATCCAATCGGTAAATAATTCCATGTCTAGCACCACAAATATCTCATCCATTAACAATTATTTTATTCAAAAAAATAATCCACA
Organism: Viscum album; assembly: GCA_963277665.1. Lineage (NCBI taxonomy): Eukaryota > Viridiplantae > Streptophyta > Magnoliopsida > Santalales > Viscaceae > Viscum > Viscum album. The sequence goes on along the minus strand of OY728121.1, from coordinate 7,085,026 downwards.
TTAATAATTTACTAATCCAATTATTAGTTAAACATTCCAAATGCCACTAGTTAATTGAAAAATTAACGCAGCAGATAACCCATTAATTAATTCATCAATGAATTAATCAATCAATACCATTTCCATTCAATATTTAATTATTCAAAATTAATTATCCTTATCAAAATCCAACATGTCATAATTATTTTTCACATTTAATTATCATAGATCACAAAATGGAACATTATTAATTCTCTTATTTAATTATCCTTAGTCCACATCATTGAACATAATTAATTCTCATAATTAATTATCTCACATAGACAAATATAATTCCATAATTAATTCCCCATAATTATTTATCTTATCACGAACAATTAAATACCTCAATTGATAAATCCAAAACCATAAATAACAATCAAAATATCTATTTGTGAAACCCACTACATTTTCCCCATGATTCTATAACCAATTGACCACTAGGGAAACGAAATTCATTTCCACTTTCCTAATTACTCCAAAATACTAATTCATATATCAAGGCAATATATAAATCATAAAATAACAATCAAATATTATAACTAATGAATGTCGGATTTTGATTTATACCTCCAACCTTAGTTTATTTGTAGAATTTATCCAAACCAAAATACCTAAAATCTGAACGGTATAACTCAATCCATCATGCACCAGATCTAAATCCATAAATCCAAAATTTATATAAATGCCTCAAGATCATGAAAAAATATAGCTAGATACACAATCCTAGATCTATATCTCAACTCATGGGTTTATATAATAGAAAACAGAGGAGATCACATATGAAAACATATAGAAATGATAAAGCAAAAAATTGGAGATGCATCCTGTTGTAATCTGCTTACCGCGAGGAGAGTGGATCTTCGATCTGAGAATTCAATCTAAAAATTTGGCTTTTTTGTCTCTTTATATTATCATTTGAAGGTTTTGGTAACATCAAGATATTTTATTACCCCATCCAAGATCGAATTATAGAGGTTCTGGGTGGTCAGGTGGTTTTAAATCCAGTTTTCAGAAAAAACTGAGCCACACACATAGTTTCACCTAGGAGGTCAAACAGTTAGGCCAAACTGTGTGCCAAACATATGAACTTCAATGGACCACGTGGATTAATTGTGCGTGGTTAGGAAAACCATTCACCAACCATGTTGAACTCCACTTTCTGCATGATTATATTTCGCACGAGTTTTCCAAATACTGTGCAAATCATGCACAGACCATATCATCCATAGTTTCATAAAAATATCACCCAAACACACCCAGATTCATACCCCAACTCAATGTTAATTTATAAAATCATAAAAACACGCACAAGATTTCCCAAGAAAAGGCATGTATCTTACTATATTTATTCAGTTCATAATTGTATATCATATTTATTTGACATGTTTGGGTTCAGTTTTGTGTTTTCTCAATTTGTAATGGACACATCATGTTTTTACTATTAATAAATATATTTCTAAAAAAATTTCTATTTAAATACTCAAAATTGAGAAAACTCATTCAAATAGTCTTGGTTCTATTGAAAAATAGCCATATGTCATTTGTGACCTATAGAAATCACCTACACCTGAATCTGATTCATGTTGAGATTAGTATTACATAAAATGTTTGTTTTTAGTTTAAAATTGATATTTATGTTAAAATAATTTTTCCATTACTAAAAAACTCAATAAAATTATTATATTTTCTTAATACATAATCAAAAATATATATTACATTTTTCATGTTTTAGAAATTGTTCGACATAAATTGAACTCCTAATGAGATCGGTATGACATAATGTGTGTGATATTAATTTAGAAATGAAATTAATGTTAAAAATATTTATTAGTCACTAAAAAACAATCATACACACTCATATTTTCATGTTTACATAGGATAATATTCTATAATGCATTCATTATATTGTATGAATGAATTACACTTCAATCTATTGCACAATGTTACCAGTTGGACTCGATGGTCCACAAATAACAAAACATAGGCCATCCATAAAGTAATTGATAACTAAAAATATATTATCTCACTAATTTTAATCAATTTATATGTTAAAGATACATTTAAATTAAAATATATCATCTCATATACCAATGTAAATCAATCAAAAACCTATCGAACATGGAACTATTCATGGTCAAATAAAAACATTCTCCTAGGAATAAATAGACATATTTAAATTACCATAATTTATTATTCAGTATCAGAATGAAAATATTTTTATATAACCCATAGTTTTTAACGCATAAAATAATAAAAAGAAAAGTGTTATAAGAATTATTTTTTATTAAGGTGAATATTTCAAACAATCTATAACTAGATGAAAGTTTTAAATAAATACCACTGTCAAGCCAAGAATCTTGAATTCATATTTATAAGGATAAATATATATTATATAGTAATTATCCTCAATCAAAGTCACATCACTAGTTTTTTTGGTGGTTCTCCATTCCTGATTAAACTACTCCAATGATTTCGGGGACTTTAAACACATAGAAGTTGTTACCATATATTTTTAATATGTTTTGAAATGATATTTCTAATTTTTAGGGAAGAGGTGGGTTCCATTTTTTTTACGATGATCTCAATCATGTGGACATGTTTATCAAAATTCATACATGAGTCTAATTTATAGTAGATATATTTTTATCAAAGGATTATCTTATCATAGTATCAAACATCTATAAATGGAATTTAACATGAATGGATCCATTTTTAATAAATTATCCCTTTGTTAGGAACATACAAATGTTTGATATATAGTCTTGTTAATGGGGATTTTGTTCAAAGAATCATTCAAACAATTCCACAACATCTCACATGTTATCAAAAATTCTATTATCTGAATATTTATTTTCTTATAAAACTATCCTGAAATAACCAATCCATTTATATTTTTAATAAAAGGAAAAAATGTGAAAATTGCAGCATCTAGGAGTCGGAAAATCATGATATCTAAATCCCCAAGATACTTTGTAATGAAATCTATCATTTCTCCCCCACAATTTTCTTTCCAACACTAATATAAGGTTGTTTTTAATTTGATATTGGTTTCATTTATCTACACTTATCCCAATTATGATATTTGAAAAACATCACATGATATAACCCTTATAGGAAGAGGAACCACAGTCCATTTAATATTTATATTTTCGATCATCCATTATAGAAATTTGCAAGATCAACCACAATTCTATTTTCTAGTTATAAATAAATTCATGTATGAATGATACTAAAATAGAATGTATATGTAAGAGACTATTTCATATCATTCTTATGTATGTTACCAATAATTGTCTCAGCATTCCTAATGAAATTTTAATAAGAATTTCTCACCATGTATGTGATCCAATTATAGATCACCTTATATTGAGATTAATTAGAATCATCTACATGTGTTTATTTGAGTAACAAAAATCATTTTGATACGTATATGAATTCATTTATAATATCAGTAATCCATAGGAAAATGATGGTTATTTAACTACTAAAAAATAGATATCACCCTCGGCAGAAAATATCATCATTTGTGTCGCATATTTAAATTACTAAATAGATATTCACAAAAAATATCAAGTGTATGTTCCCAATAATTATATTCTGATCTTTTTGAACACAAAATTCATTGAATTAATGATAAGAATATCCACGAAAATATTTTTATACAAACCACCTAGATGGTTTTATCTTTTATTTCACATATAACTGCAGTCACTACACAGAAATCACCCATTAATATAATTGACAAAACCATAAATTCCAATTATTTCAATCTAGTATTCTATTATTATGGTAACACATTTCCAAAAATTAAACATGTATATCACATTAATATGGGACACATGTAGGGTATTTTAATAATTAGACATCAACATATTTAATTTAGATGGATTATAGAGAATGTTCTAAACTATATTGGACTCTCATAGAATGAGATCATATGTTTAAAATAATTATTTATTATAATCTCTCACAATATTTTACTGTAGATTTGAATTTATGTTTATTTTAAAAAATATAAACATACTGGGAATTTAAATTTTTGTAATGTTTTTGTATCTACATAAATTATATTTATTAAATAATTAATGTTCTGTATTGCCATCCAAGTATCCCATTGATCGAGATGTTATCAAATAGAATTTTTTTACATTTATGGTTATAGTTGAATATATACATTGATGATGATTATAATTTTTTTAATCATTTATGTTGGAATTCATAAATAGAGACCATGTGGTGCTGATCTTCTTTAGAGGCCCTCTTCAATTTCATAATACAGTGATATTAAACACTCCACCAAAATTTTATTTTCATATTTATTTTGAGGGTTTATGGGAAACATGTACCTCTACATGTTATATTTTTATTCACTTAAAAAACTATCAACCCACTCACCTAATGAGAGGTGTAAAATGAAGGATTTAAGATAAGATTTAATTAGAATTGACCCTCCTATAGGAATTGTTCATGCTTATGCGTCATTAGAAATTGTTATCCATATGTATGTGTAATGGTCCTTCAGAAATAAGATTTTAATTAGGGTGTAAAGACCCGCAAATTTCAAGGAAATTTTTTTCTTAATTTTCTTTGGAATTTTACAAGAGCGCAGCTTCAGACGGGACCTGATTCCGAGGCCCGGTGTGCCCGGAATCAATTTCCGAAGTTTGGCTCGGGTACGTTCAGTGAACGGACGAGCGGGTTTTTCTATCTTTTGAACCGGTGCCCGGAATCAAATTCTGAGGGCACCGATGAAATCGCAGCGCCGGTATTTGCTTAGAAACGCCTCTTCCGGAGTTGCGTTTGCTCAGACGTGGTTTTTAAATTTTACGGCTTTAAGTCAGAAATAAAATAAAGTTTGTGCGACAACTTTATTTTATTTCACTTAAGCTGCTTGGAAGCCACTTGAAGTCAATTAAAGGCGGCTTGAACTGAGTTGAACTGGATAGGATGCTATCCAGAAATATCCTACCCCCTTGGTAGGATATTTGTGCGGTGGGGCCCGCACGAGCCCCGCCGTTTCTTTCGCTAAGTAACGCACCCGCGAAAACCCGTCAAAGTAACTGAAAAGTCAACCGACGCGTTTTCTTTAATTCTTAACAGACCATTTAATTGGGAGGTTTATTTCGTGAATTAAATGGACTGTTTCTTCGTGAATTAAATGGGTCGTTTCTTTCGTTGAATTAATTCAACGAATTAAGTGGGTCGTTACTTACGCGTTTTGCGTTTGTTGGCAAAATAATAAAATAGACAAACTTGTCTATTTTGGAGGATTGCTATTCCTCTGAGCCTCCACCCTCTCCGCGAAGAACGCGAAGAACGCGAAGAACGCGAAGAACGCGAAGAACGCTGGCGACCGGAATTCGACGACGCACACCAAGATCTGCGACGTCGACGAGATCTACCCGCGACATTCTTCCGCGACGCCTCTTCTTCCGCGGCCGACCCTCGTTCGGCAACAAAGGTGAGAATCGAACCTTTTATTTCTCCCTTTTTAAATTTCAATAACAACGGATTTAATTAATTAAATCCGTTCGTTCTTGATCCGGAGATTGGCGACGCGACGCCGGATACCGCGACGACGCGACGATCTCCTTCCTTCGCGACGAACGATTCCGCGACGACCCCTCGTCCGACGACGACGACAAGGTAAGGGTTGATTGGAATATTTTCCTTTCCCGTGATTTTATTTCTTTAAAGGTAAAGAACTTGATCTTCGAACAATTTTAACATTTAAAAATTGTTATTGATCGTTTTCTTGTTCCTCCCGTGGATTATGACTAACGCGGAGGGTGCGGGTCTAACGAACAAGACCCGGCAACCCTCCGCCGATCTATTTTTGTTGTGCGGATATGGCGGACGACGACGAACCGCGCGGCAGGGGCGATCCGTCGATCCCGCAGTGAAGGTCGGCATCCGGGAGGGGCAACGGCGCAGACGGGAAAGAAATCGGGCCACCGGAGCATCCCCGGCGGCCCGCAGAAGGCGGCGGCGGCGCGGGTCACCGGCGCGGCGGCGCCGGCGACCGGAGGCGGCGGCGGTCGGCGCGCCGCCGTGGAGGAAGCCCGCCGCGGCTGAAGCCGCGGCGGCAACGGCGGCCGGTTCCGCGGCCGCGCGGAACCGGGACGGACGCGGCGGCCCGGCCGCGTCCGCGTGACAGGCGGCCCCCCGCGGGGGCCGCGTCTCCTTCAAAGCCGCGGGTCAACCCCGCGGCGGCGGCAATTCGGCCGCTCGGCCGAGACCGAGCCGGCCGGTCCGGTCGGCTGGGCCGCGCCCAGGCCGGACCGGACCCGGCCGAGCCGGTTCGGGCCGGGTCGGGCCGACCCGGTTCGGCCGACCCCAGGGGGGGTTCGGGCCGGGTCGCCCCGGGCCCAGAACCCCCGTTTTCGGGCCCTTTACGGTCTTTCGCCCATATCTTGGGCCTGGGACCTCCGATTGACGAACCGTCAGCGGCTACGCGATCCTTGGATCGAGACGGTCGTTTCGGGATATTATACTCAAGGTTTCGGAAGACTTTGGGTTCGGCCGGGTTGGTTCGTACACGAAACCAACCGGGCCCTCGGAGCGGAAACGCTCATAACTTGAGCTACGGACGTCCGAACGACGTACCTTCAGCTGTGGTAGTTTCCTCTAAGTGAGACGGAACTTTTGGCATACTCCGCCCGAGGATCGGATACAGGCGGAGTACGGTCGGGTCGGTTTTTCCCTAAAAACCAACCGGGCCCCTGGGACGAAAATGCCAATAACTCTCAGACCGGGCGTCCGATTGACGCGCCGTCTGTCGCGTTGAGATCCTGATGTCGATACGGAACTTTTGGATACATCAACTTCGGACTACGTGTCAGTTGATGTATCAGCCTCTCGGCTCGTGGAGCGGACCCTCCTAAACGAGCTCGCTTCGTGCGGGAACCCTAGTGCTGGCTGTGACCTCGACGACAGAGCAGAGATCCTCGGTGGACTGCGACGACGGCAGATCAGAGATCCTTCGTGGACTGCGGCGACGACTGTGCAGAGATCCTCAGTGGACTGCGTCGACTACTGCACTCAGCGATCCTACGCGGATCAGTGCCCGATCCTGTGTGGGTCCTACTACCGGTTCTGTGTGAGCCACTGCCTACAGGTTCTGTGTGAGCCCGATCCTGTGTGGGTCTTCTGCGGGGGTTAGTACCTATCGATCCTTCGTGGGTCCGACGACTTAGATGGATCAGTGATCATCTTTGACGTCATCTGAAAAAGTATACCTGGTTGAGCTGAATCTTATGTTACTCTCCTATGTGGATTGTGTTGAACTATCCTTTGTGGATTTTACTGTTTACTCTCCTTTGTGGATTGTGTTGAACCATCCTTTGTGGATTTTACTGTTTACTCTCCTTGTGGATTTGAGTCTTGCTTTCCTTCTTGGATTGAGTTGTTCTTGAGCTCGTGAGCAGAGCTAGAATTGAGGACTTAGGTATATGTATGGGCATATACCTAAGTCGAGTCAGATGTTACTTCGTGATCGCATCTTTCTTTTGTGCTATATCCTTTGTGGATTTCGGGAGACCTTCGGGGGTCTCGGGGTCCTTACTGAGTAGCTTGTACTCACCCCTGCACGGGCTATGCCCGCACCTTGTTGTGTTGGTTGCAGACGACGGACAGCGCTGATCACGGTTGGGGCGTGGATCAGGACGGTACCTAGAGGTGGACCACTGGGCGGGACGTGCTCGGAGCGGACGTGGGACCCGAGGAGCCTGGAGGCTATCTGTACCCACCCTTCAGGTGGGATTGCCAGTGGACGACACGAGGCCGCCGTCTTTTCTTCAGTTGCTGTACTTTACTTTCAGTTGTACTTTACAGTTGGGCTTGTATTTCCGGCCCCTTTACCTTTCTGCACATTACTTTCCGCTTGCTGACTCTGTGTGGTTGTTACTTATAAAGGCAATGCCTTCCCTGTTTACTGGGATTTTACGCCTTGGTGCTAGTCGCCAGCCCCTGGCCTATGGAAGGCGGGCTTGGGGTAGTCACGGTACGGGCCCCGAGGACGGGTCGTGACAAATTGGTATCAGAGGCGGTCGGTTCTACCGCAGACTCTGATCGTCCTTTCTTTCTATGTGAAGCAATAGTGTTTAGTGTATTGAGTGTGGTTATCAGTTCAGGGAGCCCAGTGTTGGTGCGGCGGCCGACGTATCCATACACCAGGACCCTGACTCCTGATTTCTGACTTAATGCATGAAAACATTGATTGCGTGTGTGTTTCAAGTTTTTCTTTGTGATTACTTGTGTCAGCTCACCGGGTATACTGATCTGCTTTATGAAAGTCTCAAGTTTTCCTTGTGATTACTTGTGCCAGCTCACCAGGTATACTGTTTTGACTGTGGTGCTCTTGTTCTCCTTTTCAGGATGGCCCCGCGACGACAGTCAGCTAGGGTTCCGAGTGTAGGGCGCGACGGCAGCCCACCGAGCGACGAGGCCTCGGTGCAGGGCCCTTTGCCAGCAGTGGCACCGGCGGTAGCTTTACCCGCCGAGCCACCGATGCTGCCAGTACCAGACGCTGACGATGCACGTCGCCTCAGGGCACTGCACGAGTTTCAGAGCCAGCGACCGCCCAGGTTTCGCGGTGAGGCGGACCCCCAGGCCGCCGAGGACTGGCTAGAGGCGGTGGTACGGATCTTCAGGCTAGTGAGGACACCAGCGGATCTCATGGTGATTCTCGCAGCGAGCCTCCTGCAGGCGGCGGCAGGACGATGGTGGAGCCTGATGCTCCAGGTTCACGATGAGGCATCCTTGCTCTGGGCGGACTTCGAGAGCCTCTTCCGCTCTGAGTTCGTCCCGGCCACCCTCCGAGCGGTGCGCATCCAGGAGCTTCTCCAGCTGCGCCAGGGCAGCATGACAGTCGCTCAGTACGCGGCGAGGTTCACAGACCTATCTCGCTACTCGACCGACATGGTACGGGACCCCTTCTTCCGGGCCCGGACCTTCGAGCAGGGCTTGCGACAGGAGATTCGGGCGTCGCTGATCTCCCTCAGCATTCCGACCCAGGAGGGAGTGCTGGAGCGAGCCCTCCTGATCGAGAGCTTCCTGGCAGAGCCTTCTTCAGCAGCGAGACCTAGCGCAGGGCGGCAGGTAGCTGAGTCATCGGCAGCAGGCAGCCGACGGATGACTCACGGGTCCAGGCAGACCAGACCCCCTCGCAGACGGCCTCAGGACACCGGCTCAGCGGTGCGGGGCACACAGCGGAGTGCCAGCCTTTCGAGAGGTAGGCTGTGCTACTCTTGCGGCGGGTAGGGTCACATGGCTCGTGATTGCCCGACTCGCCGACCAGAGGAGCAGCAGACGGTGGAGGGGCCACCCAGGCAGAGGCAGAGGGTCGACCGTGGCGGTCCGCAGGGAGGAGGCGGACGAGGCAGAGGAGCTGGCCGAGCAGCGGGTGGTGGGCGACACTTCCAGGCTCTACCCCCACCACCACCAGGAGGGCCACCTCGACCACATGGAGCTGGCGGGCAGGGACAGGCCCAGCTCCAGGCAGTGGAGGCCTACGACCCCGACATGCCAGAGATGATTCGAGGTACGATCTGTGTCTATTCCACCCTTGCTGCAGTACTTATAGACACAGGAGCGAGTCACTCTTTCATAGCCTCTGCCCTTGTTCGGAGCTCGGAGATTCCGACTGAGCCGTTGGCTCGATCCTTACGGCTAGAGACTCCTACGGGAGCAGACTCGACGATTACGCACTGGTGCCGGCAGTGTGAGCTTACTCTAGGAGGCGAGAGCTTCGGCTGGGATCTCCTTGTAGCGGCGTCGAGGCCTTACGACGTCATCTTGGGCATGGATTGGCTATCCACAGTTCATGCCCAGATCGACTGTTTTAGGCGCAAGGTGCGATGTGTTCGTACCGACGGGAGTAGGTTTACCTTCACCGGCGAGAAGGGAACCTTTGCAGCACAGGATGGACTTCCGCGGAGGAGAGTGCAGCCCATCTCTCATCAGTTGGCTAGCCTCATCCTAGGAGCAGTGGACGTGCGGAGTCCGGCTTTTCCTGCAGTGGTGGACCAGTACGTGGACGTCTTTCCCGACGACGTTCCAGGGCTACCTCCTCGTAGAGAGGTAGACTTTTACATCGACTTGTACCCCGGGACAGCCCCGATATCTACTCCAGCATATCGGATGGCCCCCGCCGAGCTTCGAGAGCTGCGGGTACAGTTGGAGGACTTGCAGAGCAAGGGGTTTATCCGACCCAGTGTTTCACCCTGGGCTTCCCCGATTTTGTTCGCCAAGAAGGCGGACGGGAGCTTGCGACTATGTGTCGACTATCGTCGCCTGAACCAGGTGACAGTGAGGAATAAGTATCCGCTGCCACGGATTGATGACCTCTTCGATCAGCTCAAGGGAGCGCGGTGGTTCTCGAAGATAGACCTCCGGTCAGGCTATCATCAGCTCAGAGTTCGAGACGAGGACGTACAGAAGACGGCCTTCAGGTGTCGGTATGGCCATTATGAGTTCTTGGTTATGTCGTTCGGCGTAACCAATGCTCCAGCAGTGTTCATGAGCCTCATGAACAGGATCTTCCAGCCATACCTCGACCGTTTTGTCGTGGTCTTCATTGACGACATTTTGGTATACTCGACGACTGAGGAGGAGCATGCCTACCACCTGCGAGTTGTGCTAGACACACTCCGAGAGCACCAGCTTTATGGCAAGCTCTCAAAATGCCAGTTCTGGTTGCGTGAGGTCCATTTCTTGGGGCACGTCATCTCTGAGGCGGGAGTTGCAGTGGATCCCGCGAAGATCGAGGCAGTACTAGCTTGGGAGCCACCCAGGAGCGTGACAGAGGTGCGGAGCTTCTTGGGCCTAGAGGGATACTATCAGAGATTCGTGCCAGACTTCTCCAGAGTTGTGGCACCACTCTCAGCTTTGACAAAGAAGGGGAAACCCTTCGTGTGGTCAGACAGTTGTCAGCAGAGCTTCCAGGAGCTGAGGCAGAGATTGACCAGCGCACCTATCTTGAGGTTGCCTGAGGAGGGAGTTGGGTACGTAGTTTACTGCGATGCGTCAGGGACTGGACTCGGGTGCGTCCTGATGCAGGAGCGGGCCGTGATTGCCTACGGATCACGTCAGTTGAGGCCGCATGATCAGAACTACGCCACTCATGACCTGGAGTTAGCAGCAGTGGTCTTCGCTCTGAAGACGTGGCGGCACTATCTGATGGGCGAGCGCTTCACGGTCTTTTCTGACCACCAGAGTCTCAGGTATATCTTCTCTTAGAAGGACCTGAACCTGAGACAGCGGAGATGGCTTGAGTTCCTCCAGGACTCTGACTTTGAGATAGTCTACACTCCTGGGAAGGGGAACGTGGTAGCCGATGCCCTCAGCAGGAGGACGGGCATTCAGCTGCTTGAGGAGGCGACGGAGCAGCTAGCCTCCTTGCAGATATCCTTCGTGGATAGAGACGGAGCAGCCTTTCTTCAGTCTCTCACAGTCTCTCCTCCACTTCTACAGCGGGTCAGAGAGGCTCAGCGTGGAGACGCTGACTGTGAGACCCGGCATGCACTGATATCCTCAGGTCAGGCGCCTGATGGTTTCTCCCTTGGAGCAGAGCACGACATCCTTTTCAGAGGGCGTACCTTCGTACCAGTTGCTTTACGAGAGGAGGTGCTGAGAGAGTTTCACACTTCTCCCTTGGCGGTACATCCCGGAGTGGCGAAGATGTACCAGGATCTCAGACGACAGCACTGGTGGCCGGGCATGAAGAAAGCTGTGGCAGAGTTCGTTTCACGATGCCTCACCTGCCAGCAGGTGAAGGCAGAGCACCAGGTACCAGCAGGCTTGGTACAGCCCTTGGAGGTCCCGGAGTGGAAGTGGGACGACATATCTATGGACTTCGTGACTGGACTTCCACGTACTTCCAGAGGTCACGACTCCATTTGGGTGATTGTCGACCGACTCACCAAGTCGGCACACTTCCTACCCATCAGAGAGCAGGGCTCAGTGGAGAGCTTGGGACGTCTTTACGTCCAGGAGATTGTACGGCTTCACGGTGTGCCATCATCTATCGTCTCCGATCGAGATGCTCGTTTCACTTCCAGGCTTTGGAAGGGGTTGCAGGAGGCGTTCGGGACGCGGCTCCATCTGAGCACAGCCTTCCACCCTCAGACGGATGGTCAGACGGAGAGGACCATACAGACACTCGAGGACATGCTCCGTGCATGTGTTCTCGACTTTGGTCGCAGCTGGGAGGACCACCTACCCTTGGTGGAGTTCGCGTACAACAACAGCTACCACTCCACCATCGGGATGGCACCATACGAGGCGTTGTACGGCAGACCCTGCAGATCACCGTTGTGCTGGACAGACCCTGGGGAGTCAGCACTCGTGGGACCAGAGATGGTCCGAGCCACGACAGAGAAGGTCCAGATCATCCAGGAGAGGATGAGGACAGCTCAGAGCCGGCAGAAGTCATATGCTGACAGGAGGCGGAGGCCACTAGAGTTCGAGGATGGCGACCACGTCTTTTTGCGTGTCTCACCTCGACGTGGTTTGCGGAGATTCGGCCGAGGCGGCAAGTTGTCTCCACGCTTCATCGGGCCTTTCCAGGTCCTCGGCAGGATAGGAGAGGTGGCTTATCGCCTGGCTCTACCACCTCAGTTGCACCGGGTGCACGACGTCTTCCACGTGTCTCAGCTGAGGAGATACGTGCACGACCCGACGCACATCATCGACTTTGGGGAGCTGGACGTGGACGATGGGGCGACTTTTGCGGAGGTCCCAGTGGAGATCGAGGATCGACAGGAGCGGGTCCTACGTGGGCGGTCGATTCCTCTTGTGCGCGTCAGATGGCAGCACGGGAACCTCCAGGAGAGCACTTGGGAGCGGGAGGCTCAGATGCGTGCTCAGTACCCCCATTTGTTTCCCTAGTTTTTCATGTATCTTTACGGGGACGTAAAGCCCTGAGGTGGGAGTAATGTAAAGACCCGCAAATTTCAAGGAAATTTTTTTCTTAATTTTCTTTGGAATTTTACAAGAGCGCCGCTTCAGACGGCACCTGATTCCGAGGCCCGGTGTGCCCGGAATCAATTTCCGAAGTTTGGCTCGGGTACGTTCAGTGAACGGACGAGCGGGTTTTTCTATCTTTTGAACCGGTGCCCGGAATCAAATTCTGAGGGCACCGATGAAATCGCAGCGCCGATATTTGCTTAGAAACGCCTCTTCCGGAGTTGCGTTTGCTCAGACGTGGTTTTTAAATTTTACGGCTTTAAGTCAGAAATAAAATAAAGTTTGTGCGACAACTTTATTTTATTTCACTTAAGCTGCTTGGAAGCCACTTGAAGTCACTTAAAGGCGGCTTGAACTGAGTTGAACTGGATAGGATGCTATCCAGAAATATCCTACCCCCTTGGTAGGATATTTCTGCGGTGGGGCCCGCACGAGCCCCGCCGTTTCTTTCGCTAAGTAACGCACCCGCGAAAACCCGTCAAAGTAACTGAAAAGTCAACTGACGCGTTTTCTTTAATTCTTAACAGACCATTTAATTGGGCGGTTTATTTCGTGAATTAAATGGACTGTTTCTTCGTGAATTAAATGGGACGTTTCTTTCGTTGAATTAATTCAACGAATTAAGTGGGTCGTTACTTACGCGTTTTGCGTTTGTTGGCAAAATAATAAAATAGACAAACTTGTCTATTTTGGAGGATTGCTATTCCTCTGAGCCTCCACCCTCTCCGCGAAGAACGCGAAGAACGCGAAGAACGCGAAGAACGCGAAGAACGCCGGCGACCGGAATTCGACGACGCACACCAAGATCTGCGACGTCGACGAGATCTACCCCGCGACATTCTTCGGCGATGCCTCTTCTTCCGCGGCCGACCCTCGTTCGGCAACAAAGGTGAGAATCGAACCTTTTATTTCTCCCTTTTTAAATTTCAATAACAACGGATTTAATTAATTAAATCCGTTCGTTCTTGATCCGGAGATTGGCGACGCGACGCCGGATACCGCGACGACGCGACGATCTCCTTCCTTCGCGACGAACGATTCCGCGACGACCCCTCGTCCGACGACGACGACAAGGTAAGGGTTGATTGGAATATTTTCCTTTCCCGTGATTTTATTTCTTTAAAGGTAAAGAACTTGATCTTCGAACAATTTTAACATTTAAAAATTATTATTGATCGTTTTCTTGTTCCTCCCGTGGATTATGACTAACGCGGAGGGTGCGGGTCTAACGAACAAGACCCGGCAACCCTCCGCCGATCTATTTTTGTTGTGCGGATATGGCGGACGACGACGAACCGCGCGGCAGGGGCGATCCGTCGATCCCGCAGTGAAGGTCGGCATCCGGGAGGGGCAACGGCGCAGACGGGAAAGAAATCGGGCCACCGGAGCATCCCCGGCGGCCCGCAGAAGGCGGCGGCGGCGCGGGTCACCGGCGCGGCGGCGCCGGCGACCGGAGGCGGCGGCGGTCGGCGCGCCGCCGTGGAGGAAGCCCGCCGCGGCTGAAGCCGCGGCGGCAACGGCGGCCGGTTCCGCGGCCGCGCGGAACCGGGACGGACGCGGCGGCCCGGCCGCGTCCGCGTGACAGGCGGCCCCCCGCGGGGGCCGCGTCTCCTTCAAAGCCGCGGGTCAACCCCGCGGCGGCGGCAATTCGGCCGCTCGGCCGAGACCGAGCCGGCCGGTCCGGTCGGCTGGGCCGCGCCCAGGCCGGACCGGACACGGCCGAGCCGGTTCGGGCCGGGTCGGGCCGACCCGGTTCGGGCCGACCCGGTGCGGCCGACCCCAGGGGGGGTTCGGGCCGGGTCGCCCCGGGCCCAGAACCCCCGTTTTCGGGCCCTTTACGGTCTTTCGCCCATATCTTGGGCCTGGGACCTCCGATTGACGAACCGTCAGCGGCTACGCGATCCTTGGATCGAGACGGTCGTTTCGGTATATTATACTCAAGGTTTCGGAAGACTTTGGGTTCGGCCGGGTTGGTTCGTACACGAAACCAACCGGGCCCTCGGAGCAGAAACGCTCATAACTTGAGCTACGGACGTCCGAACGACGTACCGTCAGCTGTGGTAGTTTCCTCTAAGTGAGACGGAACTTTTGGCATACTCCGCCCGAGGATCGGATACAGGCGGAGTACGGTCGGGTCGGTTTTTCCCTAAAAACCAACCGGGCCCCTGGGACGAAAATGCCAATAACTCTCAGACCGGGCGTCCGATTGACGCGCCGTCTGTCGCGTTGAGATCCTGATGTCGATACGGAACTTTTGGATACATCAACTTCGGACTACGTGTCAGTTGATGTATCAGCCTCTCGGCTCGTGGAGCGGACCCTCCTAAACGAGCTCGCTTCGTGCGGGAACCCTAGTGCTGGCTGTGACCTCGACGACAGAGCAGAGATCCTCCGTGGACTGCGACGACGGCAGAGCAGAGATCCTCCGTGGACTGCGACGACGGCAGAGCAGAGATCCTTCGTGGACTACGGCGACGACTGTGCAGAGATCCTCAGTGGACTGCGTCGACTACTGCACTCAGTGATCCTACGCGGATCAGTGCCCGATCCTGTGTGGGTCCTACTACCGGTTCTGTGTGAGCCACTGCCTACAGGTTCTGTGTGAGCCCGATCCTGTGTGGGTCTTCTGCGGGGGTTAGTACCTATCGATCCTTCGTGGGTCCGACGACTTAGATGGATCAGTGATCATCTTTGACGTCATCTGAAAAAGTATACCTGGTTGAGCTGAATCTTATGTTACTCTCCTATGTGGATTGTGTTGAACTATCCTTTGTGGATTTTACTGTTTACTCTCCTTTGTGGATTGTGTTGAACCATCCTTTGTGGATTTTACTGTTTACTCTCCTTGTGGATTTGAGTCTTGCTTTCCTTCGTGGATTGAGTTGTTCTTGAGCTCGTGAGCAGAGCTAGAATTGAGGACTTAGGTATATGTATGGGCATATACCTAAGTCGAGTCAGATGTTACTTCGTGATCGCATCTTTCTTTTGTGCTATATCCTTTGTGGATTTCGGGAGACCTTCGGGGGTCTCGGGGTCCTTACTGAGTAGCTTGTACTCACCCCTGCACGGGCTATGCCCGCACCTTGTTGTGTTGGTTGCAGACGACGGACAGCGCTGATCACGGTTGGGGCGTGGAGCAGGACGGTACCTAGAGGTGGACCACTGGGCGGGACGTGCTCGGAGCGGACGTGGGACCCGAGGAGCCTGGAGGCTATCTGTACCCACCCTTCAGGTGGGATTGCCAGTGGACGACACGAGGCCGCCGTCTTTTCTTCAGTTGCTGTACTTTACTTTCAGTTGTACTTTACAGTTGGGCTTGTATTTCTGGCCCCTTTACCTTTCTGCACTTTACTTTCCGCTTGCTGACTCTGTGTGGTTGTTACGTATAAAGGCAATGCCTTCCCTGTTTACTGGGATTTTACGCCTTGGTGCTAGTCGCCAGCCCCTGGCCTATGGAAGGCGGGCTTGGGGTAGTCACGGCACGGGCCCCGAGGACGGGTCGTGACATAGGGTCTTTCATGGACCACATACTATAATTAATCTCATATACCAAAACAATATATTTTATGAGGAAGATGGATACATTGGTTGCATCATGAGTTATGCGTTTATTAATAATAAGCTGATAAATGATCCTATGATAAGGTATCATTTATTATGAAATGATTCAAATTAATAATACACATAACATGAATAGTATCAACTATTTATTATTTTCTTTTTTATAAAAATATATAATATAATAGTTTTTATAATCAGGATGCTTACACATTGTAAAGTTTTCAATTAATGCATCAATTCCAACAAAACTATTACTGTTATAACCCCCAAAATGCTTCTGATGCATCTGAAACCTTTTTAAAACCCAGCATCTCCAAAAAATATCATCCAATGACTATAATATTCACTGATCTGAAGAAATTACTTCCTAAATCTCCAATAAAAAACAATAAAAATTAGTGTATTATATCTTTTTCAAGATATGAATCTTCTTAAAAATCTAACTACTAAGGTATTTCAACCCATAAATCCCATGAATTTTCTTTGGGAAATAAAAAATGCATGAACATATCCACTAAATTCTATAAACATCATATGAAATATTACACCCTCCCATCAACCCAATATCAAGGTTCAGTTTAAAATCCTAGAATGACATTTCAATTTGAAATTTGGTTTGGTGTTTGAATTTAAAATATGGTTTTTTATTGTTGGGTCCTTTGTGATGGTTCCAATATGACTAGTAAGAATGGTATTTATGAAGACACTAAAAATTTATTTATGAATAAAAAACACTTAATTGATATATAATATAAAAATTTCATGATAATATATTTATGTATAAATAAAATGAATATCATATTATAACATCTATATATTATAAATAACTTTATCCCCTATATATATTAAAATAATGCATCATATATTTAATTAATTTTATCTACTATATTCATAAAAAATATAATTTTCTAATATTAATATAAACAAATTAATTATATTGAATATGATTTAGAATAAATATTTTTATTATATTTAAAAACAATTATTCATAATATATATATATATATGTGTATTTAATTATTTTAAAATGAATTTAATATAATGTATAAAAATAGATGATTAAACATTTTATGTTTATATTTAGATCATTTAAATAATTTATTTATATAATTAAATATATATTTTTATTTTAATTAAGATCACAATACATTATATTTATATATTAATTAAATATTATGGTTGATTTAATAATTATTATTGATTTAAAATATTTTTTCGCTGCAATATAAATAAATAATTATAGAATATTGGAAACAGAAGTCATATATAATGAAATAAGTTTATATTTATGAAAAAATTGTATAGAAAATAAAATTTATATATTTTTAATGTATTATATTTATAATGGATAATATAAAATTCAAGAGTTGTTTTGGGTACCACACATTGACCTGATTTTGGCATGGGTTTTTTATTGTTCTATGTATAAATAAATTTTCATATTTATAATGTAATTAAAAAATTACCCATGTGCCTTAATGTGGTCAAGACCCATTGAAAAATTAATTGTATAAAAATTATAAAAAAAATTTGGAGGAGAAATAATTTTTTACGTAATGACTTCATTGTAATTATATAATGTTGGTATGTGGTCTCATTGGGAGAATACACACACAAACACAATCCAAGGTTTAAGATAATCCATCCATTATGTGAGATTATATGTTTATGGTAGACGAGAGTTTTTGTTGAAGATTGAAATATTCATTGTTGAAGTGTCAAGAAGAAGTTTGTTCCATAAAGAAGGTTATGATTGAGGTTTTCAAACCCCCATTCTATACTAGAGCGTGTTGCATGACCATTCCACATATACATTCCAAGAGACATCTTGTTTCCCTCTATCATAGTGAGTTTTTATAGACTCTCTCATTATACCATACAAGACACCCCATTTTCAATTCCTTCTAGGCCAGATGGGGAGGAAGCTGAATATGTATACCACCACCCATTTTCGGAAAACCATCAACGGTGCCCCATAAACAACACCTACATGTACAGACATTCAGAAGATTGATATGATCTCCACATCCATTTATCAAAAAATGTAAAATAGCACCCCATCATCAATTAGTACCACATTCAGTGACCATTATACCTACCATGATTCCCCATCAATAGCCCCAACACAGACAGTCGCCACAACAAAATGGCATGATGCCCCATCGAAAATGCCTACCAGGACAGACATTGGGATAATGTATATATCTTTCACCACCCGTTTTCCGAAAACATGCCATGGA
This sequence comes from Viscum album, assembly GCA_963277665.1. Lineage (NCBI taxonomy): Eukaryota > Viridiplantae > Streptophyta > Magnoliopsida > Santalales > Viscaceae > Viscum > Viscum album. Next base: position 7,066,238 of record OY728121.1, on the reverse strand, counting down.
AACCCATAAAAAATGTCTAAAAAAGTCACCACCTTTTCTCAAATAATATTCAACTGTGCCCCATTGAAAAGGCCTACTATGATCGCAACCCTCCTATACTGACCTTTCTCAGAGAACCTTCCCCAATGCCGCATAGATAATTCATACCACTGTCACCACCCTTTAAAAGATAATCTACCAAAATTACCCATTGAAAACACCTTCCATGCCAAATGTGGGAATATATATATGATTGTATCCACCACCAGGTGTGTAATTCATCAAATAAGAAGAATACAATTAGGATGGACCAACTTGTTAACAACGCTTTCAGCCCCTACATATCATTCCCCAATACTAAGTGTGAATATCACAAACTCCGCGATTATAAATGTATGTGACCAATTGTAAAATGACTATTATGTATCAAACAAAAGGGAACACAATTACCTCTCCCTCCCTATGAACAAGCTATACTGGACAACTGATTTTTTTTGTTTTGTTTTCTTATAAGAACAACCCACTGTAGAAATTAATTTATTTTTCCATGTAGTGCTAAAAAAGTTAAATTATCATCATTTTTAATATTTATCAATAATGAATAATTTCATTGAAAAATGAATATAATACTAATTTATAATTATCATTTAATTTTATCAACCCATTAAATATAAATTTTCACCAATTAGAAATTAATTATTTTTTATTCATGTTACGCTACTGCATTTTATTAAATATTCAACACTACTAAAAAAATCATTAATAAATTTGTTCCCTTTCCAAATTAATTTTCATAAAAATCATGAGATCTTTTAATTTAGTGTTTCTAAATGACACATTGAATATGTTAAGACACACACATATATATATATACATTTTTATATACTTTTAAATAATATTTATATTTCATCATGTACCTATAAGAAAACAATAGATATATATATAAATAGTTTATATAAATATTAATAATATATGTATATGAATTTGTATAAATGTGTTTATATGTGTGTCTTTGTGTATGTGTTGTATGTGTATGAATATGTGGTTTCTGTTTTTTTATTTGTATATGTTTATTTACATCAATCATTTGTGTGTGTGAGTATGTATATTCACATAGGCATGTTTTTAATTGTATGTGTATGTTATACATATGTGTATGTGTATGTGTTTGACTATTTTTATGTGTAAATGATGGAATTTATAAATTTTTATTGTATGTATATGTATCTACACATATGTATTTATTTGTGTATATGAATGTGTGTGAGTTTTTGTATAATAATGTGAATGAGTTTTTATGTGTATGTTTGTAGGTATGAGTAAGAGTAAGAATATATGTGTTTGTTTGTCAATGTGTGCTAGTATGTAAATGTGTATTCATATCACTGTGTTTATGTACATGGGTATGTGCCGACATTTGTGTATATGTGTATGTTAATGTTGAATGTGTGTGTATATTCATATGTATATTGATGGATTTTTTCACATGCACATGTATGCAATTTTTTGGTTGTATATGTATATTAAAATGCATGTTAATGTGTATTCATATATATTTTAATGTGTATGTACGTGTGTATTTTTGTTAGTAACTGTATATATATATACGACTATGTTTATCTTTAATTTGTTTCACAAATCGCAAGATTTGATTTATAGACAAAAACTGTCACGTAGATAGTTGGTGGGATGTAGGGTACATTGGGTGCATCATGAGTGATATGTTTTTAATGTATGAGTTTAGGAAGGATTTGTACCATCCATTTATGGTAATGTATATATCATCCCTTTGATTGAAATAGACCCTTCAAAAAAATTCCATGTCAATGGGGGTAACGATGATTTCATATCATGTAGTCAAAGACCAATGTATCATGAATACTGGATGATGACACTATCATAAACCCTTCTTGATGAAATATTGAGACAAAGGGATAATATTATACTTTGAAAATTTGTATGTGGAAGTTGTTGTTGAGACATTACATTCTTTCTCTGGGTATCCTTGACCCATTGATTGATAGTTCTCTTGGATATTAGACAAGCCTTCCTAATTCCAATGATAGAGAATCCTAGAGTCTCACAAACAAAGTGTTTTTGTTGGTCAAGGTTAAATTCAATTTGAATTTAATTAATAAAATTAATATTATTCTAAAGAAAATGGAATAATTTTTTTTTCAGTTAAGATGACAACATATATAAGTCAAAATATATTAATATATTTAATGAAAAATTCAATAAATATTTATATACTAGTTTGTAAATAATATTTTTATTAAACAAAATAAATTATTTAGTAATTTATTTATGTGTTCAATAAAAGGATGTGGAGTTCGAGGGGATCAATTCTGGTTCGGTAGTGAAATATTAATTTGAAATATGCTAAATAAAAATTTAAGTAGTTGGGACAACATAAAATAATAATGATGCTTCTATATTATTGTCACTCAGAATTTTATTCATATAACTGTTTTGCGCAAGTTGGAACACCATAAATAATGACAGAGTATTATTATTGTGAGCATGAGTTTTCCCTATGTCTGTGAATGTATTTAATTTTTGTTATGAAAATAAAGAATTTTACTGAATTTCCATTGATATAAATACACAGTAATGTCTATTTTTCCATAGAGAATGCACTGCATGTTTGGTTAATTGAGAATTGTTGAGATAATCCATTTTTTATCAAAACATCATCATTCCCCTCTCAATAATGAGAGATATTATTTAAATACAAAGAACAAGAGATCTATAATGACTAACACATGACAATCTCTTCACTGAACAAGAACCAAGAGAATGTGTGGTGTTTATCATAGGTTGTTGAAGCACGCGAGAATCATCACTAGATGGATTCTATTTTAGATTCTCGCAAGAACAAATATATATTCTAGAAGGGTCAATCCAAACTATCAACATCATCAATGAAGTCAATACTGAAGATCAACATATTATTTTCTTGATAAACGAAATTAAATTTATTATACCCCTGGTGTGAAAGATCATCTCCAATGGTTTCTTGCATCTTCTTTATTTTTCTAAATCTATGATTATATTTCATGGAGACATGCGTTCATCATCTAATCGATCTCAGAATAGTCATTGATCATTGTAAAAATCAATGTTTGGTGTCAGCCCAACCATGATTCCCTTGTTCCCATAACCTTCACATCCCCCCCAATACGCACCAGTGGACATCTGATTTTAGATATAGAGTTACCTAACATTAAGAACTGATTACTGAATTGTTTTTACTGTCTGTTCCATTGTGAGGGTTCCAACTTATTCTATAAAAATGGTATTTAATAAAAAACAAAAAAAAAATAGGAAAAAAATTATATAACTTAAATATAATATATTGATTTCATGATATAATATTTTAACATAAAAAATAAACAACAAATTTTAAAATTAATATTTTATAAATTAAATTTCTCAATATTACTTATAAATAAATATGTATCTCATGTTTAATTCATTTGATCTAATATTATATGTAATTAATATAATTCAGTAATATTTATGTATTATTACATGTTTATCACAATTATTATTTATAATATATATTTTTATAATATTAAAATATATTATATTATAAACTAACTATATGTACTGATATCGGTTAATATTAAATTAACATTATGTATAAATAAATATGATTTTACAGTGTTTCTTTACATTTGTAGCATTTAAAATTTCTACTTATGTAATACATGTTACATTTTTATTATAATGAAGAACATAATACATTAAATATTTATATTTTTTTAGAAATTGTATAATTGAGTTAACAAATATAAATGATTTAAAATATGTTGTCTTTTCAATATAAATAAATATTATCACTAAATTGAGAAACATAAGTGATTTATATTGTGTTTATTTTATATTTCAAAAAACATAATTGATAATTTAAATTTTAGAAAATTTTTAATGTATTGTATTAAATAAGAAAAATATTTAATTGAATGTATGTATTGTGTACCCCACATTAACATGATTTTCTTGTGGGTATTTATAATTCTATCTACCAATAATAGATGTATTTATAATGTAATTTAAACCCCAAAAACACCTAAATCCAAAACCTAAGTTCATTTAATATATATCATGTGTTTTATTTATATATAAATGTACCTAAAAATACAAAAAATATTTATTACAAACAAGGAACTTTTACGAGTCCAGGTTCTAAAAATAGAATTAAAAAAAATAAACCCTTTTCATATACACGGTAAATAGATAGTCATATATGTGTATATATGTACATATATTAAATATATATTAGTATTTTGCAAATAAATTAATTTTTTCATTTCAAATGAGTACTAAGTTTTTTTTAGGTCAACTGAGGGATTTGAGGCTACTGGAAATTGAGAAAAACAAGATGGGGGTACATGGGGAAATGTGGGTGGAATGTATTGATGTGAAATGTTTGGGTTTAAATAAAAAAATATAAAATTATTTATATGTCATGTTGCAATAATTAGAGACGATATTGGAAAAAAATGATAAATATTAAAAATATATTTGATTGAAGATTATAAAATAAGAGTCATGTGGTTTGACAACCTGTGGGAATGATAGGACACATTCAGGATTGACTGTGGGTATTTTGTTGGATGATATTAATGATTTCTAATTGAATACAACCTCAAATTTTTTAATATCATTATGTTTCACATTATTACTAATTTATGTTGTAATCATTTAAATATTTCTTCTTTTTAGTTTCATTAGGATTAACTTTTATATTATTTTATGTTGGAATAAATAATATATTTCTATCTTTTTTATGTAAGTCAGTACTACTGTTTTATTAGTCAATCTCATATCTTTGCTTTTTTGAACTATTTTATTTCAGCTAAAACATGAATGTTTTTTTATTATATTACTACAAATTCATATTTTTTTGTTTTATCATATTGTATTATCAAAACATATCAAAATTATTTTATTAAATATGTATGTTTTTATAAATATAATGTTTTAATCATTTTATATCCATTATATAAATTCCATTTTATATATAAAATTTTAGGGGTTTTAAATATATATATATTTCATTTTTTAAAATAAATAATTAAAATTTAATTTTTATTTAATAAAAATAAAATGTTCTTTGTTTATTCGTATAATTGTTATATATATTTATAATTTATCAATATTATAAAAAAATAGAACATATCTCATATATATATATAAATATAATATATTATCATTATAATAATAATAATTTCCAAAGAAACATTACACTTGTTTTTAAATGGTTGAGGCGCTAAGACCTCTTTATTGAAGCCAAAAAACATCCAGTGAATGGTACAAAACATAACCAAGTGGTACATCGGAAAGACAGAACAAGAAAGGTTACCCTTTTCTAGAGACGGTGCTCATGCAATGGTAAGGAAGGCGCCCACCTTTTCCATGGGAGTGTCAACCCCTTCTTCCAAACACACCACCTTCATCAACTACATGTTATTTCGTATCGATGTGAGTCATGATAGATGCAGAAAGATCATTATTTGATCCAATTTCTTTATTATTGTCAGTGAGAATATCAAATTGATTAGAAATTCTACCATTACAGTGTACCTTTTCAAGAGGAGATTGGAAATTCTTCATTGGTATCAATCCTTCCTTTGGCGGGAGGCTTCATGATTGTCCAAATTCTTCTGTTCCTCCTCTTTTACCAAACGTATTTCATCAGGTAATCTATTACCTGGTCTATACAATAGAGATTCAATCTACACTGAATGGGGGATATTTCAAGCTCATGATTATCATTGAAACATGTGTCCTCAGTAACAATAGGGACCTTAGAAGCAGTTGATTCGTGTGCTTTGGAATGGTGGTAATAATTGAACTTAACATTCTCTAGGGTCGCAACCTCAACCACTATCTTTCTCTTCCTCCATTTTAGAGCATGAATCTCCTACCAAACTCTATCATCGGACACTGCTTGAGCTGATAGCTCCCTCTCCATTTTGCTATCCTGCGAGTCTGATTCTATTCCTTCACATTCTATGCTGTGGACTAGAGCATCTTTGAATGAAAGACCTCATTCAAATTGATTCTTCCCCTCAGAAATATCATCCCATCTAACCTTGAATGATCTATCCAATTGATGGGTGGAAGGAAGACCTTAATCTTGTATCAAAATTTGAGTTTCCATATGTCCCAGAGTCTATAAATTGGACTGAATCACCCCAGCCTGTGCATTTTCAAGAGAATTCCAGCCAGTAATAACATGAGGTTCACCTGGTTATTTTATTGAATGTGCATCATTCCCTGGGGAGTATTTGAGGCTCTATTTTCTTCTACATTAAGACTCATTGTGCCCTTTAAGCATGCAATTGGCACATTTCATGCCGGAGCGATAGTAGGACCTGGAGTGTCTTATCATGCAACACACATCACAATATAGAGGCTGTTTTTCATAAACAATTCTCAAGTTTATCTCATCTAGTGGTGTGGAGAGAATCACCTTATCAATCAAAGTGTATACTAAATCAATTTAATCTAATAATGTAGAAAAATAGCCAAATCAATCATTCTCAGTGGCTAGTTCCATTTGGATTAGAATACCTACTATGGAGGAAATGTCAAATAGAATCTCAGAATGACATAAGACCCAATTTAGTCCATATATCTTGATCCAGACATGAGGAAATATGTCCTTAAAATCATGAAGACTAAAATTTGTATTCCATTCATAAATCCTAAGAGTTCCTGGTTTGAGGTTTACTGACCGAAAACCCCATGCTCGGGCTTTTAGTTCAATAGGGGGGAATAACAAGTGGAAGAAACCCCTCCCCAATGAGACACATTTAAAATCACTGATGCCCCAAATCATAGATTGTCAGGAAATAAGATCAGAAATTTTCCAGGGCTTCAAACCCTTGGATAGAGAGATTTGAGTAATGAAAGAGCTTTTTCAGCGTTCTAACCTTTGCAAGATCGTTTCATCAGAAGAAGACACATGCATCATGGAACCCTTTCTAACAATACGATTTCCAATGTGATTTTCTAGAAAGACAACTGAGCCGGAAGGAAATACCAAGGAAGAGAGACCATGTAACTGTTCTTCAATCTGAACATTGTTTGTATCCGTCGAGATCCGATGAGCACTGAGATTTCGAGAATCATAGGAGAAGAGGTTCAAAGCTATTGGGGGGGATAGATCTACTGTATCGCTATGTGGAGAGGGTTTCATCACATGTCTTGGAACACACTCATCCATTATCATCATGGAAAAATTACACATATTTAAAGTTATAATGAAAATATATATACTACAATCAATATAATGTTATTTGAAAATAATATTTTCAACAATGAAAAATCATATTTGCCTTTTGATAATTAATTTGAAAACTATAAATAATATGTACAATTAATTATATGTAAAATCATTAACAAATCATCTCATTAAATAATAAACATAATTTCATTTATTATTAGTAAATAAAATCAACTTAAAAATATTATCATTATATTTTATTTATATAGAAATATATTTATTAATATATATTTTTAATAAAACATTGTTAACACTTTCAAGGTTGTAACAAACCAATGTTCTTTAATGTCGTCAAAACATATTTAACAATAAAATGAAAAAGAAATTAATGAAAATAATAAGGAGGAGAAATTATAGAGAAAGTCATTACAATATTTAAATTAGACCAAACATTTATGTGGAACCGTTAGGTGTATATATATATGCACAAACACTATCTATGGTTTAGAAAAAACCTGTCCTTTTGTGAGTTCATGTGTCTACATAAAATTAGTTTTTTCATTGAAGATAGAATGATGCATTGTTCGAGTGTGAATAAGATGTTTGGGACACTTATGAAGGTTATATATGAGGTTTTCAAACACACATTCTGCGTTACAACTTGTTTTTTTACACATCCTGATATGCAAGAGTATGTGCGACATGTTTCCCTGTTTCCCTTTTGCTTGACCTGAACACTCTCAGATGACTATCCATGATGCCCCATCGACAATACCTTCTTTTCCAAACGGGTGGAATAAGGGCATGACCATCACCAGCATCTATAAGAAATCCTTCCATGGGGCCCCATCAACAATTCCTTTTAGGCCATAGATGGGGATGATGGGTATGACCATCACCGACTAGCCTCAAACAACATTACACAACACCCCATCGATAAAGCCTACCATTGTCTCTGTCCATTATACCTTCAACAACCTACCATCAAAAACACTAATATAGACAGTCACCATCAAGACCTTTCATGGAGTTCCACCCTGAATGCCTACCATGGAAACCACCCTCCTTCAATGGACTCTCTCTGACGATCTGGCACGACGCTCCGTCTTCAATGCCTACCGGTGCCGTAACACATTTTTAGTCATTCTACCATGATGCCCCGTCGACAATACCCATCATTTCTAGTGGGAGATGATAGATATGATGTTTTTCTCCCCCATGTTTGTAATTCCCCGCACAAGAAAAAGCCCATATTGATGGAGGTGTTATGAAACGAGACTTTTGGACCCTACATGTCATTCACCACTATTGTGGATGAATACTTCCGATGACTGGATTATAAATAGTGATTCCAGATGTTAGATGACTACTGAAGTATTAGAAAAAATGTGGCACACTATGACGACTCCCTCCCAATACACACCACCGGACATCAGATTTTATATTTGTAGAAAATAATGTATTAATCCCCATTGTAATCTAAAAAAATTAATGTATTTTCATATGTTATATTAAACAATCATGTTAAAATTCATTGTATTATGATTTTAATAATGATTGTTAATTATCATTTAATTTTATCAATCAATCAAATTTAAAATTACTCCCATTAGAAATTAAATATTTATATATTCATGTTACACTAATATATATGGGGAAATATTCAATGATTTTGCTAAAAAATAACTAAAAAAGGGTTCCCTTTCTCAATAATTTTTTATATCACTTTTAAAAGTCCTTAAATTATGTTTATTTTTGTTTTTGGTTACTAAATGAAACATTGAATATGTTAATATATATACATTTATTCATTCATATATATTTTTAAATAATATTTTTATTTCATCAAGTATATATATCTAAATATATTGGTTATAAAATTGTTTTATATCACATTTAATAATAGAGTAATATGCATTCGTATATGTGTGTCTGTATGTGTTTTTTATGTACATGTTGTTTGTTTTTGCATCTTTTGTGTTGTGTGGTGTGTGTGTGTTTATCTATGTTTATGGTTTGTATATGTGTGTTTTTATAAGTGCATAGTCATGTATGTAATTGTATGTGTATGTTATATATATGTGTACATGTACGTGAATGTGTATGTATATATGCATTAATGTACATGGATATTTCTATGAGTACATGTAGGTGTATGTGTAAGTATTTAATAACTTGTATTGTATTTAAATTTATGTGCACATATGTATTTATTTGTGTATGTGCATGTGTATTCATTTTTTATGTGCATGTTAATGTGTTTGTATGTGTTTGTGTATATGTATGAGTATGTGTAGGTATATATGTCTATGTTTATATATATGTGAATTTATGTATTAGTGTAAATAAGACTTTAGGTTTATGTGCATGTTTAAGTTCGTTATTATGGGTATATGTGTATTTTAATGTAGTATGTGGGTATATAGTCATATTTAATGACGTGTATGAATTTTCATGAACATGAATGTAATTGAATGGATGTGTATATATAGGTGCAAATTCATTTGTATGTGTATGCATATACATTTGTATGTGTATGTACATGTGTATGTGTATTAGTATTTGTATGTGTATATGTCTTTGATTAGGTTGTATGTGTATGTACATATGCATATATAGAGATATATATGAATGTGAATGCACTAGTATGAAGATGTATGCATATGTATATCTACATACATGTATGTGTATGTTTTTCATCATTTGACAATGTGTATGTGTGTGTGGGTATGTTTTCCTAAATTTCTATATGTATACTGTCTATGTTTGTATACATGTAGGTCTATGCGTATGTATGTATGTACATGATTGTCTATTGATTTTTTAATGTCATTTTATTAATATCTCTATATTTTTAATATTTTCCATAGTTTATTCATTTTTATTATATAATAATTTAACATTTTTGTAATATATTCAACTTTGATATTTATTTATATATGTTTAAATACGTATATATTTAATTAAATAGAAAAAATTTAAGAATTAATTAAAATAAAAATTTTAAATAAAATATTATATTTTTAATATATAATTAATACAACGTGTATATCAATAATTATCAGTAATAATTATATTTATTTATATAAATTTATTCAATTTTTTATGCTGAAAATTCTTGTAATTAATGTTATGAATAATTTTATTTTTAATTTTATCATTTAATTTATTCATATATAATATTATTACATTATTTTTTCATTTTAGATATTCATTACTTTTAAATATATTTAGGATTTATTAATTTTTTAAATAGTAATGCATAGTTATTTAATAACTTCAATATTTTCAATATGTTTTTAATTTATATGATATTAATTTTTTCATTTGTATTTGTTATATTTTAATATTTTTAATATATTTGAAAAACATATAATTTATTCTTATATGACCATTTCCAACCAACCACATATTTCTATAAAATTGAACCCCAATGTATGTCATGATTAAAATGATTTAGGTTTTTATTTAAATAAATTAAAATGATGGTGATGTTCTCCACGAAGATTCATAATGACATAAGGGTTCTTTGAACATCGTGCTATGCAGTCTGGAAAGTGCATGCCACCAAGAGATGGAAAGAGTTGGATAGTGTTTTAGGCATAATGATGCATATGGGTCTTGAGCAGTAGGTTTTTGGGGAGGTGGTGAATGTGTCTAATGACATTATTGAGGATGTTGGAGGTGCGAAAACTCTTCATTTCTAATTTTGTTGGTGCAGAATGATGTTGGACCCATGAGCGACTGGGGTGGTGCCCCATCATTAATGATGACCCCACACAGTGGTAGTGTCAGCATTGTAGAGGTGAAGTGATAGATTTGGATGCAAGGTCGACGTGTCTGTGAAGCATAAAGAGCTGATGTGCTGGAAGGCATTGTTGGCCAGTGATTTGGGTCGGAAAACATGCGATTGAAGATTAGGGTGGTGGTATGATAGTCATCTATGGAAAACCATAAATACGTTCATTGAGATAATGGATGTGTAAGGTGTGGTCAGGTCCAATACATCATTGGTTAGTAGGGGAGTCACAATTGGTTGTTATAACTCCTATAAAGGAGCACAATAATGTATTGTCTAGTGGGTCGTGGTTGTCTGCACAGTAGTTGTAATGGTCTTTAGGAAAATATCAATAAAAAAGGTGGTCGATGGGCATATTGAATATATTTGGGTTATCACTTGGTGTGGGGGTGGGGGATGGCCTTCCCATTTGTAGGGGGTGAGGTGTTTGTGTTCACTTTTGTGTGTTTCTATCCATGAGTACCTTATATATATATATCGTCTATTTATTCTTTTTTATTCATTTATTGTGTGTGTTTTTTATAATTTTTTTTGTATAATCAATGGCCTCTTTATATCTATGTAGAGGAAAATCTATTACAAAGAATATAGGCCATTGTGTAGGTGGCCTAAGAAATTTCCTGAAGGCCCGTTGTTCCATCATGGTTGAATCTTCTAATCTGTATCACCAAGCCTGCGTCCTGAATCCATAACCGCCACCCCACATCATGCCCACATCACCACCATCCTAAGTCATTATATGCAATGTAAATCCCCCAAGGGGCATGTCAGGATATGAACCCTAGTTATTATGTGTTTGTAATTTATGTAATTAATCATACAGTTTCAATTTTTAATTTTTTTAACTAATACAATTTTATTTACTCATTTTTAAAATGATTTAATTTTTTATATTAATTATATATTTTCAATGTTTAACTATTTTTTATTTGTTTTGGAATTTATTCTTTTTTTAATATTTATTTATAAATATTAATATACTATGTTTTAATTTTATAAAAATGTTTTTTTATTTATTTGATTAATATTTATTCAATTTCACTTATTATGGTGTAATGCCATTATAATATTTGAAATTTATATATTTAATTTATTTAAATTCCTTTTTTATGATTCTCTACATTTCTGTATGTGTTTGTCATTAATTCAATTAATTATTGAAATTTTATATAATTATTTACAATTATTTTATATTTTTAACATGTTTTTTAATTTATAAGAATAATACTCATTAAATTTTATTTAATAAATTTTAATACTTTCGAAATTATTGAAATCTAAAAAATTAATTTTTTTAAATCATTTTTAAAATATTTTATTTGAATTTTTTTGTACAAGTTCATATTTCATGTAATTATTAAGTAAAATTCATGTTTGGTACTTATTTACTAGGTTTTAGAATTTTTATATGTTTTCATTATCATTTTAATATATATTTCTTTATTTTTTATTAATATATAATATTAATTAAACATAAGCAATTATTTTAATATTTTTGGAGTGTACATATATTTAATTATTTAATTTCATATATTTTTTATAATCATAAAATAATGATTTTATATTAATTAATAATGATAATTAATTTAAAAATTTCTATAATTTTTTGATTTTTAATATATATTCATTTAATATTTCAGTTTTTTATTTTCAATATTTTCTTATCTGCTCTAAAATGAAAATGATCACATAAAACTAATATATTTTTATCAGTACTATAATGTTTCTCTTCATAAATATAGAGTTTATATGATTTAATTTTTCCCTGGTATATATTTGGTTTTTAAGGCCAAAATATCGCACTGATAAAACATATCTTTTTAGTATTTTTTATTTCATACTAATAAAACTCATATTTATCAACAATTATTTGGAATGAACTGATAAACCCTAAAAGGTCATATAAATTCCTCACTATTGGAACATGTTTTTTTACCCATTCATGATCTCTCGTGGATGTCCACCACTTTTGCCTCTCCCCTAGAACATCATGGATGAATAAAACCTATAAAAACCTATGGTATGTGAGTTAATATCTTGAAAATGATTGTACATGTTTTTTATTATGCATCAAACATAAATTGATCACATTGAGCAGTACATTATAATTAATTTACTTTCTCCATGATTCACATCTGGTTTATAAAGTTAATTTCTTGTGAAACCATTATGTATAATTATTTACTATTCCATTAGTATTGATGAATGTTCTCTTAATAAAAAATTGATGTATCACATGAATAGTATAATATTGACTAATCAATAACAACCTAATAAATGAAACTATATCAATAATCCAAAATAAAATACATCAACAACATATAATTATTTCTAGTTAATTACTATTTTTAGAAATGTAAAATTCCAAATTATGATTCACTAATTAATTACGTAAATAAACATAGAATTATAATAATATTATTAGACTGATGGGACTTAAAGAATCATTATTGAGTGTCCAACAATATCAATATCAATGGCACCCTCTCTCAATACATCATCCATACTAGGTTGTTCAAGTAGGGGGGACCATTTTCCCCTTACCATTTTGTCTAGATGGCTATGGTTTTTTGTAATTTCATATCATTGGAATCTAATCAAAACATATTTCATGGGGGATGGTATATAGAATAATTTCACATTTTTCACATATTTTTTTTCATTGGTAGATTTATTTTTCTCATGGTAAACTATTTAAGAATTCATATCTATTTTCTAACATATCCAAATATATGAGAAATAATCCATATAATTGGTTAATTAGTCCAAATCAGATAGTTCCATTAGCATGGTTGAGATAGGTTGTATAAAGGAATATATTTTCTGAACCAAATTTTTTCAAATAATTTTTTAATGATACTATGAAGTTCAAATACAATCTCTCTTCTCAAAATAAAAATCCATTAAACATATACCAAATGTTTCATTATTCAAGATAAATAAAAAACATTCAGTTAGGGATATGAATCCATATATCTTCTTCATGAAATCATTTTTTTGAATAAAAATGAAAATCAAGTTAGAGAACCCATAATTATTAATTCTTTTAAATATATAAAGAAACGTGATAAATGTAAAACTAATTTTGTAAGGTAATGATTTCATATAATCAATAACTAGATTATTGATTTGAATAAATCCCATTATCGTGCCATGAAACATGTTTTCATTATCATATGAATACATTTATATTATATATTAATTACTATCAATGAAAATCATGTCACTATTTTTTATTCTAGTACTCCATCCATAATCAAATAACTCCAAAGCATTAGGGAATATGTATCCCTAGGATGTTCTCATCAAACATTATTTTTTATGTTTTTAAATGACATTTCTCGTTGTTAAGGAATAAGAGGATTTCATTTTTAAAATATTTTTTCAAACATATGGAAATACTTATCTAAATTCATAGCTCACTCGAATATCAAAAAGCACTATATTCAGCAAAGGGTTCTAATATCATATAATCCTACTTCAATAAATGGAATTTTAAGATTAACTATTAATCTTTAATATAATCCCCCATTGTGTGGAATATATAAATTTTGGATATACTATATTTTCATTGTGATTTTTTTCAATGAAACATTCAACCAATACCCCTCCATTACACATGATAGAAAAACGTCCTAAATCATATATTTATTTCCTTATAAATCAATCCTATAAGAAATGATGCATTTATTTTCATAATTTAGGACAAAATGTGTGAATTTCAGAATCTAGGACAAAAATGATGGAAATATACAAATTTCCAAAACTCTTTTTAAATTTTTGTAACATATATTCCCCAAAGTGTTCCTTCCTCCAATTTTACTTGGAAATTTTTAATTTTCTCTATTTTCCATGTATCCCCACTTATCAGCGGGACAAAATTAAAATAAAAAAATACTCATTTTTTGACAATTCCAGGATGATGAACTATAATGATTTTAACATTTTGATTTTTGGGAACATCCACTAAAGTAATTTTCTACAAAAAACTACAAATCACATGTTTTATTAAATATAACTTCTGGTCTAAATGTTAATAAAAAGAGTTTAAATATAATATTTTTCATGTTATTTATTATGAAGGATATGAATAATTGCATTGATAAATACGATGATATTATTATACGAATCTTTTACCATCAATGTGAACTATTTTAATATCATCATCTATTACGATAAAAAAGAAATATCGTTCTATGTTGTTGGGGATAAAAAAAACTGTATTGATACATATAAGAATTTATTTTTCCAATCAATCATCAATGAGGTCAATCATGTGTATTAATATAAAAATAAACATATATCCTATTTATTGAACATATATTAATTCGTGATGAAAAATAAAATAATAAAATTTATTTTCTCCTATATTAACAAGGGTCTCTTTCCTATAAAGTTATTCCTATATTTTTGAACTCCAATTCCCATTAAGGATGATTAAAATCATTAGATACTCATTTTTAGACAAACTACAGTAGAGGATGGAAATTTTAATGCACTTTTAATACCAATCTCTACATGAAAATTAATATTCTATATAATTAAAAACACCCTAAAATTCCTTGGTTTCATACATGGATTATAATAATTTAGTAAAAATTTTCAAAAAATTATGAAAATATATGCCTTTATTATTACACTTATGAAGGAAATTTTAATTATCAGGAATCAACTTTTATACTACATCTAGATTGTGGAAAATCTTATGATCGATCCTGGACTTGAATGGAATGTGATTTTATGATTAAAATAATTATTTAGTCTTATCACTGACAATATTAAACTCTAAATAAGAATATATTTTCATTTTTAAAAATAAAAATAAGAATGGAAGTTAAATGTTTGTGAATATTTTGTCTCAACATGAATTATTTTAATGCATCAATTAATGTTCTATAATGCTGACCATGTATCCATTTGTTCAAGATGTTATCAAATATAATTTTTTCTCTTGATGGTTATTGATGAAAATTTACTTTTTTATGATAAGAAAATTTTAATCATTTATATGAGAAGACATAAATAGAGACTATGTGATTATGATCATATTTGGATTCACTCTTATAAAAGTAAATAATGTGATATTGACCACTCCTCCATCATAAATATATTTAAAAATTTATTTTGATGATTGAATGGAAATATATAATTATACATGTTATATATTCATTACATTCCAAAATTATCAACCCGATATCATTGTAATACATGTTTAATGATTGATTCAAGATGAGAGATTATGTGAATATACCATCCTAATGGTTTTTTTAATGAGTATGTGTCATTGGATATTTTTATTTTTCTCAGTATGTAATTGTCCATATGCTTTATGATTTTTTTTATTTTCATCATGACTCTGTATCTTTAATGCATTTCACAAACCACGATGATACCATTTTTGGAGAAGATTGACACATTGGGTTTGTTTGGTGATACTTTATAGTTTTTTGTTGTTTCTACTCTGCTGCACAATTTTCAAAACTATGTTCCTTTGTATATAGATATGATACAATTAGAAAAATGGAATCAAATGGATTATGAAATATTTTAAAAAAATAATACCTATGTAGAGAAACCATGAAACAATTTTATAATAGGTTCACTTATTTCACAAAGATTTACTAAAATGTGTGCCTTTGTCTAGGAAACATTTTTGATTGGAATTAACGTATTAAAAAATTTGATTAAAATTTCCTAATCATCATTTTTGGGACCCCAATGGACTAGCATGACCTAATATCAGTTTCTCCGATCCTTAGACCTCCTAGGAATATTTTTCCCCTTATTTACCTCCAGTAAAATATTTAATGCTTGAGGAACGTCCTTCGATCTTCACCCAGATGGTTTCCTTTTTTTGTTTTTTTAATATATTGAATCTCTTATTCACCATATGTTTCCATGAATCTATGAATTGATTTGTGGATATAATAACAGCTTTTTTCAATCTAAACCTATGATTAATTCATATATCCTTGTTTCTGTTGTTCCCAATTAGTGTTTTCTATGAACGACATTGGGATTTGAGATTTACTGACCTCCAGGTAGGTGGTTCTGTTATGATGCCCAATTTTTATTTACCATAAATTTCATTGATTATTTTTTATTAATAAAATAAAAAAATTTATTTTTTCGGTTAAAAGGGATTCAATTGGTTTTGGGAAAAACCCAAATCCATTGAATTTGGGTTTTAAATAAAAATTGGTTTCTGTCATGAAATTTGAAAACGCAAAATTTCATTGAAATCCCATGTGTTTATAGAAAATTTAGAGATTTAAATTTCTGAAGATAAAATTTGTATTCCATGGATATTATTCATACTATATTGTTTTATTTAATTTAGGATATGGTTTTGCTGGGAAAAGAAATTTGTAGAACTAATTCTATTGAAAAAGGGATTGTTATGAAATTAATTAATTATTTTTGGAAAAAAAATTATTGAATTTTATAATAAATTTTATTGTGATTATTAATACTTGGTATAAAATCCATTTTTTTAAAAATGGATTAAAATTATTTTCTATATAAACCATAGGGTATTAACATGTAGAAAAGGCTTGTTTTCAATTAAAATTCTTCACGGTTTTTACATAAAAAATTAGAATATTTCAAATGTATAATGAGATTTAATTTAATTTTTATGTTGTATTAAAATAAATATTGATAATTATTGTGTAATAGAGAACATGATATTATTATAGAGTGAGTGAGTTATTTTAGGTGGCACATTAAGAATTCCAATGTTTTAAACATCATATCAGAATGGAAATTAATATAAATAATGTTTGACTTCTTGTATAGTTCTCATAGTGGTGATTATTTTGTTTGAATTATGTACTTGTTTCTTTTACATATGCATTGTTAGTAAACAAATAATTCCCATTTTTTATTTGTATTATGCAAGGATTTAGTTTCCAACCAATGGGGATCAGAAAATCCCTTCAGTATGTCAGTTAGGTTGTCGGTTATCCAGTGCACCCATCCTGGTTCCTGACAAAGTGGTATCAAATGATGTAAATATTCTTGTCTTGATGTAAATGTTAATTTATATAATCATCATGGGACTTCATAGGTATTTTAAATTGAGTTTCAGTCCATCTATCACTATAATGGACCTTATGTCTCCATTTGTGGTTTGGGAAAGAAGTCTTGATGATTAGTTATGTTATTTTCACTATTATGATTTGGATAGATTAGAATTTAAATATAGTTTGTGTATATATTATGATTTACCCTTATTGTTATATTTATGGTTATATATAATATATTCCTTGTGGTTTCATGATGTTGTGTAGAATCATCCCTCTTAAATGACAAGAGAATAAGATCCAGGAATATGTTTTGACTAATTCATATTAAGAATATCCATGTGTGGGCCGGATTATGGATGTGGTGATTGTGTAAATAATCAATGCATTTAGGAATGCACAACCTCTAATTCATATTCCGGCTCTAGCTATGGATCCTCATATGGATGTTCTCATGACAACAACCCAATAGTTCCCTCTCTAAAATTCAGATCTGTTCTAGGGAACAAATGACCTTTTAGAGGAAGAATATTGGCTGAGGAGAATAGACAATATTATTGGGTTTTGGATACCCATGAAAAACTCAATGGGTCATGGTTTTCCTTCATGCGGAAAAGCCCAAGAAGAAGATATTGTAATATGATGTTCATGACAAAGATGTTAGGGGGATTATAGTGGAAATTATGTAAGGTTCATTTGTCCAATCATTTCTACCCCAAGATTATTCTGTTAGACATGCCCACTAAGTTCTTCAAACTCGAGCGGGCTGATGGGAACATGAAAGAGTATGAAAATGAATTTACTATGGTTGTGTATTTAACACCATAGATATTATTGATTTATAATATCAAGGAATACTGGTTTGGGTTATGAGTTCTTCTTTATATTCACTCTAATTATTTCATGCTAAAAATTTCGTCTTATGATGAGGTACATGAAAGAGCACTGTTGGTTGAGATGGATGTGGATTGTAAGTCAGTGTTTTCAAGAGTTTATATATCTCCTAGTTGTATTGTGCATTAATCTAATGTAATGTGGAAGCATGATGAATATCATCGTGGTTCTCGAAGGATGGGTTTTTCAATGCCCCCATTAGTACCTGGAAAAGGTAATTTAATGTGTTACCATTGTTGTAATCCATGAAATTAAATGTTGTTTTTCACTACAACACCCATGAATTGTGGTTCCATAATATGCTCAAATCACTTGTAGAGTTTATTCCATGTTTATTCTAATCTACATAGTGACATAAGATCATAGGAACCTTCAAAAACTATCGCACAATCTGTTGATTCATGTACAATTGGATTCCATAAATAGGCATCCTGAAAGATGTTTCTTCGCATACTGCAATAGTCTCTAGGGGATGTGTATACTAGTCCAATGATTGTGAGAGGTACCATCAACATAGATTTATCATTAGTGACTACACTATTTGATACAAGGGCATCACATTTCTTCATTTCAACCTATATAGTTAACATAATAAATATTTCATTGGTTATTTTATCCTGTTAAATAAATATTCATAAACCCCATGGTTCAATGATATGAAAGGGTCTCCATTTTTTCACATGTGTTTTCTCTCATGTAGATGTTGATTTTTTTGGGACATTTACCTTTCTCGACATGAAATATCATTACATCATATTTAGGATGGGATGTATCATTGAAAATAAACCGTGGCATGATTTTTATCATTGACAGGTCACCTTCAATACACCTATTGGTGTGTGTCATGTCTTTAAAGGATAATGCCTCCCAAGGACAAATAGAATCAGACCTTATTATCCAATGCTGTTTAAATTGCTATATAAGTTTTTTTTTGATATAGAGTAGCAATATTTTTTGGCGATCTCCCTCTTTTCATCACCAATTTTATTAATGTGTTTTCCACTGATATCTCATGTTGTTCAATGGTAAGATATTTTTTATCATCCATTGATTTACTACATAGTACTCAACATGTTTCTATTCCCCCTTTTCATATCGAACTGATTGGAATGAATATATTTATGTCATTGTTAGATTAAAATAATGAGAATGAATTTAAATTCTTGATCAAGAGTCATAAGATGGCTCTAGTTATTTTTACATATAAAGTTGATCGATCACTTCACCTCTGTGTTGGTTATCGAAAACAAACACCGTTGATGATAAATAAAAATTATTTTTTCACCGTAGATTTGTTATATGTTTGATCAGATGAAAAAGTAAATGTGGTTCTCAATGGTCAACCTTTTACCAAGTTACAATTAGTTGAGGATAAAGGATTCAAACATTCAAAAATATGCCCTTCGAAACAGGTATGATTATAATGTGTATATTAATTTTCCCAGTATTAAAAAAATTTAGTTATTAGAAGATGTAATTTTCGGTGCTACAAATAAAGAATAGATAAATTGAATATTTATTATAGGTAAAGAACATTGTTACAATATTAACACATCATTAGAAACTTTTTAAAAATAATCAATGGTATGGTTTTACAACACTTTATTTTCAACATAAATAATGTGTTCCCATTATCAGCGCTTCATTTTTAGAACTGGTAAAGGGTATCATTTATCAGTGCTATTTTTTTACTTAAAAAGGAGTCCATTATCATAAATTTTTATGTAGTGATAATGCTCCAAACAAATAAAAACACATAATTAGATAACTAAAAAATAAAAAAAAATAGAATATGAAAAAAATTATCTCAAATTTTATTAATTAAATAATTATTGATAAAAATTCATAAGTTGGTTATTCTATAAATATAAATATTAAATATTAATAAATAGTATTTATTAAATATTTTTATTTGGAAAATAAAAATTATTCAAAATAAAATTAAAATTATGTAAATTGAAAAAATTATAAAACATATTATGAGTAATATAATTACTACTAATGTTTATATATACTAAATACTATATATATATATATGTGTATTTATATACAATAAATTATTGTTCTTTATTTGATGAGTAATGATTTATAATAAAAAATTAATATGAATTAAAAATACTAACTAATTTCAAAAGGAAATTAAAATATAATTGAATGTCGTTTGAATTTTCAATTTAACATAGATTAAATGTATTTTATATTGACTTCACATATACATCAATTAATTTTTATATTCAATGTATGAAAAAATATAAATTTTTCAATATTATGAAAGTGTACTGATTTTAAATCGATTCAATTTAACTTATTTTTATCATGTATTCTCTTAATATTAGATATTACATTAATATTTTAAAAAAAATTGTGCAAAAATATATGTAAAATTATATTTTTAAATAAATATATATAAAAATATAAATACTATATTTATAAAATTATATATTTATAATCATAAATATATATAGTTGTTTTATGGGTATTTATATAATTATAGATAAATATATAAATATATATTTAAATAATAATTAAATTTATAATAAATTTACATAAATAGTGATTAAATTTCCAATATTTATATTTATATAAATTGATTATATATATATATAATTATAAATATATATATATTGGTATAAATATTATTTTTTTAAAACTTCTGATAAAAATATAAATAGATAATTATATAATTGAATAACTATAAAATTATAATAAATATATTTAAATAACGAATATATAAACTATATTTATATTTATATATATTTATAATTTATATATATACAAATTTTTAATTTATAATTATATTTATTATTCATTTATCATCAAATAATTAATAATTTATTATAAGAGATATCATTATTAGATCATTTTTAGAACTCATAAAAATTAGTCTATATCAATTATTTTTTAGCACCTGGTAGTTTCATTAATTTATCAGTTCTAAAAAACTTCTGATTAATATTCAATTTATCAGTGCATAAAAAATTATCACTAATAAAAGTTTCTTGATCAAAATAAAAAAAACTAACCAGTTTCATTCTCGTCACAATATCATAAAATTTCCGTAGAATCAACTCATTGATTATGATCCTCCTTAGTGAATAGATAGGTGAATCAATCAAACCCACGAACTCTAGTTTTTTGATCATCATCTGGCATCTGATGTTTGGATGTTGATAGTGTTTCTGATGAATCCATCAAGATATGGATATGTGGTTCTCATATTATCTTCATCCTGGAAAAGAAGGCATGCGTTTTCATTTGTAGGTTCCAATTTTCTATATACATTTTTAATTTTGAGATGTGAACCTAATGGAATATTATTTTTTATTATATGATATGTATTTATCCCTGATTTTTGTATACTATTTTGATTTCCTTTATGATCCACTTTTTTCTTGACTACTGTTTTGGATATCCGGTTTTTGTATTTGGAAGTTGTTGTACTCAATAATATTTCTTATTTATCTATATCTACAGATAAAAAAATAAATAATTATTTATGAAACTATATAAACACTGTAGTATTTTGATATAAAACATTAAAAAGAACAAGAAAATTGATTTAGCTACACAATTATCAATCTGATGATGGTTTTAAGTAGAAACCGAATATTATTTTATATGATTCATGTAAGGGATATTATTTATTTAAATTCTATTTTAAATATATATGTGTTTAAATGTGTATTGTATTGAAATTGCAATGGTTGGTGTTTTTTTAACCTTAGTTTTCTAATATATCTTGAGGATGTGTATTATTGCATTATGCCAACATTTTTATGGACCTCCCTAGAATATCAGGGATGGGTCAATGAAAATTATATGGCCTTCCTAAATTACATATAATTCTACATAATATGTTATAGAATATCGACTGAATGTTATCAAATTCTATATATAATAAATTATATTTCGGCATTAATTATTTTCTGTCTGTATAAATAATTTACGTCCATATATACATTTAATTATGTGTAGTATATTTATACATAAAAAACCAATTAAATTGAGTTAATTATTGTACTACCAAAATAATAAACGTATGTAACAATATATAAATTTTCATTAAATAATTAATCTTTTCAAAATTAAAATAATTATATTCTATGAAAAATTAACTAGAATAATACTTTTTTATATATAATATAGTTTATAAATTATTATTAATATTATTTATTAGTTTCATTTTAAAAATAGTATTTTATATATATTCATACATTGAAGAACATATTTTATATTTAAATAAATTTAAGATTAGTAAATAGCATTTTTATATACTTAATTATATTAATATAATTTTAAAAATAATATATATATGATATATATATATAATATTTAGGTAGATTTACATTAATTATTTATATATTTAATAGTGTTTTCAAAGGCATGAGGTGAGGTAAGTCACACCTTGTTCGCCTCCCCACTGTTGAGGCAGTGCGAAATCATTATGGCCTGCCCATGGTGAACTCTTCACATGAATGCTCAAGAGGCTCTGTAGTCCTATGAATGATAATGTTGAAATATAGTGGTAAAAATAATGGGTATAAGAAATCAGTAATATCATTAATAGGGTACAAGAAATCACGGTAAGAAAATGGATGGATATCATGGTTATACGTGATCGTGGAAATCGAGGCTATATGAAACCCCATTTCACGCCACCCCACTGATGAACAAAAATGAATCACGCCTATTTACTCACACCATCACAATTTACCACGAGTGAAGAACACTACGCGAGTTCATTTATGAAAATGGAAATTCTTTTCCAATACATAAAAATAATGACCAAAAACAATAGAGACATAATAAAAAGTAATATATATAAAAATTGTAACAATAAGTATACAAATATAACTACTATGGAAAATGAAAAAGAAAAACAAATATATATATATATATATATAATAATAATAATAAACATATATATGTGTGTGTTTGTGTGTGTCTGGGTGCATGTTCCTTGTTTTCACCACTCACTAAGCCATGTGCCACATCCCAAAGCAATATTTCTCCAATATTGCATTGTGCACCTTAAAAATCATAGTTATTGATTAGATGTGACATCCAAATTACAGTTTTGAATATGTATGGTGTAAACCCCATTCATAATAATTACCATTTGAGGTAAGTGTGAAATACGTACCCACTACCATTAACCTCTTTATCAGATCCTATGGAACCATGTCATTTTTAAATAAAATAAGACTTATTAAATATATCCTTTCTCAAAATTAAAAAATATTTAAAAAATACTTATACAATTAATTTAATAAATTGTTATTTTGATCTTAATGGATAAATTAAAGG
The DNA here is from genome assembly GCA_963277665.1 of Viscum album. Lineage (NCBI taxonomy): Eukaryota > Viridiplantae > Streptophyta > Magnoliopsida > Santalales > Viscaceae > Viscum > Viscum album. The sequence continues at coordinate 7,041,994 of OY728121.1, read as the reverse complement.
ATACAAATTATAGTAATTCGTCATTAACTATGCTTCTAAATCAAATGAAAAATAATAATTTTAGTAACATACCCTCATCAGCTTCAATTACACCGTAAACCCCAAGACCACCATGAAATGGAACACTCAATTTGTGTATTTTAATTCTTCCATTTAAACCCTCTATATTTCATTCCCACCGCCACTCTATTGTTTCACTAGTAATGTGGAGATTTTTTCTAGAAGGGTTTTGTGTAAATAGAGGTTTCTATTTAATTACTAGTGCCAATGGTGTAATTATCATAAATTAGAGGAATTTACCTATTTAGATTACATAATGAAGTAAAATTTTCATCCTCATCAGCATAATATCCAAAAAAATATATTATTATATTATGTTTCTTTCATACTTATCCCTATAAAATTCATGTTTCTTACAATGCTATGAGCATTATTCACTCCCATGATGACAATTATTAGAGTATTTCATGAAACATAGTTTATTTTATACAAATGACTATGGATTTGTGTCATAATAAAAAAACAAATGATAAATGTTTAGGATATGGGATGATGAGGATGACAATTGCACTTCATTGTGTTCTCTAAAATATGCAATGTGTCCCATTAGTGAAAATTTCACCATTATGAATAGTTACTAACATGATTACTAAATTTACACCAAATAATTATTGTGTGAATACCCATACAATCGTCGAAATTATTTAGTGATTGGAATGAACGAAATATAGATATTAGAGAAGAAAGAATCAGAATACACTACTTTAGGGTGGGACAACCAAAGGTAATTAGGTTTCTATTCTGTAATTTCATATGAGCAGTATAAGTTACAATTTTTTTTTATTTTTTGTGTAGGAATATTTAATGAATAATTACATTCATTTTTAACTACTAATTAATGCATATGTATCCGAATAAAACGATATAAAATAATATGTTGATAATTTTTTTTAATTTTTTTTTATAAAACAAGTTTTTTATAGGTTTCATTTTATTGAAAATATTTGGTATTAAATGATTTAAAAATGCATTTTATGGAGGTGTGTAGTTCATTAACAACTTGGGAAGAAATCGATATTCCATTTGTGGAGTGTAATAATAATCCAAATATTGATTCAATGAATGGTTTTACAAATATAACAAAATGATTCCATTATCAGTTTATGATTGAAAGTTATTTTTAAAAAAAATTAAACATTAAAGTCAATGAAATGCTCTATTATTTTCATGATAATTTAGGAAACTGATTCATTTGTCATATTTTATATGTAGTAATATGTCTCCTTTCAATTTGATACATGATGTGATCTATATAGTTCATTTGGTTTCTTTCTAGTTTAAAATGACATTTTAATAAAATAATGTGACGTAGTCAAAATTTCTATTAATCCTTTTTCTTATAAGTGTAAATTTTATACAAGGGTATTCATAAATTCTCAAATATTAATTGATAAATAATAATATGAGGATAAAAGGAATAAAATCATTAAACTGTCGTTTTATGATAAAATATTTAATGTTATTTACAATTTTTTCCATTCGGCCTAAAAATTTATAACACCCATTAAACATAAACTTCATAATTTTAAATCCATATGAAGAAAATTTGTAGACCCTATGATGTTTCCCATCACGAATGAGTGATATTGTAGTTATGTTATGTGAATTTGATATGTCATTGCAACCTTCGGTCATTCCATTTATTGAAGGGAAATGATGCTACCTCTGGCCAATCATATATGTAATCTTGATGTTTGCACAGTAAAATCATTGTCCATTGAATTAATGTGTTGTATCATATTTATGTTTAATTTAATTTTTATTAGTATTTCTTGAATGACTTTTTAATATTATATAGGTGGATTCAACAATTTTATTTAGTGTTCTCTTTCCATATTTTATGCCTTTATCTACTAAAACATCCACACACATCATCACCAAAAAAACATTTCACCCATATACTATTGAATTTATTTCATCATTTCATGTTCTCTCCAATGCCTTTTTAGGAAGAGAAATGATACTGCCTCTACTCAATTATATAGGTAATATTTTTATTTTCAGAATAAAATCATTGCTCATGGAATTAATTTATTGTTTATATTTATGCTTAATTTATTTCACATTAGTATTACTGAGATACTATTTTTTCAGATATTGGTTGATTATTTTGTTGTGTCACAGTGCAGTATCCATCATTTAGTCATTTCTACACCAAAACATCCCCAAAAATCTTCCCTCATAATACCTTTTCTCTAATCTATTTTTGCATTAATCACTTTCATTCATTTTGTTTCCACTACCATTGCAAGTAGAGACACACCACCACCACCTCCAAATTATAGAGGTAATATATATGTTTGAACAATAAATTATTTTTTCCATGGAATTAACATATTGGTTTATATTTATGATTATTTTTTTATAATTAGTCAGATAAAAATGGTTTTATTGTAAAAGTGGATTCTTTTGGTTGATTTGGGGTGTTTTGTCCTACATTCATGCCTTTCTACATGAAAAAAATACACAAACATCATCTCAAACAAAACCATCCACAACTCATGTGTTTCCATGTATATATTTCATTCAAGTTCCGTCTAATTTCATTGTACGAAGTGAAGCCCTACTACCTCTACTAAAATACAGATATAATGTAGATATGTTCAAAGTAAAATAACTATCCTTAGAATTAAAGTACTGTTTCATATTTATCTTTTAGTTATTTATTTATATAATTAATTACATAATAATTTTATTATTTTACAGGTTGATTTTTATTGAGTTGATGTGGTCTTCTTGAAGCTTCACATGTAGTTTTGATATTTCAACAAAGAATGCCTATAAAAATCATGGTGACATTGAATGTTAGGATTTTTTTAGACATAGGGGCATGTAGGATTTTGTGACACCACCATTGTACACATTATGTAAACATTTTGAATCAATGTACTTATTTATATTTAAAATTGACATTATTATTTGTAAAAAATACAACACTGTAAATGTGTCTACTATCAGTTTAAAATCGTCATTTGACATTGAAAGGTAACAGTCACTGAAAACTGAGAAAATTTTATCATGTTTCTAGATAAATTTGGGAATCCATTCACAAATCATTTATTACATGTATGATCCAGTATCTCATCAATCCAATACACGATGTGATCCATCAGAGTCAATGTGTTTGTTTCTTGATTAAAATGAAATTTTTGTTAAAATGATTACTGAAATAATCAATACTGAGAACACATAATCTAATTGTTCAAAATCAATAATTAAAACATCCATAAATGATTTGTAATGAGTAGGAATAATAAAAGCCTCAATTTGTTTCACGGTTTCACTGGTATGAATCTATGTGAGTTATTATTTAAAAATAAATTCAATTTTAGTATAAAAAAACTGACCAACTCAAAACTCAACAAACACATAAGAACTATTTTTTATAAATTATGAAAATGATCCATATGTTTTTTGATTTATTAATGAATCATCCACACCTCAGTCTGATGCACAATGTGATTGATATGACTGAAAATGAGTGTTTTTATTTAAAACTGACCTCAATTTTAGTATAAATTCCATATAAACAACTCTAAACAAATAAAACACATTCAAATTGATTAAATATATTAAGATAATTATCCATTTGTAATTTATTATGTGTAGGAATCTGCTTCATCTCAATCAGATACACATTGTGATCAGTATAAGTCAAAGTACATATTTCTGTATTAAACTCAAATTGTATTAATAATGAATAAATAAATACTAAAAATTGATAGAGAACATTCATATAGTTTTGATTTTTTGGGAAAATGATCCACATGTCATTGAAGATTTATTGGAATTATCCCCACCTCAATTTGATTCATGGTGTGACCAGTACGACTCCATGGGCATCCTTTTATTTTAATTGGCATGAATTTTAGTATAAAAAAAATATGACCAACACAAAACTAAATAGAGAAAGTCCAATTATTATTATACTTTAAGAAAATTATACCTATGTGATTTGATAATTTAATGAAACATGGTCACCTCAATCTGATGCACGGTGTGACCGATATGACTTAAAGTGCTTGTATATATTTTAAATTGACATAAATTTTAGTAAAAAGGCCAACTAACATACCCAAAACATTTAAAATTATTCAAATTGTTTAAAGACATTAGGAAAAAAATCCATAAGTCAATTTTGATGGGTAAAAATCCGATGCAACTCAATCTAATATAAAATGTGGTCAGTATGATTCAAAGTGAATGTTTCAATTTCAAGATGACATTTTAGTAAGAAAAAACATGTGACATACTAAAACCCAAGGAAAGACAATAATATTGATTTGAAACGTTTGTAAAATTATCAATATTTCATTGGGGACATGTATGACGCATATACATCTCTATCAGACATACGGTGTGACAAGAATGACTCAATGTTCCTATTTATATTTTAAATTGTCATGAATTTCAGAAAAATGCACAACTATTGTACAAAAAAATTAGAACCTAAATTATTATTTTTTTGATACATTACAAAAATGATAGGTAAGTAATTTTTTACTTATAAGAATCTTTCACACCTCATTCTGATACATGATCTTACCTTTATGACACAAATTGACCGCTATCAATTTAAAATCGATATTTCATTTCAAAAATGTGTCACTAACTAAAAACAGATAAAACATTCATTTGTTTTAATTATTATATGGGAAAATGATTCATAATTCATTTTGAAAGTGTAGGTATCTATTTATCATCAAAATAATACAAAATGTGAACGAAATGAGTCAATAGTGGGTGTTTTTAGTTTAAAATGAAATTTTAGTAAGAAGTCAACATACATACTCAAAAATGTGAAAATGCATTCAAATTGTTTTGATTCCCTAGGAAAATGATCCTCAAGTCATGTTATACATTTTTTATCATCTTCACATTAACCATTATCATGGTGTGATCGATATGACTTTATGTGCATGTATTTGTTTAAAAATGACATCAATGTTAACAAAATTTACACTATTTGTTATTTTATTACAATATATTGTTAATAACATAATATTTCTTTATGTGTGTTCATTTGATCAACCCAGGTGTGGCATGCTTAAAAATAAAATTAGTCCATTCTTAAGTAAAAGATAATGGATCATTTATGTTTTTGAATTTCTGTAAAAAAAATTTTTAATGAAATTGTATAAACAATGTTTGAAATGTTTGTAATATTATTTGTTTTCTATTATTTTAATTAAAAATTACATTTAAATATAATTGTGTATTGAGAATTTTTTTTTGATATCTGGATTGATTCATCTATTTTGGTGTACAGTTATAGCACACTATTGTGGTGTTTTTATGTGTATTATTTCACACTATAGAATATCACTTTATCATTACTTTTGAAAGCACCAATAACATCAAAATTTATCACCTCTTTTAAAAGCCCTGAAAAACGTCTACCTTATGATAACATATAGAGGTTCAATTAAAATGATCCCTAACATTGATTTTGTAACTATAGATAATGGAATACTTATCAACGTTTTTGTAAGTGCGGATAAAATAACATTTATCCATGCTATCATAAAAAATGATAATTCTATATTTTAGTAGAGCTAAATTAACGTGATGATAAATATTTCCTTTATTAGTGTTTTTTAAGCACTGATAAAGGGCCAATTTACCATTTATTATTTATCACTATAAAGGACACTGTTATCTATGTAACGACCCAATTCCAGAGCCCCTCCACTGGTGCCACGTACCCGGTTCGCCACATGACCACAAGCGTGATTCCCCAAATGCCAAAGGCTGCCGACTAGCAGCGAGGGACTTGATGAGTCGGTGGGGAATCTATGCCCTCATTAGGTAATGTATACAGTGGAAAAACAACCAGACACAATAGCAGAAAAAATCAACAGTATTCATCAACTGAACTGAACAGTGGAAGAAATAGATAAATAATAATGATGCAACATGTTACATATGTCTATGGAAAGCATCAAACAAACCAACGCATTGAAGTACAGCTAAAAAATAGAAGTGTAAAGGAAAACAAAATAAACTCATCATCATCGCAAGCCATGGATCGGTCCCATGCTCTCTAGCTCCTGTGCAATCAAGAACCAGAAGTAGAAAGGCGCTTTCCCTTATCTACACCTGCAATAACATAGTCTGATTGGGACCTAAATAATGGCCCAAACAGGGTGTGAGATACAATCCCAGTAGGCAATCACCCAAATATTTGTGCCTAATAGTCAATGAATACATGACATTAATAATCCAATAAGCAGTAAACATAAAAGCACAAGCAGTTACAATCCAAAATTCGAACAAATAAAGCACACAAGTAAACAACCAACAACAGTAATAAAACAGGTAACCCTCTAGGTAGATCTCACAGCCTATCACCTATGGTTCAACCTATAAGTACTAGTAACCCTCTAGGAGGAAAACACAGTCTCACCCCTCTGGTTCTCCTATGAATAGAATCTCTGAGGAATCACTCACCGTCAATTACCCCTATAGTCTCGAATCGTACTAATGGATCTCTGGGGAAGCACTCAACATCTCATTCCCCCTATGGCCCGCGTTGAGGAACTACAAACTCTCTGAGGACGAAGTCATCATCAATTCCCCCTATGGTCTTGTATCGTATTAAAAGATAATCTGGAGAATCCCCAACGTCAATTCTCCCATTGGTCTACCACACTAGGTTCTCACAGTCCAGAGTGGAAAAAAAATAAAACATGCTCAGTGCGCGTGCATCTTCCATGTAAACCTCAAGAACTACTTGGCTATCAGTTTAAGGTTCAACAACAATACAAAGAAACAGTTCCACTATCCTACAACTAGGCATGGAAACTAAAAAATTCCAAAAATTAAAAGAAAACATGGCAAAGAAACCTAGTTAGAAAAAAATAACTATACTCACAAGCATAAACCTCTACTATAGCAATCAATCCAATCATGCAATACAACAGGGTAAAACACGAACACACAATACCCTGTTCATGTATATTGGGGGAATTTGCACAAAATACTCCTCGACATTCTACAGAAATGAAAAAACCACCTACCTCGATCATATGATATCGATATACGTGAACCACGGCGATTGATTCCCCTTAGAACATCATAGATCTGAGAAATTGCAAAAAAATATTAACCCACGATAACACGTCAATGATGAGGAATCAGAAAAAAAAGATCAAGAAGAATGAATAAATCACCGCAGTGATTACAATTCAATCAACTATGACCGAATCGGAGAACAGAAGAAGAGGCGGGAGCTCGTCAAAGATCCAGCCGTACGGGTCTCTCTTGGGCGAACAAGACCTAAAAAAATATGCTTATCTATGTTAGGCGCTATCGTGATTCATTCAGCGAAGACAAATAATATACACGTTGTGTACTGGGTATTTTCCATACTCAGCTAAAATTGGACTCCATGTCACCCCTACACACCGTGTGTGTGTCCTGTGTACGACCAACATATCGCTTCGAGCCGGAGAAGAGTACACGGTGTGTACTCAAAAAGTACATGGCGTGTACTTCGAAAATTTCTAGAAAGTCCATTTTTCTTAAAAACATATGAAAAAGGAAACACATACCTAAAATGAAGATCCTGGTTCTTACAAACATCCCCCTTTAAATAAATTTGTCTCTGAAATTCCTATAGATGCGTAAAAGAAGAAACCCCGAACACCTCCAGCCACTGCAATTGTACCTCGGCCTCCCTCTACCAGTTCGCGTCCTGTACTCTCCCATGCTTCCATAGAACCTATACAATAAGGATAGACCTCCCACGAAGAAAATTTGTACTACGATCGAAAATTAGGATAGGATGCTCCTAAAATGATGCATCCGCTATAAGCTCACCCTCCTCTGGTTGTAAGGCATGAGATGGGTCTTAAATGTAACGTTGCAGTTGAGAGACGTGGAAGACGTCATGAATATCCCGGTACCTCTGAGGTAGCTGCAACTGATAGGAAACTAGACCAACTCTCTCCAATACCTCAAACGGCCCGACGTACCTCAGTGAAAGCTTACCCTGCCTCTGAATCCTCTTGTGTCCCACCCTCGGTGGGACACACAGGGAAACCTGATCCACAACCTCGAACTACAGGGGTCGTATCCACTGATCATCATAAGGATTCTGTCGGGACATTGATGTAGCCATCCGCTTCTATATCAGCTCTATCTACTCTGAGGTCTCCCGAATGAGACGAGGTCATAGCAAAGCTAGCAGTACTGCCTCGAGCCAGCAGAAGGGTGATCGGCATGGACTACCGTACAATGCCTCGTATGGTGCCATCTGAATGGTCACCTTGATACTATTGTTGTAGGAGAACTCCACGAGAGGAATATGCTTCTCCCAATAACTTTCAAAGTCTAGAATTCAATCTCGGATCATATCCTCAATCACCTAGATCGTGCGCTCGGACTAGCCATTGGTTTGTGGATGGTATGTTGTACTCAAAAGTACCTATGAACCCAAGGCCATCTGAACTCCCTGCCAGAACCAAGTGGTAAAGCATTCATCCCTGTATGAAACAATGGAGTGTGGGACTCCATGCAGACGAATGATCTCTCTGTTGTAATGTCGTCAAATATCATCAACACTAATTGTCTCCTTGGTCGGAAAGAAGTGAACAACATTCGTGAGCTTGTTGACGCCAACCCAAACATCATCGTTCCCTCGAGCCGACCTCGACAATCCGGTCACGAAGTCCATCACGACATTGTTCCACTTCCACTCCAGAATTGGTAACTAATGTAAAAGGCATGCTGGTCATTGATACTCCGCCTTCACCTGCTGACAAGTAGAGCATCTCAAAACAAAACCAGAACCATCCCTCTTCATACATGGCCACCAGTACTAGCGATGAAGATCTTTATACATATTGGTGATGCCAAGATTAACATCCCCAATAGGGGAATGGAAATCCCGCATTATCTCCTCACTTGTGTCTGTTGTCACCCATACACGTACCTGGAAATGCAAGCTCTCATCCTCGCTCACTGTCTATCAAGGAAGAGGGTCCTCTCCTGACACACCCTCCCGTATGACTAAGGCTTTTGAGTCTGGTAGCTACCTCATCCGTAACCGATCACGAAGTGTAGAGGTAACAACTACAAAAGTAGGTATGTTTGTCCCTATCTGTCGTGCACCTCTAGATGCATCTTAGAGAACAAACCCACAGATGCCACTCATTGTTGGCCAGCTGAACACCCTGAACCTGATTTCTCTTTCTCAACGCATATGCCACTGATTTTCCCTTTCCTGGAATATATGACAGCTCGAAATCAAGGGAATGAAGATACATGACCCCCCTGCGCTGCCTCAGATTTAGATCACGCTGAGTGAAGATATAATTGAGACACTTGTGGTCCGTGAAGACCACAAAGTTCCCTCCCATAAGATAGTGTCTCCAAAAGCGTAAGGCATGAACAATAGCTTCCATCTCCCGATCATGCGTAGGGTAGTTCCTCTCATGTGTCCTTAACTGCAGAGACCCGTACGCAATGACTATATCTACCTACATAAGCATATATCTTATCCTGATACTTGAAGCGTCACAATAAACAATGTAGACCTTTCGTGGATATAGAAAAACTAGTATCGGTGCTGACGTAAACCTCCCTTTCAGCTCTTAAAAGGCTGACTCACATGAATCTAAAAATAAGAACTTCACCCCCTTCTTGGTCAGACCCTTCAATGGTGCTGCTAGATGAGAAAAGTCCTGTGTGAAGTGGCTGAAATATCCAGCCATCCCTAGGAAGCTCCGTACCTCATAGACATTCTTCGGCTGCTCCATGGAGACTACAGACCTCACAGTATCTATGTCCATAGATACTTCTACCTCTGAGATGATGTGACCCATGAAGTGAATATGATACATCTAGAAGTGGAACATCAAGAGATTGGCATGGAGACGATGCTCTCTCAGTGTACTCAGAACGATCTCAAGATGTGTGTATTGATTGTTTCTAGTGTCAGAGTACACCAATATATCATCCATGAAAACAAAGATGATGGAAAACACGTAAGGATAGAAAACACGGTTCATCAGGGCCATGAAGACTGCAGGCGCATTATTGAGACCGAACGGCATGATTGTATACTCGTATAGACCATACCTACCCTTGAAGGTGGTCAAAGGTATATCTGATGGGAAAAGGTGAAACTAATGATAACCAGACCTCAACTCGATCTTCGAGAATAGCCGGGATCCTTGAATCTGATCAAAGAGTTCATCGATCATCGACAATGAATATCGGTTCTTGACCAACAACTGGATCAGCTTCCGATAAGCCACATAAATGTGAAGGGTACCATCTGCCTTCTTAACAAATAGGATAGGTGTACCCCAAGGCAAAGTAATGGCTTGGATGAAACCTATTGCCTGCAACTCCTCCAACTTCTTCATGAGCTCCTGCATCTTAGGTGTAGCCATCCTATAAGGAGGAATGGACACCAGTGTCACTCCTGTCAGGAGCTCAATAGAGAAGTCTACCTCACATTCCTGAGGAAAACCTAAAATGACCTCTAGAAATACATCCATGAAATGACCCACCACTAGAGGAAGGTCCAACTGTGGAGTCCCCTGATCATCCAGATAAAGACTAGCAATTTGGGCTATCACCATTCCTAGCCCATGATGCTCGAGTCCTACCCGACTCGCTAGAACATCCCACTCACCAATATAAAGAAAATTCTAACCCTCTGGTGAAGCTAAACTCACTCCACGGTAAAAGACTGGCATGCACCGCGGCCCTACGGCCCGGGATGACCACTCTGAGCAGAAATTCCCTGTGGGTGCTGAGGAATTGGTGGCTGATTTCCATGGTCTTGACCTCCACCTTGGCTCGAACGGCCGGAAGAACTCCAGTTAACCGACTGGTGAGAAACTGGTGGTGCTACTCTTGAACGAGGAGTCATGGAAGAACCCTGGTCAGTAGCTACTAGTGAGAAAAACTGGAAAAAACTACATGGCATGTTGACCCCACACACAACATGTACTTGAAAATTGTTCCCCTTCCTGAGCCCCATACACGGCTAACTCAGACGGTCTTCTTAAACTGAGACTACATCGCGTGTTCCCTACGGACACGACTTGTAGCGGACAAGGCTTCGGTGGCCCGTGTTATTAAACACATGACAGTATACATGGTGTTCTCTGAACAAACACGACATGTATAGGCAAGGTGATATTGTCCTGTGTTTTTTGTGAAACGGCCGGGTACCTAGAAGGACTACACGACATGCTCCAAAAGCAACACGGCGTGTCTGATACAAGGTCATGCCGACCCGTGTTGTTCGTTACATGGCCGGGTACCTAGAAGGGACAACACGCTATGTTCTGTTACAACCCGGTGTGTCATGACTCCCTCCCACCAAAGATGCCCCTATTGAGTAGGCAATGGTGAATGGGAGATAATGACCAATGAGTCCCACCTCCAATAGGCCCCAGGGTGGCGACTAGCACCAAGGGTATGAGTTTTCACAAATATGGGAGGCATTACTCTTTTTATTATTTAGGATCAGGAAATAGGATATGTCAACCACCAAAAAGGAAAAGAAAAAGTGTAAATAAATAAACCCCAACCAATCCCACGTGCATGTTTAATCATATTTTATAACAAGGTAGAAGTACAAGAAATATCAATGTACAATACAAAAAGAAAACATGAGTACATCAACTGCAACAACTCCAATTGTTCGACTAGTAGGGTCCCGCACGGCCCTGGTAGTCCTCCTAGAAATCTGAACGTAAACGTAGGGTGAGAATACAAGTATACTCAGTAGGGGAACCTAAATCTCTCATGCACAAGTGGGGAGACATCCTAATGTCCCATGAGAACAACAGAATAAGCCTATTAAGGAATAATATCCTCCCAACCACACCAGCCACACTCACCAAAAACACAATCACCACAGGTAGTAGTGTATAGGAACAAGAGTATTTGGTACCCCACAACATTTCCCTTTAGTTAGATGCTCTTCCTAATGATGAACGTCATGACGCTTCCACACTCACCCCGCCCGCACACACCTGGGCCTCACAACCACGTATCCCCCCCGCACACACCTAGGCCTCACAACCACGTATCCCGCCTGCACACACCTGGGCCTCACAACCAGGTATCCCGCCCGCACACACCTGGGCCTCACAACCACGTATCCCGCCGGCACACACCTGGGCCTCACAACCACGTTTCCCGCCCGCACACACCTGGACCTCACAACCACGTATCCCGCCCGCACACACCTGGTCCTCACAACGACGTATCCCGCCCACACAAACCTGGGCCTCACAACCATGTATCCCACCCACACACACCTGGGCCTCATCCTGAAGATTCTTGGGAAATAGTAGAACATGTACGAAGAGTCTTGGGCTAAAGCCACCCTAAGCGAAACCTACACGAAGAGTCTTCGGTGTAATGTCGCCCCAAGCCATCAGAGCCTAGGGAAGAAGGAGCGGGGAGGAGCTAGAAACTAAGGTAAAACACACTCTACCATGAAATGGGAGTGTTCGACACTAAGTTCTAAACATTGGTGGGGTGAGATAAAACACAAAAGATACAGATATATATATATACCAAACACACAGCCCAACCTGTGGCTTCTAAACAGAGAAACTGAGCACGTGCCTCGGCACTGCTACTACGAAGCATGAATACAACAAACAACCACAACCCCATTTAGGTTTTCACGTTTCAGCAGAATTAGTTTATTTAGTTCATTAACTACTAGGATACTATCCACAATCAACCACATCGATCGTTCGTAAAACATGTCACTGCCATCCACAAATCAAGGTAGGAAAACACAAGAAACACAACCAAGTCCTTCTTATTATCCAAATAGCCCCATGATTATTAATCCTGTTCCATTACCATGACCCACCATTTATTATCTCTTACACTTTTTATTTATTATTCACAACCCACTGTTCGTTCACAATCAAGCCCATCCCTGCAGCCCAGCTGCCAAACACCATAACCACAATCACACCGTAACTCATACATCAATATCCCTTTAATACCATTTATCACAGCCTCGCTTCCCATTAAAAACAAAACACTCACACCAACCCACAACCAAGTCAACCGCAGCCCCACTGCTCACCCTATGCACAACCACCCACAAAACACCTCCATCACATGCCACGTATCCATGCCAACACCCACATGTTCATTATTCTATTTTTGTCAACCGAGGTGATCTCACAAGGGTTCCAGATTTTAAATCATCTAACTATACTTGATTAATCATATTCCACATTCCATAAGGGTCCATCCACAAAAACTGTCTATAATGATTGGGATGCATCTAATTGTGCAAGAAAAGGCCCCCAATGACCGTGATTTTCATTAGGCATAAGCCTATTCAATTCATAACATAATATCACATGATATAAAAAGTAAAGTAACATAAATCCCAAACATCCCAACCTCGTTATATAACCCAGTTATTATCGTGATTGAACCGGTTCAAAATTGTATCACATAAACAAGAGAACACCCAACCCGCATGATGCACAAATTTGTGAGACGAAAGTAAGATCCCTACCCCAACAGGTTCTGATTGCAATGCTCCCCTGGATCAACCGTAGAAGACATCCGTCGGCGTCCGTCACTTCTGTCGGGTCACGGAAAAACCTCCTCGGGTGGAAGTCAGAATGTAAAGGACAAATTAAAGACAACGGACCCAGGCTCAGATGTTCCGCCTCGTGGTTATGATCCCATGGCCACTGGCCGATCGTAAATCGAAGCTCGGACGAAGAAGTTATGAAAGAATGATCCTTCGAGTCTCTTGGGAGAACTCTGCTTAGAGGAAATGGGAGGAGACGAGTGAGTTGAAAGGAGGAGGGTAACCCTCCTTTTATAGGCGAGAAAAGAAAATGTACATGGTGTGTACATTATGGTACACGGTGTGTACTGGGTTATATCACACGGTCTCCACGCGACTTTCAACATGGCTATGTGGCTGTTGACTGGTCAACAGACGGTTTGGGGGTAATGCATATGCATGGAGGGACTACACGGTGTATAGTTTGGACACACGGCGTGTACCCATTTGTTGCATGTGGTAGGGACTCAGATCCAATATGGCACATGGCCATTGACTGGTAACGCATACATGGGGAAGGACTACACGGTGCGTAGTACTGGACACACGGCGTGCACCCATTATTTCACACAGTAAAGACACAGCCTTCAACACGGCGTATACTCGACATGGTGGTACATGGCGTGTAGTTACACTACACGGCGTGTACTCAATTACATCACATGGTGAAGATACGGCCTGGAACACGGGGTATACCCGGAAAGGGGGTTCACATCGTGTACTCAAACTACAAGGCGTGTAGTTTCAAAATTCTACAAAGTGTGGGAAAATTCCATTTTACCCTCAAGAACACTTATTCACCTTCTTTTTGACAATTGAATGGGCCGGAGAGGTCCGGGCCATTACATCAGATACCTCTTAAAACATTCTCATCCCCGAGAATTAAAAATCTAACCCAGAGGAAACCCAACAAGATACCTCTTAGGGTTCTCGTTATAACAGGAACCCAAACAACAACCCTAATCGTATGTTTTAGGAATATCTTCTCATATGTCTAGATATTACCCACTTTAGGCGGCACTGAATCACCTTAACGGGTTCAATCACATCCTCCATAATGTGTCTCGATTAATAATTGGGTCATCCCACATTCATACATTAGGATTTTTAATCTCGTACTACCCCCAACACCACACAACCAACTCACTGCCCGAAAACGTTGTTTTGGGAAATTCATTCTCCTATGTTGAGATATTATCCGCTTTATGCGGCACTGACTAACCCACTCAGGTTCAATCACATCTTCATTAATGCGTCTCAATTAAGGGTCAGGTATTTCCACTTCCCCACACATCTGGACATGTAACATATTACCAGGGAACAAGGAAGCAAATGGTCTAACAACTAACAATCCAATCTCTCCATATATATCAAGGGTACAGAGTATAACATCAACACAAAGCTCAGAAGAACAAGGGAAAACACAAGTCAAAACAACTTCGGGTACTGAGCATGCATCTGGGTCTCCCACTCCCAAGTGCTCTCCTCAAGGCCGCCATGCCTCCACAACACACTAACCAACGGAACGGTTCGTCCACAGAGCATCTTCTCTTTACGATCCTCGATTATGATTGGTCGTTCCTAGGAGATCACGAAATCTCCCATATATAACTCTCCCTAGTTGATAATATGGGAGTCTTCGTGTAAGTACCGACGAAGCTGGGAGATGTGGATGACGTCATAATCCTTCTCCAACTGAGGTGGTAGGGCCAGGTGATATGCCACCTCGCTAACTCGCCTCAGCACCTCAAAAGGTCTGATTAACCGAGGTGAGAGCTTTCTCCCTTTCACAAACCTCCACTTCCCCCGTCGAGGGGAGATCTTCAAGAACACATGATCTCCCACCTCAAACTCCAAGGTCCTCCTCCGTCGATCAGCATAAGACTTCTGTCGGTCCTGAGCCGCTTTCATCCTCTCACGTACAAGCTGGACCTTCTCTGTGGTGCTTTACGCTACCTCTGGCCCAAGAGCACCTGTCTCACCAACCTTTTCCCAGAAAATGGGTGAACGACATTGTATTCCATTCAAAGCCTCATACGATGAAATTCCAATAGTAGATTGGCAGCTGTTGTTGTAGTAATACTCTACTAACGGAATGTGTCGTACCCAAGATCTTACAAAATCCTGAACGCATGCTCGCAGCATGTCCTCCATCGTCTGGATAGTCCGCTTTATCTGCCCATTGGTCTGGGGGTGGAAAGCAATGCTAGGGTGTAGCTAGGTGCCAAAAGAATGTTTTAACCCCCTCCAGACTCATGAGGTAAACCGAGTATCCCGATCAGAGATTATAGTCTTTGGGTCTCCATGAAACCACACAAACATGTCTACGTACCTCTGTGCTAAGGTACTCATTGGGCCTGACTCCTTAATTGCTAAGAAGTGAACTGATTTCGTCAGTTAATCAACCACTACCCAGATAGCATCATAACCACCCTGAGCACTGGGTAGTCCTATGACGAAGTCCATTAAGAAGTCATCCCACTTCCACTCAGTGACATATAAAGGATTAAACAAACCACTGGTAACACGGTGTTAAGCCTTAACTTGCTGACACACTAGGAATTTGGCCACAAACTCCGCCACTGCCCGTTTCACCCTGGGCCTCCAAAACTGTTCCCTCAGGCCTCGGTACATTTTTGAAACTCCATGATGTACCACTAAGGCTGAGCTATGGAACTCATGATGAACTCCCTCATGCATTGTATCTGGGACAAAAAACCTTACATGGAAAATAATCTGATGGCTGCTGTCCTCTGACCATCCTCCTAGAGCGTTCCCCTGATCAACACGATCACACATCACTTCCGCCATGGAGTCCCCCCACTGAGACTCTTCCACCTACTGCAACAAGGAGGACTACGCCGTCATCTGAAACAAACAACCTCTAACACCTTCTTCCCTTGCATCCAAGTGAAAGGAAACCTTCTCCCCCATTCTTTTCCAAGAATCAATGGATTCCCAAACCACTTCATATGTGACTTCCTACTCAGTGCATCAGCCACAACGTTTCCCTTACCTTCAGGGTAAGAGATCTCAAAGTCATAATATTGGAGAAACTTGACCCATCTTCGCTGCCGCAGGTTCAGGTCACATAGTGAGAAGATATAACACAAGCTCTTGTGATCTGAGAAGAACAAAAATCGATCCCCAAAGAGGTAATGTAGATACAACATCAGTGCGAACACTACTGCTGAATGCTCTAGGTCATGGGTGGCATAGTTACGCTCATGATGGTGTAACTGCCTAGACCCATAACAGATCTCTCCCTTCTTCTGCATCAGCACTCACCGTAGACCAAGGCAAGAAGCATCACAAAACCCCTTATACAACAACCCTTCCTCTAGAAACCGGAGTATGGGAGAACTGACAATCAATTCTGAGACACCATGTGCCCAAGGAAGTGTACTTCTTGCGTCAAGAACTTACACTTCAACAATTTCCCGTAGATCTAGTAGCATTAAAGGACTTCTAGGACTGCCCTGAGATGCTCAACGTGCTCCTCCTCTGATCTTGCGTAGATGAGGATGTCATCGATAAACACAATGATGAACCGGTCCAGAAACTCTCGGGTGGCAGAGTTCATAAGTCCCATGAACACAGCCGGTGCATTCGTAACTCTAAACGGCATCACTACAAACTCGAAGTGCCAATACATTCACCTGAAGTCTATCTTCGAGATGTCATTGTCCTTTACCCTCAATTGATGATATCCAGATCATAGATCAATATTGAAAACCCAACCTTCTCCCCTCAATTGGCCGAAGAGATCATCTATCCGTGGAAGGGGGTAACAGTTCCTGACCATTACCTGGTTCAACCTTCGATAGTCTATGCATAGCCTAAGACCACCATCAGCCTTCTTCATGAACAAAAATGGATCACCCCATGGCGATACGCTAGTTCGAACAAAACCCTTCTCCACTAGATCATCAATCTGAATCTGCAACTCACGCAACTCAGAAGGTGCCATCCGATAAGGGGCCATCGAAATCGAATGGGCACCGGGTTGTAAGTCTATCCTGAAATCAACATCACGACAAGGGGGTGGGGGGTAGAGTCACAACCTCCTCAGGGAAAACATCGAGGAACTCCCCAACAACCTATGGTACATCCATCATCTATGTATCAGCTGGAACCACTGATAACCAGCATAACAAGGAAAGGAGAGGCTTCATACGCCGGCTTCCCACCCGATATCTCTTCTCGCCAAAAAAAGCTACACGCTTCCCATCCACGTCGGGGAACACGACACATCTCCAGAAGCATTCGATAATGGCACAAACAGAAAACAACCAGTCGATGCATAGGATGTCATCGTATGGCTGCATCTATAACAAAAGAAGATCCCCACTAGATCGATGTGGTCCCAACATCAGCCCACATCTCCGGCAAACACAAGATAAGCTGGTCTAGCCTCCAACTGGTGTACTCAGCACCAGTGGTATGGAAAGTCTTTCTACGTCTAGTCCCAAAGCATGGACTAGAAAATGTGTAAAAAAGAAGTTCGAAGCTTCTGAATTGAACAAAGAAGAAACAAGAGTGTTGAACAAACAAATCGAACATCGCACCACCTTTGGTCCTACTAGATCTGTCAAATCTAATGCGTGTAATTGTCCACGCCAATCTCCTATACCTCCCTGATGTCGTCCACCTCCCTGACCATGCCATGGTCGAGCTCCCTGAGGAGCACCCTACGGTCGGCCTCCTCCCACAATGTCTACCCTCAGAGGAGCATGGTCCTTCTACTGCTGGAAGAGCCTCGCCAGCAACTAGTGCTGCTTAGGTGGGCGCTGAACCTGCCCACATCCACTGTACTGATCTCAGGTCGGTCTCCGACTCTGAACGTGCCCGAAACCTCCACAAGAAAAACACTTCGGCACTGGGCTTCTGAAAAAGGGATGAGGACCCGAAGATCTGAACTCGAACTGCTAGGGCCTGCTCCCCACTAGCCTGAACCTGGAAGGTCCTGTCGCAGGAGACCTGCTGCTGACTACCTTCCCCATCAACGAGCCTGGATGGATCCCTTCTCGTGGTGCACCTCCAAACGAGTGCATCCTCTCTTCAAGCTCAGACTTCTTCTGTACATCCAAGTACGTCTTATGGGTGAAGTGGGTGACAACATACTACAGCGAAGGATGAAGTGCTTCCTCCAAACGTCTCTCCCAAGACTCCTCATCTGGAAAGAGATCCGGATAAAAGCGCAGGAGATCCTTGACCTTGATCCCCAACCCTTGTACGAACATACTCCCCTGCTGATGGGAGAGTAACTCCTACCTCTTCTCCACCTTGATCATGGAAGAAAGGAATTCCTCTCGGAATTCCTTCTCAAAGTCAGCCCATGGAACCTATGCCTCTATCCTCTCTTTGAGGTAGAGTGTCCCCCATTGTCATGCTGCACCTCTCAGTTGGATGACTGCTAGGGGAACCCAGTACTCCCTCAGAGCACGAATCAAGGTAAAAGCGATCCCTAGCTCCTCAAGCCACCCCTCCATCTCTGTATCCGATGTAATACCCTCATACTTATTTAGGGTCTACCACTGTAAAGAACAGAGAGTCTTCTGCCACTGGATATCTTCCTCCTCTCGGTCAATCCTCAACTGATCGACCGCCAAAATCTATTGTGTCGCGACTGTCTGAGCCACCCAGGGATGACGTCCATGTGCCATTTCTGGACGGTAAACAAGGATCGCCTAAGCCCATGTAGTAAGGAAATTTAAGGTTTTATTTTATCAGTTTATTTAAATTTCATTCCCAGAACACCCGTATCATGTAAAAAACAATCATGATGATGCATGTACCTTCCCAAGGGTCTCTACCTAGCAATCAATGTAGTCTCACTTGGTCGTTCGGTAGGCTCAGAGTCATTGCATTAGACCATGGGGGGACCTAAAATCCCGTTTCCTAGCTGGTCTTCCCTGGCCTTTGTCACACACCAAGATTAACTAACATTGCCGCCCTACCATCCCATGCAATCCTCACTGTGCCTAACTCCAGACTCCATCCTATCTCTCAACCATCATCTCTGATACCATTATGTCACGACCCCCTCCAACCAAAGATGCCCCTCCTGAGCTGGCAATGGTGAAAGGGAGATAATGACCCCCGACTCCGTCCTCCAGTAGGCCCCGGGGTGGCGACTAACACCAAGGGTATGAGTTTTCACAAATATGGGAGGCATTACCCTTTTTATTATTTTGGATCAGTAAATAGGACAAGTCAAACACCAAAACGGAAATAACTAGTGTATATAAATAAACCCAAACCAATCCCACATTCATGATTAAACAAATTTTATAACATGGTACAAGTACAAGAAAGCTCAAAGTACAATAACAAAATTAAACAATAGTACATCAACTACATCAACTCCAACTGTCTGACTAGTAGGGTCCCACACGACACCAGTAGTCCTCTTGGAAACCTGAATGTAAATGTAGGGTGACCATGCAAGTATACTCAGTAGGGAAACCTAAACCTCTCATGCACAAGTGGGGAGACTTCCAAATATCCCGTGAGAGCAACAGAAGAAACCTATTAAGAAATTCTATCCACCCAACCTCACCAGCCACACTCACCAAAAACACAATCACCAGAGATAGTAGAATATAAGAACAAGATTATTTGGTACTCCGCACCATTTCCCTTTAGTTAGATACTCTTCCTAACGACGAACGTCCTGACACTGCCACACTCTCCCTGCCCGCACACACCTGGGCCTCATAACCACGTTTCTCGCCCGCACACACCTGGGCCTCACAACCACATCTCGCGCACGCACACACCTGGGCCTCACAACCATGTATCCCGCCCGCACACACTTGGGCTTCATCCTGAAGATTCTTGGGAAACAGTAGAACCTTCCAAGAGAGTCTTGGGCTACAGGCACCCCAATCGAAACCTACCAGATGAGTCTTAGGTGTAAGGTCGCCTCAAGCCATCACAGCCTATGGAAGAAGGAGCAGGAGGGTTCTAGTAACTAAGGGACAACACCATCTCCCATGAATGGGAGTGTTCGTCACTTAGTGATCAACATTGGTGGGGTGCGATAGAACACAAAAGATACAAATATATATATATATATATATATATACCAAACACATAGCCCAACCTATGGCTTCTAAATAGAGAAACTGAGCACGTGCCTCGGAACTGCTGCTATGAAGAAGACATACAACAAATAACCCCAACCCCATTTTGTTTTTCACGTTTAAGCAGAATTAGTTTATTTATTTCCATAACTACTAGGAAACTATCCAAAATCAACCACATCGATCATTCATAAAACATATCCCTGCCATCCACAAATCAAGTTAGGAAAACACAAGCAACACATCCAAGTCCTTCTTATTATCCAAAGATCCCCATGATTACTAATCTTATTCCATTACCATGACCCACCATTTATTAACTCTTACACTTTTAATTTATTATTCACAACCCACTGTTCATTCACAATCAATCCCATCCCTGCAGCCCTGCTGCCAAACACCATAACCACAATCACACCGAAACCCGTAAATCAATATCCCTTTAATACCATTTATCGCAGCCCCACTGCCCATTAACAACACAACATTCACACCAATCCACAACCAAGTCAACCATAGCCCCACTGCTCACCCTATCCACAACAACCCAAAAAACACCCCCATCACATGCCACGTATCCAAGCCAACACCCACATGCTCATTATTCCATTTTTTCAACCGGGGTGATCACACAAGGGTTCCAGGTTTTAAATCATCCAACATTACATGATTAACCATATTCCATATTCCACAAGGTTCCATCCACAAAAAAGGTCTAGAATGATAGGGAGACATTTAATTGTGCAAGAAAAGTCCCCCAACGACCGTGTTTTTTAGTAGGCAAAAGCCTATTAAATTAATAACATAATATCATAGGATATAAAAAGTAAAGAACAACAATCACAAACTTCCCAACCCAGTTATATAAGCCAGTTATTATCTTGATTAAACCGAATCAAAATGTATCACGTAAACAAGAGAACACCCACCCCACATGATGATCAAATTAGAGAGACGAAGGTAAGATCCCTACCTCAACAGGTTTGAATCACAACTCTCCCCCAGATAAACCTTATAAGACATCTGTCGGTGTCCATCAATTGTGTAGGGTCCTAGAAAAACCTCCTCGAGTGGAAGTCGGAAAGTAAAGGCCAAAGGAAAGACAACAGAACTAGTCTCTCATGTTCCGCCCCATCGTTACGATCATGTGGCCCCTGAAGGATCGTAAATCGGAGCTCGGACGAAGATGTTATGGAAGAAAGAGCCTTTGAGTCTCTTGGGAGAACTCTGCTCAGAGGAAAGGGGAGGAGAGGAGTGAGTTGAAAGGAGGAAGGGACCCCTCCTTTTATAGGATAGTAAATAAAATGTACACGACATGTACATTATGGTACACGGAATGTACTTGGTTATTTCACACGGTCTCCATGTGGCTTCCAACACGGCTCTACGGCTGTTGACTGGTCAATACACGGTTTGGGGATAACGCATAAGCAGGGAGGGACTACCAGGAATGTAGTTTGGACACAAGACATGTACCCATTTACTGCACATGGCAGGGACCTAGCTTCAACATGGAACATGACCATTGACTGGTAATGCATACGTGGGGAAGGATTAAACGGTGTGTAGTACTGGACATATGGCGTGCACCCATTATTTCACACAGCAAGGACACGGCCTTCAACACATGGTATACCCGGAAAGGTGGTACACTGAGTGTAGATACACAACATGGCGTGTACTCATTTACTTCACACAACGAGGGCACGACCTGCAACACAGGGTATAACCGGAAAGGGGGTACACTGTGTGTAGTCAAACTACACGGCCTGTAGTTTCAAAATTCTGGAAAGTGTTGGAAATGTCCATTCCACCCTCCAGAACACTTTTTGACCTTCGTTTTGACAAAGGAATGGGACGGAGAGGTCTGAGCGATTACACGGTGTGTGATACCCGAGCATCCCCGACCCATGTTGTTAGTGACACGACTGGGTACATGGTTCATTACTACATGGTGTGTACCTACCATTCACGGCGTGTTCCTAATGTTACATTCACGACACTTTGTTTTTGCTCACATGATTAATGACATGGCCTGAAAACTATACGACATGTATCCAAAACGTACAAGCCGTGTATTCTGTGTATTTCTGGGCAGTAACTCAAAAACTGCACAGAATCCCAGAAACACTAAAAAAAAGTAAAAGTTGTGCCAAATTCCGATCTACGGGGGCCCATACTCCCCACGAATCAAAGCCTGACATCTCATACAATCATATACAAGAGAAAATAGGACCATGATCCACCAATTTCCGATTAATGAGGGCCCATAACACCTCAAGAATAAAAATTTGGTGTTCATTTAAGAAAATAACAACACAAATAGTTTTATAACTTAACAGAAGAGAATCTATCAAGAATGTATAACAACAACATGCATAATCTACACAAATTCTATCGCAACATCATGCAATTGATAATTCACCCTAGATGGCATGACAAGAATGCATGACATGTTATTCCTACAAGTTCCTATGTTATGAATGAGTTGGCATACCCTCATCACTTTGGGTTGTGACAGAAATATAATTGAAATATGAAAAACAATAATAGAACAAGTCATGTGAATCACTCTAGGTGAAATCAATTCAACCATAAAATTTCAAAACTAGAAACTAAAATCAACGACGTAGTATGGCTTTTCCCTGTACACGGGTTAGCTACTCCCGAGAAAAACTTAATACCGAGTGCCGAATCCATCCTATACCTGGATAAAGTCTCCAAATAGTAAAGCCTGATAAAAGATCTCCCCTAATACAACTTTGTAACGACCCGAATCCGGAGCCCCTCCACTGGTGCCCCGTACCCAGTTCTCCACATGACCACATGTGCATTTCCCCAAACACCAAAGGCTGGCGACTAGCAAAGAGGGCCATGATGAGTCGGTGGGGAAACTATGAACTCATTCGGTAAAGTATATAGCGGAAAAACAACAAGACACAATAGCAGAAACAATCAACAGTATACAACAACTGAACTGAATAACGGAAGCAATAGATAAATACTAATGATGCAACATAGTATATATGTCTATGGAAAGTTGAAAACAAACCAATGTGCTAAAGTACAACTGAGAAAAAAAAATCAAAGGAAAACAAATTAAACTCCTCAGCATCACAAACCATGGCTCGGTCCCATGATCTCCAAATCCAGTGCAATCAAGAACCTGAAGTAGAAGGGCGCTTGTACTTATCTACACCTGCAACAACATAGTCTGTTTGGTCCCAAAAGCATGTCCCAAACAGGGTGTGAGATAAAATCCCAGTAGGGAATCACCAAATGATTTGTGCCTAACAATCAATGGATACATGACAGTAATAAAAGAAGAAGAAGTAACCATGAAATAAAAAGAAGCTACAGTCCACAGTTCTATCAAATAAAGTACACAAGTAGACAACCAACAACAGGAAGAAAACAGGTTACCCTATGGATAACCCCCACAGCCTAGCCCCTATCTTTAATCCTATTAGTACTAGAAACCCTCTAGGAGGAACACATAGTATCACCGCTCTGGTTCAGCTATGAATAGATTCTCTGATGAAGGACTCACCGCCAATTCCACCTATAGTCTCGTATCATACTAAAGGCTCTCTGGGGATGCACTCAACGTCTCATTCCCACTGTGGCTTGTGTCTAGGTACTAAAGTCTCTCTGAGGAAGCACTCATCGTCAGTTACCCTCTGTGGTATCACATCATATTAAAAGACACTCTGGAAAATCCCTTACTTCAATTCTCTCTTTGTTATACTACACTAGGTTCTCACAGTCCTGAGTGGAAAAAAATAAAACATGCTTAGTGCGCGTGCATTGTCCATGTAAACCTCATGATCTAATTGGGTATCAGTCGAAGGCTCAACAACAATACACAGCAACAGTTCCACTATCCTACAACTAGGCATGGAAACTGGAAAACGCCAAACAGTAAAAGCAATCATGGTAAAGCAACATGAGAACAAAAGAAATTACTCTACTCATAAGCATAAACCTCTACTACAACAATCAAGCCTAGCGGGCAATAAAACAGGGCAATACAGAAACACGTAATACCCCATTCAACGGTATTTGTATAATTTTCACAAAATACTTATTTACATTCTACAGAAAGGCACAAAACACCTACCTCGATCCAAGGAGATTGATATACATGAACCACGATGATTGATTCCCCGTAAAATTTCGTAGATATGAGAAAATACACAAAAATCTCAACCCATGATAACTCGAATACGAGGAGGAATTAGAAAAAAAAGCTCAATTAGAAGGAAGAACACACCACTGTGATTCCAATGCAATTAACCTCGCTCGAATCGGAGAACATACGAAGAGGCGGGAACTCGTCGAAGATCTGGTCGTACAGGTCACTCTCGAGAAAACACGACCAGAATGAAGACGCTTATGTGCATTAGGCATGACCCCGTTTCATTTAGTGAAAAAAAATAAAGTACATGTCGTGTACTAGGTCTTTTCTGTAATCCTCCAATATCAGTCTCCATGTCACCACTACATACCGTGTGTGTAGCCTGGGCATGGCCAGCACACGGCTTCAAGCCGGAGAAGAGTACACGGCATGTACTCAGAAAGTACATTGCTTGTACTTAGAATTTTTTTAGAAAGATCATTTTTCTTAGAAACCCCCCAAAAAGGAAAAACATAAAAGAAGCGAAGATCCGGGTTCTTACAATCTATACTTTTTCAACACTGAAAAATGTTCGGGGATTTTAACATTGTTATTGTATTGAGCATATTTCTCCCGCTGAAAAAGGGAATTTTTATTGTTTTTAATGGCATAATTTGTTGTATTGGGAGATTTACGTAACCAATTCTCTGGATGTTTTCATGTATTTGATGAAAATTATTTTTAATGGGTAACTCTATAACATGGTGGTTTTCATTTTGGATGGAATTCCCATTTACACTATGTCATAGGAGGATCATGTGCATCATTTAAGAATAGATCGGAGGTTACTATGAAATCTATAACATTATTACCAGATTTATAAATGTGATTTCTCTATCCGGTATGTTATTTTATTTGGGTACATATTATCAAAAAAAGGAATATAATTTGATCTTAATAAAGTGAAGGATTTTATTACATGTAAGAAACCTAAAAATGTCTTCGTGATTCGGAACATCACGGGCATACCTAGTTATTATCAATGGTACAAGAAGGGAATATCGATGTTCAATTCCACAATGATGACACTAACATAGAATGGAGTAATGTATACTTTGGGTGATAACTGTTAGTTTTCTTTTATAGAGCTTAAATTTCATTTAACCACTTCACCAATGTTATCTCATTTAGAGGTTGTGTTTGGCTATCAAGTCTTTTGTGATGCATCGGGTACTGGAATGGACTATGTTCTTATGTAAAAGATCATGTAGTTTCTTATTTATATCGTCATCATTGGCCAAATGAGACGAATTATATGACCTAATAAATTGAAAATGAATCTGTGAAAAAATCACTTATGATTTGATGGAATTACCTTTATGGAAAATGTTTACCCATTTTATAGTCACAATATCTTTGGTTATGTGAACTCTAAATAAGATTAGAATATTCTCAAAAGGAATTGAATAGAATATATGCAGTCATTTGATTTAAAAATATCTTATTCCCTAGGGAATTGAAGTGACATTGTAGATTCATTGATGATGAAACTTCCAAATAAGGCATTGAAAGAATCATTGGAAGAGTGTAACATGATGATTATCGTTGAAATGTTACATATTAGAGCCCATGAATCATGAAACAATGTTTCATTAGCCAGTATGTAGTATATAATTTATCATATCATGATAATTCATCTAGAACAAAATCATGATTTTAAGTTCTATATCAATAGTGACTCTCTTTATGGTACTGAGACAATTATTGATTTCCCCTTCTACAAATACAGAATTCTATGCTTTCAAAACCATTTTTCATTACCGTCTCTAGTAAGGCAATCCCTTAGGGTTTATTGCCATATTTCCTCATGTGTAGTGGGAAAAGGAATAGTAATGATGTTCAATGGAATGATTGTGGTAGATTTTATTCTTGGTTTCAGAGAGACATTTCTAAGTTTATACCTCATTTTTAAATGTTCAAACAAGTGAAGGAAGATTAAGAGAATCCTTCTTGTTTTATTCAACAACATAAAATCCTTACATAGATGTGGGATTATATATATTAAGATATTGTGGTTGGGTTTCCGCATTCCCATTAGAAGAATAATTAAATATGTGTTTAGATTGATAGGCTGATGAAATGGGATCACAATATACACAATCATGATACCTGAAAATTTGATGAGTTTGGAAACAACTATATATAATTTATTTTTTATTTTCATCGAGTTCAAATTTTTATTGTATTTTATTGGTATATTAAGTAATATTATATTTTTATAGGGAGGCCTTCATGTGTCACTATGATCTCGCATCCATTAGAGTATGTAATTCCATCCCTAGTTGGATGGAAAGATAGAAAGAGTAATACATATTCATGAGGATATGCTTCACACTTGTGTTCTCAGCATTTGTGGATCTCAAGATGATGATCTAGAAATGGTTGAGTTTTCTTATAACAAAAGGTATGATTCTAAAAATATTTAGTGGATTCATACGTGGATGTTGATGGTACAAAGCCAATACATGTCTTATACTAATATTTAACATACACCTCTTGTATTATTAATTGTTGACCAGTATTTCTCTACGTTTTCTCCCCAATTTTTTCATCGAGATCTTGGGTGGAAAAGGAACCTCAATCCTCATTTTGTGTGACTTTTTTCGATTGTTGAGATGGTGGAGATCTTTTTTTACCATTTATCACTACCACCACTGTTGGAATCGAGCCCTAACATGTTTCATGTTTCACAATTGGGAAAGTATCAATATGATCTATCGAATGTTCTAAGATGGGTAGATCATTATGTTGAACCTAATTTATCCCTGACCGAATAACAAATTAGGGCAGTTGATTCTAAAATCTTGTTACATTTTGGGAGGATGATACATTTGTTCGATGTTCTATGAAATCAATGTATGGATATTATTGATACATGATCGATGGTCATACTGATGAGAGAATAATGGCCTCATGTTTTTGACATTGATGTTTTTTCATATGATTTCTTGGGACTTAAATATTCTATGTTTTGAAGGATGTAACATCCGGATAATGTTTTCTGTTATTCCTAAACTCCTCCCTTTTGAAATTATTTGTACATGATTTCTTTTGGTGAAATTTTATCATTTTTGGTTGTTTATGTGCAACACCATTATTGCCTCATGGTATTCCAAATCACATTCCATTCAATAACATTTTTGATAAATTGGACAGAGGGTTTCCCATAGCTTTCGCTTGATTTATCAAACTTTGAACCCAATCTATAGAAAGTGATCCACTAATAGATAATAGGTGCATAGATTTTGCATGATTTATAAGTTTATACAATCATTGTAACTCCCAATAATGATTTTTGTTTTCTAGAATCCCTCTAGGATGTGGTTCAAGGATTTATGAATGACTACAATCATCAATAAGTAGGTTTCATTTTTCTATTCTTGTTCTCCCAGGGTATCACTTCTTTACCTAGGGTTCTCAGAATCCCCATATTGATTTGATGAACTAATAAAAAATATTTAGGATCTACATATTGGAATATTTTATAGATCCTTTTGGATGTCATCCTCCATTGCTGTTTCTAAGAATTCCATTATGATTTGGGATTCGTTGATCATAAAGTATGTAGTTACATTACGACGCAAACTTTTAATTAACCCTAAATTTCATTGTTTAAACATAAATGATAATATTAAATTAACTTTCATTGTTTTTATGAAATGAATATTGTTTATATGTTTAAAATTCCCAATTCCATTTAATTTGTGGCATAATGATAAATCAGGGTTTGGTATGAAATTAAAAACCCCCCAGTATCATTGAATTGAAGTGTGTTTATAGAACAGTAAGAGATTAAAATCGATAAAATTATTTTGTTAGTTTGTTTTAAATTATTAACATTTAATTGATAGATTTAGTTGAGAAAATTGGTTTGGTAAAAAAAAATTGAAAACCCACAATCCCATCGAATTGGAGGTTGTTAATAAATACTTGAATTTTTTGAAAATTTAATAGATGATATTAATTTCTAAATTGGATTTTGAAATTGCATAATTTAATTTAAATAAGTATTTGTGAAAAACTTTAATAAAATATTTTTGAAAAAAAAATGGTGTCTAACCATGTTGATATGGCATGAATTTTATAAATAAATTTTAATGGATTTTAAATAAAATATTATAATATTTGAAATGGATAATGGGAAATAATTTAATTTCTAGATGGACATAAAAATAAACACCCCATCATTGTTTTGTACAAAAGAAAATTCAAGAATTAGGTTCTTAGTGAGTTGTTTTGGGTGGCACATTATGACTTAAAACTTTTTAAGAATTCATGTCATCACATCACATACATTAGGATGTTATGGTGAGTAAACATTGGCCATAGTCATAAAGGGGAATCTGGGAATATTTTTTATTTCATAGTGTTGGGTACCTGTATACTGGATCTATCTTACTGAATTTCACACATGACCATGTTGCTCACTAGTTTTCATTTATAATGTATATACATCAATTTTTTAAACTATTTTACATTCATTTTTATTTATTTAAACTAATTTTTATAAATTTATTAATTGAATACATTTGTGAAAAGTGCAATTTTTGTAAAGAACCATATATTAAATGTAATTAAATCATATGATAAGTATTTAGATAATTTGAAATATAAGGTATTAATTTCTATTATGTTTCTAAATTTTAATTATAAAGCATTATTCAGTTGAATATTGTTTTAAATTTTCAAACAAGTTTAATTCAAAATTAAAATCGAATTCTTATTAAATTTGATATATTCATCTTATTATGGTATCATTTGATGGAATACTATTCGGCATTGGTTGAGTCCCTACCTTTCCCTTTGGGTTATTGTAGATTATATTTTCTTTTGGGATCGAGAATGGTAAAAGGATTAATCAGAGGTGGTTATAACTATTGATATATGGACTTGGTGAGTGGAGTCCATTGGAACATGCTCCGTTTTTCATATTTTGGAACATTTTCTATTGTACATTGGGTTCTATATCATAATTGACTTATGATATAGTTCTCCTTGGGGAGTGCCTGTTAGATCAACAACTTCAGTTGGAACATGTACATGAATCTTTCCATGTGTGGTAGTTAACGAGGTATGCTCATGAACCATCACTCTTTATTGATTTGGGTGAGATGGATATTGAGGTTTTATCTACACTTTCCAAGTATTGATTTGATATTAGGGATTTGAATTAAATGATACATAATTGGATTTTTATTCTACTTGTTTGTATCTAGTATCAACATTGTAATATTAGTGGGAGTACTTGAGAGTGGGGGACCTAGATATGATCCTGGTACCCTTATATTTGTGAGTAGGTTTTTATATTTTATGGATGAAAACCACTAATATGGGAAGAATGTATTGAATCATATTTTCCATGTATTAATTTTTGATATTATTTTATTTTTTTCAAGACTAGTTTTTGGTAAAACATGTGTCACTATTTCCCGAAATGTTTTTGAAAAATAATAAATATATTAAAGGTCACAGAAATTAAATATTCATAAAAAAGATGAATGATAGCTGAATGGTTGACCATATCAAAATATCTGACTACACAGTTGTGTTTAGAATGAAGTTTTTAACCTAGGTTAGACATAAGAATTTATGGTGTGGGCATTTTGTAAAAAATGCATGGTGGGTGTTAATAAAAAAATATTTATTTGTTTGTTGGGTTTATTTTTGACCTAGAGACAGATTTATAATCTACGTATATAGTAATAAAATTTTCATACTGAATAATTCTCAATATCTGGTGATTCTGATGACAATTGGAGAAAATTCTTGGTGAACATTGACAAATCAATATCAGATTAAGGATAATTTCACCAATATAGTTTGTTGATATCAACAAAAATGGAGAAAAAATAGTTCTTACTAAATGATAAATCCAATCCAATGATTAGATTTATTATTTTTCAATTTAAATCATGATTCTTAATCATATATAAACAGAGATCATTTCCATGAACAAAGTTGATATATAAGTCCTCAGTTGAATTTAATTGAAGGAATTAATTATTTTTTTCATTTGGGTTTATCCCACTTCTTATTTCTTATTATATGAAAATGATCCAAGGTCAAATGAACAACAGTTCAGGTAAATTCATCATGTTTATGCATTATGGTTTTCTCTATTATTTCAGTGTGGTATAGTAATTGGTGTTTCTTTTGAGTAAAGGATTTACCAATACTAGGTTTCTGATTGCTGTGTTACTGTAATTTTGGGTAAATAATCGAAATAGCAGGTATGACATGTGATGGAGCTTAAAATGTATGAATCAATGGTCATTATTTATATATCAATGGAAAATAATACTGAATTGGTTGTTCATCATTTTTTCAAGGAGAAGCATTAAACAACTATAGATTGTTTGAATGGATGATTAATGAGTTTATTTGATAACAATATCAAAAATCTATAGCTATATGAATCTTGGAAGACCCATAATATATAGATTATTGTTTTGGAAGTGGCTTAAGATATGTAGTAGATGATGTTGTAGAGAACAAATGTTTCTAGAAAATCTCAATAAAGACAGTGTTTATTTCAGTATTACAGGCCATGTGGGGCGCTCTCAACGATTTCTAGGGATTTTGGATGAGGTTAATGATCACATGTTGTGTGACCCTACCACATAACTTATGACCCATTCATGATAGCTCAATATTTAATTCGGAATCTACATGAACACTAGAAAATGTAATTAAACATAGTCACATTGTGTAATTGGACACAAACACGACCAGGTGTACATGAACATGACCACCTATTCATGGGTTCGAACATGGACCAGAAAAAGTACACAAGAATATCCAACATCACATAATATAGATCCATGTGATCTCTACAAACTGTGTATCAAGTCATTTACATGTCATGCGAGGCTTTACAACAAGGGGAGACGTAGTGACATCTCTACAACATGTGTACCCCTATTACACGCCAAAAACCACCTTAAAGAGTATTTTTATCCTTTTATTTTCATTGTTTGCACAAATCATGGAAATGTGTGTTCCCTTATTCCATTACCGTGATAATACAATGTTAAATTTCTTCTATATCCCACGATTAAAATCAATTCTAGAGGTAGAGTCTCTAATTGAGTTGTTGTTTCCCTCCATAAAATTATAGTACGGTCCCATATCGCATTTAAACAATATTTGGGGATTGTGTAATCATCATGACATCCCTGGGTATGGTGTTAATCCACTATTTTCCAGGGTTTATTGTTATGGTTCGTGATATAATTATTATATGATCCCTTACTTAGAGGGATTATACATATTTGGTTCGTGGTGTCCTCTAGTGGTTTTGGGAATGACTTCCAATCTGTGTATCAGGGAATATATTGACTGGTGAGCTTCTTGCGAAGTTCAAAATGATCTATAAATATTCATCAAGTGTCTCCGATGAAAGGAAGGGTCATTGAGTCCCCCCCCAACCAAGGGTTTCAATCATAAAAATCATTAGATGGTAGTTTTTTATGATTTACTAGTGTCATAATGTATTTATTAAGTATTTATGGGTCTTTATGTTATACATTTTTATATATTTGATGATATAAATATAGGTGGTTGATTTTGTTTAGTTTTCTGGGTTCCCAACATGGTATTGTAAAACTCATGCCAGAATGAGGTTTTCTATAACAAGTCATGACTTATGCAGATTATTGACCTATTGAGCACGTTCTGGAAGGATAAAGAGCAGGTGGAGCATAGATTAACCATGTAATAAATAATTGGTTCATGATATCCAACAAATAACTGTATTCATCGCCAATGGAGTATGTTTTACACTTTCAAGTTTTTTATTTGACTGGAATTTTACATCATTTTCCACGAATAATACTTTACTATCATACTCTTCTCTAGGATCATATATGTATGCATTCATTGGTTTATGTTTTTTAAATTTCAACATATTGTGAGATTGGATATGTGTGTATGTGTATGGGTACATAAGGATAATACCTACCATTTATGGGATATGCCAACCCCATGGTGGACTTGCGCCACTGGCCTATTAGAGTTGGGCAAGGTGTAGTCATTAGTTGGACATCGGTGGGTTGGGTCTTCACAGTTAATCCATATAACCCCTATAAAACATTGAAATAAAAAGCATCAGAAATATGAATAATAAATTTAATTTTTTTTCTAATATCTAATCCCTAAAATAACAACAATAAGTTGATAATCCTCCCATACCAATAATAGGAATAGATTCATCATGTAATATTTTGAAACAAGAAAAAAAAATAGAAATTCCAAAAAACACATTATTGTAATCATTAATTATTCAATATTTATAAAATTAAATCTTATATTTTTGGATATATTCCATAAATCCCAAAAATGTTATTGAATCCATTAATGAATGATTGAACAACTTTTTTAATAAAATTTTAATTAGTTCCAATGTTGTCAATATCATCCATTTTATTTTACCCATATAAATCATAATTTTATCTAATCATACTAATATCAACATCATGAATATATTAAGGGTTATATTTCCATTAATCATTAGGTCTACAAGAAGATAAACGTTTTAATGAATCACATTTCTTTTTCATTAGTATTATTCAATATACAAATTAAAATCCTTATTTAAAATTTACTATAATACATCCTTATAAATTATATAATGATAATCACTATTATATCATTGATATAGTATTAAAATAACGTAATTATTAAATCAAAACAGAATCATACTAATTACCCTTCTTAATCAAATATATAATATAATAGTAACTATGATTCATTTGATTATCTTGGGATATATTCATTTGATATTTGAGACATTCATTTGTGTAGTTCCCTAAATCTATATAGTTAATGAATTGTACATTGGAATCTTTTTTCATAACCTTGTTGTCACAGTCACAGTTTTCATTCCCTCCATTATTTTAGAAAACTCTCATTCCACTTAATAAAGTAAAGGGGTAGTTAATTTATTAACTATCACATTTGGGAAAATCAGTCATTCCATTCTTCCATTTATTTACATTTTTTCAACTTCCTCATATTGTATTTTTCCCTTAAAATCCATATTACTTTGAAAATTCTATCTCTTCCTTTTCATCACATGATAGTATGTACTCATATAATGAGAATATTTTGGAGACTATTTCCCTTTGATATGTTGGATTAAAACCATTAATGAATTGATGATTCATACTATATGGATTACATGTATTGATCTGTTTCTTATTCCATACACTAGGATCCATTTATAGTCAATGGAATACAATATATTATAATGGTTCATAGGTCCAACCCCAAAACTAGTGAAATGATTACGACATAACTATTATATGAAAATTAACATTATTATTATAAAAAACAGTAAAATTGGGAAATTTTATAAACCAAAAGGGTCCCAAAGAAACACAAAAAGAAACCATTTAACAAATAAAGGATAAATATGAAAATTAAAAAAAAATATCCCAAAATAATTTATATGAGAGTGTGGTTACCTATATATCTGGATCATCCTATATAATGTCTTAAAAGTTATAGGCCAGATTACCAAAAATTTGAATGAAAACCACTTTGTTGATCAAACCATTATTGAATACTCTAATTATTATACGAAAATTCATTTCAATCAATGCCCACTTCTCAATATTAATGTCCTCACATAGTGATATTTTTATCAAATAATATTTTTTCTTATTTTGTTTTAATAATCATGATAACCAACTCCAAAATATCTACCCCTAATGAATGCTAATTTATAGTGTTTTCCTAGAAACTACACCTGCCTCCCATTGTTGATCAGTTATAACAACATCAAAGGGAGTATCCCCATGATATACAACCTCAGTCCGATTAGAAATTCAAAACACCTTGGGATCACTATCCATAAACATGGATACAATCTATATGGTATTTTTTATCTCCATTGGTAGGAGTAAATAGGAATATTCCATTCCACCCTTCATGTTTTCACACAAACAATTCATCATCATCAGGATGAGTAGCCCTCTACCTTAAAGAATCTCACCACTCAATCCATTGAATGTTCAATAACACTCTTTACTAGACTCACCCCAGAGGCTGCCTATTTTGAAATGTCTATCTTTTCTTGAGTTTCATTATACACATTGTTTTTTCCATCATTCTCAAATAATTTTAATGGATTTCTATGTTTAATAGAAGGAAATTTCATACTCAGGATTGAAATTTTCAATGATCAACCTGATATGGATGGATCATGACACTATCCCCAAAATAAAACACCCTATTGTCCATTTTATTCACTAGTGAATAGAATTTCATAGACTCAGCCTCCTGGTAACCCTGTATTCATTTGGTTTTGAACCCTAAAAACGTAACATCTCCATATTATGTAGCATTCAGAGCCATAGGACGTCCCTCAACATCCATTTTATTTTCTTCATTATTGTTGATAATAATACCATATATCACATCCCTACTATAGTATACCTCAATTAAATTTTAAGATAATGAATTCAAAACACCAGCAGCATTTACCCAATAGTACCAACTTATCCATTCTAGATATCAAAAACTACCTCATTTTCAACATTTGGTGTTTCTTTAGATTGATACTCTTCATGAATTATTGTAAAAATTAGGTCGTTTAATAAAGATTTATTAATGTCAAAACCTATTGAATAATTAGATAAATTTATAATCTTATTCTAGTTAGAGATCTCCTTTCCTATACCACATGAAACTGAGTGTTCATCCGGGTGTCCAACAATCTAATTCCCTTCTAGCACCGCTCCCTCCTATGTTATAGCATGAACAACCATAGAATATGTACATGAATCCATAAACACTAAAATTGTAATTTTTCCATTTTTATGTGTTGAATATATAGGCACAATTAATTTTTCACTAATCAAATGACCCATGGAATTCGTGCTCCCATATCTATACACTACTAATTAGTGCACTAATTTCTTTCTTGAGGGATAGAAATTGAACCAATACTCGAATACAACCTGATATTTGTTTAAATATTCATCTATATTATTAACCAAAATTAATTCAAATTGATGTCTCAATACATCCACTTCAATCTAGATTTAGGGATTAATTGGATGGAAATGTTTTCTAGTACAACTATATGAGAAAAGAAATTGTCCTACAAGGATTTTGAAATTTTGAAGAATTGATGGGATTTGAAAAGGAAGGAAAATATCATGATATCTTACACAAATAGTCATCATAAGTGAATCATTTTTCATGTGGATATTTTAGGTTCATTTGAAAAGTTAGAACCAATTTTTTTTGGAGATATAGAGAGTGATGGGTGAGGACATTACCAAAAAACACATTGATGTGCGGAATATAATAATGTGACTATTTTTGACAAGGAACACCATTTATCTTTCTTGTAAATCCCAATTTTATGGAATAAATTGAAAAATTAATCCATTGATGTATGTTGACGCTTGAATTGTGCAATCGATTTTTATGGAAAATAAGAAGAATAAGTGATCTTCGAGGGTGAGTTCAAATATTTTGTGTAACGTTTGCACAAATATGTGACATTGGTGATAATAGGGATGATATGGAAAGTAGGTAAGTAGTCAGGTATAGTATCATAGAGAATTGAATGGGGTCGAGAATCCTTGAGTGATGACGAAGGGGCCTCCCCCATCATGGTGGATGGGATATTTCAAGGCTCCTCATTGTCCAACCATGGTAATCATCTTCCTCTATGAATCACCATAACTAATATCTAAATCTTGATTATGGATCTTTTGGGATATCACTATTTCAAATCCATGTTAATGGATTCTAAGGATATTGTGAATTATCTTATCAATATCCCCCATTTTTGCCATACTATGTAAAACCCCGAACCCAGAAGCCCAGAGTCGGTGCATAATTTTAATAAATTGGTATGATTACAAGGAATAAAGTCCCTGAGTCTGATCAATTTTATAGTATTGGAAATTATATTACATACATGATTGATATATTATTCATTAGAAAATAAAACACAACAAAAATGAACCGTTTATAAATCCATTAATCCCATAGATTAAACCTACATATCAATAATAATATATTAATTATAATACTTAGAATACTTAACATAAGAAAGGGGTGAGATCAAACACAATGTAAGGATAACAACATAGCGGAAACATTCACAAATAATCACAATAATTTAAGGGAAGGTATAAAACTAAAACAAAAGCCTTTTAATCATAAAATTCATCATTATATGGCAAAGATAAATCGAATAATTTCATTAAAATATTCAAATTGATATTATACAAGACAAATAATCAAATGTCATATCAATTATTAATTTCTTAATGATGGAATGCATAATTCCAGACATCATAACCATATAGTCAAGGCCTTCTGCCAATACTAAAAATAAGATATTTTCAATGCCTTGTTCCAAGACACTAGATTGTCTCATGATACTGATTGATGCTTCAAGGTGTTATATCAGGATCCACCCATCATTTACTAAGTCCAATGAAATCCTCATATGAAAAGGTGTAAACATTACATAGACATTCCTATTAAAACTAGAATACGAAATGTCAACACATTATCTGTAAACAATTGATGGTATAATAATAAAACATACACAGTCAAACATATCACAAAACCATCAATACAATATGGAAGATTTGTATCATAATAAATCAACTTAAAAAATGTTTAAAATCGATCAATGGATTTTTACATAGATGAAAATTATTTTTAAAACACTTGGAGTGAAATATCCCATTTTCATGAAAACATTTAAAACACAAACAAATTAGAAAGGACGAAATATAAAGACATTATTGAATCTAATTGTCAAATAAAATTTTGATACTTTTGAAAGGATTTAAAATTTTAAAAACATTCATATCCATATAAATAAATCCATTAAAACAATTTTGAAAACATGGACATTACTTAGAATGATTTTGATGAATAAATATTTATACCATTTAAAATGATGATATTATTAATGATTACCTTCCATAAAACATTAAAATATTCCTTTTTAAAATATTTTTATGAAAAACGGATGTGATGATAAAGAGGTCCATGTAGATACTGATGTAAAAACAACCTCAGATAATAATGATATAGTGAAATTAACCCTTACCATGAACTTTCCTTTGGTCGAGGGTGTGTTTAACATCCTGTATAATGACAATATTATCTTATAAAATTATACCCCCACCAAATTCATATTTATTATATCATAAATGAATCATTTATTACATTATAGAACCCATTTAATAATGATTTCCATTTAAATTAACATTTGGGTAATAATCACTTTCTTTGTCGTTCGTGTTTTAACTTGTAATTCTTGATCGTATCATTTAGATCAAGATTTAAATACATTCCAGAATATAACCCATTAATTTTATATAATAAATATTTTTAATATAAATATGTATAATAGCTATATATATGGAATGTGAATCTCAGTTTATGGAGACGGTAGGTCGTACATATGCATAAACGTTGTTTCTGTTTTCATATCTTATTGAATAGAAGTATGTGAATACGGTATATTTAAGCACATACATACACACAAACACATAGAGAAATAAATATATATCGGTTATTTATCATTATTATTTCATATATTATATACATATTATTAATATATATATATATAATCATAGTAGAATGGTGAATGTGGAAATGAATCTCCTTGCGTCGTGTATACGACAATCCTTATGTAAGTACAAGCGACAATATCATTATATGGATGGTGAAAAAATATGTAATTGGATGGTATAACATATTTATAGAATCATTAACATGTTAAATATTTTTTACATCAGTTATACTCAGTATTATAACCATCAAAATAATGATGTTTTTGAATAACAAAGTACACCACAATGTGGAGATGGTAAGCCGTACGTACACATGTTTGCTGACTTTTCATTTTTAGGAAGGATAGTATAATGAATATGGTTGTACCATATTTATAAAAACATCAAAGTATGTAAGACGTACTGGAGTTATTTTTTTTATGGAAACAATAAAAAAAATAATGCAGAAGAAGAATTAATTTGAAAGATGGTGGTGAAATTATTATCTTTTCTTCGGGGGTTTCCTTTTTAGTTGATAAAATGGGCTCCATAGGATGGATTTATGATACATGTAATAACTCTAGGTTATTACTAAGGATGTTGAGAGGATAATTGAGTTGGGTTTGTCAAAAAAAATGTATTTGGAGGTGTGATTTTTAGAGAAGCATAATTACTGTTTTAGATGAGATGTGATGTTCTCTTTAGGAAAAGATTGAAATATTATTTTATAATAAAATCTTTTTCTGTTTCTAATGGTTAAAAATAATTTAATGATATGCCAAGGTGGGTATGGGTCGACAAAGTCCTACATAATAGGTTTTAGATAGGTTTAGTTCTCTATATTAACATTATCATTTAGATTTAATTCAGAGTTAAATAGTTTGACATATAAAATGTATCATTGTATTTTAATATTATATGGTTAAAAAAATAATATAACATAAAATATAACCCTATGCGGTGAAATATTAATATCTATAAACTTATCTATGTTCTTTTTATGAACAATATATTTTTAATAATATTATATAAATTATTAATATAGTATTTTTTAAAACTCAATTATGTCAAATTTTTCAGTATTTATTATTTGATTTTTTTGGAAATCCATAAATAAATTATAACATAGAATAATATTCTTTTACCCAACCATATATTGTCATATTGAAATAAAAAATTAGTGGTATTCATAAAAATTCTAAATTTACATTTATTTATATATTTTAATATCAATTATTTTAATATTTAATTAATAAGGTAATTAGTAAATCATTAATTTTTCATAAATAAATTAAATTATTTAAATTCAAAAGAATATTAATAAAATACTATTATGTAGGAAATTTTTTTATCTTTCTATTGAATATTTATTGTCTAATTTATATAGTGTGTAACCATATAATAGAAATTGTTTAGATATTAAACATTGAATTAAACACATTTTACTCTACTTTAAATAATATAATAATAAATGTTATAATCTAATACATGTTGTCCAAAAAGGATCATTTTTTATTAATAAGGTAGTTTTCTTTCGAATTATACTTATTCCATAGAATTAGGAAATTTTTTAGGGTACTTATGATATCATTTTTACCCTTAATTACACTAATGACTTTTAGACGTGGTAAATAAAATACAAAATTTACTATTCGGTGGATTAAAAATTCAGATTGAACCACATTTAACATATTGTTATTAACCATGTCTCATAGATTTTAGAAATTCTACTCACAGATGCGGTAAAATTATGTCTTATGAAAATTTTCATATGCTCCTAGAAGGTGGGTAAAGGACAGTAAAAAGTTCAATAAAATATTATAAATCTGGTCATATTATAAAATGTATTCACTGAATTACATTGAACATATATAGTTATTATGTATCTATTTTGACATAAATTAAATTAACATAAAATAAATAATTCTTTAAATAAAATGTCGGGTTAAAACAATAAGGCTGTGTTTTTCACTATTCATCCATAATTGAATGTTTTAAGAAAAATTATAAAAATTCAACAAAAGATAATTTTGATATTCATAATTAAGAAATGAAAACTATTTTACTAAATCCAAAAAATAGATCTATAATTTATTAATATAAAAATAATTACCCTTGTCAAAACCAAAAAGTAGGTTTTTGAAAATGTAAAAACTATAAAAAAATTGACATGTATTTACGTCAAATTTTAATTTGAAATTACTTATATTTACCAAAAATGTATTAAAGGATAAAAATATAATCTAATTATAATTCAAAACTACTCATATGCTTAATTAAACCTTATAAATTATTTTTTTAGAAAAATATTTTTCATCTAAAATTATTATTTTTCAATATTCACCCTAATATGATTTTTTTCATAAAAACACAAAAAATTTATCAAAATAATTTTTCAAGTCTTGATTATAAAGAGGAAATTTATTTTAAAAATTGTACACATAAATGTGTAAAATATTGGATTAAAAAAGGGGTCTCCATTAAAAGGTGATAAAATTGCATTTTCTGAAAAGTACTTTATCAGAAAAAATGATGTCTAACAAACAAATAATATCGGTGTAAAAATTATATATAGTATATAAAATTCAAATTTAAATCAATATTATTCTTAACTGATTTTTTAATGGCTAGTTAGGTATGTTGAGGTGTGCTCGAACTCGGTGTTGTGTGTAGCGTAAACTATTGAATTATTTTAATGAGATAATATAATATAAAATCATGGGTTGTCACATTCTCCCATCCTTCAATAAATTGAATCTTCACAATTTGAAATTGTTCATTGATAATAAAATGTTAAAAAAAAGAAAAATACAATTATGGAAAACCCACATCATAAATTTAGTTAATAATATTTAGTCTTAATATGAGGGATAGGGAATGAAAATGTCAACAACAAATTATGATCTCCATTATGAAAACATTGGTGGAAATTAGAGACACGTTATTGGAGGAAAACCATATATATTTATAGGGACTGATTGAGGTCATCAATCACAAAAAATTGTAATTTGATGTCCTCAAAGCCATCAATATTTTATGATGTAAAATATCATTGGTTCTACAATACATATGTTATTAGGATATCACATTTTTGGTTTTATGATCCCTTAAATAATGATTAAGAATTAATTTATTCAAATACTAAGATAAAAAAATATACAAGACCAATATAATATCATCCTTCGACTAATTCCTACCACAAACTCATCCTTCACTCAAAAAAAATTGAATTCAAAAATATTCTATTTATCATAATCATATAAGTTTCCAAAAATAATGAATTTATAATTAATTTTACAAACCATTAAATACAATAAATTATACAAACCAATACATCATGTATTCGAGTGGTAGGCCATACACCGTTACAACCCTTCATTTTTGGGTTTGAGTCTTGCATCCTTTGCCGGACGAAATGAGTTGTCGCCCGACCTCCGAGTTGTCCTTTTTATGACAATACAAAAATAATCTCATGAAATGATTTAATATTAACATTAGTATCCAATGTAAAACATAATCAATTCAAACCATTATACATATCCAACATAATTAAGTCCAAACTCACAGTCCAAAATATATAAGGAAGTTAAACACAATGAAGATCCTTTTTTCCACCTATTAACATGTGAATACCTTCATCGTGTAATTTTAAACCACTTTATCACCCTTAATTACCATAAAACATTATTGATTACATTTATTATCACATATACCATGTAGAATACTAGGTATACTCTTTATATCTGAATGTGGTGTAAAATCCAATAATGATGGATTATATAAATCATTAATCAGTATCATGGCAGTCAATAATATCCAATATAATTTATATAATCAATCATATATTATTCCAAAATCACTACCTCCGTATCAAAACCATATTATGTTTTATCATTATTTCAACCATATATTCTCTAACATATTTAACCTACTATTGGGTCACTTTTCTTGGTTCCACACAATCACATGTCCTTAATGAAATAGTATTATAGTACAATACATATATAAATTATAATTATTATAACATCTACATAATTAAATCAATAATCAAATGAATCAATAATATAACAACATAAAAACACTAATCATTCCTCTTCATCTTCAGTAATATCATAACATGATTATTATCCTATAAGAGTATTTGGAGTATACTTTGGTGATTTTTACATTTATTCGCATAGTGTTCCAACTCCATACAAATAATGAATTTTAACTTTTCCACATTTTTAATACCATTCATATCACTTAATGGGTGTCCTTTTTCTACACACTTATAAAAGAATTATATTCCCATCAATTATTTACCAATGTGATTCTTTCCACAGTTTTCAAAAATTGATAATTCATGCTTTTCTTTATTCCCATTGTCCATATTTATCTCTACCCTCTTTTTATTATCTTTCTTCCAATCAAAGCCATTGGAATCAGAGTTTTCATAACATATATTATTAACACATCATACTATTTATTCATATGATAATAATACATGGGTGACTATTTCCCTTTTAAATTTTGGCTTAATAAGATGGAATATATGATCCTACATAATCATTCAATCATGTGTATTGTTGTAATTCTCATTCAATCTACTATGAGGCATTTCTATAGAATTTCATACACTAGGTTAGTTTATGAATGGAAATGCCTAATTATAAACATATAAATTAGATAACATAAATATAAATTATTATGAATATAATATATAATCACAAAAAAATTTCTTTGAGGATGTATTTACTTCCAAATCATTAATATTTTCTTGTAATGAAATTTTGAATTATCGTAAGCATATCCCCCGGTAAGTTTCCTAACCAAGAGTGCAGC
Organism: Viscum album; assembly: GCA_963277665.1. Lineage (NCBI taxonomy): Eukaryota > Viridiplantae > Streptophyta > Magnoliopsida > Santalales > Viscaceae > Viscum > Viscum album. Next base: position 6,998,728 of record OY728121.1, on the reverse strand, counting down.
ACGACCCATTGTTGTGTACGAGGATACCACGGGTAAATCTTGAAGCACCTTGTTAGTGTTTTCAATTCTAGGTAAATCTATGATAGAGCCTCCTCTACCTGCTTGTATATATACAGTGATGAATTTCATGGAATATAAAATAAATATCAACATTACCAAATTTCTAGGATGTTATTTTATACCAATCGTCAATATAAATCATTGGGTAATGATCTCTATTCAGATTTTATCTGAATCTCCTTACATGGTTGTTGCTCAACATTCTCTGAAACCAATTATAACACCCCAACCCTAGAAGCCCAGAGTCAGTGAAATATTTTAATACATTAGGATGACTACAAGGAATCACGTCTCGAAAGACCGATCAGTTTAACAGTCTTGATAAATAGATTACTTACATAAACATTAAATTGCACATTAGAAAATAAGACACCACATAAATGATACTTTGAAAATATAATTAGTCCCAAATCATAACCATGATTTTAATTCATAACATACTTCTCGGAATCCTAGGAAAATAAAACATAAGAAAGGGGTGAGCTCAAATTATGATTAAGGATAACAAATTTTGTGGAAACGTTCACAGATAAACATAAACATTTAAGTCAATGTATAAAAAAGAGAAAAGCCTTTTAAACATAAATGTAAGAATAATTTGGTAATGATAAATGAAATAATTCCCTTTACATATTCCCATGGATATTATACTCATAGAATATTCACATATAATATCAATATCAAATTTCACAATGATCGAATGCATAATTCGAGACAACAAAACCATATTGTCAGGGCCTTGATCCAAGACTACAAATAAGATTTTGTCAGGGCCTTATTCCAAGAAATAATTTTTTCTCATGAGACTTATCATTTCTTCATGGAGCTACAATGAGTTCCACCTATCACTTACTATGTCAAATTCATTCCCCATATGAAAATGTGTAAACATAACATAAACATTCAAATTAAAACAAGAATACGAATTGTCAATAGATTTTCTGTAAACCATGAATGGTAAAAAAAATAACACATCAATAGTCAAAAATATCAAAAAACATTCTATACAATATGGATGATATGTATCATAATAAATCAACCTCCATTAAGAAAAATATCATGTAATGGATGTTGAATTAGTTGAAAATGATCAGTAAAACTCATTGAGAGAAATATCCCATTACATTGAAAACATATAAAACTCACACAATTTAGAAAAGTAGAAATTTGATGAAAATTTTTAATCTATTTTTTCCACACCACATTGAATATATATAATCATATTAATATTTTTATAACATTAATGTACATATAAATAAATCCTTAAAATCAATTTAGAAAACATAGACATTAATGAGAATAATATTAGAGAATAAATATTTAATACATTTAAAATGATGATATAGTTAAAGAGTGACATCCATAAAACCATAAATTATTCATTTTTAAAATATTTTTATGAAACACATATGTGGATGATAAAGAGTTCCCAGTATATACTCACGTAAAAACAACCTTAAATAATAAATAGATTGAGATATTAACCCTTACCTTGCACTTTCAATTTTTCGAGGTTAGGTTTAACGTTATGTATTATGACCATAGTATGTTATTAAATTACAAAATTAACATATTCATATTTATTATATCATACATGATTCATTTATTACTTTATAATACCCATTTAACAATGACATCTATGTAAAATTAACATTTCAGGTAGTAATATTTTTCTTTATCGTACGTCTTTTATCGTGTAATTCTTGATCGTATAATTTAGTTATTGATTTAAATACATCATGAATATACACATGATTTATATATCATATATATTTAGAATATAAATATGGGTAATAGATAGATATATGAAATGGAAAATGCCAGTTATGGAGACAATAGGCCATAAATACGCCTAAACACTATTTCCGTTTTCATATCGTATTGAAAGGATGTAACTGAATAAGTTATATTTTAGTAAATATATATATATATATATATATTATGTAGAATTATTATTTCATATATTACAAAATTATTAATAATATATATATTTTTAATCATCTTTGAATGGTGAATTTTGAAATGAATCTCCTCACGTTGTGGGGACGGTAATCACTACGTATGCACAAGCGACAATATCATTATATTGATGGTTATATAATATGTAATTGTATGGTATATCATATATAAATAATAATGAAAATTTATATTTTTTATTTACATTAGTTATAATAATTATTATACCAATCCAAATAACGGAGTGTTTGAACAACAATGTACACCATGACATTGAGACGGTAAGCCGTTCAGATGCACGTATGGTGACTATGTTATTTATAGGATGGATGAATAAAGAATATGGTTGTAGCATTTTTATAATAAAATAACATTATGTAGGATGTATTAAAGTTTTTATTTATTTATGTAATCAACAAATACATATAAAGTGGAATAATAAATGAACCTGAAAGTGGGTGGTGAAATTATTACTTTTTCTTTGGGTGTTTCTTTTTAAGATGATCCAAATGGTTCATTATGTTGGATTTATGATCAATGTATAGACTCTATGTTTATTTTAGGGATGTTGGGATGATATTTGGTCTGGGTTTGGCCAAGTCAAATTTCATTGGAGATATGAATTTGGGAGAAGAGGATGTGCCCTTTTATAAAAGAGGTGAGGGTCACTTTAGGAAAAGCATGAAATATTATTTTATAATAAATTGATTTTCGGTTTCTATTGAAATAGTATTATTAATTTATAGTTAAGGTGGGGATGGTTCGTATAACCCCCAACCAATTGGTTTTAGACATTTTTAGGTCACCATAATAATCTTATATTTGTTATTTAACTCATAGTTAACTAGATTGACATTTACCATGTTTATTTTCATTTTTATATTATATGGTAAATAAAAATTCTATAACAAGCCTAGTGAACCCCATGTGGTTCATTTCTAATATATATAACCTTATCCAAGTCCTTTGGTTGAATGATACATTTTTAGGAATATTATTAAAATTAGTAATATATTATTTGTTTTAAAAGATAAATTATGTCAATTTTGAAACTATTAAATATTTTATTATTTTGAAAACCATAAAAACATTATAACCAAGAACAAAAATATTTAGAGTAGCCCGGAAATGTAATATTAACCATAAAATTATTGAAATTTATCAGATGTATCAATTTAATTTAATTTTGATATTTATAATATCAATTATTTTAATATTTAATTAATAAGTTAATTATTGCATCATCATTTGTTCATTATTAAATTAAATTATTTAATTTCTAAAAATATGAAATAAGTTTCAATTAATTATGAAATCTTATTATTATTCTATAGAATATTTATAGTCGATTTTATATTGTGTGTAATCCTATATAAAAAATGGTTTAGTTATTAAACATCCAATTTAAATATTTTAACTCTTCTTTGAAAAAATTTATAAAAATGTCCTAATATATTCCATGTGGACAAAAGAGGATCAAGAAGTTATTCCTATGGGGTTTTTTGGTCGAATTATAGTTATCCAATATAATTTGGACATGTGTTAGAGTAATTATGATATCATTTTTACCATTAATTACAAAATTTAATAATAACCGTAGAAAATAGATGTCAAAAGATATTATTGACCGAAAATTATTTTCATATTATTGAAAAATATTAATTTTAGATTTTAACTACGACTCTCGTATTTTTTAAATTTGTCTTATAGAAGTTGTAAAAATGTCGTTTATGCAAATTTTCAAATGTTCTTAGAAGGTGGGTGAAAGCCGGTAAAAAGTTCAATAATATTTTATATATCAATATTTAATCAAAAATGACACTAATTATTTAAACTGAAAAATATAACAATATTATATATCTACTCTGGCCAAAAATAAAAAATAATAAATAAATAATTATATAAATAAAATGTATTTTTTAAACAATAACGCAATGTTTTCCACTATTCAACAAAAATTTGAATGTTCTCAGAAAAATACCAAAATTCTTCGTAAGATAATTATGATATTCTTAATTTAAAAAGGAAATCTATTTTTCAAATTCAAAACATTAATGTTGATTTTATTATTTTAAAATTAACATTGTTAGTCAAATCCAAAACGTGGGTTTTTTAAAAAGTAAAATCTATCAATAGATTGATATATTTTTATTTCAAATTTAAATGTGAAATTACATATAATAACCAAAACTGTATCAATTGATAATAATATTATATAATTTTACATGAAAGCCATTCAAATGTATAACTGAACACTAATAATTATTTTTATTAAAAAACAGGTTTGAAATTAAAATTAAGTATTTTCACTATTCACCCAAATATGATAGTTATTAGAAAAAACAATGACAAATTATCGAAACAAAGTTATTATGGACTGATTATAATGATGACGTTTATTTTTTCAAAATGAATATATAAATGTTTCAAATATTTTTATTTAAAAATGTTTCTGCATTAAAAAATGGTAAAATGGAATTTTCTGAAAAATACATTCTTTATCCAAAAAATGAATATTTTCTCATATTATGTCTACAAAACACATAATATGGGTGTTAAGAATATATATAATATAGATGATTTAAAATTAATATAATACTATTCATAAAAACGTTTTGAACACCTAGTTTGATAAGTTGTGGAGTGATCGAACTTAGTGATGCGTGTAGTGAAAGTTTTTGAATTACATTAATGAGATAATGTACTATAAAATCATGAGTTGTTTCAAACTAGGGGAAACTAAAGTATTTTTTCGACTTATGACAATTAGGTGAATCCCAATGCTTCATTTTCATAGTTATTTCCACAAGGCACAACTATATAGAAACATATTCATCTTATAATATCCATAATGGGAAGTATTGCATGAAAAACCACATAATTTCTAACTTAACAAAACATAAAGATTATATTTTATTCTAATCATCACAATTTATCATAGGGTTATGATCAAAAACTACATTTTCCTAAATCTGAATCATGTGGGTTCTAATAAACTTCCTCTGATGGTAACTATAGTATCTCAGACTCATGAATCCCATAGCCAGTGTCTGCTTTATTACATTCGTATAAACTACATGGAATCACATCCCCATGGAACAAAATGTGTAGTTGTCTTTGAAAAATATATACATACTTTCTTCTTATTTTAAATTTGAATACATAAACTAGTAAATAATATTTTTTCATGAATATCATTATTTCATTTAGTAGATCCGTACATATAAATCATACAATTCTTCGAGGTATCGTAACGAAAAAGGAAATGGGTGATTTTAGAAGATTAATAAGGTTATGTGTATAACAATGTAAATGAATTAAAAATTAATAGGAAATATGAAAATGTGTATAACTGAATAAAATTCCAATTATCAGATTACAAGAGTGTAAAATAGAATGAATTAATGATGATTAAATATTTCCATATAAATAAACACATAAACATGTATTCTATAAAAAATCAAATAATCACATGTATGTTTTGTGACATAATTCACAATAAGGAAATTTATAATGAAAAAACATCATAATATTAGCATCAAGATCATTTATAAGAATTTTATTATTGAATCCTTTCCCAAAATAGCTTAAATCATCAGGTTTCAAACACATCCGGTATGGAAAACTATTATTTTTTTTATGCCCATTCACAAGGCACATAGAATCAAGACCATTCATTGGAAATTTTAAAAATATTTGGTACAAACCAATAGTGTTTCATCAACTAATTTTTTCTCATGATATATATTGATGAATTGATACATTATTTGTTTCAGTGCCCCAATTGAATCTTACTATGTCAAATGCATTCGTTATATGAAATGGGTGAAACATAGTCAACGTTAAATATTTTTATCACAAAATAAATTATCAAATTTTCATACATACCCTAATAAAATATACAATATCAGAATCCAAAAAATGAAATATTTTGAATTTTACGAAAATTTATCATTCAAAATTAATCTTATCATAAACCAACAATAGAAAGAATAAGGATGATATCAAAACAACATATCCCTAATGGATAATAACAAAATTAATGGTTTGATGTCACTAATAAATATAAATCCTATAAAAATATTTTTATATCATTCAGTGGAAAAATATAATATTCATTTTGAAAATAAATAATAATTTTGAAAATCCTTATCTTTTAAAATCTATTTTGAAAAATGAAGAGTTTTGAGAATTCTAAGGGAAAATTTCTTTTAAATTTTACTGAAAGTTAATAAATGATTAGATTATTTTTTGTAACTATAAATATTCAAAAAAAATTAAATGTTACATATTTTAATAAAATTTATTATGCAGATAATCATATAATGGAATAATAAAAGAATTAGAAATTTAACATAATTAATTAATGTTGAGTTATGAAATACCTTCCCTCGTGGTTCCTTTTGATCGAACATTAATTAACAATATCTATATTGGTTTAAAACATGTTATAATGTTAAATGGGAACCATATTACTATTTATAATATCCCTTATAATCCATTTATCATATATTATCACCCTTTCATTTATAATAATTCATAATTTTTCTTATTTTTTGTGTTAATTTCAATTTTTTTTCAAATTATTGTTTTTTCATAATGATCTATTATTACACATATAACTTAGTTTAATCATCTAAATAATAATAATAATGAAATAATGGTCATATTTTAACCTGAATTATAATATTTAAAACTATAATTATATATGGTTCTGAAAAATCAAATACATTATGATCAATGATACAGTAGATCATAGGTACAATGAGTATCATTTATATTTTGCAATGATCGTCATGTAATTATGTTTTTTAAGTTATGATATTTAATTAAAAATCATAATATAAAATATAGAAAATTATATAATTATATACATCATCCATTTGGTTTTGCGATAACAAGAGAGTCACATTGCTTTGGGAAGGCTATAGTCCACACATACACAAAATATGTTATGATATTTAGATGACTGAGGCAGTATTCCCTCGTACACAAAAATAGTGATTTCATAACCAATTTCATGGATTTAGATATTTTATTATATCATGATCTTATAATGAATAAACTACATTACTCTAAGATGATGGGAGAGATTTTGGAAGGTGATTTGGGTGTGTACTGGCTGAAAAAAATTGATTTGATGGTGTGAATTATAGAGGAGAGGGGGTGCCCTTATACAACTGAAGTGAGGGGATTAATTGTAATTTTTTCCTAAATGTTCTAAAATACCCACATTTTTCTTTAGAGTTCAAATAGATAATTCTAGAAATAATAATAGATAAGATATAAATTTATCCCTATAATGGGTGTTTTAACTGTTTGTCCGTCATTTTTATCCCCTATCTTCTATGTTTATCCCCCCAAAAAATCAATTTTTAGACTATCAACGGTAATTAGTTTTCTTTCTATTCCCTTTTTATTTGGGTAAAAAACACAAAGTGACCATATTATAAGTAATAAATTATTCTAATTCCAAATATGGATTATTTATTCAAAAATTAAATCAATATAAGTTGAAATTTTTAATAATGAATCAGAAATGTGGATGTGACCCGAAAGCAAGGTTTTAATTAACAACTATTCAAAAGTATAAAATGTATTTTCACCAAAATTCAACATGAAAATTATTAAAATTACTTATATTAGATTAAATTATATATTATTTAACAAATTTTAATTTTAAATTTTAATTAATCATAATGAACAAATCATTAAAAAAACAAGTTTTCTACTAAAATACAATATTTTTTACTATTCATTTTAAAATGAAAGATGTCAAAAATTATAGAATCATGTAACCATCAGAAAATTTAGGTGATACAATTTTATTTTTTTAAATTTTTTGAAACAATTTTCCAAATTTTTTAATATTTAATTTTAAATTATGTGTAAAAATAGTGATTAAATCATCTTTGATAAAAAAAAATTAGTAAAAATTTTATTATCATTTAGATGATGATTATTTTATTCCTAATAAATAGAAATCAATAATTATCAAAATCTATTCATTAATATTCATCCCTAAAATTTTAACAACAAGGTTATAAAATTATATTGAATAATAATATATTAATACTATTTCATTTTTCATTTAAAATTATATTGTATGTAAGGCATTCATAAAAGGGAATTCTGTGTAACACAAGATAAAAATGGTGTTTCATGTAGTGAATATTATTTTAAAAAATAATATATTTTAAAATAAATATTTACTAATTTCTGAAGTGTTATATTTTCTTCTATATTAATTTTTATATGTTGCATACACTATCAGAACCAATGATCTTATTTTAAAATTTTATTGTGCTTCAGTAGAATATGATAACCACTATTTTAAAAAATCATTATACATATTTTCATAAAAATATCAACAAAAAAGTCATAAAAATTATACAACACCTCTTTCACCAAACATAAAATGTAATTATTTAAGAAAAAAGTTCGTTTTCATCCAAAAAACCTATTAAAAAAACATCACAAAGGATATTCTTAACCGACCACATGTGATGATGTTTATGAATATTAAATATTATACATGAAACATTTTTCCACTAAAAAAAATTTTAAAATTTTAATATTATGGATTACTAAATAATTATGATTTGGAAAATTTTTAATATCATCAAAACTATGGCACAAGGAATGTCCTTGAGCACAAGAGTCCTATATACTTCTAAAAGAAGATAAGTATTATGGTATATATAAAAAAATTATCTCTAAAAAATATATATAATTAAATTACCAAAAAAAAGATTCTAATGAAATCAAAATAACTAATTGTAATGATTTTTCGTACTATAATAAGAAATTTATGAAAGATGTTGTATTATCTCAACAAAATAACATCCTTGATGATGTATTTTCGTTGATAAATACAATTTAATTTAAAATCATGGTAATGAATTTAATTTTATATATTTTTAATACCACATAAACTATCAATATGAAATTTATTTAAAATAGTTAATTTCTTATTTTTATAAATGAATGGATAAAAATAATTGTGTCATAATGTATGCAAACATCATTTAGATATGGCATTTTAAAACAAATTTAGTAAATTTTCACATCATTTACTAAATATTTGTAGGTAAATTCTATATAATGTATACCTAATACATATATAAAAAATTTTCAACACAAACATGTTAGAATATGTTTTTTGATAATTGTTTTTTATTTAACCATTTCTGCTATATTAGGAAAAAAATAATAGCAAATAAAGTTTCAATAATGTCTATAATAATTATGACTGACTCATGTAGTATCATTTCGCTTCATAATGGTTTATCTTCATTATTGGGACTGTTTATTTTTGTTTCTATGTGATTTCAATATATAAATTTATTGATCTAATTTTTAGTTTAAAATGGTATTTTTTGTAAAAAAAGAAATATGGCAAACTCAATATTGAAAAACACATTCAAATTCTTTCTTTACTTTTGAAAAAATGACCCATATGTCATCTTTGACATGCATGAATAATAAAAAACATAATTTTACCCACGGTGTTATCATTATGACATAAAGTTGTGATTTTAGAGTACATTTGATATTTCTGTAAATCTTATATTCCAATAAATACAAAAATCAGTATCATTTTAAAATTTTCATAATGCTTTAAGATACTTATCTATAACAAATTTTTGATGTGAAGTAAACTATATAACAAAAATTGAACACATGATGAGATAAGTATTAATTAATACGTGATAATTTTTATTAGAAATGAATTTATAGTTAAAATAAATTTTCAATCACTAAAATCCTTTCAAACACGTCATATTTTGGTTATTCATTAGTTCAATGATTCGAAATACATTCTTTAATTTGTATGAATCAATTGAACATCAATCTGAAGCATTGTGTGAGCAGTTTTACTCAAATGTTCTTATACAAAAAACTCATACTATTAATAAATTAATTGATGACTCAAAATATATTATAGTTCCAACATTAAATAAATATTTTTTTAATGAGACTATGATTTTCAAAAATAACCTATCATATACCAATGGAAATCCATCAATCACCTACTTAAGGTGGAGAAATTCAAGATGAAATAGTAACTATTCACCTGGGGAGTCTATCAATATTTCAACATCAAGAAATTATTATTTTGAATGATAAAGAACATATTGTTATATAAACCCTAATTTTTTATTCATTTAAAAAAAATTAAACATATTATTTAGAAAAAGGATTTTTAATGAGATGATTTCAACAAATGAATAACTAGATGATAGTTTTGAATAAATCCCACTACAGTGAAATGAATCTTGTTATCATCATCATTTGAATAAATTTATAATATATTTTAATTAACTTCATAGAATGTCACTTCACTGATTTGTTTGGCGGCGAACCATCTTTAAACAAACAACACCAAAAACTCAAAAAAAAAAAATTAAACCCGGGTTGTTTTCTTCTAGCATTATTTTTTAAGTTATAAAACTTATTTTCTCGTTATTAATGAAGTGGATGTTAGTGTTGGTGTCCTGAGAACCAATTTTTTTTTACTTTGATTACATGAATGTGCACTTATTATATATTTCTCATTGTTCTGCATGACTATAATTTAGTAATGTTGTCACAAACCATCCCAAAGTCCCCATGGACACAAATCACCACATTGAAAAATCAACTGCTGGATCCACCTCCAAGTGATACTTTCCCCTTTAAAAAACATGTAATAAGGAGGTCTACAAACACCCGAAGGAAAAATTAGGGTGTGAGACTAAACCCAGTAGGATACCACCAGAGATTCCCTAACAGATGCTAAATAAATATTATCCTAAGAAAAATTTTCAATTTTAAAGTAAACAGGATTGGCAATAGGAAATCATATTTTAACAAATCATGTTATTCATTTTCATGTAAAGGAATGTTCAAAATCTAGGTTTTACAATTATGAAATACATTAAGAATATGGATTAAATAAAAATAGTTACATAAAACTATTTATGAAAAATCAGCACTCATGTAAAGAAGTTCAAAATCATTGGAAAACATTTATAAATCACATATAAATATTTAGGTGAGCAACATGGTCATCTGCCAAAACGTATGATAGTATTAATCAGTAATGGGATTTCACACTCTCTATGTGAACTCATCAGAATGTGTATACACACTTCCCTATGACACTGGCCAAAGGAGACTCGTCACCAACCCATCAGGTATGTGACCCGCTGCATGTATGTTTTAGAACATTGTCGTATCATAGAGTGTATCGAAATAACTCACTAACTACCAAATGATTTCATGCACTATTATATGATGGGAGAAATATTATAATAATGTTTAAAATACGATCAATCCCATTCTTCTATTTCTATGTGCCAATTCCATTCCATTTAAAACCACAACAGGTTTTATTTAAAAACATTCTTCTTTCGAAAGATAAAACCAATGGGTTTCTATCAAAACATTTTAAGCCATTTTCACCAATTTGAAATCCATTCAAAACCAATTCTATCATTTCAAAATTTATTTCCAAAATTTAAATAAACAATTCAATTGAAATCATTTCCATCAAATACGTACCTTCAATTCCACAATTTAAATTATCCAATTTCCGTAAACACGTACACCCCAATTCAATGGAATTGTGGGTTTTCCATATTCTCATGCCAAAACCAATTCAAATATATCTATTCAAAGGAATTTAATTAAAATCAACAAGTTAAATAAATCAAGTAATGAGGATAATAAATTCGTAATGTCGGGACGGAACCACCTACGTCGATGTTTTTGACTGAAACTGCAATGGTTGAAGAACACTCAATAATCCTGGTTGATTCTCCCAAAACCCATCCTAGATCCCTTACCCTAGCAAGACCAAGACCAAAACTAATCATTTTGTAATTGAAACACTTAGATCTGCCCATACTGGGCATTGATATAAGACATCAAGGGATGAGGGAAAGTAGATTGAAGTAGATCGAATACACCGATCAAGAAAGCAGAAGAACGATCACATACCTTTAGAATCCCGCTTCGATTCACCATGATGAAACTTTGGATCACCTTTGGAACAAAGGGAGAAACTTCTCTGACCCGGGAGAAGTCAAATCCCGAGTTCGGGCCACTTAGGAGGAAAACCGAAGAATTTAGAGGCAAAACGGCCGAGATCCAAAATTTAAGGATCTAATTTAAAATGACAACACGGTTTGTCCGCATGGTTTCGTCACACAGTTTACCAAACCGTGGACACACCATGTGTACCCCACTATCCAGTGTTGCTAGGTTGGCACGGTTTGATCACACGGTTTATTAAATCGTGTGCAAACCATGCACATGCCATTGCCTTTTTGTTTTATTTAAGATTTCACCCAAATGTACTCCCAAGTCACTACTCTAAAACAGAGGCACTTAGAGACATCAAAAGCACCTGAAAACATAATGGGATGTTACAACCACCCCACCATACGACCTTTCTGTCCCCAGAAATCCTATGAATAAACATCCACAAAAAAGTCCAGTCTACTACTCTCTCATTAGTTCCTCCCTCTCTCACGTATCTTGAGAATCTGATCGATGATGCCAAAGTATACGGACCAGAGGTATTGTTCTCCCACAAAGTACATTAGTCTCAGAATCAACAATCCTGACTAGTCGTCCAGTCACAGATGAATCTGGTTCAATTTCAAGATCACTCCAGCTCACCACATGAGATGGATCAGAGAGGTCCTTCCGCAGACACAACTCCTGGAACACGTTATGTATCGACGTCAGCTGTGTTGGTAGAGCTAGACGGTAAACAACTTTTCCCACAACACCAAAAACCTCAAAAGGTCCCACAAAACGAGTAGAAAGCTTCCCATTACTCACAATCCATTGATGACCTAAACGGGGAGAAACAATCATGAACACCTGGTCACCAAATGAGAACTCTAAAGGTCTACGATGACAGTCAGCATAAGTCTTGCACCGACTTTGCATTGTCAACATTATCTGACAAATAAACTGGATATTAGCTATCATCTCTTGAACCAAACTCGGTCCTACCAAAGAACAATCGCCAATCTCCGACCAACATAAGGGAGATATAAACGGATGGCCATACAATACCTCAAAAGGATCCATTTTAGTCGCATATTGATAACTGTTGTTATAAGAAAACACAGCTAACCCTAGATGATCATCCCAAGATCCACCAATGTTGAGAAAAAAAACATGGAGCATGTCCTCAAGGATCTGAATATCTCTCTATGTCTGTCCATCTGACTGTGGATGGTAGGCCATGCTCAAATGGACCTGAGTTTCTAGTGCCCCCTGAAGGCCTCTCCAAAAGTGAGAAGTAAACCGAGGATCCCTATCAGAGAAAATTGTAGATCGAACTACGTGCAAACGAACAATTACTTTTTCATAGCTACTTCCAAACTCCTCAACATTTGTTGTATATCGAATAGGTATAATGTGAGATGACTTGGTCAGTCTGTCGATCACAACCCATATTGCATTCTTCTTCCTCTGGGATTTTGGTAACCCAACCAAAAAGTCTATTGAGATTTCATCCCACTTCCATGTAGGGACTGTAAGTGGTTGAAGACAACCCGAATGATTCTGGTGATTGGCATTCACCTGCTGGCATGTATAGAAATGAGATACAAACTCAGCAATGTATCGTCTCATACATGGCCACCAGAACTATCGCTGCATGTCATAGAACATATTCATGGTCCCCGGGTGCAAAACCCACTGAGAGTTATGGAAATCCCTCTTCACATCCTTTCATGCCTATAACAGCACAACGCCATGGTTTTGATAACACAAAACACCCTCTTTGGAGAACAACCATAAGGTTTCATTCTCCCCACCATCAAGAGAGTCTCTATTTCCATAGAATTCATCATCAACTTGTTTTTCCTAATGAATTAACTCGAGGATATCAGAATTAAACTAAACACTGCCAAAAGAAATAGTATCCCCCTTCCGCTGAACTCCAATATGAAACTAAGCAAAAAGAGCCATCAAACTCCACTCTTCTGAAGATTCTTTCACAACCTGAGACGATGGTCTCTTGCTTAATGCATCTACAACTACATTCCATTTCCCCTGGGTGTAGGCAACGTCAATGTCGATTGATTGTAGGTACTTCACCCAACACCTTTTTCGGAGATTCAAATCTTTTGGAGAGAATATATAACTCAAGCTATTGTGATTTGAATAACAGTAAACCTTTCTCCATAAAGTAAATGTCGCCAACACATGAGTGTGTGCATTACAACTGCATGTTCTAGGTCATGGGTAGGGTAGTTCTTCTGATGAGGCTTAGGCTGACATGATCCATAAGCAACAACATGATTACATTGCATAAGGACACATCCCAAACCTGAACCCGATGCATAACAGAAGACCACATATCCTTCCCTGGCCTCAGGAAGATTTAACACTAGCCTAATAGTCAAAAGATTCTTTATCTCAACAAAATAACTATGACATTTGGCATTCCAGTAAAAAATTACTCCCATTCGAGTTAGAACCGTCATTGGAAAAGCTAAATTAGAAAAATCATTGATAAAACTGTGAAAATATCATTCTATTCTCAAGAAGATCTAAGTCACAATAACATTTTGTGTTGGTTCCTAAGTCATAACAACCTTCACCTTATCAGGACCAACTGATATTCCTAGCTCTGACACCACATGTCTAAATAATTCCAATTCCCGGATCCATAAATCTCACTTTGAAAGCTTGGTATAAAGACTGTGATTTATGAAAACACCCATAACTGTTTTTAGATGAAGCACATGATCCTCCTCAGACATGGAGTATACAAGGATGTCATCCACAAATACTACCAAAAATTTATAAAGATACTCAATGAAAACATGATTCATCAAATCCATGAAAACTACAGAAGCATTTGTTAGGCCAAAGGGCATGACGAGGTACTCATAATGGCCATACCTTCTTCGAAAGACAATTTTATGAATGTCTGATTCCTTTATCCTCAACTGATGGTAAAAAAATCAAAGATCAATTTTTGAAAACCACTTTTGCCCTTTCAAGTGGTTAAATATATAATCAATTCATGGTAATAGATTCCTTTTCTTTGTCATAACTCTGTTGTGCTTTCGATAATCAACACATAATCGTAGAGAACCATCAGCCTTTTTGGCGAAGAGAACTGGTGTTGGCCATAGTGACACACTAGGGCGTATAAAACCTTTCTCAAAAAGATCATCCAACTAAGACATTAGTTCTTTTAATTCGGCTGGATCCATTTGGTAAGAAGGGATAAAAACTAGTTGATTACCAGGCATTAACTCAATTGAAAAATTGATCTCCCTTACCAGTGGTATACCAGAGAATTCGGAAGGAAACACATCTGGAAACTCAGAGATGACTGGAGGAAGATCACCACTCATTGGGTCTTTCTCTAAATCAAAAGAAATCACTGATATAATTTTCCCTAGAATTGGATAAGAATGTCATGCTCAGCCTGACCTGGGGTCCTATTCTCCTTGATAAACAACAGGCACACCACTGAGTTTAGTAAGGTAGAGTCGTTGGAGGTGACAATCATTCCGGGCTTTATTGGTGATGAGACAATCCATCCCAAATACGACATCAAAACATTTCATGTTAAGAACCAAAAATACCCAAACACACTCGAAATATGATTGAATGAAGATGCATGCAGGACTACGGAGACTATTCTCTCTTACCATACCATGAGGTGTAGTAATATCCAACGCACAAGACTATAGTTCTGTGAATAGATTAAGTTGATTAACAATATGAGTTGAAATAAAAGAGTGAGATTCACCAGTATCGAAAAGTGATGACACTATGGATGAAGCTAAAGTGATGGTACCTCTCACCGTCACAGGACATGCTTCAGCTACCTCTGGCGACTCTTCTACTACGTGAAGAAGCTTTGTTCTTGATGCCTATAGCGGGAACCTTTTATCATATAAAGCATTTGATTTCCCCGTTGTTTCTGGAGGTGCTGATGATCCTATTCAACTACGTGGAGTAGAGAAGTTATGGTAGAATCTCTGTAAGTTCCCCTAACGTCCACAGGTGCTACATTTCTTGGGTGCCTGAGTGAAAACCCTCTTATAATGCCCCAACTTTCCACAATGATAAAAAGTCAAAGAATCCCCTCCTGGTACTACCAGACGTCTAGAATGAATATGATGTTGAGAACTACTATATGATATGTTGTGCTTCCATTTCCCTATAAAGGGACTAAACATGTCATAAGAAGGAAAAAAAACTCCCTTTAACCCCGACATTCCTTCCAGGTCCATCTCAACCATCATCACCCTATCAAAAACATCGACATATGTGGGAAACATCAATAAGAAAACATGAGAACGAACATCTGATCTAAGCCCCTGCTCAAATTGTTGAGCCTTCATCCTCTCATTAGATACAATTTCAGGAGAAATGTATACAAATTCAACAATGAAATTTGAGTACTCAGTCACAGTTTTGTTGGCCTTCTCAAGCTTGAAAAACATCCAAGACTTGGCCAACACCATTTATTCTTGATAAAAACTGATCAGTGAAAAGAACAAAAATTTCGTTCCACTCCAAACCTTGGTTTTTCCCTCTCTTCACCATCGTGTCCCACTATATCCTGCTTGTTCCCTCTAGCACGAAGGTGGAACACTTCAGCTTGATCACTTGAGATGTCTCCAAGAACCCAAACAGACATTCATTCTTACTGAAGCATTCCTTAGCATGTTGAGGGTCAGTGGAACCTATGAAAACTGGTGGCTTCTGGCATAGGAACTATTGAGAACAACTTAGATGAATATCACATTGAGCATCTAAAGCTGGAGTATGAACAAGGACTGGAGGTGGTGGTTGTCTTAGAGCTTGGACAATGCGAACGATCACCTCAACCAGACTCGTGTCCACAATAGGTCTCATTTGCTATGGTTCAGCAGCAGAAACTTTTTGGATATTAGTCCCATGTATTTTCGGTGGCATGATGCTGCACAACACAAGAAAAGATAGATATTAAGACACCAACCGAGTTACAAATAAAACTACTCTTAAAAGATGTAATAAACAAGATTTGTATTCCACTGTATCCAAATCAAAATTTGGAAAATAATATAACTAATCAACATGTTGTATTTCCATAACTACCACTGGTGACATAAGGTTCATTGCAGTGAGAGCTGGCTAGGCACTCAATCACAACTACCTCCTATGTCCTGACAAGAAAACTCTAATGCATACTGTCATTAAGGTAATATGTTCATCAAACCTCCCTTTGATATCAATTTGTCACAAACTAGCCCAAAGTCCCCATGGACACAACTCACGATGTTGAAAACTCAACAGCTGGATCAACCTCCAAGTGATCCTTTCCACATGCATGAACCTGGAAGAAGGAGGTCTACAAAAACATGAAGGAAAATGTAGGGTGGGAGCCTATGCCATGTAGGATTCAACCAGAGATTCCATAACAGATGCCAAATAAAGATTATCGAAATAAAAACATTCAATTTTAATGTAAAAAGGATTGGAAATAAGAAAGCATATTTTAACTAATCATGCTATACATTTTCAAGTAAAGGAAAGTTCACCATGCCAGCTTCTACAGTGGTGAAATAATTTTTAGACAATGGATTAAATAAAAACAGTTACATAAAAAAAGTTTATGTAAAATCAGCAGACATGTAATGCAGTTCGAAAGCATTGGAAAACTTTTATACATCACATATAAATATTTAGGCGAGCGACACGGTCATCTACCAAAAGGAACGATAGTATTAATCAGTTATGATATTCCACACTCTCTATGTGAACATATCAAAAATTTTATACACAATTTCTTATGACACTGGCGAAAGGAGACTTGTCACCAACCCATCGGGGAGGTTACCCACCACATGTATGTTTTATGACATTGTCATATCATAGACTGTATCCAAATAACTCACTAACTACCTATGGATTTCATGAGCTCTTACATGATGGGTGAACTCTTTTAAGAATGATTAAAATATGATCAATACCATTATTCCATTTCAATGTTCCAATTCCATTCCATTTAAAACCACAACAGGTTTTATTAAAAAACATTCTTTTTTCACAAGATAAAACCAATGGGTTTCTATCAAAACATTTTAAGCAATTTTCACCAGTTTGAAATCCATTCAAAACCAACTCCATCATTTCACAATTTATTCCCACAATTGAAATCAAAAATTCAATTGAAACCATTTCCATGAAATACAGAACTTTAATTCCACAATTTAAATTTTCCAATTTCTAGAAACACACAAACCCCAATTCAATGGAATTGGAAGTTTTCCAAATTCTCATGCCAAAACCAAATAAAATATCTCAATTAAACGGAATTGAATTAAAATAAACAAGTGAAATAAATAATTAAATGAAGATAATCAATTCATCAAGTCAGGACGGAACCACCTACCTCGAAGGTTTTGACCAAAACCACAACGGTTGAAGAACACTCACGAATCCCGGTCGATTCTCCAAAATCACATCCTAGATCCCTTCCCCTAGCAAGACAAAAACCAAAACTCATCATTTTTTCATTTAAACACTTATATCTACCCATAACGGGACTAGATAAAACAAAATAAGGGATGAGGTGAAGTAGATCTAAGTAGATCTAAGAAACCGATCAAGAAAGAAGATGAACGATCGCATACCTTGAGAATCCCGCATCGATTCACCAAGAAGGGCCTTTGGATCCAATCAAGAAACAAGTTAGAACCTTCAATGACCCCATAAGAAGACAAACCCGGATTTTGGGCCACATAGGCGGTAAAAAGAAGCATTTATATGAAAAACGGCCGAGTTCTACAATTTAAGGATCTAATTTTAAGTGACCACACGGTTTGTCCGCACGGTTTTTCAAACTGTGCGCACACTGTGCAGATGTCACTGCCCAGGGTTGCTGGTCTGCATGGTTTAGTTGCATTGTTTACCAAATTGTGCACACACTGTGGGTACCCCACTGTCCAGTGCTGCTAGGTTTTCAAGGTTTGATTGCACGGTTTATCAAATCGTGTGAAAACCGTGCAAAAGCCATTGCCTTTTTGTTTTAATTAAAATTACTCCCAAACGGACCCACAAGTCACTACTCCAAAACCGAGGAACTTAGAGACATCAAAAGTACTTGAATAAATAATGAGATATTACAAATGTCCTAGAATATTTGTTTCATTAATAATGTCATGGAAAATCCCCGCTATGATGAGAACCTTGAAATTATAAATCCATATTATTAAATAATGTTCTATGGTTGGATGACGTACTATGATAGGACACATATTATACATACCTTCATGTTCAAGTACTCATAAGAAGACGAGACTCTCTCTAATTGTGTTTTCATTTGGTAATCTTCATGAGGGAGATTATGGGAACAGACCCTCCAGTAGCAATTCCGCATGTTTAGGTGTCATCAAACATTGCTATATACGGGCGTGTGTAATGGTCCTTAGATTGTGTGAATTTCATTAAATAATGTCCTGACTCACACACTTAGATTTTTAGACAAAAATTTCATGAAAACAGTTGGCGGGAAGAAGGGTATGTTCGGTGTGTCATGACTGACATGTTGTTAACGGATAAGTCTAGGAAGGATTGGTCCCTTCCATATATATGAAAGTAGATATCTACGACCCTTTGATTGATATATGACTGTCACTGTAACACCATGAAATTTTATAAGATATATTCTATTTAATTTATTTCATATGTTCTGTTGTACGCTACACCATGATTATCTAACGATGTACGCAACACCGTATTAGCTTGCAGTATATGCAAAAATAATCATGGATCGTGTTACACACAATTTTAGGTTTTTTATAGTAGTTATTCTACGCAAAAATGAGTTTATATATATATATTCAATGTATAAATGACATATGGTTGGATTTTGTTATACTCAACAACAAAGGAGTCTTTCACTACACGGAACCATGACATGGTTTGAATTACATGCAATCACGACCTTCTTCGATATCGTGTATTGTAGGTAATACATGGATTCACTAAATGAAGATATATTGTTATAATATTATTATGAACTAGCCATTATGAATTGTAGTATATACATTTTCAATTCTATGACATTATTATTCATGTTAGACAATTTCTAGTAAATGGTATGAGAACAAAATAAAATATTCGAGTAAAATAAGTATTTTTCAAAAAATGAAGTTTTGACACCTTTTGATGATACAACCACATTAAATCTAGTTTTTGACATGTTTATAAGTTAAATTTGACAGAATAAAATTCTTCTTTGGAATCAGGATATAATAATTTACTCTGGATAAATTTTTCATATTATTCTGATAACATTCATATTTTAATGAATAGTAAAACACGCTATATTTTAATTAAAAACTACATTTTTCATCTCAATAATTTATATGGTTAAATTATAAAATTGAATAGTTTAAAAGTATACATATAATATATTTTTACCTTTTAATATAATGTATGTCATTAGCATTAATTTTACACTGAATTCATCTGTAAAAACATTTCAATCTATTGCAATATTTTAACATTCAAAACCAGTTTTCTTAACAAGGGATAATTTTTAAATTAATAACTGCATGTTTTGTGTTTTAAATTTGAAAAACAGATTCCATATTTGAATTCAGTGGGTCCAAATTATGTTAATAGGTAGCTTTTTTATTGATATTATGAATAGTTATTACTGTATGTTTTATTTACTGAAGTTAAAGGTAAATAGGTTAATTAAGGGTAAAAATTAGATTATTAAATAATCTTAACAACTGAAAAATATCAATTGGATGAATCAAAGTTGACCCATATCATCTAAGGGTCGGATTAGAAACGTTTAATGGACTATTGACCATGAAAATTATATAATTCTTATTAAAACCAAAGAAAGTGATAACATGTCACTCTCTTAAATCTTATAAGTATAATAATTCTAATTTAATGATAAAGTTCATGAAACATCGAACATGAATAGTCTCAAAAAATATAATAAAATTATCTACATCATATGAATTTATTTAGAATTTTTTGGGATTAAATAATTATCATTAATGGTGACACAATATTGATGTTGAAATTATTTTTTTGATTGAAATATCTAATAAATGGTATTAAAAATATTAAAATAAATAATATATGAACTATTTAATGTGATCCACTACATTTATAGATAAATATGACAGGTTACTAATCTATTAAATATTTTTTCTCGAACATATCTTCTGTGTGGATTTTATATAAATTCAAATAAATAAATAATGTCAAAATTGACACTATTATTATTTTATAAAAATAACATAATATATAAATGTTTAAAAATCACAATAAAATATAAAAAATATAAAAATAAATTTATATGGTCTAAAATTTCATATATTTTACAATTGTGTACAATTAACAACACATTAATAATTATTTATAACAATTTTAAATTTAGAATCTTATTACCACAAATAAATTTAAATAGATTAAATAAGGATAAATCAAGTATATAATGTTTAAAATAAATTACCAACATGTCTAAATTTTATTTTTTGATGATATTACAACCCTATCTCGTCTAAGATTCTTATTGGAGTCGTTTTGGAAGATTTTATGTGGGTATTGAATTTATTATAAATTAATAATTTTTAGGTTTCCAATGGTGCCCCTCTCCTCCCTTATAAAAGGGCACATCCTCCCTCTTCTCTTTACAAAATTATGAGATATCAAGCTCGGCCAAACCCTGCAAATTTCCCTTATAATTTTTTCTAGAAACATTATAAAGGTTATGGTCTCCTCAAAATTCCAACTCTAGTGCCTTAAGAGGAAGCATAAAAGAGTTGTGCCGAATAAGAGAGAATCTCTTCTACCGATTCTTTCAAGATTCATTCTTCTTCAACGTCTTCTTATTTTGTTGTTTACTTATAAATTAATAACATCATTATCAATAATATAATAATATATTATTATAAATACGAAACAACTCCATTTTACCTTCTATCCATCCTACAGAAAATGAAATCACCGCACGTGAGTACGTACGAAATACTGTCTCCACGTCATGGTGTAATCTGTTTATCCACCACCACATAACATGGATGGGTATAATGATGTATTTAATAACTATATATAGTTTTTATAACCTCATACATATTCTGAGATATTATATCATCCACTAGAATTCAATTGAATAATTATGGGATCGATATCATCGCTCGTGCGTACGTACGGATTACCGTCTCCACGACGCGATCAGATTCATTTTCAAAGATAACCATTCGAGAATGATTATAAAGTGTGTATAATGAATATTAATGAAATATATGACATGATAAAGCTACTGGATATATATATATATATTTGTGTATGTCTATAATCTACTTAATTACATTCATGTCTATAAGGAAATGAAAATAGCATTAATGCGTACGTACGACCTACTGTCTCCATCAACGGTGTATTTCATTTCATTTATCTATCTATTATATATATATATATAAAAAATATATATGATATATAAATCCTTATTTAAATTCTAGAAGTAAGTAAATCATGATATAAGTAATAATAATATCAAGAACAAAAAGTCCAAACACATGCGATAAATAAAACGATTTTACCCAAAACGCAGATTTAACAATGAATTTAAAAAAGATCGGGTATTATAAAGTCATAAGTGAACCATATATGATATAATAACAATTAATATGATTCATTAATATTTAAATGAAATTATTTAAATCATTATACAGGTGGTTCAGATACATTAAAATCATATCAGACCTAAGGTAAGGGAAAATCTCACAATCTCATTTTTATCTGAGATTGATTAAACATCAGGTTTTACTGGGGTATATTTATCATCCACATCCATGTATCCTCAATATTTTATATTATTTATATCCTCATATTATTTTTTATGCAATTTTACCAATTTGGGAATATTTAGTAAAATATATGAAAAGAATATTATGTCATTTTCAATATGAGATACTTTTTGACTTTTCCGTCCAATGTATGAGAAGAATGTTTTTTTAACTTATAAGACTTGAATGTATTTTTATTATTCCATAGAAAATTATTTCTAGGAATATTAATTTTCATTTTTTCTAGTTTATTTTTCATTAAAATCTTTTAGTTTATAATATTTTGACATTTTGAGAAAGGAAAAATGTTTTTGAAGTAGAAAGGATATTTTCTTCAAGAATGGAGTTCAAGTGTTTTATCAAAATAATTTTTCAACTAAGATAATATTGGGTTATTTTCTTATCCATATTATTACACTGATTCGATTATTTTATGATTTAATTACTTATATTATGTCCTTTATCTTATATGAATTGTTTTATGATGTCACGATGTTTAAGATTCCCATTTTTATTACATGTGTTATGCTATGATGTATGATTTATGATATTGTGGCACACATAAGAAGGGTATTATTATAAGATGTGTGAGACCTATATCTATCTCCAATGAATTAGGTAAATATTTATATCCCCGGAGATAGACATGGCTAGAATGGTAGGATAATCCAGTTTAGTGATACAGGACTGGAATGAGGAGTGGACTCAATTCAGAAACGTACATGGTCCACTAAGATGGTCTTGGTAGAAATTCATTGGCTACTATGGAAATCATATCATGTGCTTAATGGTTTTCGACAATTAATCTGGTTGTTAATAAAATGATATTTAAAAGTTAAAACTTTTCCAAAGTAAGAAATGTTTTTACATATGAATTCAATGTAAAATTAATTTTAATTACATAAATTATATTAATTGGTAAAAATATACTCTATTTATACATTAAAACCAATCTATTTTATAATTAAACCGTATAAATTATTGCAATGAAAGAAGTTGTTTTAAATTAAAATATAGCATGTTTTGGTGGGAGTTGGTGGCCTAGAACCAACTACTTTGAACATTATTCATTAATAAAGCCATTATCACATCATGACTGTTATTCTACGTTACAAACCATGTGATAATGTACTAAGGACAACTATTTCATTAAAGTCTCAGAGCAGATCTCTGCTATGATGAGAACCCAAAAGTACAATAACACTATTAATTAATATATGTTCTATAGCCGGATGATATTATTTGAGGGGAAAAAATAATACAAGTCATTAAGGGTGAGGACTCATAAAAATTTGAGGCACCTTCTCATGGTGTGTGCCCATGGTAATATTTAGGAGGATATTATGAGAACGAAGCCTGCCAGTAGGAAATCCACATTTCATAGTGTCATAGGATGTTTCTATCTG
The DNA here is from genome assembly GCA_963277665.1 of Viscum album. Lineage (NCBI taxonomy): Eukaryota > Viridiplantae > Streptophyta > Magnoliopsida > Santalales > Viscaceae > Viscum > Viscum album. The sequence goes on along the minus strand of OY728121.1, from coordinate 6,974,469 downwards.
TGGATGTGTGTATTGGTCCTCAAACATTAAGATTATTATTAAAGGGTATTACAACTTCCACACTTATATATATTAAAAAAAGCAGTGACGACACACTGTTCACAGCGATGTAGGAAATGTTGGGTGTGTCACGAGTATTACTGCATTAATAGATAATGCGGGAAAGGATGTCAACCTTCAGTTCCATAACAGAAGTAGATATCTCAGGCACTTTGATGGAATTGATATATCCTAAATAAATCCATGGCCATGGTAAGGTATTGGCCAGTTTAATTCCGGGAAGTCAAAGAAAGAATAATCGAGCACATGTGTTGATGGAACTAGCATGAAACCCACTTGATTGGAGATATCAAGACAAAGGGATTATATTACATGGTAAGCGTTTGTATGAGGTGACACGTCATTTCGGCATTAACTTAATTCTCTATGGTTTCCTTGCCATGTTTCTAGACGCTAACCTTGAACATTAGGTAGGATCTACCTAATTGCACTGAAAAAGAGGCCTAGAGGTTCAAACACTATGTGTCACCATGTATCATAGATAAATATTAATTTTACAAGTTAAATAAATATTATTTATGACTGTGGTTTAAAAATTATTTAATTATTCCTGATAACATTTATTTTGACACTAGTTATTTGAGAGAATATATTGTGGACTAAATAATATGATTATTAGCATGTAATGAAGTTACCTTTATTTATGAAATAAATTGCCATTACTCATGGTCTACTAAATGTGGTGGAGGAAATAAAGGAAAATAAAAGTGAAAACCGTGTATATTAAATATACATGTTGTGTAGTATTATGGAAAATGAGTATACTCCGTGTATTTATGATTAAACGCCATGTATTTTTTCCAATTGTGCTTTTCATGATATAATATTGTTTTATAAAATTATATTTATTATAATCAGGGTGTGTGCATGTCAATTAATTAATAATTCAACATGGAGGTTTTCAATAAGAGTTAATGAAATAAATAAAACTCATAGCACGTTTACTTATTGTAATAAATATATAACCCCAAACCCGATTATAATTATCCTCACAACCCCAACACATTCCCACAAGAGAATTGTTGTGCACAACAATTCGAAAGAATTATTGCAAGCCTGAAAGAACTCCTTTCTCTAAGAACGCTCTCAAGACCGAGAGACCAAGGTGATCAACGGGGGACATCGCAAGGGAGGGATCTTCTGTGATAACACCTGGAGGTCCCTTCGGCAACGTCCGAAGATAGGTGGAACACGTGTGGATCACTATTAGGGGAATCCTATAATTGGATTGTATGGCCAAATGACAGATCACCAAATCATGACCAGACACATCAACGAATAAATAATTCCACCGAGGTAATTCTTGTGAATTAATAAAATTGATTATAACCAACATAAGATGATCATGTCTCAATGGATATGGGACTCTTCTTTTATTGTTCGGTCATTGTTTTATTCAGATGATCTAGAGTTTTATATTGTGATGGATCATGGATTGAATGTTGTTTAAGGATAAAATTAAAATTGGGCAATCCCACCAACGCACTTCCGCTGCGCCCAGAACCTAAAAGTGATAACATAGGGTTCATATCATTGATTATAATTATATAGTTTTTCGTTGATGTTTTACGCATTTAATAATTTAGTTGTTTCAATTGATGTTTTATAGTTCTAGAAATATGAATCTTGAGATCTGTTCTTCCTTCATCACTTCTTGTTCACCTCTTAGAAAAATAAAATTCTTTTATTTAGATTAAAATAAAATAGAGGAACTCATCCGGAGGAGCCAAACATTTTTGGATGTACAACACCAAAATACACGTTTTGTATTCAGAAGTAGACACTATGTAGTCTATATTCATGAATCAGACTAATCCTCTAAATCAGGAAAGGTATTGGATCCTATATATGTCATTAATATCACCGTGTGTTTACCAGGAACCAGTGGCACAGAGTTTCCAGATCACACGACGTCTGGTCCAATGAACACGACGTGAATTCACTTTGGGATAGGGTTGGACAGTGTACCTCGTACAAGGATTTCCCTACTAGAAAACATGTAACGTGGAAACTATATGGTGTGTGTGCCACTGAACAAGCCATGTACTCCAAAAAATTCTGATATACATTTAAATTCCATATCCTAGAGTGTGTACTTCGGATGGATAGTGAACCAAAGTACACTCCGTGTAGTCAGAACTATATGTCGTGTACTTGATCAAATTACGCAATGAACCATAATTCACCAGGTTCCCTACAAGGTAAATGTTACATAAAAGGATAAATTTAAATGAATTTATTTATTTAAAAATATGATGGATGGGAATCTCTAAGAAATTCAGAAAAAGGGATTAACAAAAAAATGATTGATTATTTAAAGACAATTAATTAATTCGAGTGTGATATATCATAAAAAAGATCAATTAAAGAATAGATTGCTAGTTTTATTTATGTGTAATTATTGTTGCATGTATGGATGATAATGAGCTAGACTGAGACATCTATATGTGAACGGTATCTTTTAATTAATTTATTTAAATTATATTTTTTGGCCAGCGAGCCATCTCCTCATTAATATGTAGGGTAAGAGAACCCAAGGATTTTTTTATGTAAAACCCCTTTTTACCCCTCACCTGTGTGTGAGATAAATTTATATGTAATGTATGGATCTCCAAAGCTATTGGAGGTAGCTCAAGTTAGGATCCAAGGTGAAACCAATCCAAGGAGATACAATGGTGGACATGTGGAAAGCTGTAAAAACGAACCCACAAGTTTCAAGGTGTTTCTCCCCTATGTCATAGGTTAGTTTATCAACCCCTAGATAATCTAACCAATAGAACAAGATCATGATCATACCATTTATTTTATTTCTGTTCGTTGCATGGTTTATTTATTGAGGGAGTGTTGTCATGATAACAAAATTAATGAATTAAACAATCATGCAAGATTGAAGTAAAATAAAACGGGATTATGTGTAAATATTGTCTTAGAAATGGTTATTCACAAATGTATATCCCACTTAATATTAACAAGCATGTAATCAAAGATAATAAATTGAAAATTTACGTATCAGGACAAAATCCCTCAATGAAATATTAATTTGTTATGACCATCTATAATCTTGGTTAGAATCAAATCATATTTCAATGTGTTTGACCAAATCTAGTTGTGGTGATTTCTATTATCGGGGAATTCTAATTAAAGGTTTTGGGTTTACATAACTTGGATCACATCAAGGTTGGACTGCCATAACAGGACATGGTGTGGACAAATGGCAAAGGATGAGGAAATCCAAAATAAAAGGATTTCAGGATTGGGGAGTCCACTCAGCGGATTAAGGAGCAACGAGTTAAATGCAGTTTGCATTTGGAATGCCTACCTAAAAACCCTTAATGTTGCTTAGGAAACCCTATTTGGGTTAATGCAAAGGGTAATATGGATCTTTACCATTAGAATATTCAGGAAACAGAATATTCTGAGTCAATGGTTAGGGCTATTAGATTTTGATAAAATAGTAGGAGACTAATAAGTATTAATTTATTTATTTGTATCATTTTTATAAAAATGTGCTAAACCTTTGATCATTTTAATTTTTAGAAATTGCAGGAAAATGACTTCAAACATATCATTGTGCATCATACTCGAGAAGGAAAACCTTCTCACCGACACTAATTTCTAAGAGTGGCAGAGGCATTTACTCATCATCCTTTGCCATGAAAGGATATTGTATGTGCTGGAAGAGACAATTCTAGTTGTGCCTAGGAAAGAGGAAAATGATGAGGAAATATACCTCTATGTGAAACACATGGATTACGCCACAGATGTCCAGTGTTTCATGCTATCAACCATGTCTAATGAGCTCTAGGAGAAACATGAAAAAATGGATACGTATAGTATGATATCTCACCTTAAGGATCTCTACCAAGAGAAGGCGAGAAAAGAGAGATATGAGATCCCTAATTCATTATTTACAACCACTATTGGAGAGTCCGCGCCAATTGTGGCTCATGTAGTCAAGCATATTGGCTACATTGAACGCCTGGATATATTTGGGATTTAATTCCCATATGAGTTGCATACAGAACTCATCCTATCATCACTGTCCAAGACCTTCTATTGTTTCATGGTCAATTATAACATGAGAGGCAATGAGAAGAGTCTATCAGAGCTTCTGTACTTTATTCTACAGGTATAAAAGGATATGGGGTGTGACAAACCCACAGTCGTTATGGTGAACAAGAAAAGGAAGGAAAAGGAAAAGGGGCCAATGACTTATAAATGTTCTTAAGCCCCCAAGCATCATCCCTCCATGAAGGGGAAGATCCACAGGAAGGGAAACGATCATGAGTCAGTGTGTTTTTCATGGGGAATGTAGGGCCACTAGAAGAGTAAATGCACCTAGAAGCATGGGTATTCTAATGGTGCGTTCATTATCGACTGTAATCTTTTCATTTCTACACATTGGGTATTATATATAGCTTTTGGGGCTCACATGTGTATTCAAATGCAGGAACCAAGTAGATTTAGAAATATTTCCAGAGGAGAGGTGGATCTTCGATCTACGAATGGCACATGGATAGCTGTGTTGGATATTGGAGATTACCACCCCTCATTGCCGACTAGAATGCTTTTAACTGAGAGTATGTTCTTAGAGTTATAAGGAACATAATTTTTGTATATTATTTGGATATATATGTATTTATTTTCATGTTTATAAATAATGTTTGTCTTTTTTATAAGAACAATGTATGTAATGGTATAGAACATTTAAATAACTGTTTGTATTTATGAAATTATGAAAACCAAGTGTTGGAAATCGATAACGAAACAAACTCCCATGACTCATAGATCACCCTGTTATGGAATCACCATCTCAGTCATGAAAATGAGAATAACTTGACAAGTCTCTTCCAAGATGGATATTTAGACTCTTCTAAGCTATAACCACTTAATAGATGTCCCACTTATTTACAAGGAAATTTGACCAAGCCTCCTTTTGGTGGAAAAGGTGAAAGGGTCATAGAGCTTCTAGGATTGGTACACATGGATGTGTGTGGACCATATATAGTAGAATATAGAGCTGGTCATTCATACTTCATTACTTTTACTAATTATTTGAGTAGATATGGCAATGTCTACTTAATGAGGTTTAAGTCAGAGTCCTGAAATAAATTTATGGAATTCAAGAATTAAGTAGAGAACCAGTTTGGTAAGATGATAAAGATGTTTCGATCATATTGAGGTGGAGAATATCTGAACCAAGAGTTCATCGATCTTCTATGGGAGTCTGGGATTCTATCTCAGCTCACTAATCCTTATACACCACAGTAGAATGGTGTTAGTGAAAGGAAGAACCGCACCTTGTTAGACATGGTGAGGTTGATGACGAGTCATGTGGATCTTAAATTATCCCTTTGGGGATATACATTACAAATAGAAGCATACACATTAAACTGAGTACCAACTAAGGCAGAAAATGGAATTCCCTCCAACTTATCTAATGGAAAGAAACCATTTTTTCCCATACACGTGTATGTGTATGCGAGGAGTTTGTTATGGAATTCTCAGCCAACAAACTAGAACCCCATGGCATGAAGTGTATTTTTAAATGATAGCATAATGAAACGAAATGATATTTCCTATATAACCCTAAAGAAAAAAAAGTGATTGTCGCTAGACAATCCGTCTTTCTTGAGAGGGAGCACCACCTCAAAAAGGATAGTGGGAGAAAGATTGACTTTGACAAAGATAATGATCATGATACAGAAGATTTGTTATAGGAACAACTTCCACAAGTCCCCATGGAAGGGGTTCCAGAAACACAAGTACTACGTAGGAGATCATGAGAGGAAAGTGAACTAGAGAGATTTGATTTCCTAGTCACCGAGGATGGTGAATCATTATTTTTGGAAAATGATGAACCTCTATCATACAAGGTATCAGTAAAAGTCTCATGAGATGCAATATGGCTAGAAGCAATGAATTATAAGATGGATTCCATGTATCAGAACAAAGTCTGGGTTCTGGTCGATGAGCCAGTTAATGTAAAGCCTGTTGGATGCAAATTGGTATTGAATATAAAACTAGACATGAAAGGTCAAGTTATACCCTATAGTGCACGTCCAGTGGATAAAGGGTTTAGACATCATCACAGAATTGATTTTGATGAATCCTTCTCGCTAGTTTCTATGAATAAATCCATAAGAATAATATTTTCCATAGCAGCTTTCCATGACTATGAGATTTGGGAAATGGATGTCAAAAAAACATTCCTTAACGAGAACCATCAGGAAGATGTCTATATGACACATCCAGAATGTTTTTGTGACACCAGGTGATGTCATAAAACTTTTCATGTTGAAAAAATCCATTTATGGATTAAAGAAAGCATCCATGTCATGGAACATTCGATCTGATGAAGCCATAACCAAATTTGGTTTCATTAAGATAAAATGAGCTCCATGTGTTTATAAGAGGTTTAATGGGAATGTGATCATTATCCAAGTAGTATATGTTGATGACATATTATTAATTGGAAATGATGTTCCAGTTGTACATTCTGTTAAGGACTGGTCGAATAAGTGTTTCTACATGATGGACATAGGAGAAGTAGCCTACATTCTAGGGATCAAGATCATTTGTGATAGATCCAAGAGGCTTCTTGGACTATGTCAGGGTACCTACTTTGACAAGACACTAAATATATATAGTATGGAATAATCCAAGAGTGGATTAATTCTAGCATCACATGGCAATCATATTTCAAATAAAATGTGTCTTCAAACACAATAAGAGAAAGACAAAATGAGTAATATCACATACGCTTCAGCTATAGGATCCATCATGTATTCCATGTAATGTACCATGATTGATGTTACCAATGCACTGAGAATGGTAGGTAGATATCAAGCAGATCCAGGAGAACATCATTGGATGTTTGTTAAGACTATCCTTAAGTATCTGAGAAAAAAAGGATATGTTACTAGTGTTTGGAGGAGATGAGGAGATTGTTATCATAGAGTATGCTGATGCTTATTTTCAGACAGATCAAAATGATCGGAATTCGTAATCTGGATATGTTTTTGTCTCAATGGAGGAGTTGTGAGCTGTAAGAGTTCAAAGCAGCCAGTTTCCGCTGATTCTACAGTGGAGTCTGAATATATAGCGGCTTCTGATGCAGCCAAGGAAGAAGTCTGGATTCAGAAAATTGTCTAGGAGCTTGATGTGGTTCCTAGAAGTAAATATCTCTTTACATTGTTTTGTTATAATACTGCAGCAGTGGCTCTTGCAAAATAACCACGGCCACACCAAAAAACAGTGAGCATACTATAGAAGATTCATCGTTGGAGTGATTTCTATCAAAGGGCTGAAGTTGTAGTGAACATAGTGTCCATGCAAGAGAACATGGTAAAACCCATGACTGAAGGCATAACTCAGTAGAAGCATGAATATCTTGTGAGAGCTAGCTGATTAAAAGTTTTTAGCAGTAGGCTCTAGTCCAAGTGGGAGTCTGTTGGAGTTGGTGGCCTATAACGAAATACATTGTACTTTATTCATTAATAAAATCCTCATCACATATTCATTGTTATTATGTGTGACAGTGCATGTCATAATGTCCTAAGGGCAGCTGTTTCATTAATGGGTCATAGAAGATCCCTGCTATGATTAGAACCCATAAGTTCCATGTGAAGACCCAGAACCCCCTTAGTCCCTTCCTTTGCCAAAAATCCGGTTTCCTTGCGGGGTACCGATCGGTGAGACCGATCGGTGAGACCGACCGGTGAGACCGACCGGTGAGACCGATCGGTGAGACCGATCGGTGAGACCGATCGGTGAGACCGATCGGTGAGACCGATCGGTGAGACCGATCGGTGAGACCGATCGGTGAGACCGATCGGGGAGACCGATCGGCGAGACCGATCGGTGACACCGATCGGTGAGACCGATCGGTGACACCGATCGGTGAGACCGATCGGTGAGACCGATCGGCGAGACCGATCGGTGAGACCGATCGGCGAGACCGATCGGTGACACCGATCGGTGAGACCGATCGGTGGGACCGATCGGTGAGACCGATCGGTGAGACCGATCGGTGAGACCGGCCCTGCCCAGTTGTTCCAGTAATGTTCCTTTTTCGCAAATAGGGTTTTAGACCCTATTCTTCCTTGCTAAAAATATCTTGGAAATCCGAAACGCGCGCAAAGGTCTTAATTAAATGCTTCATTAATTCATGGGTCAGTTAAAACCACCCAGCGCCATTAATGATGAGTCAAGCCACGTGGTCAACCCACGACTCCCTCGTCTTCCGTGGTTTTGTGTTTTCATCTCAACCGTCCCCAGCCCTTATAATTAAGGGTTAGGCCGTGGTTTTTCCCCTTCTTCGATCGTGACTCTTCTGGTGCATCGGGACCGCCGCGTCGTTATCCGTAAAGTTCCGCGCCCCCGGCCTAAACGTCGATCATCCATCAACAGGTAGGGAATTTCTCTCGTCTCTCACTTTTGTGTATCATGCGGGGTGGGCGTTACTTTTGTTCCTATCAAATTGATTGAACCAAACCCTAATGAAGATACTAAACGAAGTTCTAAAGAAAGAAGGGGAAGGGGTTGTGATCGTTGTTTATGCTTTATCTTGTGATCATCCCTTTTGTTGTACTGGTCTATGTTTTCTGAAAATTGAGGCCGTTGGTGGTCGTGTGTGTGCACTTGAATCCCCTCGTGATGTTTTAAATGGGTTGCTGAAATTGTGAACTCCTGCTGTGAAATTGGTTAATCACGTATACCCGGCTGAATAATTGAAAGCACCAGGATCAACCCCTTTTGTGATAACTAACGGATAGAACACATGGAATTTTGAAATCGTGGAGTGTGTTAAGTCGTTTAAATCTGAAAATCCCTGACTCGTGTTGGTAGTGGTTGTTGGTTGTTTTCCCTTCGGGCCGTTTGCTGGAAATGTGGGAGGGGATGGGATCCCCCGTTCTTTTTATACTCTCGGTGGCTGTGTGAATTTGGGGGATGGGATCTCCTGTTGGCATGGTTTCAGTGGTTGTGGGTTTTTATCACAAACTGGGGAGAGATCCTCTGTTGACAGAACCAGGTGTGAGTGTTTTGGTTGATCTATGCTTGACGTTTTCCTTGGTTATGCTTATGGTAGTTGCCCAGTAGTGCTTAAAATTAATTGAACTTTTGACTGAACGTGAAACAAGAATGGGAAAGATGGTTTGTGGGCAAGGGTCGTGAATTTCGACTCGGACGTTGTGGTGTTGTGTTCTGTAGGTTGGCTAGGAAAACCTAAGTTTTGGGTGAGTGTTTGTTACCTATATCTATACTTGTAGCTTTGTGTTTCTTATTCGCGCCCCACCCAAGTTGAGCACTTAGTGCCGAACACCCCCATTTATGGGGGAAGGGTGTTTTTCCCAACACTATCCTTAGTGGCTGGTTATTAGCTCCTTTTCTGCTCCCTTTCCCGGATAGCCCAAGTACCTTCGGGCAGGCTGTGATGGCCTGAAGTCCATTATTAGCCCAAGAACCATCGGGCAGGGTGTTGTGGTGGTTGTCCAGGTGTGTGCGGCAGGTGGTTTCCCAGGTGTCTTCGGGCGTAGCGGTGGTTGTTCTGGCCTAGGTGTTTGCAGGCATGGTTACTTGTGACAGTTGAGGCCCAGGTGTGTGCGGGCGGGATTTGGCAGTGGGACTGCGTGTGGTTGTGGCCCAGGTGTGTGCGGGCGGGATTTGGCAGTGGGACTGCGTGTGGTTGTGGCCCAGGTGTGTGCGGGCGGGTGTGGCAGTGGGACTGCGGTGAGAATGGCGGGATTGGTCTGATGCGTAGGATGTCTCAATAACCAGTGGGAAAGTGGCGCGGGGTACCCAAACATCGATGTGCTCTTACATATATATTACTTGACTGCGTTATTTGGGGAGCGAACCTTGGTGAGGCTTGGGATGGATAGTTTGCCTTGTTAGGTGTTTGGTTTACTCTTTCTCACGGGACTTTAGTACGTTCCCCCACTTGTGCACGAGAGTCTTGGTTTTCCCTACTGAGTGTACTTGTATGCTCACCCTACGTATATGAAACTGCTTTCAGGTTCCCAGGAGGACTTCAGGGATCACGCAGGACCTTACTAGCTCGGGCTTTTGGAGCAGTTGCAGTTGTTTTTCTCTTCTTTTTGGTACTTACCTTGTAGTCATCTTTTGCACTTTGTGGCTTTCACTTTTGAAACATGCATGTGGGAATGGTTTACTTTTGGCTTTACTTTTCTCCTATCTTGGTGTTGTTGGGTTTTCTCCTCCTTATCTTTCAATCCTATAAAATAAAAAGGGTAATGCCTTCCATTTGCGAGAATTTCCTATACCCTTGGTGCTAGTCGCCACTCCGGGACCTATTGAAGGCGGGTTTCGGGGGTCATTATCTCTCCTTCAACTTAAAGAAGGAAGGGCCTGGCAATCTGCTGACCCTTCCCTCCTTTTGGTGAAGGCGGGTCGTGACAGAATGGTATCAGAGGGAGGTTGAGAGATAGGACGGAGTCTGGAGTTAGGCACAGTGAGGATTTCATGGGATGGTAAGGCAACAGCGTTGGGTGACCTTGGTGCGTGAAATAGGCCAGGGAGGACCGGCTAGGACACGGGATTTTAGGGCCCCCCGTGATCCGATGCAAGGACTCTGGACCTACCGAACGACCAAGTGAAGCCACACTGATTGCAGGGTAGAGACCCTAGGAAAGGTACATGCATCATAAATGACTTGTGTTCTTGTGTTTTCTGGGACGTCTTGGGGAATTAAGAATAAATTAAATCTTAATAAGTTTTGAGAACGGTTTTCCTTGCACTACTGGGCTTAGGCATTCATTGTTTACCTTGCAGCTATGGCACCTGGAAGGCGACCACGTGTGGTACAGGCGATCGAGACTCCTGAGACTACCTTGGCCAATCAGCAGAGAGCTGATCGGGAGGAAGAGGACGACCGGTGGCAGAAGACTCTTCGAGCCTTTCAGCGACAGGCCCTCGAGAAATATGAGGGCAGCACCTCCGACATGAAGACGGAAGGCTGGCTGGAGGAGCTAGTCATAGCCTTCGGCCTGATTCGGGCCCCGACAGAGTACTGGGTTCCTCTGGCTGTTAGCCAGATGCGAGGAGCGTCACGTCAGTGGTGGATGCTTCACCTGGGGAGTAGGAAAGAGTCTGAGGTTGCTTGGGCGGAATTCGAGAAGGAGTTCCGGGCGGAGTTTCTCTCCTCGACAATGAAGGCGGAGAAGAGACAGGAGCTACTCTCCCTCCAGCAGGGGAGCATGTCCGTGAGGGAACTTGGAATCAAGTTCAAGGACCTCCTGCGTTTTGCTCCAGACCTCTTTCCCGATGAGGAGTCTCGGGCAAGACGTTTGGAGGAGGCGCTCCGACCCTCCCTCCAATATGCTGTTACTCCCTTTACCCTTCCGACATACTTAGAGGTTCAGAAGAAGGCCGAAGTGGTGGAAAGAATGCACACTCTAGGCGGACTGTCACGAGAAGGGATCCAGCTGGGACCATCGAAGGGGAAGGCCGTCAGCACCAGGCCCCCAGCATCGGGACCCTCCAGGTTCCGACCCGCAGGGAGCAGGCCGCAGCAGTTTCAGTTTCGATCCCCTGGCCCACGTTCTTTCCCTTCAGGCTCGGGACCACGGTGCTTCATCTGCGGGAGCCCTGGACATCTTCGGAGTCAGTGCCCCGATCGGGTGCAGTACAGCAGTGGCAGTCATCCCCAGCATCCGCCACAGCAGCAGCAGTTCCCAGCCAGACCCTTCCAGCAGCAGCAGCAGGGACAGCGAGCTCCCGCTCCTCCGCAGACAGACATAGGAGGGGGAGGCCGACCTCAGGGCGCTCCCCAGGGACCTCGACCAGGGCGTGGTCGGGGAGGTGGCCGACAGCCGAGGGGTAGGGGAGCTGGGCGTGGACAGTTACACGCCGCAGAAGCAACAGTTCCAGCAGGGCCAGAGGTTGTTCGAGGTACGATCAGTGTGTTTAGCACTCTTGCTTATGCTTTGTTCGATACCGGAGCTTCGCACTCCTTTGTTGCACCCAGTCTAGCCCGCGCCTTGGGTCTAGATGCCGAGAGACTTCCAGTGCCCCTGGTGTTGAGCACACCAGTTGGAGGTCAGATCGACTTGCTGTTCGTTTGTCGGGGATGTAGACTGATGTTGGGGCCACATCAGTCGGTTAAGGACCTCCTTCTGCTACAGATTCGGCCGTACGATGTCATCCTAGGCATCGACTGGCTATTTTCTGTGTGCGCCGTCATCGACTGTTTCCAAAGGAGGGTGGTGTTCTCCGGTTTGGACGGCCAGCGTGTTACTTTCACCGGTGAGCGGAGCTGTCCGAAGGGAAACAGGAGGGAGGAACCTCTCCTCTCCTTGTTGACCGAACTGACGATAGAATCAACAGATGCGGAAATGGTGGAAGTACCAGAGATCGTTCGTGAATTTATGGACGTCTTTCCCGAGGAGGTGACGACTCTACCCCCTCGACGTGATATCGAGTTCGGGATAGACCTGCAGCCCGACTCTCGACCAATCTCGATGGCTCCTTACCGGATGGCACCTTCGGAGCTACGGGAGTTGCGGATACAGATTGACGATCTGATGAAGAGGGGTTATGTTCGTCCAAGTGCATCACCGTGGGGTGCCCCAGTCTTGTTTGCGAAGAAGGCAGATGGTGGCCTCAGGTTATGCATTGATTACAGGAGGCTGAATCAGGTAACAATCAAGAACCGCTACCCCCTTCCGAGGATAGATGATCTTTTCGACCAGCTGAAGGGGGCAGGATGGTTCTCGAAGATCGACCTGCGATCCGGGTACCACCAGCTGAGGGTGAAGGATAGCGACGTCCCGAAGACGGCGTTCAGATGTAGGTATGGGCACTTCGAGTTCGTGGTCATGCCCTTTGGTGTTACGAACGCCCCGGCCGTGTTCATGGGGCTTATGAACTCCATCTTTCGGGAGTACCTGGATCGGTTTGTGGTGGTGTTCATCGACGATATCCTGATCTATTCAAAGTCAGAAGAGGACCATGCAGAGCACCTGAGGACAGTTTTGGAGGTCCTACGACAGCACCAGCTCTATGGGAAGTTGTCAAAGTGCAAGTTCTGGGCGCGAGAAGTGCACTTCCTTGGACATGTAGTGTCTGAGCAGGGAGTAGCAGTCGACCCATCAAAGGTTGAGGCAATTGTTTCTTGGGCAGCACCCAAGAATGTGGCGGAAGTTTGGAGTTTCCTTGGACTGGCAGGCTACTACCGGAGATTCGTACCCAACTTCTCCCGGGTAGCAGCCCCTTTGACGGCTTTGACCAAGAAGGACCAAGTTTTCATGTGGAGCGAGCAATGTGAGTCGTCCTTCAGCTACCTAAAAGAAAAACTGGTTAGTGCCCCAGTGTTGAGGTTGCCAGAAGAAGGGATGGCCTATGAGGTATTCTGTGATGCTTCAGGACAGGGCCTGGGGTGCGTATTGATGCAGCGACAAGGGGTGATCTCCTACGGGTCCAGGCAGCTACGCCCCCATGAGCGGAACTATGCCACCCATGACCTGGAGCTTGCAGCGGTGGTGTTCGCATTAAAGCTGTGGCGACATTACCTCTTTGGGGAGCGCTTTGTGGTCTTCACCGACCACAAAAGCTTGCGCTATATCTTCTCCCAGCGTGACTTGAACTTGCGACAGCGGAGGTGGGTCGAGTTTCTCCAGGACTACGACTTTGAGATCTCATACACTGAAGGTAAGGGAAACGTTGTGGCTGATGCCCTGAGCAGGAAGCCGCATCAGGAGGTGGTTCGGGAATCTGCTGATGCTTGGAAGGCAATGGGGGAGTTGGCTGCCTTGCACTTGGATGCAAGGGTGGAAGGTACTAGAGGCTGTTTGTTTCAGATGACGGTACAGTCCTCCTTGTTGCAGCAAGTGGAAGAGTCTCAGTGGGGAGATCCTGAGGTAGAAGTGTTGCGGGATCGTGTCGATCAGGGGAACGCCCCGGAAGGATGGTCGGAGGACAGCCGACATCGGATGCTCTTTCATCGGAGGTTGTTTGTTCCAGAGGTGATGCGTGATGAAGTCCTTCATGAGTTCCATAGCTCAGCCTTGGCGGTACATCCGGGTGTTTCGAAAATGTACCGAGGCCTGAGGGGACAGTTTTGGTGGCCCGGGGTGAAACGGGCAGTGGCAGAGTTCGTGGCTAAATGCCTGGTGTGTCAGCAGGTGAAGGCTGAACACCGTGTTCCTGGTGGTCTGTTGCATCCTCTAGATGTTCCCGAGTGGAAGTGGGACGACGTCTCAATGGACTTCGTCACGGGACTACCCAGAGCTCAGGGCGGGCATGATGCTATCTGGGTAGTGGTGGATCGATTGACAAAATCTGCTCACTTCTTGGCTATCAAGGAGTCGGGACCCGTGAGTACCTTAGCACAGAGGTACGTGGATGAGGTGGTGCGTTTGCATGGAGTTCCGAAAACGATCGTCTCGGATCGGGACACTCGATTCACCTCACGAGTCTGGAAGGGGTTACAGCATGCTTTTGGCACCCAACTACGCCTTAGCACTGCTTTTCACCCTCAGACTGATGGGCAGACAGAGCGGACTATCCAGACTTTGGAGGACATGCTGCGAGCATGTGTTCTGGATTTCGGGGGATCATGGGTACGACACTTGCCTTTAGTAGAGTTTGCCTACAACAACAGTTTTCACTCTACTATCGGCATGGCTCCTTTTGAGGCTTTGTATGGAAGACCATGTCGTTCACCCTTATGCTGGGCAGAGGTTGGTGAGACTGGTACTCTTGGACCAGAAGTAGTGCAGAGCACCACGGAGAAAGTCCAGCTAGTGCGGGAGAGGATGAAAGCAGCTCAGGATCGGCAGAAATCTTATGCTGATCGTCGGAGGAGGCCCCTGAAGTTCGAGGTGGGAGATCATGTGTTTTTGAAGGTTTCCCCTCGACGGGGGCAGCGGAGGTTCGGAAAGGGGAGTAAGCTCTCCCCTAGGTTCATCGGACCTTTCGAGGTGCTGAGGCGAGTTGGCGAGGTGGCATATCAGCTGGCCCTACCACCTCAGTTGGAGAGGGTCCATGACGTCTTCCATGTCTCCCAGCTTCGTCAGTACTTACATGATGACTCTCATGTCATCAACTGGGGAGAGCTAGACGTGGGAGGAGACGCGACCTTCGAGGAACGGCCAGTCAGAATCGAGGATCGCAAGGAGAAAGTGCTCCGTGGACGAACCGTCGGCCTGGTTCGTGTGTTGTGGAGACATGGCGGCCTCGAAGAGAGTACGTGGGAGAGGGAAGCACAGATGCGTGCCCAATACCCCGAGTTGTTCTGAGTTTTGAACCCTTGGTGCCAGTTGTGACAGAACGTTTGACCTTTTTGGCTATGAAATGTGCTAGGTTCCTTCCCTCTGTTTTGTGTGGGAAGCCCCGGTTGAAGGGAAGGGGAAACCCGACCCCTAATCAGGACGCATTAAGGTGGATGCGATTAAACCCGTGCGGGCGAGTCAGTGCCGCCCAAAGCGGATAATATCTTGACATGGGGGAGGGGAACTCCCCAAACCCACATGACCGGGCGGTTTGGCGTGGTGTGATGCTTGGTTCATGACAGGGAGTATTTCCAACTAGCGGGGGTCCACTCCTAAGAGGTATCTTCGAAGATGGTTGTTCGGATCCTCTCTTTCCTTCTAGTTTGTTTGATTCTCGAGGACGAGAATCGTTCAAGAGGTATCTGATGTGAAGACCCAGAACCCCCTTAGTCCCTTCCTTTGCCAAAAATCCGGTTTCCTTGCGGGGTACCGATCGGTGAGACCGATCGGTGAGACCGACCGGTGAGACCGACCGGTGAGACCGATCGGTGAGACCGATCGGTGAGACCGATCGGTGAGACCGATCGGTGAGACCGATCGGTGAGACCGATCGGTGAGACCGATCGGTGAGACCGATCGGTGAGACCGATCGGTGAGACCGATCGGGGAGACCGATCGGCGAGACCGATCGGTGACACCGATCGGTGAGACCGATCGGTGACACCGATCGGTGAGACCGATCGGTGAGACCGATCGGCGAGACCGATCGGTGAGACCGATCGGCGAGACCGATCGGTGACACCGATCGGTGAGACCGATCGGTGGGACCGATCGGTGAGACCGATCGGTGAGACCGATCGGTGAGACCGGCCCTGCCCAGTTGTTCCAGTAATGTTCCTTTTTCGCAAATAGGGTTTTAGACCCTATTCTTCCTTGCTAAAAATATCTTGGAAATCCGAAACGCGCGCAAAGGTCTTAATTAAATGCTTCATTAATTCATGGGTCAGTTAAAACCACCCAGCGCCATTAATGATGAGTCAAGCCACGTGGTCAACCCACGACTCCCTCGTCTTCCGTGGTTTTGTGTTTTCATCTCAACCGTCCCCAGCCCTTATAATTAAGGGTTAGGCCGTGGTTTTTCCCCTTCTTCGATCGTGACTCTTCTGGTGCATCGGGACCGCCGCGTCGTTATCCGTAAAGTTCCGCGCCCCCGGCCTAAACGTCGATCATCCATCAACAGGTAGGGAATTTCTCTCGTCTCTCACTTTTGTGTATCATGCGGGGTGGGCGTTACTTTTGTTCCTATCAAATTGATTGAACCAAACCCTAATGAAGATACTAAACGAAGTTCTAAAGAAAGAAGGGGAAGGGGTTGTGATCGTTGTTTATGCTTTATCTTGTGATCATCCCTTTTGTTGTACTGGTCTATGTTTTCTGAAAATTGAGGCCGTTGGTGGTCGTGTGTGTGCACTTGAATCCCCTCGTGATGTTTTAAATGGGTTGCTGAAATTGTGAACTCCTGCTGTGAAATTGGTTAATCACGTATACCCGGCTGAATAATTGAAAGCACCAGGATCAACCCCTTTTGTGATAACTAACGGATAGAACACATGGAATTTTGAAATCGTGGAGTGTGTTAAGTCGTTTAAATCTGAAAATCCCTGACTCGTGTTGGTAGTGGTTGTTGGTTGTTTTCCCTTCGGGCCGTTTGCTGGAAATGTGGGAGGGGATGGGATCCCCCGTTCTTTTTATACTCTCGGTGGCTGTGTGAATTTGGGGGATGGGATCTCCTGTTGGCATGGTTTCAGTGGTTGTGGGTTTTTATCACAAACTGGGGAGAGATCCTCTGTTGACAGAACCAGGTGTGAGTGTTTTGGTTGATCTATGCTTGACGTTTTCCTTGGTTATGCTTATGGTAGTTGCCCAGTAGTGCTTAAAATTAATTGAACTTTTGACTGAACGTGAAACAAGAATGGGAAAGATGGTTTGTGGGCAAGGGTCGTGAATTTCGACTCGGACGTTGTGGTGTTGTGTTCTGTAGGTTGGCTAGGAAAACCTAAGTTTTGGGTGAGTGTTTGTTACCTATATCTATACTTGTAGCTTTGTGTTTCTTATTCGCGCCCCACCCAAGTTGAGCACTTAGTGCCGAACACCCCCATTTATGGGGGAAGGGTGTTTTTCCCAACACTATCCTTAGTGGCTGGTTATTAGCTCCTTTTCTGCTCCCTTTCCCGGATAGCCCAAGTACCTTCGGGCAGGCTGTGATGGCCTGAAGTCCATTATTAGCCCAAGAACCATCGGGCAGGGTGTTGTGGTGGTTGTCCAGGTGTGTGCGGCAGGTGGTTTCCCAGGTGTCTTCGGGCGTAGCGGTGGTTGTTCTGGCCTAGGTGTTTGCAGGCATGGTTACTTGTGACAGTTGAGGCCCAGGTGTGTGCGGGCGGGATTTGGCAGTGGGACTGCGTGTGGTTGTGGCCCAGGTGTGTGCGGGCGGGATTTGGCAGTGGGACTGCGTGTGGTTGTGGCCCAGGTGTGTGCGGGCGGGTGTGGCAGTGGGACTGCGGTGAGAATGGCGGGATTGGTCTGATGCGTAGGATGTCTCAATAACCAGTGGGAAAGTGGCGCGGGGTACCCAAACATCGATGTGCTCTTACATATATATTACTTGACTGCGTTATTTGGGGAGCGAACCTTGGTGAGGCTTGGGATGGATAGTTTGCCTTGTTAGGTGTTTGGTTTACTCTTTCTCACGGGACTTTAGTACGTTCCCCCACTTGTGCACGAGAGTCTTGGTTTTCCCTACTGAGTGTACTTGTATGCTCACCCTACGTATATGAAACTGCTTTCAGGTTCCCAGGAGGACTTCAGGGATCACGCAGGACCTTACTAGCTCGGGCTTTTGGAGCAGTTGCAGTTGTTTTTCTCTTCTTTTTGGTACTTACCTTGTAGTCATCTTTTGCACTTTGTGGCTTTCACTTTTGAAACATGCATGTGGGAATGGTTTACTTTTGGCTTTACTTTTCTCCTATCTTGGTGTTGTTGGGTTTTCTCCTCCTTATCTTTCAATCCTATAAAATAAAAAGGGTAATGCCTTCCATTTGCGAGAATTTCCTATACCCTTGGTGCTAGTCGCCACTCCGGGACCTATTGAAGGCGGGTTTCGGGGGTCATTATCTCTCCTTCAACTTAAAGAAGGAAGGGCCTGGCAATCTGCTGACCCTTCCCTCCTTTTGGTGAAGGCGGGTCGTGACATTCCATAACACTGTTCTTGAATATATGTTCTATGGTAGGATGATATTATTAGAGGGGTACAAATAATTCAGGTCATTAGGGTTGATGACTCACAAAAAATTGAGGCACCTACTCTGGGTTTTCACCCCTAGTAATATCCAGGAGGATATAATGAGAAGGATTCACTCTAGTAAGAAATACACATATCATAGTGTCATTGGATGTTCCTATCTGTGGACGTGTTTATTTCTCCTTAGAATTTATGATTTTTATTAATGGATATTACAACTCGCGCACTTAGATGTGTTGTTGAAAATAGTGACGACACACTGTTCGTAGTGAGGTAGGATACGTTGGGTGTTTCATGAGTAATACGTCATTAATAGATAATGCGATAAAGGATTTGTCCCTTCTATTACATAGTAGTAGATATCTCAGGACAGTTTATGGAATTAATATAGCCTAAATAAATCCATGTTGATGGTAAGGTATGGGCGAGTTCAATTCCGTGAAGTTCAAGAAAGAATAATCGAGCACATGGGTTGATGGAACTATCATGAAACCTGCTTGATTAGAGATATCAATACAATGGGATAATATTACATGGTATGCGTTCGTATGAGGTGACATGTCATTGTGCCGTTAACTTCTTTCACTATGGGTGCCTTGGCATGTTGCTAGATGCTAACCATGGACTTTAGGAAGCCTCCGCCTAATTCCACTGAGAATGAGGCCGTGTGGGTCACACACAAAGTGTGTCCACCTATCTTAGTTCAATATTAATTTAACAAATTTAATAATGATTATTCCCGACTGTGGTTTAATAATTTTTATCGATATCTGATGACATTTATTTCGACACAATTTATTCGATAGAATATATTGTGGGTGAAATAATATGTTTATTAGCGAGTAATGCAGTCACATTTATTTAAGATATAAAAATCCATTACTCAATGTCTAATAAATGTGGTGGAGGAAATAATGGAAAATAAAAGTACACGCTGTGTATATTAAATATACAAGTCATGTAGTTTTATGGAAAATGAGTATACACCGTGTATTAATGATTACATGCCACATAGTTTTTCCAATTGGGATTTTGATGATATAATATTGTTGTATTAAATGATATTTATTATAATCAGCTTGGGTGAATTTCAATGAATTAATAATTCGAGATGTTGGTTTTCAATAATAGTTAATTAAATAAATAAAATGCATAACACATTTATTTATTTTCATAACTCTATAACCTCAAACCCGATTATAAATATCCTCAAAACACCAAAACGTTTCCACAAGAGAATAGTTGTGAACATCAATTATAATGAATTATTTCAAGCCCGAAAGAACTCCTTCCTCCTTGAATGCTCTCAAGACAAAGAAATCTTGGCGATAGAAGGAGGACATCACAAGAAAATATTCTTCCACGCTAGCGCCTTGAGATCCCTTCGCCGACGTCCAGAGATACATGGAACACATGTGGATCACCGCTAGTGGAATCTGACAATTGGATTCTACGATGCAATGACAGATCTGCAAATTGTGACCAGACAGATCTATGAAGTAAGAATTCGACCGAGGTAATTCTTGCGAATTAGTTAAATTAATTATAACAAACATATGATGATATTATATCAATGGTTCCCAGACTCTACTTTTCACTTCACTCTTCATTATATCCGAAGATCCGACATTTAATATCTTGAAAGGTCGTGGATTGAATGTTTTTAACGCTAAAATTATAATAGGGAAATCCAACCAACGTGCTTCCTCTGCGCCCGGAACCTACAGTTTGTACTATTCATTAAAATTTGAATGTTATCAGAATAATATGAAAACATTATACAAAGTAAATTTTTATATCCTTATTCCAATGCAGAATTTTATGTTGTAATATTGATCTTATAAACATGTCAAAAACTAAATTGATTATGGGTGTTCAATCAAAAGGCAGCAATACTGCATTTGTTGAAAAACAATTAATTTACCCAATACATTTATTTTGTTCTCATACCATGTGCTAGAAAATGTGTAAGATGAATAATAATGTTATAAAATTAAAAATGTAGTTAATAATATTCATAACGGATACTCCATAATAATATAATAACAATGTATCGTTGTTTAGTGAAACGTGGTATTGCGTACAACACATGCTATCGAGGAAGGTTGTGATTGCGTGTAACGCAAGCCAAGACATTATTCTGTGTAGTTAATGATTCCTTTTGTGTTGTTTATAGCATAAGACATACAAATATATATGTATATATTTCTCATAAAATCTCATGGGGTTACATTGTACCCACCATAAAAAGAATTTCTCCATTGAAATTCGTCACCTCGTATCAACCAGATGAGGATACCTCTCCCTCATAATATCATCCAGTTGCCATGTAGCATCTTCTATTTGGTGGTTGCTACATAAAACATTAACCAAGAGAGAGGTCTTGATTCGTAGAAATTTTTCTCTATGATCCTGAATCTTTATTGGTTGTTCATCATAAGAAAGGTATTGCTCCAGCGGTACGACTTATGATCTTAGTACATGTGATGGATCAGGTATGTACATTGTCAGGAGAGATATATTGAATAAATCATGAACATGAGAGAGATTCGGTGGAGTGCCAATCGCTATGCTACCTTCCCAACACGACCGAGTACTTCAAAAGGTCTTATATACCAATTGATCATCTTTCCCTTCTTTCCAAATCTAATGACTCTCTTCCAAGGAGTTATTCGTAAGAACACTTTATCGCCCACTTGAAACTATAGGTCTTTTTCTTGATTTGTTGGGATAATTTTTTTTTTACTCTGAGTTGCTCTTATGTGTTGTTGAATAGATATGACCTTCTCTGCCGTCTCATCAACTTGATCAGGTAATAATAGCTTTTTTCCCCAACTTCATCCCAACAAGTTGGAGATCTGCATTTCTTTCTATAGAGAGCTTCATAAGGATCCATATGAATACTGGAGTGAATGATATTATTATAAGAAAATTAAACCAAAGGTTTGTGTTCATCCCATCCACCATTGAAATCCATATAGCAAGCTCTCAATATGTCTTCTAGTGTTTGAATTGTCCTCTTATATTGATCGTCTGTTTGAGGACGATCTATAGTGATGAAACTCAACTATGTATCTAGAGTATGGTGAAGACTACACCGGAACGTTGAGGGAAACCTAAGATCCCATTCAGATATAATGGAAAGTAGAACTCCATGAAATCTTACCACTTCCTTCACATATATCCTGGCAAGCTTATCAAGAGAGAAATACTCTCCAATAGAAATGAAGTGTTCTAAGGTCATATGACGATCAACTATAACCCATGTAGCATTATTTCCATTGGATGTTTTAGGAAGTATAGTGTCAAAGTCTATATTGCGGATTTCCAAATTCCATTCTACTATGGGTAATGTTTTTAACATCCCCTTAGATATATGTCCATTAGCATTAACGTTCTGACAAACCAAGCATCGAGAGACATATTCAGCAACATCTCATTTCATGTTATCCAATGAGAAGTACTCATTCAGGTCCCTATACATCTTTGTGCGTTCCAGGGTGAATAGAGAATTAATAACTATGAGCTTCATCTAATATTTCCTTCTTTATTTATGGGATGGTAGGATCGCACACCCGATTCCTGAACCATATTATTTCATCACAATAAATGTAAAATTCAGTAACAATTATCTCCTTCTTTTTTAAGTCTACATATTCTTTCTGTCCCACTTTAATCATCACATGTATAGATGGTTGAACATTCATTTCATAAAGATAAGATTTTTCCTAATCCATTTGAATTCTGAGTTCCATACATTGTAAATCAATAATTATTGGATATTTTGTGATCCTCATCATGGGTAAGCTAGCATGATCTTGTCGACTTATTTCATCTTCCACCTTGCTTGCCTTCCCCAGGTGATAATGAATTGAGCAGTCATAATCCTTAATCAATCTCAACCACCGTCTTTGATGCATATTCAGATCCTTTTGTGTGAAAATATACTTAAAACATTTATGATCAGCATAAATATCACAGCTTTCACCATAATGATAATGCCTCCAAACCATTAATGCAAAGATTACCGCATCTAATTCCAAATCATTAGTTGGGTAATTTTTCTCATAGATTTTCAACTGTCATGAAGAAAAAGCGATCACCATATCATTTTTCATGAGAACAAAACCCAGTCCCTTGTTGGATGCATCACAATAGATCACAATCTTTTCTCCACTACAAGGCAGTGTGAGCATCTGTGCAATGGATAACCTTGGTTTTAACCCCTTCAAATTCTCTTCACACTCCTCCTTCCACATTAACATAACTCCTTTTAGGGTCAACTTGGTTAGTGGATTATATAATCATGAAACATCTATCTCAAAATGTCGATAATATCTAGCCAAACCAGGAAAACATCTGATCTCAGTTACAGTTGTTGGTCTCGAACATCTTTTGATAACCTCTATTTTTTCTGGATCCATATATATCCCATTATTTGAGATTATGTGACCCAAAAATGAATATTTTTGAATCCAAAATTCACACTTGGTAAATTTGGCATAAAGCATCTCCTTTCTCAGGGTCTTCAATACAATTCTCAAGTGATCATCTTGTTCTTCCTTTCTCATTGAATAGACAAGAATATCATCTATAATGACTACCACAAAATGATCAAGATAGTCTCTAAAGGATCTATTCATCAGATCCATGTAGATAGCAGGGGAATTAGTAAGACCAAATGGAATGACTATAAATTCATAGTGTCCATACCTTGTACATGATGTTTTATTTAGTATATACTCATTTTTTGACACATAATTGTTGATACCCGGAACGAATATCAATCTTGGTAATGTATTGAGATCCTCATAGTTGGTCAAATAAGTCATCAATGCATGGAAGAGGATAATTGTTTTTAATAGTGATCTTGTTTTGTTCTCGATTATCGATGTAGAGTCTCATTGATCAATTTTTCTTCCAAACAAATTGAACAGATGCTCCCCAAGGTGATGAAATAGGGCGTATGAATCCCTTATAAATATTTTCTTGGATTTTCTTCTTTAATTACAATATCTAAATTGGGTCCATTCCATAAGGTGTCTTTTAAATAGGCCTAACACCCTGTATGAGTTCTATTGAAAACTCAACTTCACGATTTGGTGGAAGACTAGGAAATTACTCTGGAATGAAATCATCAAACTCCCATACAATTTTCATATTAATAATTTTGAGATTCTCTCCATCCATTTTAGATATATAACCATCATTTATTGTAATCATGACCCATAAGATGGATGAAATTTCCACTGGAATGTTATATTATTCCTTGCATCAATGGATGATCGCAGACTGATCGGGAATATTAAATGTGACTTCCATTCTTTGGCCATTGATATGAGCTCCATATAAAGAAATCCAATACATTCCATGAATCACATAAAATTCCTCTATAGGAAGGATAACAAGATTTCTGAGAATCACTTACCCACAAACATCAATCAGATAAGAATTGTAAACTTTTGATGTGACGGTTGTGACATTAGGGGTTGAACCAGCTTACTCAATGCCTATTTCTGAGGTAATATGGTGATACCCTTAGAATATAATTTAGAAATAAAAGTTTGGGTGGATCCAGAATCAAATAAAAAAATTCATATTTAGAGTGGATGGGTAGTGTACCTTTCACCACATCATTATCGTACTCCATATCGCCGATAGAAATTGCACGTGAATTTCCATTGTATTTGGCCTTAAGAGTATTTTTACGTTGATCATCATCAAAAAAAATTGGATTACGGCATTGGTTAGAATAATTCCCCTTTTTCCATAAACATTTAACATTGAAGTGTAGGAGGTTCATTCTGTATATCCTTTTCTTTGTTTGAATAAATAGACATCTTTTTTCCTATCATTGGGACACTCAAATGTCCGAGGACCATCTTTACCACATTTGAAACATTTACATTCCCCTTTAAGAAAATCACCACCATGTTTCTTTCCACACATTGATCATAAGGGAAAACTGATCTTTTTTTTAGTTTGGTCTTTAGATTTACCTTTTAATTCCACTTTCCTCTTCTTATCAAACCCATATGACTGATGGGTTACTCCAATCTCCATCTCATCAGTGAGAGCACATCGAACATATTCCTCATAGATATTGACGTCCTGTATGGATAATGCCCTTCAAAGACTTTGTTTTAAGCCCCTAATGAATCGAACGATCTTACTCTCAGTTTGGATAATAATTCTGGATGAATACCTTGCAAGTCTTGTATAATTTTGTTCGTAATAACCAAAAGATTCATCATCCTTTTTCTTTAGTTCATGAAACTCCTTCTGGTTCTTTGTTCGATGAATATGAGTGATGTACGTATTGAAAAATATGTTCTTGAACTCATCCCATTCCATGGACTCAATTTCATCTCATTTACTAGTATTCTTTATAAGATTCCACCATTGATAAACTTTACCTTCCTAATGAAATACGGCTAATATGACGTTATCATGTCCAGAACATTGAAGAGCTGCAAATATCATTTTAGTGGAACTGATCCATTGTATAGCCACTAATGGATTAGTAGACCCTCTCAATGAGGGTGGACGCTACCTTATAAAGGATTCTATAAAATATTTCTCTTTCCTTTACTCGTTTGGATGTCCTACATGATTCATAGCTTGAGAAAGTTTTGTGAGCATGGCTACAATATTTTTCATTCCATCTCCTATAACATTTGGTTGCTCAGGGGGACAATTAACGCATTGCCCGTTGCATTCAGCATTAACATGGTTCCTTCGTGTTCCATCCATTGACTAAAACCAATAATCATAGTGTGAGAAACACTAATCATAATAGGAAAATCACATAGTCAGGAATAAAATTTCACACATATGGTCGTATCATAGGTTATTCATGGACATTTCTAAAATACTAATATTGTGTTCTATGCTTAGAAATATCCTTACGGTTCTTTCTAAGGCTATCGCTTCCAATTTCTAATGGTTGACTATACCTTTCCTCTGATACCATCTATAATGACCAATACATTACATAAATTGTTATTACTTCAGAATTAAATCATACTTATTACAGCACATATAAAAACCATGGTAGGACTACATAGGTATTGTGTCTTTAGAAACAGGGAAACATAAACAAATGGTCCATAAAGCATCTACATTATCCCCCATTTATTTCATAATATCTAGAGTCCCATTTCGCATATCCTACTTAATACCATTCTTCCTGTCCTAGGGAAAAGAAAACATACAAAAGGGTGAGTTCATATGCTCAGTAAAGGTAAAAAAATGAAATATCATATTCATCAGAACATAACATTATTAAAATCATATCCTACAAAAGGGATCATAATATCATAACATGGGATAAGTCATAATAGTGAAATGTAATTACAATAATCATAAAATAATACATGAAACATTTTTTCATACACACATAATCCCAGAAAATAATTTATCATTAGTCAAGAATCATTTCCAAAATTATCATAGTGTACAATGTCCATTTCTGAACAATGTTCACTCCTCCTTCTAGTCCTGTACCACCGAACCGGATTAACTTGTCGTTCCCACCATGTCTATCTCATGAGATATAAATCATTACCCTAAGCATTAGAGGGAGATATAGGTCCAAACGATCTCATAATGAAACCATTCTTGTGTGTGCCACAAAATCATAAATCATATATCATAGTATAACCCATGTAAAATAAATTGGACTCTTAAACATGATGCCATCATAACATAAACCATATAAGATAAAATAATTTAATTAAAATAATTCCATAATAACATAATCAAATAAATGAAAAAATAAGATTAGAAATAGGACCCTAAATTTTCATATTTGGAAAATAATTTTGATAAAATACTTGAACGCCGTTCTTGAGGAAAATATC
Source organism: Viscum album (assembly GCA_963277665.1). NCBI lineage: Eukaryota > Viridiplantae > Streptophyta > Magnoliopsida > Santalales > Viscaceae > Viscum > Viscum album. Next base: position 6,948,016 of record OY728121.1, on the reverse strand, counting down.
ATTTTTTACTTCAAATTTTTTTCCCTTATACATGTCATAATATTTTAAACTAAATGAAGTTAATTAAAAATAATCTTGAAAGATTGTAAAATAAGATTCATGGAGTTACCATTATATGAAATCATAAAAATCCATTCACACTGTATAAGTTATAAATAAACATTCTTCTCATAATTTGGCAGGAAAAGTCAAAAATTACATCATACTAAAAATGAAAAAAATTACTTTCATATATTTTACTAAAAAATCACCAATAGTTGAAATTGGATTTAATAAATAGTAGGAGGATAGAAATAATATTACATATTGAAGAAACATGGATGTGGATGATAAATATTACCCAGTAAATTCTTAAGTATAAAGAATAACAGAAAAAATTGAGATTGCGAGATTTTCGATTACATTAGGTCTGATATGCTTCGTACGTATCTGAACCTCCTATATAATGATTTAAATAATATCATTGTATTATTACAGAATCATATTAACTGTTATGATATCATATATGGTTATATTTTTATCCTCTTATTGGTAATATATCATTGTCACTCGTAATTCGGGTGTTCACTGCTTTATGTTTTTGTGGGTATTTTATTGAATAAGTTGTTATTTTTATTATTAAATTATAGTTAAATCAAGTAGATAAATTTTTTAGTAATATATATATAATATTTTCCATTGAATTCATTTAATTAATAATTATTAAATGAATATCATGTCGAACGAGTCGCATCACATCATAGAGATGGTTGGTCGTACGTACACACGAGCGATGATATCATTCCCATGATCATTGAATTGTATTGAAGTGTATGTTTAATATTTCATAATAAATATCAATTTAAAATAATTTTATATTGTTATTTATTTACACCATTATACCTATCCATGTAAAGTGGTGGTGGAAAACAGATTACACCACGTCGTGGAGATGGTATTTCGTACGTACGCCAGCATGGTGATTTCATTTTCCGTCGGATTGATAGAAGATGAAATAGTTTTGTTTCATATTTATAATAAAATATCAGTATATGATTGATACTGATGTTATTAATTTATAATTAAACAACTAAATAAAAGGAAGTATGAGAAGGAAGATACTTTAATGAACTAGTATAAGAGATTACCTCTTCCTCGAAGTGCCTCTTTAAACTTCCTCTTAAGGAACTAGAGTTGGTCTTTTCAGAAGACCAGAGCCTCCAGAATATTACTAGGGATGTTGAGAAGAGTAATGGGAAGGTTTGGGTAGAGCTCGAAGGCTCAATGTTTTGTAAAAAGGAAAGGAAGTAGGTTCACTTTTATAAGGGAGGAGAAGGGCAATTCGGAAACATAAGAAATATTAATTTATAATAAATACAAACCTCAAATAAAAACTACCAAAATGACTCAAATCTGATGAATAGATGTGATAGATTTGTAATATCATGAAACAATAAATTTTAGACATGTTGGGAATTTATTTTAAACATTATCAACTTGATTTATCATTATTTAATTAATAAATTTTATTTGTGGTAATAAGATTATAAAATTTTAATTGTTATAAATAATTACTTAGGTGTAGTGAATTGTTCATAAATGGATAATTTATGAAATTTTATACCATATATGTTTTATATTATAATTTATAAATAATTTTTTTGAGTTTTAAAATATTTTATATTATATTATTTTTATAAAATAACAACAGTGTCAATTTTGACACTATACATTTATTTCAATTTAAATATAATCCACACAGAATGTATGTTCGAACTAAAATATTTAAAAGATTCATATCATTTCATATTTATCAAGAAAATTAGTGGATCATATTAAATTGTTCATATAATATTTATTTTAATATTTTTAAAACAATTTATTTTTTATTTCAATCAATAAAATAATTTCAACATCACTATTGTGTTACCTTTAATGTTAATTATTTAATCCCTAAAAATTATAAATAAATTCACATGATGTAGATAATTTTATTATTTTTTTTGAATACTATTCATGTTCGATTATTCATGAAGTTTATCATTAAATTAACACTATTACACTTATAAGATATAAGAATGTGACATGTTGTCACTTTCTTTGGTTTTAGTTTTAATTTTATAATTTTCATAGCCAATAATCCATAAAATGAATCTATTATGACTCTTAGGTGATATGGGTCGAATTTAATTCATCCAATAGATTTTTTACAGGTGTTAGGGTAATTTTATAATATTATTGTTTCCCTTAATTATCTTATTTACCTTTATCTACTGTAAATAAAAATTACCGTAGTTACTATTCATAATATAAAAAAATAAAAGTAACTTATTAACATCATATGGAACCACTTAATCCAAATATTGAATCTTTTTTCAAAATTCAAAAATAAATGTTACAGTAATCAATGTAATATTAACGGTAATGACATACATTATCATAAATGTAAAAAGTATATTCTATATATACATTAAAAACATTTAATATTATAATTTAATCATATAAATTATTGCGATGAAATTTTTGTTTGGTAATTAAAATATAGCATGTTTTTACTATTTATTAAAATATGAATGTTATCAGAATAATAAGAAAAAATTATCCAAAGTATATATTTTTGTATATTGATTCTAATGAAGAATTTTATTTTGTCAAATTGTACTTATAAACATGTCAACAACTAGATTTAATGTGGGTGTGCCATCAGAAGACTAAAAACCTGCATTTTTTGAAAAATAATTATTTTCCCCGAAAATTTATTTTGTTCTCATTAAATGTTCTATAAAATGTGTAAGATTAATAATAATATTATAAAATTCAAAATGTAGTTATCACTATTCATAACTTCTAGTACATAATAATATTATAACAATATATCATTGTTTAGTGAAACCTAGTATTGTGTACTCCACACGTTATCGAGGAAGGTCGCGAATGCGTGTAATGCAAGCCAAGCCAGTGTTGTGTGTATTGAAAAATTCCTTTGGTGTTGCGTATAAAATAAGATATATATATATATATATATATATATATATATATATATATATATATTTCCGATAACATCTTAGGGTTTTATACCTACAATAAGATCTTCCACTACCTGCCTAAATTAATTTTTCATGGTTAGGAAAACAATATGCCAATTATGCTGACCTCCACTATCTGCACGGTTAGTTTGGTCACGGGTTTTCCAAAATCATGCGAAAACCGTGCACTACCCATATCATCCATAGTTTCATAAAAACATCACCCAAAAACACCAATAGTCAAACACCAACTCAAAGGTACATGAATAAAAAAATTACGTAAATACACACACTATATTTCTCTAGAAATTTCGAGGATTTTGTAGTATTTATTCTCTTCATAATGGTATATCTTCTTTATTTGACATGTTTGTGTTCAATATTGTTTAAATTGAATTGCTAAAGGACACAACATGAATTTTCTATCTAAAAATATATATCTATAAAAATGACATATGGCATTCTCAAAATTGAGAAAACTCATTAAAATGGTATTGGTACCTTTCAAAAATGGCCCATATGTAATTTGTGACATGTAGAAATCATCTATAGGTTAATCTGAATCATGGGATGATTAGTATGGCGTAAAATGTGTGTTTTCACTTTGAAATTTATATTTTGGTTAAAATAATGTATCAATTAATGAAAAAACCGAAAAAAATATTATATTGTCTTCATACTTAATGAAATATATATATATTTAATTTGGGATATTTTGGAAATGTTTGGACGTAAATCGAACACATGATAAAATAAAAATGACATAATTTTTGTTATATTTGATTAGTAATGATATTTTATTTAAAAAAATTTATCATCCACTAAAAACGTATCAAACACACTAATATTTTCATTATTATTTAGGGTAATTATTCTGAATTAATTATTAGAGTTTTATGACTGAATCACACTTCAATATGACGCACAATGTTACTAGTTTGACTGGATGGTCTGCAAACACAAAAAAAGTGGCAATCAATCAAGAAATTGATTACTCAAAATATATGATCTCAGTAATTTTCATCAATTTATTTTTTAGAGATTAATTGAAATTAAAATATAACATCTCATATACAAATGTAAATCCATCAAACACCACCCGAAGGAGTTACTATTAACCGTCAAATAAAAACATTCTTTTAGAGAACAATAAAATATTAAAATTTCATGAAATTATTATTCTAAATCAATAGGAATATTTTGTTATATAATCCATAATTTGTAACAAACATAATGAAAAAAAAAATTATAGGAAAAAAAGGTTTTAGAACTGGGAGCTTTTCAAATATTAAATAACTAGATGGCAGTTTACCAAAAATCCATCTACCTTAGCTTTTGAAACAATATTTCTCTTCTTAAGTGAAGTAGAGGGTTCCATTTTTTTATGATGTTATCAATCAGGTAGAAAAGGTAATCTAAATTCACACCTACATCTATTTTATGGTAGAATATTTTTTATCAAAGGATTATATTATGATATAATCCAACATCTATAAATGAAATTTATCAAGAATTGATACATTTCTATTAAATCCCACCCATTGTGAAAACATATAAGTTTTTCATATATAGTCCCATTTATAGGGATTTTGTTAAAATAACAATTCATCCAATTCCACTACTTAATATTTGATAGATACATGTCTTCTATATAGATATTTATATTCTTATAAATCTATTAAAAAATAACAATGTCTTTTATCATCATAATAAAAGGAATAAATTTGAGAATTGCAGCATCTAGGAGTTGGAAAATCAAAATATCTAAATCCCCAACATAATTTTTTATGAAATCTAACATATCTCCATAATGTGTTCTTTTCTCCAATATTATGATGTATATTTTAATATGAAATTAGTTCCATGTATCCCCACTTCTCAAAATTTTAATTTTAATAATAGAATCCCATATTTTATCCCATTTAGAAAGTGGAACCACAATCCATTTAATATATTCATTTTTGCATACATCTATTATAATAAATATCTTCAAGAACCACAATTCTCTGGTCATGTATGAAATAAATTCTTTTAATATAGATACAAAAACAGTTTTTATATTTATGATACTATTTCAGATCTTTGTTATGTTTTCCACAACGAACTGAGTCTACATATATGATGACATTATAATAAGAATATCTAACAATGTACGTGATCTAGTTCAAGATATCCTCATACTAATATTAATAAGAAATGTATTCATGTGTTTTTAGTTGTAAAAAAAACTTTTTTATATATACACATATTAATTTTCCATTTCAAAAATCTACGAGTTAAATGATAGGTATTAAACTAAACCAAAAATATTTAACCATCACCTAACATAACATCATTTGTGTTTAATATTAAAATTTTCAAATTGATATTCACAAATATAATCAAGGTTATGTTTCCCATAATGATATTCAGATTATTTCTAACGCCAATTCATTAGAATAATGATTTGAATTTCAAAGAAAATATTATTAGACAAACCACACAGATGGTTTTAACTTTTAATTCACATTAAATTCCACTCACTGCAAGAAAATTAGTCATCTGTATAATTAAAACCACCATAAAATTCTTTAATTTTTAACATGGTGTCTATTATTTTATTACCCCATTTCAAAATATTAATCATACATATCCCTTTTGGGGGGACACATGTAGGGTATTTTAATAATTAGGCATCAACATATGTACATTATAAGGATTATGGTAAATGTTTTGACTCAAATTTTACTCACATGGAATAAGATCATATTTTTAAAATGTGATTTAGTATTATCACTCAAAATATTTTAATCTAGATATGAAGTGATATTGATTTATAAAAATATAGTCTTATTGGGAAGATAAATATATTTTATGTTTATGTATCTACATCCATGATTTGAATTTATTATTTAATGTTCTGTAATGCTAGCCCTGTATCACATTGATCCAGATGTTATAAATAGGCTTGTTTCCCATAATGGTTCAAGATGAAAATATACTCTGATGATGATTGGTATTTTTTTAATCATTTATGTTGGAATACATAAATACAGACCATGTGGTGTTGATTCTCTTTATAGGCCATCTTCATTGGAATAACATAGTGATATTAACCACTCCACCATAATTATTGTTTCATATTAATTTTTAGAGGTTATGGGAAAAATATAGCATTACATGTTATTTATTTAATTCACCTCCAAAATTATCAAGCCTCTCACCTACTAAGTGGTGTAAAATGAAGGATTTTAGATAAGATATTTTGAGAATAAACCCTCCTATAATAATTGTTCATTAATATGTGTCATTAGATTTTGTTATCTCTCAGTATGTGTATTGGTCCTTAGGCATTAATATTTTTATTTATATCCACCATGACACACAAACTATAATTTATTTTATCAAATAATACGATACAGATTATTGAGAAGATAAATACATTGGGTGCATCATGATTTCTGTATTATTAAATAATATGATGAGAAATGTTACTATGAAGAGGAATCATTTATTATGAAATGATTCAAATTAATAATTAATTTAATATGTTTAGTATCCTATATTCATTATGTCCTGTTTTATTTAAATATTTAATGGATATTTTTTTATAATCATGATACCTATGAATTGTATAATTTACAAATGATGAATCAATCCTTACAAAAAAATTACTGTTATTCACCCCCAGATGCTTCTACTGCATCTGAAACTATCAAAACCCCATCATTACCAAAAATATATCATCCAATGTCTATGAGATGATATAAGCCACAAACATTCCTTCTTAAAAATAAAAATATTAATGGAATTGTGTCATTTTCTAGATTTGATACATCATAAAAATGTATTTTCTAATTTCGTATAATACAACACAACCAAGAATTTTCTAAGGAAATAAATAACGCATGAACATATCCCCAAAATCCCTTCAACATCATAGAAACAATAACACTAGCTGACCAACCAAAAGTATATTGTTCAATTAAAAATTTCAGAGAGACATTTCCATATGAAATTTGGTTTTATTTTTGAATTTTTAATTTCACTTTTGATGGTTCGGTCCTTTGTTTTGGTTCCAATTTAACCGGTAAAAATTGTTTTTATGAAAACACTAAAAGTTATATATGAATAAAAAACATGTTAATTGATATATAATATTTAAATATGATGATAATATAACTATATATAAGTAAAATTAATATCATATTTTAACATCAATGTATAATAAAGTAAAATTTCTTCTATATTTTCTAATAAAATTGAAATAGATATTTATCTCATTTTATCTTCTATATTCATAAAAAATAAATAATTATCTATTATTTATATATATAACTTAATTTTATCAATTATGATTTATATTAAATATTTTATTAATAATAAAAAATATTTATTTATAAATTTAATATATGAACTGTATTACGTTAAAAAGGATTAAATATAATGTATAAATATAAATGATTAAATATTGATGGATTAAATTTTGAATATTTAAATTATTTATTTATAAAATACAATAAATTTTTTTATTATTCTGAAGAACATAATATGTTGTATATTTATATTTTTAATAAATTTTATAGTTTATTTAATAAATATTATTGTGTAAAATATGCTATTATTGAAATATAAATAAATATTATCATTGATTTATGAGTCACAAGTTATTTATAATGTATTAAGATTTTATTTAGTAAAATAAAATTGATACAGTAAAATTTAACTAATTTTTAATGTATTATTTTTATAATGAAAAAAAAATTCAAGGATTGTTTTGTGTAACACATATTGACATGATTTTATCATGTCTTTTTTATTTTTCAATGTATAAATAAATTGGGATATTTATAATTTAATTAAAAAATAACCAATTTTCCTTAACGTGGTAAAAACATACGAAACCATAAATTTAAAAATAAATTATGAAATATAATTTGGAGGAGAAATATTATTGAATGTAATGACATCATTGAAATTTGAAAAAGTTGGAATGTGGACTTTTTTGGTGAATATATTCAAACACAAAATCTATGGTCTATCATAATCCATTCATTCTGTGACATTTTGTGTCTACGGTGGACTTGAGTTTTGTTTGAATAATGAAAGATTCATATGTTTTGTGTCACAAAGAAATTAGTGTCCCTAAATAAGGTTATGTATGTGTTTTTCAAACCCGCATTCTATACTAAAGCATGTTGGGTCAGAATTCCATAGATTCAAGCCATGGAAAAACATATTACACTCTATCATGGAGAGTTGCCACAGACTCTCTCATAATACCTACCACGATGCCCTAGTGGCAATTCCTACTGGGACAGATGGGGAGAAGATGGACATAACCATCCCCACCCTTTTTCATACATCCTTCCAAGGTGCCCCATCAACAACAGTTAAAAGTAATGTTATTTGGAAGATGGATATGACTGTCACATCCATTTCTCAAACATCCTACCATAGTACCCCATCAACAATGCATACCACATATAGTGACCATTATACCTACCATGATGCCCCATCAATAGCCCCTATGCAGATGGTCGCCACTACATCATGTCACTACACCTGATCAACAACGCATAATGGTTCAGATATAGGGAAGATAGATATGTCAGACACCACCCATTCCCAGAAAACATTTCATGGGACCCCATTGACAATTCCCACCACCATCACCACCCTTTATAAAATGATATTCCAATGTTCCTCATTGAAAATGCATACTACAGTCAATACCCTCTTCCATCGGCCATTCTCAGATGACCTTCCCCGATGCCCCATCCATAATGAATACCACTATCTCCACCCTTTATTAGATGAACTACCACATGGCCCCATAGAAAAAACCTTATAGGTCGAATGGGGGAATATCAATTCGAAGTTCTCCATCACCATGTGTGTATTTATACAAAAATGAAGAAACCAATTTGGAAGTAGCTGTTTGGGAACAACGCTCTCAGCCCCAACCTATCATTTCTCACACCTAAGTCGGATGCACACTAACTTTGTGAGTACAAAAAGTTGTGTTCAATAGTTAAACGAATGATAAAGTATCTAACAAAAAGTGGATCCCTATGACCACTCCCTCCCTCCAAACATGCTATGTGGGACAACTTATTTCATATGTTATGTTATCAGACATGAACAACCAGCTTTAGAAATTATTGAATTTTTCCCCGTTGTGATAAATAAAATTATTTTATTATCTTATATTTTCTATAACAACAAAAAATCAATTCATTGTATAATGTATTTAAATCTAATTAATAATTCTCATTTAATATTTTCAACCCATTAATTCTATATTTTCACCCATTAGAAATTCATTATTCATTTATATTCAAGTTATGCTACTACATATGGTGAAATATTCCACACAACTGGTAAAAAAATAACTAATAAAAGTGTTCCCTTTCCCTTTTCTTTTACATAACAATTATTAGAAGTTTTTTTATGGTTTCTAAATAATACATTCAGTATGTTAACATATATAAATATAAATAATTATAAATTCATATATATATTCTAGTAATATTTATTTTTCACCTAGTGCATATATAATAATATTATATATATATAGTTGATATAGCATTTAATAATATCAATATATGAATTTGTATCTTTGTGATTTTATGTGTGTGTTTATGTATGTGTTTTTTGTGTATGCATTAGTTGTTTTGTGTTTTGTGTGTGTATGTATTTATGTACATCAATGGATTGTAAGTGTGAGTATGTATATTTCTATAGGCATGTTTTTAACTGTATGAGTACATTGTACGTCTGTGTATGTGTATTTGTATGAGTAAGTTTTAGTGTACATGTTTCATTTTATAAATTTTTATTGTACCTATATTTGTTTAAATATATGTTTGTATTTTTGTATATGAATGTGTATGTGCTTTTGTATAACCATGTAAATATTTTTTATGTGAATGTTTATATGTATAATAATTTGTAAGTATATATGTGTATATTTATCTATGTGTGCATGTATGTAAATGTGAATGCATATCATTATGTTTATGTACATGGTTATGTGAAGGCGTATGGGTATATGTGTATGTTAATGTGGTATGTGTGTACATATTCATATGTATAGATGCGGATGTAGGCGCATGCACATTTCTATAGTTTTATGTGTACGTACTTGTGTATTTCAATTTGTTTGTGTTTGTATATGTATATCTATTTTTTATGTTGTATGATTATGTATACATTCATATGTATAGATATGTATGAATGTGTTTGTATGGGTATGTGATTATACATACATGTATTTATTTATAAATAACTATTTACTATGTTTTAATATTTTAATGAATTTATATATTTATATGATAAATATTTATTAAATTTTATTTATAATGGTTTAATGAATTTTAAATGAATGAAATCCATATAGTTATTTTATTTAAATTCTTTATTTAATGATCCTCAAAACAACTTTATGTTTTTATAATTAATTCAATTATGGATTGATATTTTACATTATTATTTATTACGTTTTAGCAATTTGAGAATTTTTTTAAATATATATGATCAATAGAAATTAAATTTTATTTATTATGTTGTAATTTTTTTGAAATGATTGAAATCTACATAATTAATTTAATTAAATGATATTTTTAATATTTTCAATAATCTTTTTATGTATTCACAATTCTTGTAATTATTCATTAAATTTTTTTTATGTATTTACTATGTTTTGAAATTTTCACCTTGTTTTCATCTTCCATTTAATACTTATTCATTTTTAATTTTTAATATAAATTTATATATTTCATAAAACATGATTTTTTTTATATTTTTGGATTCTATTTATTTTTAATTATTCAATTTCGATCATTTTTTGAAAATCATGACATTTTTATTATATATTCATTAATACGATTAATTAATTTTAAATTTTTAGGAATTTATATGTTTTTAATATATATTAATTTTATATTTCGTTATTTTATTTTAAATATATTTTATCAGCTCTGAAATGATAATGTTATCATAAAACCTATATATATTAGTTTTATAATATTAGATCTGATAAATATAGAATTTATCTACTATAATTTTAGCATTGATAAAGATATGATTCTTCAATGAAAAATTTATCCCGGATAAACCATATATTTTATAGCTGTTAATAATGTCACATTGTTAAAACTCATATTGATAAATGTTTTTTAAGGCGTTGATATACCATTATTGGTCATACAAATTAAACACAAATAGAACATGTTTCTTTTGCATATTCATTCTCTATCATGAATGTAAACAACTTTTTCCACTCCCCCTAGAACTTCTTGCACGAATCAATTCTCTCAAAAAATAATGTATGTGATTTAATCTCTTGGTAATACTTGTTATTTATTTTATGAATCATAAAAAATTGGTCTTTGGAGAAGAAAAGGCTTATAAAATACCATTCTTGCTGACTCATAAATGATTTATGAAGGTATTTTCTTATGTAATAATTTTGTAAAACGATTTACTCATCATCCAATATTGTTCAATGTTCTCATAAGCATGTTTGGATGAATCACTTATGTAGTATAATATAGAATAATAAATAACCAACTACATGTGATAATATATCAATAATTCATAATAAAATACATAAAAATACAATTAAGAATTTCTAATTCATTATAATTTTTAGAAATGGAATATTACAAATTATAATTCCATACATAATTATTTAAATAAAATGGGAATTTTAATATAATTATTCTTCTAATTAAACATAAATAAACATTATGTATTATCCTACATGATCAATATCAATGGTTCTTTCTCTTTCAATTCATCAACCATAATCTCTTGTTTAGATAGGGGTACCCACATTCCCATTTCCTGTGTGTCTTGATGGCTGGTATTCTTTTCAAATTTAATTTCATTGGAAGATAAGCACAACATATTTCAATGGGGATTCATTTCAAAATAATTCCACATATTTCCCATATCTTCTTTTCTGATGGTAGATTTATTTTTCACAATGGAAACTCTTGAAGAATTAATATCGATTATCTGTCTTATCAAAATATATGAGAAATCATCCATAGAATTGGTAAATTTTTCCAATAAATATATTTCCATCAGCTAAGGAGATAACACCTATAGATTGTAATATCCTTTCTAACACTTAGTTATTCTAGTGTTTCGTAAACAAAATAAAAATATTTGGATCCTTGTGATTTTTTGTCAAACAAATATAGTTGTTTTATTGATCATCGTGGACATATTAGACAAAAACATTCTGGAATTTAATTTGAAGAGGGTCTCAAAAGTAGGGAAGGAAGAAAATATATTGTATTTAGCTCATTCAATTATAAATTGATAATATGTATTTATTTATGGTACCTGAATTTTTGATTGACCAAATTCACTATCACAATGACAAGTTCTCCAGGGATATGAAATATGAAAAATGGTCAATTGTTGTATTGGGACAATCTTTGCATCCATAAACCCTTCGGTTGTATGGGATATCAATACATGTGCATTATCAAGATTTATATTTTAGAAAATAATGGATGGAAACTGATTCATAACCTGGTTCCCAATGCACTCATAGCATTGAATCAGAATATTACCCCTATACGGGCTATTGTGAGGTATCCTTTATCCCCCACCCTATATTTTTTGGAGATGCAAATGAGTATCTGGTGTTCTTTTTCATAAAAGACTAATTTGGAGGACCATTGAAATATCCAATTTCAAGATCAGGAGTTTTCCATTCCTTGTTTATAAATCTAAGATGACGGAACATCCCCCACAATTTCTAATTGGGAGAATTCCACTATTTTCTCCTGTTTTAATAATGCTAATAACTGATTGTGTTTGAATGAAATGGATACAAGATTAAACCAACGGTATTAGAGGGTAATTCAGAGTAATCATTTATTAGAAGATATAGTCTTAGAAAACTGTTTTTGAATAATGAATATTTTCAATTCTATCGGGGTTATTATATGTGTATATTGGACAATATAATATATATAATAAAAAATTATAATTTTGGTAAATGCATATGGCCCCTAGCGGTCCAGCCAAATGTCTGAACTATCATACTAAAATATTGTATGGGAAAGCTCCATTTTATTTATCTCTTAATGGTATGTCATATTAAAGAGAATAAATTGAAACCATCCCTCATTAGTGAAGTAGAGACACCTATACATTATATTATCTACCATCCAAGGTCCAAGATCATTTTACATTCATAAACCCAAATTCATATAGGAATGTAGATATGGTGAATGGTTTTCTGTCAAAATTCTCAAATTCAACATCATTCATAACCTAAGATATAGTATTCTCCCTCCATATAATATCTTGGTTTATATGGGAGAAACAATATACCATTCTATTTACATACATTTCATAACATGACTCCTTTTGGGACATGTAGGATATATCTTATGTGTGGATTTGGAAGAGTAATTAAATATCTTAATAACCGCTTTCTATCTTTTCACATTCGTATGTGGATCCCCACACTATCCAATGTGATTAAGATTAATGTAGTGGCAACAATCATCAGAAGAGGTTTTATTGGATTGGGTATTGTGTTATTATATTATCTAGGTTACATTATCACAAATTGAATGATTTAATTATATTTTATTTTGTATCAACTAGGGGGAGAATCCTATTCATTATTCACTAGATTTATATTACCCTTGATAGAGGATGCAAAAATGTCATCATAGAATCTGTTTGTATTTTCAATAGTAATGCTATTAATGCATCATCGTGTGGTTTCATGTCTATTTTATTATTGGTTATGAAGGATAAATCCATTTTCAACACTACCATAAATTGGACCTATACCAATGGTTTATGAGAAACCATTGTAATAATTACCATAAGTAGACCATATAACAAGGGTTTTTCCAAAACCCATGGCAAAAAAACCATCATAAGAACCCATAACATTTGTTCTGAATAATATGTTGGTTTATCTCATAGTTATACCAATGGTTTTATAAAAATCCTTGGCATGTCATCAATAAAAACAATGTATACCCTTTTCATATACAGTAAAAATAGATTGTGATATATGAGTATATATTTACATATGTACACAAATATTTTTAACCCTTTTAATAACAATTAATTTGTTGGTATGATATGAGCACTAATGTGTTTTCAGGTCAACTGAGGTATTTGAGACTATTGGAAATTGAGGAAATAAAAATGGGGGAACTTTGGGATATGAGGGTCATATTTGTTTATGTGAAAAGTTATGGATTAGATATACCAAGTTATAAATTTTTTTATGTTATGTTGCAATAATCAAAGATGCTGGTGGATAAAAATTGATCAATTTTAAAAAATAATTGATACAAAATTATAAAGAAAAGAGTCATCTTGTTTGACAACATAGAGAAATGGATAGAGGCATTATGGATTTACTGTGTGAATTTCATTGGTTGATTTCCATTATTTAAATTTAATACAACCTAACATTTCTTAATATCCTTATGTATAACATTATTACTAATTTATGTAATAATCTCTAGAATATTTCTCCTTTTTTATCTAAATCATTTATCCATTTATTATAATGTATCATTTTTTAACTTACCTTTTTCATTTGGAAAATCCATGATTTTTTTATTATATTATTATAAATTCATATTTTTTTTGTCTTATCATTTATTTTTTTCAAAACATATCAACAATAATTTTTTAATCATGCATCATTTTATATATATAATAGATCGAGCATTTTTTGTGAATATAATATAAATTTTTATTTTTTTATATAATATTTTAGAGTTTATAATTATAAATATAAATTAATATAAAAATATATTTAAATCATTATTTAATATAAAAAATTAAAATTAAATTTTTATTTGAATGAAAAATATGAATTCATATTTTCATAGTATACAAATAATCTATATTTATAATTTAGAAATTTTATAAAAAACATAATATATCAAATATGTTTAAAACATATACAATGTTAATAATAATGATAAATTTTAGTAAAAAAGTTTTACCCTTAATTAATACTATATCAAAAATTATTTTTTACCTATATAATTAAATAAATCTAGTAAATTTAAAATATTCTATTAAACAATGTAGAACAGTATTTGTCTTTAGAATATTAACTTAAAACACTCAAAAATATGTATAATTAATTATAACTATTTTAATAAACTAATAATGAAATTAATTAAAAAAATATAATTTCAGTTATTATTTTTTAAGAAAATCATCTAAAACAACTAATTTGTTGATATGATATGAACCCTTAACATTATTTGGTTCAATTGAGGGATTTTAGGCTATTGTAAATTGTGGGAAAAAAAGGTGATCATAGATAGGTGAGGGTAATATTTTTTGATGTAAAATGTGATGGTTTAAATAAAAAGTGATTATATATTTTTATATGTAAATCTTCAATAATAAAAGTAACTAGGGGAATATAAATTTGATAAAGGTTAAATAAATAATTTATACAAAAATATTAAAAATATTCCGGTTCTTTAAATACCCAATGAATGGGATGGAGGTGTTCAGGATTGAGGATGGGCATTTTTCTGGTATATTGTCACGATGGTAGGTGGAATAAAACATCATAAATTTTAATAGCTTCATATTTAAATTTTTTATTAATCTATGTTCTAATTAATAAAATATTTCTCCTTTTTTATCTAAGTTATTACGATCAATTTTTTGGACAATCATGTTTCTTTTGATTTTTTATTGTACTATTTTATTTTGGGAAATACATGATTGTGTTTTTATTATATTAATATAAATTTATTTTTTTGTTTTATCATTTTGATTTATCAAAACATATCAACATTATTTTTTAAAAATTGGAGTTTTTTATACAAATAAATGTTTTAAATTTTTTTTATCCTTTATAAAAATGCATTTTTATATATAATATTTTAGTTTATATATATATATACTCGTTTTTTAAAATAAATAAATCAAATTTCATTTTTATATAAAACAAAAATATAATGTGATTTGTTTATTTTTATAATAATTATATATATCTATAATTTATCAATTTTATAAAACAAAAACGTAATATATATCATTTATTTCTGATATATATAATCTTTATAATAATAATAATTTTCATAAAAAATGTACACTTATTTTATGTTATAATAAAAAATCCACATTACAAAAAAACATTTAGTTATTTTAAAATAAAATTTTAAACAAAAAATTCATATTTTTCTTTTGAAAATTAATGTGAAAACTATAAATAATTGGTATAATTAATTATAGCTATTATTGTTATGTTATAAACAAATTAATAAATAAACATAATTTCATTTATTATATTTAATGAAAATCATCTTAAAAATATAATTATTTTATTTTATTAATAAAAAATCTATTTTTTAAGATAATTTTATAAAAATACTATGATAAAAATATCAAGGATGTTACAAAGACGACCCATGTTCATTAATGAGTTCAAAATATATTGAAACATAAAATGAAAAAATATAATGATAATAATAGGGTGGATAAATTATTGAGAAAGTAATAATAAAATTGTAATTAGTCGAAACTAGTATGTGGAGTTGTTGGGTCTATAAATATGCACACACGCGGTCAGTGGATTAGAAAAACCCATCCATTCGTTGGATTTATGTGTCTACGGAGTACAAGAGTTTTGGTTGAAGAATGGATGATGCATTGGTCGAGTGGGAAGAAGAAGTTCAGGTCCGTGGAGACGGTTCTATATGAGGTTTTCAAACCCTCGTTATGAGATACAACATGTTGTACCCCCATTACACATACACAAGTGCAGGTGCATCTTGTTTCCATCTTCCCCCATGGGTTTCCAGGATCTCTATCAGATGATCGGCCACGAAACCCCATCGATAACACCTACCAGACCAGATGGGGGGAAGATAGACATGAACATCACCACCATTTATCAGACAACATTCCAAGGTCCCATCAACAATGCCTACCATTCCAGAGAGGTAGATGATGGATATGACAATCACAACCCATTATCTAACAACATTCCATGACACCCCATCGATAAATCATACCACCATCACATCCCATTCTACCTTCATCGACCGCCCATCAACAACCCCTACAGGGATAGTCACCACAACAACCTTTCATGGCACCTAATCTAACTACCTACCATGGTCACCGCCCTCTGTCACCACCCTCTCTCATAAGGTCTTCCACTTCTCTCCGTCTTCAAAGCCTACTTGTTCCAGAACACACTTTTAGACGTTATATAATGATTCCCCAACGACAATACCCATCGTTCCTAGAGTTGGAATATGGATTTGATGATCCATTCTTCCATGTATATAATACCCAACACCACAAGAATCCCATAAGGACATAGGTGTTCAGAAACAACACTATTGTACACTACCATTCATTCAAAACTATTGAGGATGAATAACACCGATGCCTGAATTATAAAATTTCAAGTGAAGCTGTGAAATGATAGCTAGATTATTGGAAGAAACAGGGACCACTGTGACGACTCCCTCCATCCAAACATGCACAACCGGAAATCATATTTCAATTTCTCTGAAACTAATGTATTTTATTCCCATAGGCATTTAAAAATATTATGGTGTTTACTATGGTATATTTAACTATCATGTTATAATTCACTATCTTATGAATTTAATAAATATTGACAATTCTCATTTAATTTTATCAATCCATTAAATTTAAAATTTCACCCATTAGGAATTCCATATTTTTTATATTCATGTTACTCTATAGCATATTGGGAAATATTAAATGATAATTCTAAAAAAGCACTAATAAAAGGGTTCAATTTCACTATTATTTTATATAACACCTCTAAATGTCATACAATTATGAGCACTTTTTGATTATGGTTATTAAATGACAAATTGAATTAGATAATATATATACATATATACATTCTTATATGTTTATAAACAATATTTATATTTTAACAAGTATATATACAAAAATATATTTTTTTATAAATGTTATATTTAAAATTTAATAATATATGTATATGAATTGGTATATGTGTGTATGTATGAGTTTTTTTATGTACGTGTTGTATGTGTATTCATCTGTTGCGTTGTGTGTTGTGAGTGTGTTTATCTACATTTATTGTTTTTATGTGTCTCTATATATATTCTCACAGGAATGTATGTAATTGTATGTGTATGTGTACATGAATGTGTATGAATATATACATTAATATACATATGTGTGTGTGTGTGAGTATGTGAATGTGTTTGTATTTAAAATTTTGTATTGTATGTATACCTTTGTGCACATATGTATGTATTTAGTATGTTCATGTGTATGTGTTTTTGTATGTGTATTCTAATGTGTTTTTATTTGTTTTTGTATATGTATGAGTATGTGTAAGTATATACCTGTATATTTATGATTGTGTAAATGTATGTGTAAGAATAAATGACTTTATGTTTATGTATATGTTTATGTGCATGCGTATGTGTATATGTACATCTTAATGTTGTATGTGTGTATAGAGTCATATCTATAGATATGTATGAATGTTCATGCACATGTTTGAAATTGAATGTATGTGTCAATATATGTGATAATTCATGTGTATGTGTATGCATTTACATTTGTATGTGTATGCACATGAGTATGTGTATTAGTAGTTTTTTGTGTATTTTTATTTTTTATTTTTTTATGTGTGTGTATATATATATATATGAGTTTTTATAGATATATATGAATGTTAATGCATGGGTATGTATCTTTATGTATGTGTATGTGTACATACATGTATGTTTATGATTTTATGCCTATGACTATGTGTATGTGTATGTTCATGTGTTTTACAATATTTCTAGATTTATATTATGTATGCATGTACACATGTATGTCTACTCATATGTATGTGTGTACATATTTTAATGTTGATTGATTTACTGTCATTTATTCGTTTTTAATATTTCATTATTTTTAGTGTTTTCAATATTTTATTCATATTTATTATATAATCATTTTACATTATTGTAATAAAATCAATATTGATTGTGATTTATATATGTTTAAATATGTATATATTTAATTAAATAGTACCAATTTAATAATTAATAAAAAATAAAAATTTTAATAACATACTATTTTTTCTATATACAATTAATACAATGCGTACATCAATAATTAATAGTAATAATTATATTTATATATAAATTGTTATTCTTTTTTTGTTCAATTCATGTAAATAATGTTTTGATTAAATAATATTAATTTTTTAGTATATTTCATTTAATTTATTCTTTTTTAATATTATTTCATTATTTTTATTCGATATTTAGTAATTTAAATAATATTTTGATTTTAATGATTTTATTAACGTAAGGCATATTAATTTAATATCATCAATATTTTTAATAGGTTAATAATTTATATGAATATAATTTATTAATTTTTAGTTGTTAATTTTTTATATTTTTAATTTGATTGAAAAACATATAATTTATTCCTATATGACTATCCCTAACCTACAACATATTTCACAGAAATTGAACCCCCAACGTACGCCATGACTAATATGATTTAGGTTTTTATTTAAAAAAATGAAAATTATCGGGATGTGCTTCACAATGATTGGTAATGACAGATTGGGTCTTTGAACATCGTTCATTGCAGTCTCGATAGTACATGCCATCGAGATACATTGAAAGTAGGATGGCGGTGTCGGCACTAGGTTGCCTTTGGGTCTTGAGCGGTAGGTTTGATGGTAGATGGTGAAGGCATGGGATGGAATGATTGTGGACGTAGGATGGGTGAAAACTCTTCATTTCTAATGTTGGGGGTGTACCTTCACAGTGGTCAAAAGAGTGACTATAGAGGAACCCACCACTTATGATGGCCTCACGCAGTAGTGATGATGGCATTGTAGGGGTCATGTGATTGACTTGGATGCTAGGTCGATGTTTATGTGAAGCATGGAGATCTGATGTGATGGAAGGACTTTTTGACCAATGATTTGGGTCGGCAAACAAGTGATTTGATGTTGAGGGTGGTGGTCCGATAGTCATCTATGACAATACTTGATGATGT
This sequence comes from Viscum album, assembly GCA_963277665.1. Taxonomy (NCBI): domain Eukaryota; kingdom Viridiplantae; phylum Streptophyta; class Magnoliopsida; order Santalales; family Viscaceae; genus Viscum; species Viscum album. The sequence continues at coordinate 6,927,971 of OY728121.1, read as the reverse complement.
TCAATGGGATAATGGAAGTGTAAGGACCAGTCAGGGCCTATACATTACTGGATTTTTGGGGGGTAGAATTGGTTGTTTTAATTCTTATAGAGGTGAACTATAATGAATGGTCCTACAGCTACGGTGGTCGACACATATGTTTTAAGAGACTTAGGGGAAATATCAATAAAAAAGGAATTCGATGTGCATTTGATTATAGGTGGGTTATCCCTTGGGGGGAGGGGGGGCTATGGCATGCCCATTGGCCGGTGTGTGTGTTGTTTGTGAGTGTTTTTTTATTTGTATCCATTTGTACCTTATATATATATATTATCTATTTATTCATTTTTATTCATTTTATGTGTGTTTTTCTTTTTTCTAGTGTGAAAGTAATGGCTCTTAATATTCGGGTAGAGGAAGATCTATTACATACCCAGTAGGCCAATGGCTATGTGGCCCAATATATTTTCTAGAGGCTCGATGTAGCATCATTCCTAAATCATCCACTCTGGATATCCATTCCTAAGTCCTGCATTCATCACCGCCTACCCGCATCATTCCCACATCAACTCTTGACTATGTCACTTTACGCAATGTAAATCCCCGAACGAGAATGCTAGGAATTGATCCCAGGTTATTATGTGTATTTAATTTCTGTAATTTATCTTTAGTATTCGGTTAATAATGTTTTAAACTTATTTGATTATATTGAATAATTTTTAGAATGACTTCATTTAATATTAATTATTCAGTTTTAATTTTTTCAATTTCCAATGTTTTTTTAATTTATTCATTATTTAGTATTTATTTATAAAAAATTATTTACTACATCTTAAATTTTAAAAAAAAATATTTATAAATTTAATATTTATTCAATTTCATTTATTCTAGTGTAATGCCTTTAAAATCTGTGGAATTCCTGTAGTTTATTTTTTTAAATGATGTTTTTAAAGGGTCATTATATTTTTGTATGTATTTACAAATAATTCAATTAATTGTTGAAAATTAAATAATTATTTACTATTATTTGATAATCATAAATTATTCTTAATTTATTTGATTAATACTAATTCATTTTAATTTATTAATTTATAATACGTTTTAATTGTTTGAAATTGATAAAATTAATTTCTTTAAATACGATTTTTAATATTTTCATCACATTTTGTCTAATAGTTTGAAATATATGTAATTATTTAAATGAAATAATTTTTTGTAGATATTTACTTGGATATAATATTTTTTCAATGTTTTCATCGTAATTTTAATATATATTAACTTTTATTTTCTTTTAAATTAATATAAATAATTAATAAAACATAACCACTCTTTTTAATATTTTTGGAGACTATATATTTTTAATTATTATATTTCACTCATTATTTATAATCATGCAATTATGATTATATATTCATTAATAAGGTTATTTATTTTTAATATTTTCTGAATTTTTCATTTTTAATATATATTCCTTTAATATTTCTTGTTTTATTTAAAATATTTTTTATTAGCTATTAAATGATAATTATCTCAAAAAACCTATACATTTATATATGAAATAATATATTTGTGTGGATAAATAAATATATTATCTCCATGAATTTTAGAACTGATAAGGAATTGTTTTACCAATGTAAAATGTAGCCCTTATAAAAGTGATCTTTTTAGCGGTAATAAATTTTATATTAATAGAACACATATTTATGAAAAAAAATTGGAAACAAATATAAATGATTCATTGTGTTATAAATTCAAAACTATTGGAACATGTTTCTTTCCCCCATTCATTCTCTCTGGTGGATTTCAACCGCTTTCTCCACCACTTTTATAGCTTCTTGGATGAATAAAACCTCTCAAAACCAATGTTATGTGGGTTAACCTCTTGAAAATGATTTTACATGTTATTTATTATGCATCACCAAATAAATTGACCTTAGTGAGCAGTTTAGGCTTATGAAATTCTTTTCTCCATTAGTCATACTTGGTTTATAAATTTTATTTTTTATACAACCATTTGGTAAAATGATTTACAGATCCATGAGTAGTGTTGAATGTTCTCTTAATCAAGCATGGCTGAATAACTTTTGTGCTATAATAAAGACTAATCAATAATAACTTAATCTATGAAATTATATTAGTACTTCAAAATAACATACATTCAACTACAATTAATACTTTCTAATCAATTATATATTTTTTAAAAGGAAAATTCCAAAATTATAGTTCCATACATAATTAATTAAACAATAATTGAATTATAATATTATTATTTGAATAATGGGACATCAAGAAACATTATTTAGTGTCATACATGATCAATATCAATGTCACCCTCCCTCAGTGATTCATTCATACCCGAGTGTTCAAGTGGGGCGGGGATTCCCATTACCATTGTGCCTTGATGGATATTGTTTTTTCTAAGTTAATTTCCTTGGAATCAAAAGACAACATATTTCATGGGGGATGTTTTATACAAGAAATCAACCTATTTCCTATATCTTCTTTTCCAATTGTTGATTTTTTTATCAATGTACACCATTTTGAAATTCATATAATTTTTACTGTTTATCCTAATATATGAGAAAGAATCCATACTATTGGTTAATTATTCAAAATCAGACATTTCCATCAGCTCGAGTGAAATCAGGTTTATGAAGGAATTTATTTTATGGCCCTCAGTTATTCATGTTATTGATAAACTCAATAAATATATTTGGAAGCCAATAAATTTTTTTTCAAACAACAGAGTGGTTTTCTGGAGAATCATGGACATGTTAGACAAAAAATTCATAAATTTAATTTCAAGAGGGTCTCTAATATAGGGAAAGAAGAACTAATAATATATGAAACTCAATTGATTACAAGTTATATTATTTGTTTATTTATGCTACCTGGATTATTGGTTGACCAAATTCACTATCACATTGACATGTTCTTGTGGGGTATAAAATATGAAAAATTGGACATCGGATGGTATGGGATATCAATAGATTCACATGATCATGATTGATCATTTAGAAAAGAACGGATTGCACTTGATTTGTAAACATGGTTCCCAATGCACTCAGATCATTGAATCCAAATATTACCCTCAAAATACTATTTCGAGGTAACATTTAGCCCCCAACATATCTTTTTGTAGATATTACTCTGGTGATAGATTGTTGATCTTCAAAAGAGACTAATTTAGAGGATCGGAGACAGAGCCAAGTTCTTGATCTAGAGGGTCAAATGTCTTGTTTATAAATCTTGGATGATTTCCACATCCCTCGTGGGTTCTGATTGGGAGAATGAAACTATTTTATCATGTTTTAAAGATGCTAATAAAAATGGATTTTTGATAAACTGGATGCATGGATCATAAAAATGGAATAGATGGAATTATGTGTATTCCATGGATTGAATTTCTAGTCCAGAAAAACAATGTTCAAGTAATGAATTCATGGGATTCTATTTTGGAAATTTAAGTGTACATTGGCCAAAAAAATGCAGATAAAAGTCAATGAAGATTTTTATAAATGCATATGGCTCATAATAGTAGAAGATGAGGTTTAAACATTATTATTTACAAATTTCATGGGAATAATCCATTTAATGTAGCTTCTAATGGTATGGCATAATAATGATGAAAATTTGACACCAATAATCATTAGTTAAGTTGAAACTCATATACATGCTATGTTTGACCATTAATGGTCCATGATCATCTAACATGAATAGAATGATATTTGGATGTGGAATGAGATTCAGAATAATAACCCCTTCCCATATTCTAACATATGTATGTATAGCCTTACAAAATCCATTCTGTTTAAGATTAATGTGTATTAAAAAATCATCAAAATAGGTTCTATTGGATTGGTTCCAATTGTATGTGATCATCTATGATACCTAATCCCTAGTTGAAAGACTAGCATCCATTATTTTTGGAATCCACCTGTCAGTGAATCTTATGAATTATTCACATGATTGATGTTCTCCATTGAGAGAGGACGGTGAAATATCATCCTGGAATGAGACAATATTTTAATATTCAATGATATTAATGCAGAATATTGTGATCTCCTGTCCGTCGACTTATTTCTTGTGAAGGCTCAAACCATATTAAACTCTTCATGAAATTGGAACTATACAAATTTTGTTTTCTAACCGTTGGAATTGGTACCAGAAGATGACCATTTAACAACAGTTTGACCAAAAACATTGTTATCAAAACCATCATATGACCCTATTCAATTCATTTTGAAAGAAAAATTGTTATAATAAGTTAGATATAACCAATGTTTTTATAATAATTGTTTGGATGTATTCAATATAATGCAATTATACCAATGGTTTTTCCAAAACTGTTGGTATATGTGAAGGACATGCCAATAGGTTGTCTTAAAACGTCGATATAGCATACATTAAAAGAATCTATACTAATGGATTTTTCAAAACCATTCATAAAGGTACCAAAATTATAAATACATATATCAATGGTTTGGAAAACAATTATTATAGGTCAATACTAATGGTTTTCAAAATATTTGTTGATGGTCTTCATATTTATAATGAATTCTTTTTTCAAATAATAATGGGTACATAATAGAATAAAAATAAAAATACATTATTATCAAAAACAATTTCTGAAATACAATTTTGATTTGTGGTTTGGTGTTTGAAATATAATGATTTTATTTATGAATATAAATAATTTTTTTGATAAATTTTTTGTCACTCACTAAAAACCTATCACAGAAGTTCACATTGCCATTATTCATTTGGACATTGATCCTTCAATCATTCATGATGTTTTTTGAATCAATTCCTCATCAATTTTATGCACAATGTGACTAGTCTTACTCAACAGTCTGTATACAAAAATCATAGGGCATCCATCTAGTAATGGATATCTCAAAATCAATGATCACACCAAATTTCATCATTTAATTTTTCAATGGTACTATAATGTTCAAATATTATCTCTCATCTACCAATGAAAATTTATCAAACACCTACTAATGGATTCATTTTTCAATATAAATAAAAAGAATTCAACAAGGGATATACATCCATATTTCATCATTATGAATGTGTTTTTTGATTCAAAATGAAAATCAAGTTATAAAACCTCAAATTATTAACTATTATAAATATAGAAAGATATGTGTTAAATGGAAAATAGCTTTTGTAATGGGATGATGTCATATAATCAATAACTACATGATAGTTTTGAATAAATCCCACAATTATTCCAGGAATATAAAAAAAATGGTTGAACCTGATTTGTAAATTGGTTTCCCTATGCACTCAGATCATTGAATCCAAATATTACACTCATACGACTTTTGCAAGGTAACCTTTAGCCCCCACCATTTCATTTTTTAGGGATGCCTCTAGGGATCAAGTGTTCTACATCAAAATAGACTAATTTTGATGATTGAGGACATATCGAAATTCATGATATGGAGGGTCCAATTGCTAGTTTGTAAATCTGGGATGATGTTGACATCCCTTGCGGTTTTTGATTTGGAGGATTCCACTATTTTCTCTTGTTTTATAGATGCAAATAAAAAGTGGTTTTTTGATAAAGTGGATGAATGTTTCATAAAAATGGATTAGATGGTTATTATGAGTATTCCATGGATAGAATTTTTATACTAGATAAACAATGTTCGAATAATGAATTAATGGTATTCTATTTTGGATATTTTAGTTGTGCAATAGCCCAAAAAATACAGATAATAGTCAATGATATTTCTATAAATTAATATGGCCCCTTGTAGCCTCGGCCATGATAATTTGAGACCCATCATAATTAGTGAAGTAGAAAATAATATACATGAAATGTTCAACCATTAAGGGTCCATGATCATCTAACATGGAATATATGATTTTTGTAAATGTATTGAGATTCATCATAATAACCCATTACCATCATCTAACATATGAAAGTGGAGACCCACACTACCCATTGTTTTTACGATTAATGTGGATGCATCTATCATCGAAATAAGTTCAATTGGATTGGTTCCTATAGTATCTGATCATCTGGGATTCCTAGTAACATATTTAAAGGCTTCCATCCTTTTTGTCAAATCCACTAGTAATTTAATCTTTTTTATTAATCACTTGATTGATGTTCTCCACTGAAAGTGGATGGAAAAATGTCATCCCAGAATCAGACTATATTTTAACAATCAATGGTATTAATTTATAATAGTGTGTTATCTTGTCCGTTGACTTATTGTCTGTGAAAGTTTATACCATTTTCAACTCTTCAATAAATTGGAACTATACTGTCATTTTTGAGAAATCATTTGTATAGGTACCATAAGATGACCCTATAAAGACGATTTGACCATAACCATTGGTATCAAAACCATTATATGAAACTATTCCATTCATTTTTATTTTTTTGAATAAGTCAGATATATACCAATGTTTTTATAAAAAATATTGGAATGTATTACATATAATTCCATTATACAAATATTTTTTTCAAATCATTTTGTATATGTGATTGATATTCCAATTGTTTGGAATAAACCATCGAAATAGAATACTTTTAACGAAGTTATACTAATGGTTTTCCAAAATCGTTCATAACGGTACAAAAAATCTAAATACATATACAATGGTTTGGGAAACCATTGGTATATGTCTTTACTAATGTGTTTCAAAATAGTTTTTAATGGTCTCCATATTTCTAATGAATTATTTTTTCAAATAAAAGTTGGTACCTATTAGAATAAAAATAAAAATAAAAATAAATTTTTATCAAAATAATTTTCATAATAAAAATGTATCTTTGTGGCTATGTGTTTGAAATTTAATGTGTTGATTTCAGATTATAAATGAAATTTTAGTTGAAAATTGTTTCCACTCATTAAAAAAAATTTCCACGTGCTCATATTGCCGTTATTCATTAGGTCATTGATCGTCCATTAATTTTTTATGTTTGATAAATAAATTTATCATCAATTTGATTCATAGAATCACATGTTTTACTCAATGGTCTGCATACAAAAATCATAGTCCATCCCTCTAGTAATGGATAACTCAAAATCTATGATCACACCAAATTTCATCATTTTATTTTTCAGTTGAACTATAATGTTCAAATATTATATCTCGTCTACCAATGAAAATCAATCAAACACATAATAAAAGTTTCACCATTCAAGATAAATAATAAACATTCAACAAGGGATATATATCCATATTACATCTTTAGTAATGTGTTTTTTGAATCAAAATGAAAACCAAGTTATAGAACTCCAAATTATTAATTAATATAAATATTAAAAGAAATGTGTTAAATAGAAAAAGGTTTTTGTATAGTGATAATTTCATATATTCAATAACTACATGAGGGTTTTGAATAAATCCCGCAATAATTCCAAGAAACATGTTTTTATTTTCATTAGAATACATTTATATTTTATATTAATTATTATCAATGAAAATCACATCACTAATTTTGATTCTAGTGATCCATCCCTAATCATTCAACTAAAAGCATTATGGAATATGTAACCCTAGGAAGATCTCATCAAAAATTATTTTTAAGTTTATAAATGTCCTTTCATGTTGTCATGTAATAGGAGGATTCAATTTTCATTAATGTTTCTGAAACATAAAAAATTTCTTATATACATTCATAGCTCACATGAATATCATGTAGCTCCTTATTTTACAAGGGCTATAATATTATAAACCCTCGCGTCAATAAATGGAATTTCAACGTGAATATATCTATCTTTAAAAAATTCCCCCAATTGTGAGGAACACAATTTTTTTAATATAGAGTATTTCCATATGGATTTTGTTCAAAGAATCCTTCAACCAATTACCCTCCTTTACACATGATAGAAAAATGTCATGATTCATGATATATATTTTCATATAAATAAATCCTAGAAGAAAATATGCATTTATTTTCATAATTTATAAAAAAAATTTATCAATTTCAACATCTTGGAGATGAATAATGGGAATATCTAAATCCCCAACATGAATTTTAATGGAATATAACATATCTCTACCAAACCATTCCTTCCTCCAACATTATCAGGGAGTTATTATTCTACTATATTTTCCATGTATCCCCAATTATCCTAGGGATATAATTAACAAAATTATTCACTTTTTCTAAATGTTCCAGTAATAAAAAAAATCCTTCTAATATATTGATATATTTGAACTTCCTCTAAAATAATTTTCTACAAAAACTGCTAATCTCATATTAATTTATAATTACCTTCATGTTTGAAAGATAATAAATAGTGATTATATAAAAGACGGTTTCAAGTCATTATTTAGTATGTCATGAATAATTGAATTGGTATACATGAAGATATTATAATAAAAAACTCTCACCATGATTGTGAACTAGTTCATGATCTCCATAATTTATGATGAAAATGAAATCTCTTTCTGTGTTGTTAGGGATAAAAAATGTATTGATACATATAAAAATTTATTTTTACAGTCAATCATTTGTGAGATAATTAATGGGTATTAATATAAATGAATATAAATCCCCTTTATACAGCATAACATCATTTTTTATGAAAAATAAACTTATCAAATTTATATTCACATATAATAACAACATTATATTTCCTATGATAATGTTCTGGGACATTTGAACTTAAATTCACTATAAGGATGATTAGAATCACTAGATAATCATTTTTAGTCAAACTACAATAGTGGTTAGAACTTTTAATGCAATTTTAAATCCTCTCGGTACATGAAAATTAATCTTCTATTCAATTAAAAAAACCATAAAATTACATTGTTTCAAACAAGGATTATAATATTTTATTAACATGTTTCAAATTTAATATATATATATATATAATTATTGGTAAATTGTATTAGGATATTCTAATTATCTGGAATCAATAGACATACTTTAGAAAGATTATTTTAAATCATAGGATCCATCTATGACATGCTTGGAATGTGATATTATGCTTAGAATATGGATTTATTCTTATCACTAACAATATAAAAATCTATATAAGAAAATATTTTGATTTGATAAAGTATAAACAAGTAGCAATGTGAAATGTGTAACAATATATTGTCTCAATATCAATGATTTGAATGCATCGATTAATGTTCTGTAATTCATATAATGTAATCCATTGTTCTTGATATTATAAAATAGAATAGTTTCTCATAATGGTTCCTAATGAAAAATTACATTTTTGATAATGTGAAAATATTACACATTTATTTTGGAAGACATAAATAGAGACTATGTGGTGATGATCTTCTTTGAATGTACCCTTAAAATAGAAAATAATGTGATTTTGACCACTCCCCTAGCACAATTATATTTTAACATTTATTTTGATGATTAATGGGAATCATTTAAGACTACATGATATATATTCATTATCTTCCATATTTATCAATCATATATCCTCTTAAGACTTGTACATTGGTAGATTCATGTTGAGATATTATGAAAATATACACTCCTATAAGAATTGTTCATGCATATGTGTCATTGGATATTTTTATTTTTCTGTTAATGTAATGGTCCTTAGTCTTTCTAATTTCTATTAATGTCCATCATGACTCATGCTCTTTAATTAATTTCATAAAAAATGACGATACCGTTTTTGGAGAAGTTTGACACAATATGATTTCCATGATTGTTGTGTTATTAATTAACATGTTGATGAAGGTTCCTAAGATGAGGTATCATTTCATAAGATATAATTTATGTTAACAGTAAATTTAACATGAATAGTATCCTATAGTGTTTTTGGAATTTTTATGTCAATAATTGTTGGATTTTTTTAGTCATGACATTTAAATCATTTAATATTTTTTAGCGATGCATCTCATATGAAAAAACCAATATTTTTATTCACTCACTACGTTCTTCTGCTGTTTCTGAATACTTTAGAAATCTCCTCAGAACCAATATATGTCATCCAACGAATATGAGACACTCAGACATTCTTTCCTTCCAACCGACAACTCCTAACCCCAAACCTATATTATAATATTGTATCTTGTTCAATATTTGATACATCATCCATTTTTGTGTACAAATTTCATATCATCCATCAATCCTATGAATTTTCTAGAGTAATAAAAAATGTTGTCACATATCGTAATATTCCCCTCAACATCATAAGAATCATCACACACTCCCACCATCTTAATATCAGGGTTTAGTTTAAAATCGACGAAAATATTTTCAATTTGGATTTTGGTTTGGTGTTTGAATTAGATTTTTTGTTTTTTATGGTTTAGAACATTGTGAAGGTTTCCAAATAAACATTACAAATAGAAATAATAAATACACAAAAAAAGAATTTTTGAAAAAAATACAGAATTGATATATAATATATTAATTTCATTATAAAATATGTATATATAAAAAAATTATATCATATAATAACATATGCTTTTTATAATGTAACTATATAGTCAATATGTATAACTAAAAATGTATCACGTATTTAATAAATTTTTTCTAATATATTAATATATATATATATATGATATAGATATATTATACCATAATTATAATGATTATAATTTAGAATATTTTTTTAATAATATTGAAATATAATATATTATAAACTAATTATATATATTGAATTCTATTAGGGTGAATTTGATAAAATGTATATCTAAAATTAATTACACATTTTATTTTATTATTTTATTCATTTAAAATTTTTATTTTCACAATACAAAATAAATTTGTATTTTAATGAAGAACAAAATACATTGTATATATATATATTCTTAATAAATATTATTTTTCATTTAATAATTTAATTTGATGTAAAATAATTTTTCATCTCATTATAAAAAAATGTATTCAAAATTTTATGAAACATATGTGATATATAATGTATTATGATTATATTTAAAGTAACATTAATCACATAGTAAATTTCAAATAATTTGTGATGTATTTTATATATAATAAAAAACCAAGAAGTCAAGGTATGTTTTATATATCGCACAGTGATATGATTTTCTCATGGATTTTTTATTGTTATATGCAAAAAAAGATGAATTTATAATGTAATTAAAAAGGGACCATGTTTCATAATGTGCTCAGAACTCATTGAAACATAAAGAAATATATTAAATTAATGGAAATAATGTGGAGGAGGAATAATAGTAAAACTAATGAAATCATTGGAATTAGTCGTATGTGGACTCATTAGATTTATATGTACCCAAACACTGGATATGGTATACTAGATTCAATCCTTTCTATTAATTTTTTGGTTACGATGAACCATAGATTAATTTGAAAATGAAAGATGCATTGGAAAGTACGAATATGAATTTATTATCCCTGAATAATGTTATATATGAGTTTTTCAAACACCCCTTCTATTATACATCATGTAGTGTCACCATTCCATAGACGTTGTCTTAGATGTAGCATGTTTCCCTCTTTCAACATGAGTTAACCAACCTCTCTCAGACCAAAATCCACCACTTCCCATTGAAAATTTCAACTAGTCAAAATGGGGGGAAGAAGGATATGGTTGTCACAACCCATTATCAGACAACCTTCCATTGATCCCAATCAAAAACAAATAGCATGCCATATATGGGGAATACTGATATTCCTAGCATCGATTGTTCTCAAATGTCATATCATGACACTCCATCGACATTTCCTACCTCCACCATGACATATTCTACTTACAAAATCACCACATGAACAATGAATAACAAGACAGTCACCACTGTGACCTATCATAGTACCCAATACACAATGCCTTATAGGCTAGAAGGGGGGAATATGAATATGGAAATCAATATCCATTAAAAGAAAAACCTCCACGATTTCCCATCGATCACAAAAACAACCGCCACCACCCTTTTTCAGATGACATTCCAGGACACCACTTTTAAAAATCCTACAACTATCACCACACTCCATCACCATATAATATAAGATTATCTAAAATGATGCCCCATCGACAACACATACCACTTTCAATGTAGATTATCAAATGATATACCCTAGTGTCCCATTGAAAATGACTACCATGACAGATGGGTGAAGATGTATTTGATGATCCCTTCCCCCAAGTGTTTAATTCCCCCGCACAAGAAGAAAAACATTAGGATGGAGGTGTTTGGAAGAGATACTCTCAACCACTACCTATTATTCACCACAACTAAGGAAAAAACAAACCGACATCATTAGAATAAAATTATGATTCTGAAAGTGAAATGACTTCTAATGTATCAATAATCATGAAACAAGGAAAATGATCCCTCTCTCCCTACACACAATGCTAGAAAACAGATTTCATTTTTTGGGTTATCAAACATGAACAACCGACTATAGAAATTCATATATTTTTTCCATAGGGATAAAAAATATGTTATTTTAATGTTGTGTATTTATCTATAAACTTGTAAATCATTGAATTATTATTATAATATTAGTTGATAATTATAATTTAATTTTATCAAGACATTAAATTTAAATTTTCAACAAATTACAATTCTCTATTTTTTATATTCATGTTACACTATTTACTGTCTTGCTGAATTCAATGTATGTAATAAAAACCACTAAAAAAGGTTCCCGTTTTTCTATTATTTTTTCTAACATTGAAAAAATTCATTCCATTATGATCATTTTTTGTTTAGCGTTTCTAAATGAGATATTTAAGAAGTTATATATATATATATATATATATATATTCTAATATATTTTTAAATAATATTTATATATCAACAGGTATAAATATGTAAATTGAATATTTAAAAATAGTATATATAATATTTAATAAAAAATTAAGCATATTTTCTTAATTTTATATTTAATAAATAATGAAATCTATATTAGTCAAGGAAAATGTATAATATAATATTTTTATACATTAATAGAAAAATAATAATATAATTAATATAAATATGATTGATCAACATTTTATTGAAACAATTATATGATATATAAATGCATTTAATTATTTTATTATTTGAATCATATTTGATTTTTTATATTTATTTTCATTTTAAATAATTAAATAGTATATGTATATGAATTTGTATATGTGTGTCAGTATGTGTTTATTTATGTTAGTGTTATTTATGTATGGAACCGTTGTATTGTGATGTGTTGTGTGTGTGCATGTGTTTAAGTACGTTTACAGTCTGCATGTCAGAGTGTGTATACGTTCCCAGGAATATATGAAATTGTATGTCCATGTTATGAATATGTGTACATGTTCTTGTATACGTATGATTAAATTCATATATATATATATGTGTGTGTGTGTGTGTTTGTGTTTGTGTGTGTGTGTGTTAATATGTATATGTATGTATTTATAAATTTTTATTGTATGTATATGTATGTGAACATATATATGTATGTCCGTATGTGCATGTGTATGTGTTTTTGTACATACTTGAGATTGTGTTTGTATCTGTATGTGTATATGTATGAGTACATGTTATTGTATATCTGTAAGTTTATGCATGTGTACATGATTGTATATGTGAATGTACATCTTCATGTTATTGTTCATTTGTATGATCATGCATATGTGTATATCTGTTTTTTAATATTGTAAGTCTCTGTATAGTCATATGTATAGATGTGTATGTATGCACATGGACATGGATGTAATTATATAGTTGTGTATGTATATGAAAATTCATGTTTATGTGTATCCAAATACATTTGTATGTGTATGTACATGTGTATGTGTATGAGTATGAGTATTTTTATATGTATTTTTTTGTTGTCTATGTTTTTATATATGTGTGTGTGTGTGTAAATATGTATGCATGTGCATGCATTCATATGTAATTTTATGTATGTGTATGTTTGTATGCCTATGCACAAGTGTAAAAAATGTGTATGTGTTTTCTGTATGTGTATTATGTATATTGTGTATGTATATGTGTACATGTATTTTTTCTTATTAATTTAATAACATTTATTTATTTTTAATGTCTCTCTATTTGTAAGAAAGCCCCACCCCAACCTGCCTAGCCTGACCACCTGGAAAAAACATCACCCCCACTCCCCCTCCCCATTGGATAGAAACCCCTACCCCAACCCCACCCCCAGCAAATCTCATTCACCTAGACACCCCCCAACTCCCAACCCCCCAGGACACCCCCATGCACCTAGACAACCCCACCCCACTACCACAAGGACAACCCCAACTCCAACTCCAATGCCCACACACATGCACATCCCCCCAACTGATTCCCCCCCAATTCCAAACCCCCACTCCCTTGGACATACCTCCTCCCAGACCCCCCCCCCCAGACAACCACCCACCCCCACCACTGGACTGCCCCCCCTGACTCCCGCCTCATACAACCCCACATCTACCTACACAACCCCTCCACTTGGACATCTCCCTGGACAACCCCCCTCCTGGATATCCCACCCCCCAAAACACACCCTGGAAAGCCCCCTGGACATCCCACCCACTCCCCCCAGACAACCACCCACAACCCACCCCCTAGACGACCCCACCAAACTCTACCTGGATAGCCCCACCCCCACATTCATTTCCCCTCCAACTTTACACCCCTCACCCCAACTCCCAACACCAATTTTGAAATCCCCTCCACCCCCACCCTCACCTGCACTACCCCTCCACCAAGACAACCCCACCGGACAACATCCCGTCCTTGAAAACCATACCCCCGATAAACTCCAATGAGACAACCCCTATATAGAACCGCCCAACAGCAGCCCGTCCCACTCCCAACCCCACTATGGGAACCCCCAACCTATACAACCCCTCTACCTAGACATCCCCCCCTTAGCCCCACTCCCAACCCCCTAGATGACCCCCCTCCCAAACTGCCCACCTCCCTAAACTCCCCCCACCAAAATCCCCTAGAGAGCTCCACCCCACCCAAAGCGACACCCACTCCCAACCCTAATTTGGACATCCTCACCCCCACCCCTACACCCCCCCACTCGCAACCACCCATGGAACACCCCCCCTTTAAGACATCCCACCCTCCTAAATTCCAACCGAACTACCCCTGGAAAAACAACCACACCCCATCCCACACCCCTACCCCTACCCCTCGGAATACCCCCCTCTCGGGCATCCCACTCCCTAAACACTTCACATTAAAAGAACCATCTAAACATAAGTCTTTTTTTACATAATTTTATTTCTATTTTGTTAAGTATCTGATTTTTAAAATCAATTTACAACTAATTATTCAATCTCAAATTATGTTATTAACAACTTGAAAAGTTATATTTCTTTAAAAGATCCAATTTATCTTTATGACACATAGTGTGGTACCATTACTAGTGTTTTAATTGACTACAAGAATGTTAGAGGAACATGTGGAACATCCACATCATCCATATGAGCCATTTACATCTCAGGGTCAAGTTATGTTTGAATATAGATTTACTTATTTATTATGTAATTTCTATATATACATATATATATGAACAAATATCATAATATTTATAATATTTTTTTCTATAGGATAATACTTGACCGCTTCTTACTCTCGTAAGAGAGGCCTTGGTGATGGAATATAATCATGGAATTCTGACATGACCATTAATGTTTCATTTGATGAGAGATTTCATCCTATGGGACTGACTACCCAAAAATTTATCCATCATCTGGTCATTTCATATGTGACCCACATCGATTTCCGTTGACCACAAATTTCTGGGCTTCTATCCCACGTGACACATTTGTTTGGATTTGTAGGGATGTTCATGTACGAAGACCATTTTAGTTTCGTTCTGATGTTTTAAGAATATTAAAATGTGTGATTTTTTTTCATAAATAGATTAATCTGAACATGTTACCTGATGAGTTTTCAATGGTGTTTCTGGGGAAATGTCGTAATATGTGTAATAATTTGAAAGGAAAAATCATAAGAGAGCATTGGGATAAAAATTTGGGTGTTGGTAACAATATGAAAAATGTTTCAAGAAGTATTCTTCCATATTTGTGGCACAACATAGTTGCATATTGGTCAACTAAGGCCTTTATTGGTAGTATATAATATTTGGTATATATAATTTCGTGAATTTTTGACTTTAATGTTTTCTTAATTTGAATTAATAGAATTTTGGATGTATTCGCACGACGTTATGATAATAAAGGGTTATAGGGACCACCTCGCAGGCTAGGGACTCATCACATGTATCATATCTGACATGATGTATTTATTTTTTTTATAATTTATTATTTAAAAAGGATTTGTGTTATATATTTTTTTACTATTGGTATACTGTTACGAGAACATGGAGCACCGACTAATAAAATGTCGGTGTTGATGAGAACATGTGATTGAAATGTTCCTAATGATGCAGATCAAATAGTTTGTTCTTGAACTTATTTCCAATACAAACATGTATCTATATATAAACATATATATTTATATATCTTTAAATATTTTACAAGATCAATTCGTAGCAGAGTTAGAACAGCTTCCAGAGGACCAGCGAAAGCTTCCCATGAAAAGGGATGAGACATTCCATCGCATTATTGGTCAAGATGGGTATGGATATAGTTTGACCTGTGTAACATGGATTCCTTATTTTTGAGTATATTGGACTGAGGATTTTGGTCCAATTATTTCCTGGATGACAAAATAGATGTCAAATTTCGAGGCATAGCTGCACACATCTTATGAGGTAAAGGAAAAATTGATCACTCTAGTTAAAACACTATGAGAATATATGTGTCCAGTTGATGGTGTATGGGATCATATGAACCATTTTTATATTAAATATATTTATTTACTTTCAATTATTTTCAGTATTAAAATCTATTTATTTATTATTTTTTGTCAGCCCCTGGCACAACAAATGAAGGTAGTAGGCATTACCATGAATGATGTATCAAATTCATGAGGTGAGTTTCATTTATATTTTATGTTGAATTAATTTTAAATATTGATTTAGATGTTAAATGTATAAATGAATGAGATTAGATCAATTATTGTTTTTAAAAACTCCAATGGTTTTTAATTTTATGTGTATAATTAGTAATTGGATACGTTATTATGATAGATAATTTCATTGAATACCCATTAGAGGATTGGAATTAGGCTAAGTGGCCCAATGGCCCAATGAACCATTTTCTCAGTGACCCAATGGCCCATTTTTCCAACGTCCCAATGGCCTATAAGCCTAAGGGCCGAATTGACTACTGGCATACTGGCCTAATGGTTGAATTGCCTAAGGGCCTGTTGGTATAATGGACGAATGACCTACTGGACTACAATACTAATTTACTATTGGACTAATGGCATATAAGCCTATTGTCCTAATGACCTAATGACCTAATGATCTTCTGCCAAAATTAAAAAAGGACCCAATATTGTATTGACCAATGTTGGCCTATTGGTCTATTAAGAGTCATGTTCACTGAATTTGGTTTTGGTTATAATTTGATAATATTAAAATTCACACATTTCACATGTGTAATTGAAAATAAATCTACTGTTGGGGGATACTGGATGGTTGGGGAGGAGCTTTTCAGGTTGGGGTGTTATTCAGGGAATGTTTGGGGGGTGGTCCATCTGTTGGGGGCTTTAGGAGTGGGGGCTATCCGAAGGTTAGGGATGTCTAGGTGGGTTGGCAGTGGGTTTTCAACATGATGAACATGGATGGATTGTCTTAATAAATCTCTATATTCAAAAAAATTACATGTTATGTGGAGTCTCATTATAGAGAAGTATGGGGCGCCTTATTTTCAAAGAAAAAAAATTCATAAATAGGCTCAATGATGGAAATATTATTTACATTGAATCCACTATTGGTATAATCTTAAATAATCTTTCTCTATGATTAAAATGAACTCCACTGGCTATTCAACACCAACTCTTTCACCAATTTTTGGTTAGATAAAGGGATATGCATGCCACTATTTAAGGTTATAAATTCACTGTATCCCTCATAGGAAACCACTATATCAATCAATGATCAAATGGAGGCTTCATTAGACAATATACTTGAAGAATTTAAGGATATATAATATTAAATCCCACATTTATCAATGGAATAGATACTTATTATAGGAAAATTTTACCTGTGGATGGTTAACCTAAAAGGTTCCCTCTTAAAAATCTCTTTAGGAAGATTATAATTTCTAAGAAAAACGTATTAAGTGGTTTTGGATTCTTACATCTTGTTTTACTCTTTCTTTATGAACCACTAATTAGTGGATGCCCACAGAAAACCTACTCAAGTGAGTTGGTATTAATTTATGTTCATATTTCATCTTGGGTAATCAAAAAATGATTTACATCAGTCATTTATTCCTTAGATAAAAAATCTAATAATACATTATGGTCTTAAAAAAATAAGTTTGAGACATATATGGCCAATTATTCTAGTATTCATCATATGTAGGAATCTTTCACAGAGTTGTCTAGGGATGGGGGATAGTCCGGGAGAGAGAGAGAGAGAGTGTGTGTGTGTGTGTGTGTGTGTCTGTGTCTGTGTCTGTGTGGAGGGGGGGCTGTCCGTTGGGTGATTTGGGTGTGGGGGGATTTTTAGGGTGGTGGCTGTTTGGGGGGTTTTTGGTGGTGACAGCTATCTGGGGTGACTGTTTGTGTAGGGAGGGGGTTCTGCGGGGGGGGGGGGGGGCAGTATGGTTGTCTGACGGTGTAGGGGGATGTTGGGGGTGAGTGTCTTTATGTGTCTGTATATGGGAGGGGGCAGTGTGTCTGATGGTGGGGGGTTGTCGGGGGTAGGTAAGTGTTTGGGGGGGAGGGCTGTCTAGGGTGAGTTTTATTTGGGGGGGGGGGGTTATGCGGGGTTGGTGTGGTAGGATGGGTAGGGGCAGTTAAGTGTGTGGAGGAGTTGTATGTTCAGAGTGGAGGATGTCTGGGGGGGTACGGGAGGGGGGTTGGTTGGGGTGGGGAGTTGTCAAGGGGGTAGTGTGGGGGATATAAGGGGGTTGGGAGGGGGGATGTCCGGGGGGGGGTTCATTACTGAACATGACAGTATATATTTCAATGACCAGTTAAAGTCGAAAAATGGTTTTCCAAACCTATTTTTAGATGACCTCATCGTGTATGAGCTACACAGTAGGACCCGACTATAGTAGAGTAATAAGCCTAATGGATTAATATAAAAATTGTCCAAATGTCCACATAGTCCTAATGGACAATTTTATAAATGGAGACTTGGAAAAATTCCCAAAATCCCAAATGTCCAAACACATTAATGGCCTAATACCCTAATTCCATAATTCCCTAACGGCCGAACAACTGAATGGACAATTGGTAAAAGGGACTACTATCCTAATTACATAAAGTATTAATTACCAAAAGTCCTATTGGACTAATTGTATATTATCATATTAAGCTAATGAACAAATATCCTAATGACTTATTAGACTATTTTCCTAAATTGTATAAATGGAGCCTTGGGAAATTTTCCATATTCACAAATTCATAAATTTCCAAACACCATAATAGTGTAATGAACAAACTACCAAATTCCCTAATTCCTTATCGCCATAATGCCCAAATACACTATTGTGTTAACACCCTAACTCCAGAAATACCTAACTCCCTAATGACATAACGTCCTAAAGGACCAATGAACTAAGGACCCAAGGTCCCATCAACATCCCAACATCCCAAAAATGGCCGAACAATGTCCCAAAGGATGAAAAATGGCCCAACGGCCGAACAACGGCCCAAAGACCGAACAATACGCCAAAAACCTAAGTGTAACCTTACAATTGCCCCGAATCCTAACAATGGACCAATGACATAAAAAGGGCCCAACGACCTATCAACGAAGAAATGGCCAAACAAAATCCTAATGGTCCAACATCCCAACGACCCAATGATCTAATGCACAATTGGCCAAATGGAAAATTTTTCTAATTACCTAATGGCTTATTGGCCTAATGACCGATTAGGCTACTGGCTTAATGGGATATTATCCGATTGGCCTAATTAAAAAATGACCAATTGACATATTAGAGTATTCTCCAAATTGAGAATTGGCTAAAAAAAACTAGCCAACTGGAAAAATTCGCCAATCCCCTAACAGCCTAATGACCAAATTTGATTATTTTCAAAATATGCTAAGGGAAAAAATATTTTCGATTATCATTTATTCAATTTAGTTTTTTCATTTGTATCATATTTTAGGAATACTGAATCATAATATTTGAAAGAATAATATCTTTTGAGATCACTAGATATGATGATTTATGTTTTTCATTTATTTTTATGAAGATCCCGATGTTTCTGCTATTTCAAATTAATTTTTTTTGGATTTTAGCTTTGTTTTTAATTTTTTCTAATGCTTGGGAAGCAGCATTGTAATATTTTTTTTCAAAAACAAATTCCCAGGATACCGATCGCGATTGGCGGTTTACAATGGGTCCATTTTTTCAGGATCTAGAAACCTCCAATTGTGGTCACTAAAGGCCATTTTTTAGTTTATCTATAACGAACTCCAATTTTGGTCGCTATAACTCGACCAAGTAGTGACTTCTATTCGACCAAGTGTTAGGTCACCTACAGAGACTACCATTGGTCGTCACAGTTTCTGTACAATAATAGGTCTATTGCGACTCCCATTGGCGGTCTCATAGAGTTCTCTATGGACAAATAGTGGCCGCTACTGGCGGTCGGTAATAGTGTCATTTCTATTAGTAATATACAATTAATAAACTACATTATTAAATAATTAACAATAATTGTAATTTTTCTTTCAATATTTTATTCAATTTTATCTTTTTTAAATTCATGTAATTAATATTACGAAAAAACATTTTAAATTTTTTTGACATGTATTTCATTTAATTTTTAAATTTTTATAATATTATTTCTTGGATATATTTTCTATTTGGGATATTTTTTTATTTTCAATTTTTTTGAAATTTAATCAATTATTAATATTTTTAAATATTTATTTAATATGATTCAATATTTTAAATATGTTTATATTTAATTTTTTTAATATTTATTCTTTATTATTTGTTATATATTAATTTTTTTAATAAATTTTCATTCCATATATTTGATTTCAATAATACCATCTCTATCCTACACAATTTTCCTCTAAAATTGAACCCCAACGTACATAATAATTAACATTATTTAAATGTTTATGATAAGCATGTTAAATCATGTGGATATGCTTTGAAGTTGATTGGTAATGATAGATGTGTCTGTTAAAGGTCATGCATTGCAGTGATGACAGTGCATGCCATCGAAAGATGGTGAGAGATGGATGGTGAAGATGGTGTGTGGATCACTATAGGTATCGAGAGGAATGTTTCAGGGATGGAAGCAATCACGTGGGACAATAGGATTGTGTATGTTTGAAGGGAACAATATATTCATCACTGATGTAGTATAAGCTTTTCATTGGTCGAGCAACAGTTTTCTATGCATGTTCTGTGTATATATGATGCACGAAGGGATGATATTGTGGTATACATTATTGACCACTAATTTGGATCGACAAAAACTTTATTTTCAATGAGGGTGGTGGTCTGACGGTTGTTTATGGAAATCAACCATGGCGTTCGGCAAGATAACAGAAGTAAATGGAATGGTTAGGGCCTGTACATCATTGTTCTATTGGGGATTCCCAACCTGTTGTGATGAATCAAACATCGATTAATTATAATGTAGGGACCTAGGTGGCATGGTGTTCTGTGCATTGGATTAAAGGGTCATAGGGTCAATATATAAAAAATGGGGTCTATGTGGCTATAGAATATTGGTGGGTAATCACATGGTGGAAGCATGATTTCGCCTGACCATTCTCAAGTGCTTGAGGTTTCTTTGTGTGTGTTTTTTTGTAGTTTTACACTATCATGCATAATATATATATATATATATAATATATTTATTATTTTTTAGTAGTTTTTTGTGTGAATGGTATTTCTTCTTTATTAATAAGAGTAAATATTACAACCCTAATGTTTATAAAAAACATCAACATAATTTATTAAATAAAATCACCACATGGTACAACCTAGAAGATAGAAATGTAGAGTATATTTGGTCCTTATGAACATTAAATTTCAAATTAAAACATGAAATATACATCATTATTTAAAACTTATTTAACATGACAACACACATTCCATCGTACATATAATTTCATGGAATAACTAATGGACATGCATAAGAAAAGAGCGAGTTACAAAGACCAATAAGTTAGTAAACACGAAATAACATGAATAATATGGTACATGTAAGTAAATAGTAATATCAATGGAGAATAAGAGAAACATGAACCTAATGGCATGATATCTCACGATTATCAAAACATTGAAATGTGGCATCAACATTTAACTTGATTTTACAATGTCCTAAGGATCATTTCCCATAGAGAATGAGTAATCCCTCAATGGAGGATAATTAGAATGATTAAACCCAAGTTTCACATGATTTATCCAGATACTAAACATTACTTAATGAATTTGAGTGCTATCGGGGCACATTCGTCTTAATAATAACATTTCATTCATAAGTGTTCCACATGGATCATACAACATGGAATCATTCCACATACTAATTTATTCCACTATAAAGGAAATGGGAATAAATACATGAAACTATGTAATCAATAAGTAAATATTCGTAAATTCAAATAACGTTGATAGGGAAATGTTCATGGTATTCACTATACAATGACATTCTCTTGTAAAATAGTAATGAAATTTCTGTAGCACATCCGCATGACATAAGAATTCATAAAAATGGTTGATGAGAGTGAACAGGGAATCTGATAATATATACATGAAATGGAAAGTAATTTTTTCACATGGAATATCGACATTGAAAGAGGTGTATGTGGGAGGCGTCAATGAGAGTGAATGGGGTCTCTCCCCATTCAAATATAATGTGGGACATACTGTGGATGTGTGAAATCATACCCAAACAATTTTAATTGAATATAAAAGGATATACCAACAAAATATAATTTATACCAATATAACAATGGAAAATATCTCATACTTGGAAGTGTGATCCAACTTTCTTGGGAGAGGGAAAATAGAGTCTTTATGGAGCTTGGGGAACCTTTGGATGATTCTAGAGAGTGGAGGGAAGGGGTTTTCAAGAACCAATTTGTTTGAGTGATTAATAATGTGGTATGGAGTAGGTTTATATAGGAAAGGAGAGGGAATTATATATTTTTTAGTTTTTGAACACTACACCTTAATCTAATAAAAAAACAAACCACTTGTTTTTTACCCTATTTTTTCAAGAGGGTACTGATAGAAATTAATGTATAGGGCAAATGGATGAAATTAATAAAATATTAGGATTGCATATATGGAGGTGAGTCACACTCCCAAAGAAAATAAATTTAAATTGATAAAATAATTTATATGTCTTGGAAGATCTACTAAGGAATTGTAAAATTAATAAAAAAATTTCTAAAATCACAATTTTATTAATGATAGAAAATATATTGGCACGAAAAATATTTTATTGTTTTTTATTATATAACTATTGTGTCTTTAAGAAGTCATAAAACACATCTAATATTTAAACTCTAATTACTTTTTACCCAATAATTAGACTATCTCGGAATGTTATGAAAAATTAACAATTGGATAATTTTGACATCCATATTTAATAAAATAATATTTATATTATCTATGTAATTTTATAAATATGTGAAAAAAAATTTCAAATATAAACCAACATTTATTGAAAATTCATTTGTTTTGACAATAACACATTTCAAACCATAATAAAATTTAAATTTTATGCATAATTACTATATAATAATTTATATTTAATATAATTAAATTTGGTAATAATATTTTATTAAAATATTATATAGTTCGAAAATCCATTAATTCATCAGAATAGATTTCTTAATTGAATATTTACAAAAAATACTATTTGTGAATTAAAAACTATTTAAAAATTAATCAAAATAATATGAATATACATTATTTATTTTACACAAAAATAAATAACATAATCATAGATCTAGTGTATTTCTGCACAACCCCTTATAACATTGGGATAAGACCTAATGGAAAGGTGTTTAATGGTTAGAGACTTTTTGGGAGGCTCAGATAACATCGCCCGGGTGGTAATATATATTAACATCCACTTCTCCTATAGGCGGTTCCATTCAAGATTCATGTGTTGAAGATCGACATGGGATTGGCCATGACAGAATCCCAGTAACACTACCTCCTTTATGAGCTCGAACATATGGACTCCATATGTATCAATTCTACTAAATGTGGCCATCACTTCCTTTTTTCATAATAAATTGGATTTAATAATGCCCTGTATTTATAATAATCATGTGGTCACAATTCGACGACAGTATTTCCAATGTGTAATAATTCTTCACTATATTTTGAATCAAAAAAACAAAAAACCAAGGAAGTGAATAGGTTACATAACCATTTTAGATAATAATAAATTTAATTAGATCCTGTTGAATTTTTATTAATAAATGTATGGGTCATTTCAAAATCCCCTCTTTATGAAATTTCTCCCTCAAAAGTTACTTTTTCCTCAATAAACAGATGAGGGTTACTCTACTTCATCAGTTCCTCTGATTCCCATGTTTATTCTTCAATCTTTTGGTTTCACCACAACACCTATAAAAGGGGAATTGCATTATTTCATATAAAAGTTTCCCCACATTATATTATCTTCAATTAATTTTAATCATAGGTGAGGTCATTTTCCAATGTTACCACATTTATATTGAGTACATGTGATAAGTCTGGTATGTACTTCCTCAAGAGTGATACATTTAATACATCATGTATATGTGCTAGGCTCGGTGGTAGTGTTAGTAAATTGGACACTACATCAATTCGATTAGAGATCTAAAAAGTGCCGATGAACCGTGGACTAAACTTTCCATTCATCCCAGGTATCCAAACACTCTTCCATAGTGATATGTCAAGGAATACCATGTCTCTGAAATAATTCTATACTTATCATTGATGATTATTATAATAGAACATTTATCCACTTTGAGAATATTTAATGTTCTGATGGATGTATTTAACCCTCTCCACCATTTCATTTACCATTTCATTACATATGAGTTTTATCTCCCCAACTTCATCCCATCATGTTAGTGTTTTGGACCTCTTCCCATAGAGGGCTTCATAAGGATCCATTTGGATGCTTGAGTGGAAACTGTTCTTGTAAGAAAACTCACCAAGATGAATATTTTGATCCCATACTCCTTGGATGTTCATTGAGCATGCTATCAACAAGTTATCACATGTTGGGATAGTCTTCTCAAATTAGCCAACAATTTGAGGATGATAATCTGTACTAATGTTTAGCTTAGTATTCAGGGCATGTTGAAGACACTTACAAAACCTAGAGGTTAATCGATGATCTCAATAAGATAAAATAGATAGTGGTACTCCATTAGTCTTACCACTTATATGATATATATCTGTTCCAGTTGATCCAATGAGAAATCCTCTCGAATTGCAATGAATCGTGTAGTCTTTGTATGAATATCCAAAATAACCATGATAGTGTTGTTTACATTGGGTGTCATTAGATATCAGGTGAAACAATCCATATTTAAGTTCTCCCATTTCCATTCGAGTATGGTTAATGTTTTCATCATCTCCTTATACTACTTACTCTCAACATTCATTTTCTATCATACAAGGAAATTTGATGTATACTCTGTGATCTCATTCTTCATGTCATCCCACAAAAAACATCTCTTGGATATCTCGATAGTATTTGTGTATCATAGGTGAATGGAAAAAATATAACTATATTAATCATCCAAATTTTCATTAATTAACTTTGGTTTTGATGGAACACATAGAGTTGTCTTAAATCTCACAATTCCTTCTTCATTAAAATTGACCTCTGAGGATTTCCCTTTTTTAATAGTTTCCCCTTTATTATAAATTCCAAAATCATTTATTAGATCATCCATATACATTTAAAAAATAGACGGTTGAATAATAATTTGTGAAAGGATTAATTATGTTCATTTTTTAATGATTCACATGTCCTTCTTTATCAAATCTATGAATATTGGATCTTTTTCAATTCCCATCAATGAAAGAATCGTTGGTTCTTTTCTCCATAGAATATCGACCACCTTTTTTTCATTACTAGGGTGTTAATGGTTTGATAAATCATAGTAATTGATCATATATAACCATCATTGGGGGTTAATGATCAACTATCTCTATGTGAGTATATATATGAGGCTTTGGTGGTCCGTATATATTTCACACATCTCAAAAAATTGGTAATGTTGCTAAATTTTTAATGAGACTATTACTACAGCCAAATCATGATCATATGATGGATAGTTTTTATAATGAAAATTCAATTACATTGAATAATATAAAATTACATTATCGTTTTTATTCAACACATAGCTCATGGCCTTCTATGAAGCATCATTTATTACCACAAAAAGTTCTCCACTTGTTGTTAGTGTGAGAACGGGTGCAGTGACAAGCCTCTTTTCCAACTCCTTGAATATAACATCACATTAATCACTCCATGTAATCTTTACTCCCATCCATGATATCTTGGTTATATGGTTGGAAAATCCTGAGAAACTACTCACAGATCAGTGATAATATCAAGCTAGCTTGAGGAAGTTATGGATATCTATTACCGATGTTAGCCTCAACCATCCCTCGGTTGCAGTTGCCTTGGAGGGATCCACATATATCCCATGAAATGTGTTGATATGAGTTAATAACATGACTTCCACTAACATGAACTCACAATTTCTATACATTTCATTGAGCTCCACCTTTCTCGAAATCTCTAGTATAATTCTTATACTTTTGTCATGCTCTTCATTGGTGTTGGAGTATATTAGAACATCGTCTATAATGACTAACAAATTTTTTTCTAGGTGATCTATTAAGGATATATTCATCATTTACATGATGATTTATGGAGAATTAGTGAGTCTGAAAGGAATTCATAGGAATTCGTAGTCCCCATACCTTGTACGAAAATCATTTTGAGGATATCCCTATTATTCACGTTAACATGGTTACATCCTGACCATAATTCCACCTTTGAGAAGTATTTTTATACACATAGCAGATCAAACAAGTCATTGATTCAGGACATAGGATAATTATTCAATATTATGATTTTTTGTGCTCAAAATAATCAACGCACAAGCACATTGACCCGTTATTTTTCATGATTAAGAGTACTGATACACTCTAAGGTAAATTAAATGGGCATATAAACCCTTTATGTAGATTCTCTTATAGTAGTTCATTCATATCCACATGCTCCGCAAAAGAAATTATATACAGAGTCTGGGATATTATAAATTCCATAGGTATATGATCAAAATATAATTAAAAAAATCTAATAGGAGAATATCGGGAAATTATTTGGGAAACACTTTAGTGAATTCCCACAAAATTAGCATGGCTTCCAAGATGGATGCCTCCATATACAGAATCATCTGAGCAAGATACACATGATCATTAGGGAGTAATATCACCAATTGAGATGATGGTGATAATGATGATTCATCATCCATGCACATGTACAAAATCAGGGGTTTATATTCTATACGGATAGTGATTTCACTCTCATGGAAATATATATGGGATCTATATAAGTAATGTCAATCCATTTCATGAATTGCATCAAATTCCACCAGATTGAGTATGAAGAGGTTCACCAGGATGTTCAATCCACAAATTATGATAGGGGATGAGATATATTAATGGGATGTAATGATTTCCCAATTTTCCGTTCTCACCGACATCATTGCATCAATGATTTGTGTGGGTGTATGGACTGTTCTACTAATCATTCAAGATAAAAAAGATAGCTCATAATTAGAATGAAAAATTAAGTTCAATATTCTTGAATAAATAACATGCGTACCTATCACCACGTCATTTTTGGAGTTCACTTTGGTTGTAGTGATGGAAAAAGCTCGCCCATTTTTCCTTGGTGTTTGCTGGTTACCTCTAAAAACACTTGGCACAGGGAAGTGGTTTCCAAAGTTCCATGGTTCATTACAGTTGAAGTAATAAACAACATTATGAGGATTGAATGTAGCATTTCTATTTTATTTCATAGTTATAGGTTTTTCATACCAGTAGTTTATGGACAGGTTCCATACTCTCCAAAACCTCAACCCTTTAGTCATCCCATTCAAGAAATTCTCATGGTGCTTCTTTCAGAACCATTGGAATTTGGGTGTTGTATTTTCATAGAATCGTTGGATTTATCAATTGGACCGCTAGAATTAAAGTCAACCTTACACTTATTATCTGCATGATACACTTGGGATTCGCCAATCTCCATTTCAACTCGAGTGAAAATCGTAAAATCTCCTCAAAGCAACCTATTTCATATATCGCTAGGGCATTCTGTAGGCTTGGTTTTTTCCCACCAAATATGCAGTCAACCTTTAATTCGGGGGTATCAAGAAATACTAAGGAGTATCATGATAGAATTTTGATGTTTTCCTCATAATCTATGAGGGATTCTTCGTCTTTTTTTTCTTCAGGTCAAGGATTTCCCTCCAAATATTAAGTGGGCTGAAAGTGCCAAATATTTATCAATTTTTTTTCTAGAAATACTTACATTACAATTCCTTTATAACATCCACATGATTCATATTTTTGATCAATTCCCACCATTTATTAGATTCATCTTCTATAAAATAAGTAGCTAGAAGTATGTTCTCTTGTTTAGAAAATTGAATAATTATTGTTATCTTCTCAATGAAGTTGATCTGTTGTTTGGTGATTGATGGATCCGAAGATCCATTAAAACTAGGAGTCCTTACTCTCATTAATTTATCGATTGGGTCTATTTTTTCTACGGGGCAGGGGGTTGTTGTATGTTCTGATGAACCCATGTTTCTATTAAAATCATGATTTAACTGAGAGTTTATTATGACAATGTTTGTGATTCCTACACCAATCGTATTGGCAATCTCCTTAAAATAGTCATCACATTGATCATCGCATCAGTTTTTAGCCTGAGTTCTCCTATTACTATCCATTGCATAGATTAAAAGGAATGTTAGGGGTAACACATAAATGGGAATCCAATGACAAAACGAATAACATATAAATTGCATTTATTTCCTAAATATATATATTATTTATATGATCTAATTACCAAAATATATTCTATGGGTTTTTGTTAATTCCCTTAATAATGGTTCATACTATGCTTATGATTTTACAAACTCATATCCTTGGAGAGTTTCATAAAAAATATTGAAACAAGGCCCATTTTTGTGCACCATTTAATATTCTAGTTTATCACAATGTGGTGTTTTCAGGTTTTACAAATAGATACATCTATTCTAGAGATGCCTCTACCAGCTCATTTCTAGACTGGGATGTTTATTCATGAAAAAACTTTTAATAAATAATCAATGAAATTTTGGGA
This sequence comes from Viscum album, assembly GCA_963277665.1. Classification (NCBI taxonomy): domain Eukaryota; kingdom Viridiplantae; phylum Streptophyta; class Magnoliopsida; order Santalales; family Viscaceae; genus Viscum; species Viscum album. The sequence goes on along the minus strand of OY728121.1, from coordinate 6,898,610 downwards.
TGTTTTTATTATTCATAGACTAATCACAATGGAATTCACTTGGGTTTTCTAATTATAATCCCAAAAATAACAAAAACGATCATTTGATACCAACTATAACAATGATAAAAATCATTAAACACATAATCACAATTTATTAAATAAAATAATCACAAGATACAGACATAGATGTTAGTGAAGTCTAATGTACTTTGGATTTATAAAAAATACATAACAACTTATAACATGTAATATACATCATTATCGAAAACTTATTTTACATGACCACACACATTCATTCATACATAAAAATGAAATGGATAACATAACGACATGCAGACGATAATGGTGAGCTATAAAGCCTAGTAAGTGAGTAAAAAAGACATAATATGAAGAATACAGTACATGATATGAAATTGGAATATCAATGAAGAATAAACGAAACATGAACATAATGTAATGATATAAATTGATTATCCTAACATTGAAATGTGACACAAATATTTAACAAGTATTTAGCATGATCCAATGCTCATTACACATGGATAATTAATAAACCCTCATTGTTATTGAATTAGTTGTAGTAAAACATAAATTCACTTGATGTATTATGATACTAATGTTTACCCAATTCATTTGAGATCTATTAGGGCACACCCATATAAATAATTTCATATCATTCATAAGTTTTCCAGAGGGATCACACAACATATTATCATTCAATATCATACATTATTCCATTATAATAGAATGTGGAATAAATACATGAATCTATATAATCAATAAGTAAATGTGTGTAATAGTTATTACCGATGTATGTGAAATAGGTATTGTATTAACTACATAATTAATTTGGCTTGGAAAATCCTGGTGCAATTTCTGCATCATAACGATGTGATATACGAATTAATAAAAATGGTTGATGAGAAAGGAAGTGGTATCTCATCATATATAAATGAAATGGATAGTAAGGGGTTCATATACATACATGTACCAAAATATGTAATGGAACATAGATTCATAATATAAAATAATTTATTGAATGTAAATGAGGAGAGAGAGAAATTCATTATGAAATTTTTACATGGTCACAAGGGTACATGGGAGGCATTTATTAGAGATAAAGGGGTACCTAGTAATTAAAACATTAGGAAACATGTATCGGGGAGGTGAAAAATAATACCCCAGTATTTTTAATTGAATATAACTGTTCAAAAAACCATAAATAAATTTTCACAAATTGAGAAATGAATAAATCCATTACATGGATGTGTGATCCCAAAGGCCTGGGAGTGTCTTGAGAGAGAATTATTTTGATATTGGGGTACCTTGGAATGATTTTAGAGAGAGTATTGCAGTGGTTCATCGATCTACATATGGTTATAATGAATATGAATGGAATATTGAGTGGGTTTATATTATAAAGGAGAGGAAATTCATTATTATTTATGTTTTGGAAACGACTCTTTAAACTAATCGAAACCACAAACCATCACATGGTTTTTTCCCATTCAAAGGACATAGGTGAGTGGAGATAGTTATTATGGACATCCAATTACCGAAATAATTAAAATAGAAGGCTTACTTATGTGCAGGTGAGTCACACTCTCAAGGAAATCATATTCAAAAGTAAAAATAGATTATAACTCTTGGATGGACCACTAAGGCATTGTAAAACTAATAAAAAAATTACCACATTTTTATAAATGAATAATATATATTGGCTGAACATAAATTTTATTTCATTTTATTATATCACTATTGGGTCATTATGATGTCATAAAATACATTATATATTTAAATGGTATTTAATTATGACCCAAAAATTCAACCCTCTTGGAAATGTTTTAAAAATTATCCATTGGATAATTTTGAATCCTTGATTGGAAATATAATATTTATTTTCTCTAATTAATTTTATTAATATTTGAATTTTTAATTCTAATGTGAAAAATAGAAATTTAGCGAAAATTTATGGGTTTTGACCAAAACAACATCCAAACCATAATAAAATTTTCAATTTTATTCACATACATTATATGATAATTTATATTTAATAAAAAGATTTTTAGTAATAATATTTTATTAAGATAATATTTAATTAAAATATCATTTATTTCTTTATAATGGATTTATTAATTAAATATTAACTAAAAAATACTATTTGTTCTTTAAAAACTATTTACAATTTTACAAAAATAAAAATAATGTATATTATTTATTCAAAACAAAAATAATACACATAAGCATTGTTCTAGGGTCTTGTTATGTAACCCATTATAACACCTGCAAATTATCTAAGGGAATGGTACACAATGATGCTATAATCATTGAGAAGATCTGCTAACATCCCTCCAATGGTAATATTTATTAACATCCACTTCTCCAGTAAGTGGTTTTGTTCAATCATAACGTTTTGAAAGTTGGCTTGGGTTTGGTCAAGAGAGAAGCCCAGTGACACTACCTCTTTTCTGATCTATGAAAAATGGTCTTCTTATAGATAAATTCTAATGTATGTGGTCATTAAAACCTTTTTCTGTGTAAATTGGATTTGTTAAATACCTATATTTAATCTAATCAAGTGGATAATGTTCAAATACTATATTTAAAAAATTATTAATTATTAAAAGTATTTTAAAACCCATAACAATAAATTCATGGAAGAGCATATTTTATGTAACCATTTTTTCATAATAATACATTTAATTACATTAAAATTAATTTTCATTAATTGATGTTTGGGTCGTCATAGTAAAGTCCCCTTTCTATATGGGTAATGGAAGATCGATTACATAGCTCGTAGGTCTGAGGCCAAGGGTCTAATGAATATCACCTAAAGTCTTAATGAAACGTCATGCATGTATCATCATATTTACATCATCAGGCTTTCATCATGCCTATATCACTATCTTCCCCCATCATGCCTATGTCCCCACTTCCATGAGTAACTGAATGTGACTTAAACCCCCAAAGGTGTTTGTCCAGATTCCAACCCTAGTTTTTTGTCTATATAATTGATATAATTAATCATAAAGATTAGTTTTTAATTATTTTTAATCTTATTAAATTTTTTTATTCTTTTTTCACATGATTTTAATTAATATTAATATTTTGTTTATAATATTTAATATTGTTTTATATTTTTTTAATTTTCTACATTTTTAAACATTCATTTGTACATAAATAAATACTATTTTTAAAAATTCTATAAGTTATATTTATTTATAATATTTTAATTTATTTAATTTCAATTATTAGCGTATAATAACATTAAATTGTTTGAATGTTATATAATTAACTTATTTAAATTCATTTTTAAGGTTTTATTCATTTTTGGTATGTTTATACAGTTAATTCAATTAACCATTCAAATATTACATTATCATATTCATCGTTTAATATTCATAACATGTTTTTAATTTATATTATTAATTATCATTCAATTGTTTTTATGAAGTTGTAATATTTTCCAAATTTTTATAATCTATATAAATAATTTATTTAAAAGCATTTCATAATATTTTTATCAAATTTTTGTATGTGTTCGCAGTTCATGAAAAAAATCATAAAATTATTTTATGTACTTATTTATTTTTTTCAATATTTTCACAAGGATTTCATCTTCATTATAATATATATTATGTATAAATCTTGTTTCATATAATTTATACAATAAGTATAACATAACCAATTTTTTAATATCTTTGTAGTCAATTGATTAATAAATTTTCAATTTCACTCATTTTAGAACAAAATTCATTTAATATTTTATATTAAATAATTACATTACATTATTTTTATTTTTTAATAATTAAATCATTTTAAAAATAAAATAATTTAATAATTTTTTGTTCATTTTAAATTGTTTTTTATCAACTATAAAATATAAATATCCCATAAAACATATACATTTATGTGCTATAACATTTGGGCCAATAATTATTGGTTTTATCTGCTATAATTTTATCATTGATACTGAAAGGTTTCATCAGTGAAAAATTTTTCATTGATAAAACATATATTTTTAGTGGTTAATAATTTAATGCTGATAATACTCATTTTATTAGAAAGTTTTGGAAAGTAATGAATAAACAATCTTGGTCGTATAAATTAAACAAGAAAGGGAACACATTTTATTTCCCCATTCATGATCTCTCATAGAATTAAAAAGCTTTTTCCACTATCCCACTAACATCTTCGACGAATCAATTCATTCTAAACCTAGGGCACATTATTTAATATCATTTAATAGCTTGTACTATTTTTTATTATGCATCACAAACAAAATATGTCTTATTTAAAAGTTCAAACTTATTAAATTCCATTCTCCATGATTCATATGTCCTTTATAATGTTAATCTCTTATGTAATCATTTTTAAAAATTATATACTATTCTGTGAGTATTGTGGAATGTTATCATAAGTGATTTTGGAAGAATCACTTGTGAAGATTAATAATGACCAATATATAAAAACATAATATACAATCTGTATCAATAAGTAAAAATAAAATACATTCAAATACAATTAATAATATCGATATCATTATAATTTGTCGAAATTGAAAATATGAAATTGTGATTTTAAATATAATTATTTAAATCAACAGTAAATTATATTATTATTCTTCTTTTAATTTAACATAAAAAATAATTCTACAGTCTCCATCAATATAAATATAATGGCTAATTTATCTCACTATGTTTCCAATACATGAGGGTTGGCATCGTGTGAGCCACTTTCAACTTTCGATTGGGAATTGATAGCTGGTTTTTATTTCTAATTTTATTTTTGTGGATGTTAATGAAAAAATCATTCTAGGGGGAATGTTTATAGATGAATTACACCGATTTACAATAAATTATTTTCCAATGGTAGATTTATTTTTGTCAATGTAAACCCTTTATGTATGAATATCAATTTTCCAACTTTTGTAAAAATATGATAAAGCATCCCGATAGTTGATTAATTATTCAAAATCAGATCGTTCTATTAGACAGTGTGAGAATGATTGTAGAAAATATGATCTTTTCCCAACATCTGGTATTCAGATGATTAATAAACCTAATTAATATATTTGGATACCTTTTACTTTTATTCATATTAATTAGTGGTTCTTTCGATCCACATGAACAATTTAGAAAAAAATAATATGGATGTAAATTTAATTGGGATTAAATGGTAGTAAAAAAAGCACTCCTAACTTATATAGCCTAGTTATTTCAATTAATAACATTTATTTATATAATATAACATAAATTTTGATTGACCAAATTCACTCTTACCTTTCCAGGTTATGGTGGGGTATGAATGATGGGGAAAAAGATCATTAATTGGCATGGGATAATCAATAAATCCCTGATCCTTGTGGTGGTATAGGCTATCAATACATGTGAATGATCAACATTGCTATTTTAGAAAAGAAATTATAACTCCTAATTCATATCCACAGATCCCAATTCACTCACACAATGGAACAAAAATATTAATCGATATGGGATTTTACGACAAATTCATGATCTCTCACCATTTCTTTTTATAGAGATTCCTATGTGGATTGGGTGTTCTTTTTTTTGAAAACGAGTTGTATGGATGATCGGAGATGGATCCAATGGAAGGATATAAATGGTGAAAAAGATTGATTATAAATGTTGGATGATATCCCCATCCCAAGACGTTTCTAATTGGAATGATGGTGACATTTTTTTCCGTCTGAATGATGTCAATATCATGTTGTGTTTTGATTAATAGGAATTATGGCTCAATGAAAGTAATTATTGGGTAATTCTCAGTATTAAATTACAAAATGATAATTTAAAGGTCAAAATATGTTTTAATAATTATTGTTTTGGTAATATATGTTCAGAATTATTATTATTGGTTAGCCCACTGAATATTGGAAATAGAAAACTAATGATTACTAGTAATACCTATGGCACCAAGAGGTCCTTCCAATGGTCATAAAATTATAATTGAATAACATCATGGGAATAATCTATTTAAATTAGTTCCTAAAGATATGTTATATAATAGAGGATTATTTTGAACCCTTCCTCAGTAGTGAAGTGGAAACTCAAATACACGCAATGTTCTACCGTCAAGGTTCCAAGAACATTTGCAATTCATTGAACCCAAATACAGGTATGATTGTGGAGATATTGAATGGTTTTGTTCCTCTATTTTCTATGTTTACTGCTTCCATCCCCATAGATACAATTATATCCCTCTATAATATATCATGTTTTATATGGGTGAGGTGATGTTAACTAGTTTTTAACATGGTTTCAACTTCTGGATCCTTCTAGATCAATCGGTCTATATCATGGAATGTGATTTGGAAGCGTAATGAGATTTGGCATGATGACCACTTCTTGTCATATCTCTTCTATAAGTGAATCCCCCACCATCCAATATTTTGAAAATTAATTTTGATGTTGATATATTAGAAATGGTTCTATTATATTGGGTCTTGTGGTACGTGATAATATGTGTTGCATTATAATAATTTACAATATTTATATCCATTAATTTGGGATCCACCTGTGGCTGAAGGGAATGAATTATTCATTGGATTGATGTAATAAATTGAGAAATGATGGGAAAATGTCATCATGTAATCCAACTGTATAATCATTATAATGGATATTAATGCATCATAGAGTGTCCTACTGTCTTTCAGCCTTCTGGTTATAATGGTTCAATCCTTATTCAACACTACTAGAAATTGGACCATTAACAATGGACACATATCAATAGTTTTGGATAATTTATGTGTATTGGTTCCATGAAATGAACCTATATTAAATATTTGTACAACATTATAGAAAATCTATGTTTGGGAGAAATATTATTTTACTTCCATTATCCCAGCTTATGCAGCTATTGGTTGGAATTTTTTCCCGATATGGGAAGCAACATTTGTTGATGAATGGTTATACAATCATGGTACTTATTAGTTAAAAATTTAACAATTATTACATGAAACATCATTTCATTTATATATAAACCATAATATATCCCTATACCAATTGTTTTAAAAAACCATTGGTATAGTCCAGTGTTATAACAAAGGAATTATACAATCTGTTGGTAAAATGTTAATAAAATGAAACTATACATACAGTTCATCCAAAAAAATTGTTATATGTGATGGGATAAAACCATCATTGTATCATAAATTTAATTAGACTATAGTAATGGATCTTCCCAAACCATTAATAAATGCCAAATATTGATGATACATGTAACAACGAATTCAATAAAACATTGGTGTAGGCCCATACCAATGGTTTTATGAATATTTGTTATAGGTTTTCATATTTTTAATGAATTCGATTATCAAATAAGATTTAATTCAAAAAAATACACCTGAATATATATAAACATATTTATCACAATATTCTTCTAAAAAACATTGTAGATTAGTCATTTGGTGTTTGAAATTTAAATGGATGGTGCATGGATAAAAACCAACAAAAGGTTTTTTTGATTTACCTATACCAATAGTTTTTCAATCCATTGGTATAAGTATTTCATATTCCATAATCCAATGGTTTCTAAATTGTTTATATATTCCACATATTCTAACATATTCACAAAATCATTCGTATAGGTCTATACTGATGACAGACAACCCAACAGTCCCTTAAACTATTGGAATATTGTAACATATCATAATGATAAAGGGTTAAATGACTGAATTATATCACGTGGGTTATTTAATAAATGTCGTGATAAACTATTTTTTTAATGTTTATAATGTCAGTTATTTAATAACAGATGTAGAAAACTAGTTATCATGTCGGTTATTTTATGACCGACATGATATTTGTTGCTTCATAATGTGGTGATAAATTGATGAGATTGGCTTTGTCACGTATGTTTTTTTATAACTGATGTGGTAAAGAGACAATATTTCCATTATCACATCAGTTATTTAAAAACTGTTGTGATAAAGAGTTGAGGATTCCTTTATAACATCAGTTATTTTATAACCGACGTGATAAATCTTGCAAGATTTGATTTGCTTGTTGGTTATACAATAACCGATGTAAAAAATCTAATATCTGTTTATTTTACATCGGTTATTTTATAACCAATGTAAAATATAGATCCTGATCGATATACCAAGTGGGTTATAAAATAACTGCTGTGATATATCGATCATTATAGCTTTGCACATCGGTTATATAGAACCGACATGAAAAATGCCAACGTGTTAAACATTTTTCCACTAGTGATACAATATATATATCATAAAAACCTATTGAGGTGGTAATGTTAATATGAATTACATCACTTTAGGAGGCAGTAGTCGTCCGTTTGCACGAACAACGATTTCATAACCCATTTCATGGAATTAGAGATTTTACTAGTTCATGAACTTATAATGAAAAAATTACTATATATAAAAGATAATCTGGTAGTTATATGATCATATTATAATATTAATTTATGGATACAGAGAATAAAATAATATTATGATGATTGATGATAAACATCAACTCTATATTGGTAATCATCGTTAGGTTTACAGAAAATCCATCATTGGATGACTTTATAAATAAATTAAATGATGTAGGAAGATGAGAGGGATGTTGGTAGATGATTTGGGTCTGTATTGGATGAAAAAATTTATTTGAAGGTTTGAATAATAGAAGAGAGTGGTTCCCTTCTACAACTATGGTGGGTGGAATAATTGTAATTTTTTTCTAAATATTCAAAAATACATCATTTTTCACAATAAAAATGTTTTAAAAAATGTTAGTTATCGATCCTATAAGAGATAATGTACAAATATATCCCCATAATGGGTTTTAACTATATTTATATCATTTTTATCAATTATTTTATTTATTTAACAACCAAATAAATCAATTTTTAGCCTAACCATGATAATTAGTTTTCATTATATTCCCTTTTCTTTTTGTTAATATTTAAATAATGTGACCATATTATAAATAAAAAATTATTCTTATTCCAAATATGGAATCTGTTTTCCCAACTCAATATATATATGTGGATATTTTTAGTAAATAATTAAACCTATTATTGTGATGCAAAAATGTGGTTTTAATAAATTAATATTCGAATGTATATATTATTTTTCTTCAAAAATCATGTTGAAAATGATAAAAATTAACTAAATTGGATTAAATTATATATTTAACCAATTTCAATTTAAAATATATTTATTAATTATGAATAAATGAATCAAAAAACTAGTTTTCTAGTAAAAGTAAATAATTTTCAATATTTATTTAAAAAAAAGTTCTCAAAAAAAAATTAAATCACTCTCAGTTAATTTTGGTAAACCAATTTCAAAAATGTGTTTTGTGTTTTCCAATAAATTTCCCAAAATTGGTAACATTTAATGGTAAATTATGTGTACATACTTTTATTAAATAATTTTTTTTAAAAGTTTTCTAGATGATATTTTGTTATCTTTAATATGATTATTATTTTATACAAACTAAATAGATATCCAAAATTATCAAAACATAGTCATTAATATTCATAAATAATATTTTAACAGCAATGTTAAAAATTTATATTGAATAATAATATATTAATAATGTTTCATTTTTCAATTAATCTCATTGTTTCATGTAATGAAAATCTAAAAAGGGTTTTGAGTGCAACTCAAGATAAATTGAGTGTTTCATATAGTGAATGTTATTTAATAGACTTAATATATTTGAATATAAATATTTTTTAATGTCTCAATGTGTTATACTTTATTTTATATTTATCATCATTTGATTTATACTCTATTCAATATAATGCTCTTATTTTAGAATATTAGTGTGTTATAGTTGCATCTGATCACCACATTTAAAATAAAATCATCATCCATATTTTTAGAAAAAATATCAAAAAATACATAAACATCATAAAAACATCTTCCTCCAAATTTACAGTTCCGTTATTTTAGAAAAAAATAGTACTCACCAAAAAACCATGTTAAAACAAAACATCACAAAGATTCTTCAAACCCGATCATATGTGATGATATTTATGAATATTAAATATACTAAATGATACATTTTACAAATAAAAAACATGTTATAAATTTAATATTATCGATTAATAAATAAATTCGATTTAGTAGTTTTTAATTATCATTAAAATTATGGTACATGGGATTTTATTGAGCACAATATGCCTATCTACTTTTAAAAGTAGATATGTATGAGTGTATACATTAAAATATTTCATGCTAAAAATATATATCAAAATAAATTACAATAAAAAAATATTTCTAAATCACTAAATAAAATTAATTGAAATCATTTGGGGTAATATATTTGGGAATTTATGATAGATATTGTATTCTCTCAAAAAAATAGCATCCATGATGATTCAATTTCAATGATAATTACAATTTCACTTAAAAACTTATTAATGTTTTTTTAAAATATTTTTTCAGTAATAAAAAAACTGTCAATATAAAATTTGTTTAAAATAGTTAAAATATTTTTTTAGAAATGAATGGCCAAAAATAGTTTTGTAAGAATTTATGAAAACATCATGAATTGTTGTCATTTTATTGCTTCTAAATTAACTTCCTCATCATTTTAATTAATTTTTTATAGGTAACATCCATAGCGTTTTTACCTAATATGTAACCGATTGAGATTTTATGAGATATTTTATATTAATTTACTTGATGTATGGTGTTTTATGAAACTCTAAGAGAATATTTTGTTATACGCAACACTCTATTCGCTTGTAGTATATGAAACACTATTCGTGGCTTGTGATACACATGATTTCATTTTTTTGTAGAATTTATTTTACACAAAAGTGTGGATAGATTTTTTTCAATGAATAAATGAACTATTTTTGGATTATGTTATACGCAAAACCATATTAATCTTTCAATATTACCAACACTTCCATGGCATGTGTTACATGTAAGAACAACCTTTCTCAATAGCTTGCATTGTACGCAATACATTGTTTCACTAAAAAATGATATATTAATATAATATTATTATGAGCGAGCCATTATGAATAATATTAACCAATTATTAATTTTTATAACATTATAATTCATTTTAATCATTTTCTATAACATGATATTAGAACAAAATTAATTTTTTACATAAAATAATTATTTTTCAAAAATTGCAGTTTTTCCGCCATTCGATGGCTCAACCATTTTAAATATAGTATTTTACATCTTAATAAGTTAAATATGACCAATTATAGTTATGTTATGGGATCGTGATATAAAAATTTAAATTGGATAATTTTTTTATAATTTTCTAATAACGTTAAAATTTTGATGAATAGTAAAACACACTAAATTTTTAATTAAAAACAACATTTTGCATGAAGATAAATTATATGGTAAAAATATAATATTGAATGTTTATAAATTATAAATAGTCTATATTTTTACCATTTAATATAATTTTTGTCATTATCACTACTTATTCATTAAATTTATAGGTAAAACCATTTCAATCTTTTGCAATGTTTTAAACAAAAAACTAATTTTTTAGACTACAAGATTAATTTTAAATTAAGTACTGAAACTTCTATGTCTAGAAATTGGATATATTAATTAAATTTTTTGAAATTATTATCTCAAAATTATTTTAATAGGTTACTCTTATTTTGGGGAATTATTAATAGTTAGTATGATATATTTTATTTACCACAATTAATGGTTAATCGTGTTATTAAGGGTAAAAAATATATTATAAAATTAACCCAAAAATTGTATTAAAATAATTTGATGATTATATTTTCCCCTAAAACATTATTAGGTCAAAATGGAATCTATTGGAAGCCAATTGGAAGAGATTACATCATTTTATTTATTTTATTAAAAGAATTGTGAAATATGCCTCACTAAATCATTAATAATTTAATTATTTTTAATATAAGATTATATGGAATAAAAATATGATTATAAATTCGCATATTAAATATTTAATGTTTTTTTTATCTTTGTAATTTTGTTTTAATTTTTATTAAATATATATTTACCTTATTAGCATATTCATTAATGATGTAGAAATTATTTATTCAGTGAAAAATAAATAATATTGTTTGTATTAAAATAATAATACCAATACAAATTCCCAAACACATGATAATAACTTATTGGTAGAGTATATATAAACCATAACCAACAAATGGTCGACTTTTTGACTATTGGGAGTCTTATAAAACAGATTAAGACACATATATTATATTATTTTAAATGATGTCAATGTTGTCACCTACATTACTTAAAAACCATAACATATAAAATACTGGGTTTTTAGAAGATAAACACGACTAAAAGTATTATAATAAAATTTATTAGATCCATCTTTAATAATTTATTTTATTTTTAATTTTTATGAAAAATATATGTATATTAAATAATTATACAAAAAAGATGTAGTCGTTATTTCATTAGGATAAATATCAAATAAATGGTATTCAAAATATTAAATATAAATTAAATGACTAATAAATGTGATCCAGGAATTTTATAGATGAATAATACATTTTACAAATCTAATAAATAATGTTTTCAATATAACTTCATTGTGGATTTTATTTTAATTCAAATAAATGAACAGTGTCAAAATTGACATTATCAATATTTTATAAAAATAAATTATTATTTAATTGATTGAAAATCATATAAATATATAAAAGTTGAAAATTAAATGTTATAAAGTTGAAAATGACATAACATATTCAATTTTGGATACTTTACAACTAATAAGTATGAATTTATAACTACAAAAATTTAGAATATTATTATCACAAATAAAATTAAATTGAATAAACGTAGATTAATGAAAATTATATGGTCTAAAATTAATTTTAGACAAGTTTAAATCTTATTGGTTGAAGAGATTTCAACCCTATCTCTTCATTTCTCCTTTTTGAGTAATTTTGGACGTTTTTAATTGAGGTTTGAGTTTATTATAAACTAGGACTCGCCCGTGATTTCTCACGGCGTAATTGAATACTGCAGTTTTTTTATTTAGATATTAGTACTTATAAATATTGAGAATAAACAACAATATTTAATAAATGTTAATTACTAATTAATGGTGTATTGTTATGGAATGTGAGTGCACATAATTTGGAGACACCATTTGAAGAAGTGACCAGAATATTGAACGTTTGAATGTGTATGAATTCCTCACAATGGAAGATGGAAATCAGAATTCATTTTCTGAATACCAGAGTAAAAAAACCCATATCGGAGAAAATATCTCTAGATGTTTGAGAGTTATAACATCTCCATGTGGGAGATAGTTCATCTACTGCAGAGTATTTTTCTACTAATAAGAGAATAATATTCATAAAAGTAAAGAAAAAAAATTACTGTTTAATAAAAACTGAAAGATAAATATAACAAAACACATATATTGAAATAATAATACTATGAAATTTATAAACAATTAAATTAGATTCATCCACATGAACAAACATCCAGCATCATGAAACACCATCATGAAAACTGAGCAGTATATTTGAAATACCTTAGAATGAAAAATCGTCCAGCAAAATGAGATAAATTAGTAATCAAAAAGCAATGAATACCGTGAAACATCATGGAAAATGTAGAATACATCAAAATTCCCATATTGAAATATTGTCCAGTATGAAATACCCATGATAAGAAATATGTGGGAAACAGTCCAGTAGCAGAATCCACTAGCATTAAATTTCAGTAGAAAAAACCTCCAGCATAAAACTCTAGTAGAAGAATCCTCCAACATAATGAAAATCATCCAGCAATCTTGTCCTCAAGCAGGAGTAACTGAAAAAGTATTAGGAATAGATGTTAGTGAAATCATTTCATACATCGTAAAAGTTTTAAAAAATACTGAACCATTTTCATCCGTTAATGATTGTACTATAGTCATATTTTTAAATAGAACATTATATTGGGTTTTTAACCAGAAATCATCATAGTGAAATTGTCTCTTCAATGACACACTATATAGTAATGATATCAATATTCCGAAACAGTAACATGAAAATTTTGAAATGAAAGGTCTCTACTCTATCAATTGTAAAACACATTGAACATCAAATAATAATTATGAACACAATAATGATAAGTATTTGATCAATGAAGATGTTTTTTTATCTTCTATCTCCAGTATTATTTTTCAGTCTGTTTTATTGGTTTTCTTGTTTATATATCCCTTCGGCATGTTCTGCAATTCAGTAGATGGACATGTTGTAGGCACAATGTCTGGAGGCATCTAGACATTATCTTGCACACCATTCTTAATATCAAAATCACATGGTAGATTTTTCTACACAGAGGTTTCATGATAGAATAATTTGAAACTATAAAGTAGAGAAATTTAATGCAGTGAAATTAAGAGCAGAGCTTATAGAGTAGACTGTTTTTTATCATCACATAGATGTAATAACTCTATACATGTTTGATTTTTAAATATCTTAATATCAAAATAATTTATAGTAATGTAATGTGTTGTAATAGTAATGGAAATAATTTAGGAGTAATAGAAGATAACATATGTATACCTGAGTAGGTCATGTGTTCATGGGTGGAGTATGTAATCCAGTATCACTGTTTAAAGTACCAGGAGAAGACCCCACTATTTGATGATCATATGAGGAAATATAAAAGGAATATATCAATAAACTGAAATCCATTATTAGAAACACATACTAAAGGAATTGAAAGACGGTTACCTGCATATAATGATCAAAACTGCTTACAATTGAAGAATAACTACTTTGATCAGCCTGTAAATTATTGATGAAAATTGTAAGGTATTTTGAGTTTTGGGTTTAAAGATAAATTGAATAAAATACAAAATAACATGTTTATGTTCTAAGACCTCAGTTAAGAGGTTGATGTACTGGTCATTATCATTCATATAAACCACTTTGTAACAATTTTTCTCAGATGGATGATGACGTTTCTTAATATTGTAATCCGTCAGCTCAATTCCTGACAGAAATTTCGTGGTTTTGAAGAAGTTCAATTCATGAGGGAAACCAAACTCGTTATCGTCCTAATAAAAAAAACCATTGGCAATGTAATTTTAAATAATTCAATTATATTTAAAAGATAATATATAAGGGACTGTAATTACCTGTATCAACGTCTCTCTTAGTTGCACAACTGTTTTTTGTATGTATTGCATGACATGTTTTTCGAATAACACCATAGAAAAATTGATTGTCTTGTCTGTAACCATTAGTTGAACTCTAAACCTGTTGCAATCATTATTATGACTAAAATTTCAGAATCCTTTGGATTGCGCTGCTGAATGAAGGAAGTAGCATAATGATAAAAAGATATTTAGGTAGCATTGAATACATTCAAACCTTATAATAATTCTAGTAGGTGAGGAGTTGCAGGACATGAAACAAATTCTTCCATCTATAATCTTCACTTTCTTCCTGCACGACTGGAATGATTCATAGAACCAGTTGTGGGTGCTTTGAATTTTCTGAACTGTAAATGCAATTAAGCAACTTGTACTCTGTAGTAGATTAATCACATGATAATATAGAATTTATTACAGGATAGTAGTGAGCAGTTAATAATATTGCAAAATCAAAATTGTAATTCCCCGACCCCAGTTACCTAGAGTCAGTGAATTTTTACATAACATTGGCATGATCACAACATACATCAAATCTCAAAATACCGATTAGTTTAGTATCCTTGGAAACAATAGATATTTTCATAATGTTTAATATTACATTATAAAAATTAAAACAACAACAAAAAATTATCCATTGTCTACACTCTTATCCCCTCATACTATCGCTGAAGCTCATTCATAATTTACATCTTCACATCCTGGGAAAAATAAATCATAGAAAATGGGTGACCTCAAATTCCCAGTAGGGATAACAATATAAGGAAAACATTCATAAATAAGAATAAACATTTTAGGAAATGTATAACTAAAACAATATACATTTAAACATGAACATAAACACAGTATGGAAAAAATAAAATGTAATAATGCAATTTACTTATTAAAATGGGTATTCTACTAATCGAATAATCAAATGAAATATCAATAACCACTTTCATAATGATGGAATGCATAATGCCAGACTATCATAACCACATAGACAAGGCCTCGTGCCAAGACTAAAAATATGATTTGGCCAAGGCCTTGTGCCAAGACACTAGTTTGTCTCATGAGACCTACCGATGAATCAAGGAGATATAGTGGGCTCCACCCGTCACATATTAAGTCCAATGCATTCCATATGAAAAGGTTTAAACATAACATAAACATTCGTATACGAAATGTAAATACTTCATCAATAAACCATGATTGGTATCAAAATAACACATCCACAGTCAAACATATCAAAAAACCTTCAATACAATATATATGTTTTGTATCATAATAAATCAACTTCAAATAAGCCTAAAATCCATCAAAGTATGTTGACATAGATGAAATCAAAACTCTTTTTAGAGATATATATCTTTCTATTTTGAAATAATTTAAGAGTCATATATTTATAAAATAAAACATTTTCTTTGAAAATATACTTATAATTTTGTAAGTTAATATTAAAAGATTTTATAATGGCGGAAAATAGCCACACCTACAACATAAGTTAAAAATACATTCTTACCTTAATTTTATCGAAAAGGTTAAAAAGCACCTTGTTTGGAAAATGATGGAAAGATTGCTTTATAAACTTCTTATAAAAGTCAAACTAGGGTATAAATTACTTTAACCCATATTCTGTAAAATAGTAAGAATGTTTTGAAATATATTTTTAAGAAACATTGATGTGGATGATAAAGAGGTCCCAGTAGATAATTACGTATAATCAACCTCAGAAAATGAAAATATTGTAAAATAAACCCTTACCTTGTACTTTTACTTGGTTAAAGGTAGGTTAACCTCCTGTATAATGGATAAATAATTGTTATGAAATTATAAAAGAATCATATACCTTAATATGATATCATATATGATCTTTTAACATTGATTTTTTAATAATATCTTGGTATTATCGTTGTTTGGGGTGTTAACATACTCGTTTTCATTTATATGTTTTGTTACGTAAGCTGTGTTTTTCATGAATAGGTTGTATCTTATCCATTTCTAAAATTATATCATGTCCTTAAACATTATTTTGAAATCATAAAATTATAATTATACTTGAATGGATACGATGGAGAATTAATCTTATCGTGTTCGTGGAGACGGTAGTCCGTATGTACGCACGATCGACAATATCATTCATTTGAGATTTTAAAAATATATAATTGGATGGTATATCATATATAAAAAATCATTATCATGTTATATTTATTATTTACATGAATTAAACATCATTATTATACCCATCCAAATAATAATTTGTTGAATAACAATTACACCATGACGTGGAGACGGTAAGCCGTACGTACGCACGTATGGTGACACGTCATTCAATGGATGGATAGAATACTGAATATAGTTGTACCATATTTATATTAATATTATTTTATATAGTAGATACTGGATTAATTATTTTAGAAGGGGAATATCAATGAAAGAAGAAGTGGAAGAAGAAAGGAACTTGAATAGGGGTGGTGAAAACAATACCTCTTCTTTGGGTTCTTCCATTTGATTTAATCAAAAGGGATCCATAGGTTGGCTTTATGATAAAACTAAGGCCTCTAGGTTGTATTGGGGGATGTTTATAGAGTATTTGGGCAGATTTTGGCCAATCCAAATGGATTTGAAGGTGTTAATTAATGATAAGAGGAGTTCCCCTTTATAAGAGGGGTGAGGGGCACCTTTGGAAAAGCTAGAAGTATTATTTTATAATAAATTAATATTCGGTTTCTAATGGGTCCAATGTAGATTATTTAAATTTTAAGGTGGTTATAGGTCATAAACCACTCATACAATAGGTTTTAGACAGGTTTGGTTTAGAATATTAACCTTATATTTAAGTATTAACTCTTAGTTAATTAGTTTCACTTTTACAGTGTCTCTATGTATTTTTATATTATATAGATAATAAACATACTATATACCTCAAAGATACCCCCATGTGGTCCATTTATGATACACCAATCATGATATAAGTATCTTGGACTACCATTATATTTTATAAATTTAATATCAATTAATAATATAATATTTGTTTTAAACACTCTTTTATGTTAATTATGACACTATTCAATAATTGAATTTTGTTAAAATCCAAACAGAATGATTACTTCTAAAAAAGTATATTAAATCAATCCTAACATGACATATTATACTAGAAAATTATTATTATTTATAAAAAGTCTCCAATTACATTTATTTGGGTATTTATAATATCAATTATTCTAATTTTGCACTATTATGGTAATTACTGCATCATCATTGTGTCATAAATAAATTAAATTATATAATGTCTAAAAATTATAAATAAAATATAATTATGTAGGAAATATTTTTTTATTTGTAATGAATATTTAAAATCTAATTTATATTATGTTTAACCCTATATTAAAAATGTTTTAGTAAATAAACCTTGATTTGAACTCTTTTAACTCTTCTTTGAATTAAATAATAATAAATGTCCTAATCTGATCCAAGTGGACCTAAATGATAATATTTTACTCCTAAGGTTGTTTTTGGTCGAGATACACTTGTACAATATAATTAGGACATATGTTATGTAAATATTTATATCATTTTTACCCTTAATTACCATATTTACTTTTAACCATGGTAAATAAAAGTAAAATGTTAATATTCACCAAAAATAATTTTCATCCCATTGAACCACATTTTACTCATTGATATTAACCGTGTCTCTCAGATTTTCGAAATTCCACTCACAGAAGTGGTAAAATTATGTTTTATGAAAAATTTAGTTTTTTAACTACCACTTAGTGGTTTCAGTTTTCATCAAAAAATGATGTTTTTCAGAAAAATACCAAAAATCCACCCTAGGCTAATTTCGATATTCCAAATCCAAAAATTAAGTCCATTTAGAAATATAAAATTTATAAATTTCAAAAAGTGGGTATTACTATTCACAACGGATAGTTTGATTGGTTGTGGTGTGTTAGAACTCGATGATGTGCACAACACATGTTATTGCATTATTTAAAGAGAAGCATATCATAGATGCTCGGGGTGTTACATTCACCCCTCTTTCAAATAATTTCATCCTCGAAATTTCTAGAATACTACCACATGAGAAGACTCGAGTGGTTCTTCATCATTAATTCCTCGGGTTCCCATTTTTCCTCTTCCATCTTATGGTTTCTCCACAAGACCTTTACCAGAAGTGTCGTCCAGTTTCTCAATACTTGTTCTCTCATATCAAGAATCATGACGTGCTCATCGCAATAAGACAAATTGGGTTCTAGTTCTAATTCCTCATAGGTGAGTACATGCGTTGGGTCAGGAATTTATTTCCTCAATAGAGATACATGGAACACATCGTGAACTTTGGAGAGCCTTGGCGGCATTGAACAACGGTAAGCTACAACCCCAATTTGGTCTAGAATTTCTAACGGTCTGATGTACCTAGGACTCAATTTACCTTTCTTACCAAAACGTATGACTCCATCCATGGATATACCTTCAAGAAATCATGAACACCGACTAGAAATTTCAAATCCTTCCTTCGATTATCAGCATAGCTCTTCTACCTACTTTGAGCTTCTTTGATATGGTTTTGGATTACCTTCGCCTTTTCCATCGTTTCCTCCACCAGTTCTAGGCCTACAAGTTTCCCTTCACCAACGTCATCACAAAAGGTAGGTGTGTGACATCTCTTTCTGTATAACGCTTCATATGGTGCCACATGAATACTCGTACAGAAGGTATTGTTATAGGAAAATTCTAATAGAGGTAAATATTAATCCCACATACCCTGAATGTCAAGTGAAAAGGATCTCAACATGTCTTCCCTGGTTTGAATAGTTCGTTCTGATTGTCCATCTATTTGAGGGTGGTTGGAAGTTCTCAAATGATGTTCAGTATCCAAGGATTTCTGAAGACTATTCCAGAATCTTGATGTAAAATGGGGATCACGATCAGAAACAATCAATAGGGGTAATCCATGAATTCTCACCACTTCATTAATATATACTCTTGCTAGACGTTCCAGTGGTAGATCTTCTCTTATATCATGAAAATGTGCTGACTTGGTAAGACGATCAACAATAACCCATATTGCATCATTCCTTCTTGGAGTCAGTGGTATCCCCATGACAAAGTCCATCGTAATATTGTCCCATTTCCACTAATGTATGGGAAGAGGTTGCATGACTCTAGCAGGTTGATTCCTTACAGCTTTCACTTATTGACAAACCATACATCTTGACACAAAATCAGAAATCTCCCTCTTCATGTTGTCCCACCAAAAATGTTCCCTCAAATCTCTATACATTTTGGTGCTACCAGGGTGTATATAGAAATTGGATCTTTGGTCATCTACCAACAATTTCCTTTTTAGATCAGGTATATCAGGAATGCAAAGTCTCTTCCCAAATATCAAAATTCCATCTTCATACACAAAGTCTCTCAATCTCCCATCATTCACAGCTTTAATATTCTTTTGAAATTATTCATCATCTGTCTGAGAACTCTTAATCAATTCTAGTAAATATGGTTTGGAAACGATTTGAAAATCATTGACGTTCCACCTTCCCTGGTTATTACCATGTCCATATTCACTAGATCAATGAAAATTGGATCCCTTTAAATTCTCATATTGTTAAAAAATCCATGGTCTTTTCTTCTCAAAGCATCTTCCACCTTGTTTTCCTTACCCGTGTGGTAGTGTATCATGCAATCATAATCCTGGAGTAATTCAAGCCATCTCCTTTGCCTCATGTTTAGTTCTTTTTGTGAGAAAATATACATCAAACTCTTGTGATCAGTATAAATCTCACATTTTTCACCATAGAGGTAGTGCCTCAATATCATCAATGCAAAGATCGCATATGCTAACTCGAGATCATGAGTAGGATAGTTTTTTTCATGAATTTTCAACTGTTGTGATGCGTAGGCAATAACCCTATCATTTTGAATAAGGACACAACCAAGTCCATTATTCGATGCATCACTATATATAATGAACCCATTATACCCCGATGGTATAGTCAATATAAGAGCATTGAATAATCTTCTCCAAAGTTCTTCAAAACATTCTTCATACTCTTTTGTGCAAACAAATTTAACCCCTTTTCGTGTGAGCTTCGTTAATGGGTTAGATAATCGGGAAAAATTCTGGACGAAACGTCGATAATAACCTACCAAACCAATAAAACTGCGGTCCTCAGTTATACTTGTAGGTGCTGGCCATTCTTCGATTCCCTTGGTCTTAGAAGGATCAATAGAGATTCCATCTTTAAAGACAATATGTCCAAGAAAAGGAATCTCCTAAATTTAGAATTCACACTTTCTAAACATCCCATATAATTCATGTCTTCATAGAGTCTTCAGGATAATGCGCAAGTGATTTTCATGATCATATTTGCTTTTGGAGTATACCAAGATATAATCAATAAATACCACCACAAATTCATCGAGATATTCCTTGAAAACTCTATTCATCAGATCCATGAATATAGAGGGATCATTAGTCAATCCAAAAGTCATTACTGTAAACTCGTAATGCTTGTAGCTAGTTTGAAATGAAGTCTTCGGCATGTCATCCTTCTTCACACACGAATAATGGTATCCCGATGAAAGGTAAATCTTTGAAAAGTATTGAGCTCCATGCAGTTGGTCAAATAATTCATCAATGCGAGGTAGGGGATACTTGTTCTTTATTTATATAGCATTGATCTCCCTGTAGTTGATACATAACATCATAGATCCATCTTTCTTTTTAACAAAAAGTACAGGGGATCCTCATGGAGAAACACTAGGGCCAATAAATCCCTTATTACTCAATTCCTATAGTTTTTTCTTTAGTTAAACTAATTATAAAGTGTCCATTCTATAAGGGTCTTCGATATAGGCCTGGATCCAGGAATTAAATCAAGGGAAAACTCAACTTCTCGTTCTGGAGGATGTCCAGGTAAATCTTCTGAAAACACATCTACATATTCTTTCAGAATAGGTACATCCGGTATTTGAACTTTCCTTTCCTCACCCACAGTCATTTCATCCTCTTCCTCCCAAATAATAGAATATAGTTGAGCTATTGGGGTGGATCTAGATAAGAATTAGGTGGTGACGATTCTTCTGTAATGATAAGGTGTTCCTTATCATCATCATCAAAAATCATAACCTCATTCTTCTTAAAAAAATCATCGCATCATGGTGCTAAAGACAATCCATAGCGAGGATTATATCAAACTCAATCATAGGTATGACGATGAGATCAGCGGATAATGAACATTTATGTGCTCTAATGGGGACTGATTCACAAAACATTATTGCAACGATACATACCTTAGGAGTTTTAAATGAAAACTCCCTTGTTAAATCAAATTGGAAATATCTAATTTTCTTCAAAAACTGGGAAAATATGAAACAATGCAATGATCCAGAATCAATTAATGCATTTGATAAACATGAGGAAACCATTAAATTACCTTCCACCACGTCTTTCAGAGCTTCAATATCAGTAGTAGTGATATCATAAGCTTGGCCTTGATCCCTTGGACTTTTCTGAGGTAAGTTACCCTGACTCTTAGGACATTCATTTGCATAATGTCCCATCTCCCTGTAATTGTAGCATTGAACATCGGTAGCTTCCTTCTTCCCTTTTCAATCACGAGCTTGGTGTCCTTATTCACCACACTTGTAACAGACACCCATTCTCTTCAAACAAGTACCAAGGTGTTTCTTCCCACATTTACCATAGGATGGATATTCAACCTTTCCCTTCTTCCACTTATTTCCATTCCCAGATTGATCATCAGATCTCTTATTCTCTTTCTTTTCCTTAAAGTCATATGACTTAGAGAATTATTTCTCTGTCTTGATAGCACATGAGGCAATGTCTTCGTATGCCGAGAAGGATTGCGAGACTAATGCTCGATGGAGAAATTATTTTAACCCATAAAAGAAATGATCGATATTACTTCATGGGTTACGTATATAACCTCCAGCATACCTTGATAACCTTGTAATGTTAGACTCATACATTGCGAAATTCTCATCCTCCTTTTTTCTCAGACTCAGAAATTGTCTTTCCATATCTACTTGATGGTCACAAGGAACATATTTTTCTAATAACAGATCTTTGAACTCCCTCCATCCCATAATTGATACTTCATCATCTTCCTTCATGTTTTGAATCAATGACCACCATTGATCAGCATCTCCAGTGTGGCGGTAAACTGCCATGATAACATTTTCCCTTTCAGTACTCCCCAAAGCCTGAAATATTTTCTCTATAGCATTTATCGATTTCTCAGCTACTAATGGATTTGTACTCCCATTGAATGTTGGTAGTTTTTTCCTCATGAAGCGATCTAACATTGAACTTCCACACTATGGATCAGGGTGCTCCATACTAGTAAGGGTATTATTCATAACTTGAGTGAGTTGTCCCAGTATAGTGATTAGCTGATCAACACCATTTTCATCACCAGCTCCACTATAATTATCTTGAGCAGGAGGGAAATCTCTAGATGGAGTGTGTGCATTGATACTGTTTCAATTTCTTCCACTAGGTTCCATTACTAAATAAAGGCATAAACTAGATCAATTTATGAATCAAAATACATAATTCCATAATTATAAAACACTTAACATAAATTGAACTATTTATGTATATTATCCATAATCATAAAAATGCATTCTTTGAGGAAATATATACTCATAAACCCTTCATAATTATTTGTAATGAAAATGAGAGTCATCCTAAGCATATCCACTAGGATTGTCGTAACCAAGTGTGTAGCAAGGCCCGTTGTCATGCACCAGTTCCCGTTCAAGTCTAGCTCAAAGCAATGTTTTCAGGTATTACCCCTAGGGACATCTGTTCCAGATCCACCTCTACCTGCTCATAACCATACAAGGATGTATTGCTCGGAAAACTCAAAAAATCTCTACAATACCAAAATTCTTGGAGGTTCTTCTATACTAATCCTCAAAGTCCATCGAATATCTATGTTCTCTAATAAGAGATTCTATAAATACAGCATCCAAGGTTTGTACTAAACTTCCTCTGATACCTGCTGTAACGCTCGACCCCTGTTACCAAGAGTCAGTGCATTATTACATAACATTGTCATGATCACAAGAAAGATAAAATATCGAAAGACTGATTAGTTTAGTAGCCTTGGAAACACTAGATATATTCATAATGTTTTTCATTACATCATAAAAATGAAAACTACAACATCATAGTCTACATAGTCTACACTCTTATCCCCTCAAACTACCCTGACAGGTCATTTATAATTTACAACTTCACATCCTGGGAAAATTAAAACATAGAAAAGTGGTGAGCTCAAATGCCCAGTAAGGATAACAATGTAGCAGAAACATTCATATATATAAATAAATATTTAAGAATTGTACAACTAAAACAAAATCCTTTTAAACATGAACTTCAACATAATATAGAAAAAAATGAAATAATTCCATTAACATATTCACATGGATATTCTATTAATCCAATAATCACATACAATATCAATAACCACTTTCATAATGATGGAACACATAATGCCAGACTATAATAACCACATAGCCAAGGCCTCATGCCAATACTATAAATACGATTTTTCCATGGCTTTTTTCCAAGAGACTAGTTTCTCTCATGAGACCTAATGATGCATCAAGGAGCTATAATGAGCTCCACCCATCACATATTAAGTCCAATGGATTCCATATGAAATGGTTTAAACATAACATAAACATTTTTATTAAAACTAGCATATGAAATGTAAATATGTCATCCATAAACCATGAATGGTATAAAAATAACACATCCACAGTCAAACATATCACAAAACCTTCAATACAATATATATGTTTTGTATCATAATAAATCAACTTCAAATAATCATAAAATACATCAGTGGATGTTGACTTAGATGAAGTCAAAACTCTTTTTAGAGAAATATCTCATTCTATTTTGAAATCATTTATGAGTCAGATATTTATAAAATAAAACATTTTATTTGAAAATATTCTTATAATCATGTAAGGGAAGCTTCAACGATTTTATAATGGTGGAAAATAGCTGCACCCGCCGTATAAGTTAAAAAATATTTCTCACCATAATTTTGTCGAAAAGGTAAAAAAATCTTGTTTGGAAAACGACAAGAATATTCCTTTATAAATATCTTATAAAAGTAAAAAAGGGTATAAATGACTTTAACCCATATTATGTAAAATATTAATAATGTTTTAAAATACATTTTTATGTAACATGGATGTGGATGATAATGAGGTCCCAGTAGATAATTACCTTTAAACAACCTTGGATTGTGAAGAGATTGTGAAATAAACCCTTACCTTGTACTTTTCCTTAGATGAGGGTAGGATAACCTCTTATATAATGGTGAAATAATATTTATTAAATTATACAAGAATCATATAAATTAATATGATATCATATATGATATTTTAATATTGATTTGTTAATAATATCATAGTATTATCATTGTTTCGGGTGTTAACTTACTCGTTTTCTTTTATATGTTTTGAAAAGTAAGACGTGTTTGTCATGGATAGGATGGATCTTATTCGTATACAGAATAATATCATGTCCTTAATCATTATTTTTAAATCATCAAATTATAATTATACTTGAATGAATACGATGGAGAATGAATTTCATCACGTTCGTGGAGATGATAGTCAGTACGTATGCACAAGCGACAATATCATTCTTTTGATATTTAAATAATATATAAGTGGATGGTATATCATATATATATAGAATAATTATCATGTTATATTTATTATTTACATGAATTAAACATCATTATTATAACCATCCAAATAATAATTTACTAAATAACAATTACACCACGACGTGGAGATGGTAATCCATACGTACACACGTATGGTTACATGTCATTCAATGGATGGATAGAAAAATGAATATGGTTGTGCCATATTTATAATAATATTATGGTATATAGGATATACTAGATTCATTATTTTAGAATGGGAATGACAAAGAAAGAAGAAGTGGAAGAATAAAGGAACTTGAAAAGGGGTGGTGAAAACATTACCTCTTCTTCGGGTTCTTCCTTCTGATTTGATCAAAAGGGCTCCTTAGGATGGATTTATGATAAAACTAAGGCCTCTAGGTTGTAGTGAGGGAAGTTTAGAGAGCATTTGGGTAGAGTTTGGTTGATCCAAATGGTTTGAATGTGTGAATTAATGATAAGGGAGAGTGCCCTTTTATAAGAGGGGTGAGGGGCACCTTTGGAAAAGCTATAAATATTATTTTATAATAAATTCATTTTCAGTTTCTAATTTCTCCAAAGAGTATTATTTAAATTTTAAGGTGGGGATAGGTAGAAAAACTCTCAACCAATAGGATTTAGACAGGTTTGAGTTACAATATTAATCTTATTATTAAGTATTAACTCTTAGTTAATTAGTTTCACTTTTACAATGTCTCTTTGTATTTTTATATTATATTGTTAATAAACGTACATTATACCTCCAAGGGACCCCCATGTTGTCCATTAATGATTCACCTATCATTATATAAGTCTCTTGTCCGACCCTAATATTTTTTGAAATATAACATCCATTAATAATATAATATTTGTTTTAAAAACTCTTTTTGTCAAGTTTGTCAATATTCAATAATTTATTTTTGTAAAAATTTTAAAGAATGATTAATTCAAATAGAAGTTAATTATATCAATCCTAAAATGTTATATTATCATAGAAAATTATTTGTGTTTATAAAAAGTCTCATATTATGTTTATTTGGGTTTTTATAATATCAATTATTATAATTTTACACTATTATGGTAATTACTACATCATCATTTTGTAAAAAATAAATTATATTATATAATGTCTAAAAATTATAAATAAAATATCATTATGTAGTAAATCATTTTAGATTTCTAATGAATATTTAAAATATAATACATCTTATGTTTAACCCTATATTAAAAATGTTTTAGTAAATAAACCATGATTATAACTATTTTAAATCTTCTTTGAATTAAATAATAATAAATGTCCTAATCAGATCCAAGTGGACCAAAATGATAATATTTTATTACTGAGGTTGTTTTTGGTGGAGATACACTTAAAAAATAAAATTAGTACTTGTATTAGGGTAATATTAATATCATTTTTACCCATAATTAGCCTATTTACTTTTAACCGTGGTAAATAAAAGTAAAAAGTTACAATTCACCAAAAATTATTTTGATCTCATTGAACCACATTTTACTCCTTGATATTATCTGTGTCTCTCAGATTTTTGAAATCCCACTCAAAGAAGCGGTAAAATTATGTTTTATGAAAAATTCAGTTTTTTAACTACCACTTAGTGGTTTCACTATTAATAAAAAAAATGAAGGTTTTCAGAAAATTACAAAAAATTTACCGTAGGCTAATTTCGATATTTTGAATCCAAAAATGAAGTCCATTTTGAAAAATAAAATTTATCATTTTTAAAAAGTGGGTATTAAATTCATAACGTCTAGTTTGATTGGTTGTGGTGTGTTATAACTTAATGTTGCGTACAACACACGATTTTGCATTATTCAAAGAGAAGTGTACCGTAGAAGCTTGGGGTGTTATGATATTAGGAAAATAAGTTAATATTGCTGAACTTTTGACAGGTTTTGACATCTAAAATCGATTTCTTGTTATTCAAATATGGTATTTCCATTGTTTGGTTGGGAGTTGGTGGTGGTGGAGTATGTAATGGTGATGATATTATCACACCACGCCTGAAAAAAGAAGAACAACATACATTGAAGTAAACAGTAAAAACTTGTGGGTAGTACAGTTATGACAATGAGATATTTAAATTAATGTACTTCCAAACTATGGTTAGTAATAGAGTTACCTGCTTCAGAAGATTGCAACTGCTAGATGGTTTGGGTCATAATGAATCATTGTTGCATTATGTGTTGTTGTGACAAAAACAGAGGCTAAAAGAAGTTTGAAGTCAAGATAATATATTTTTCTATTGAAACCACATATTTGGAAACACATTGCAGAAAGATTGAGATTATGATCTGTAGACTGAAACCATACTCGTCAATCTCTGAACCCGGACAAGCTGCAATATTAATGTGGTAGTCGGGACTGAGTTGTTTTCCATGTAACATGACATTTTAAATTCAAAATTACCCCATAAGCTGTAGGTAACAAGGAACCGTATGCAATGAATCAATGTGACTAAATGATTAAATTTTATCTATTAGAGTAATGTAATGAAATTAGTCAACAAAATAGTACCAGTCACCTTCTAAAATAATATGCATTCTGTGGTTCGAAGTGCCCATTGATTGCATTGTATGTGAGTAACGTAGGATTCCAATTAGTTATAAATCAGTTTACACATAAATACTGTTTTTCTGAATAACATATAGCTGTATGAAAATAAATTTTGCAGGTTAATATAATATATCTTGGTCAATGGAAGTGTAATTATATCGTATTAACCACATGTACCTATTAGATGTTCATCAGGGACTTTTTCCTGAATTATGTCATCGAATGAAGTAAAATGAAAACTAAAAAGAGGTAGTTTTACTTCACACGGACGAACAAACGTCGTGGATGTGAACATGATTTGACACCGGTGTGTTTTTGTGATGTAACTCCCTTGGATGGAAGCTATTTGGAAGTTTTTTACAATATAGCATAGTCCCTCAACCAATAGTTTTTTGTACTTAGGGATAAGCTGACGATTCGTAATGGTACATTGAATCAAGGTTCCCTGCATTAAGTATGTTAAAATGATGGTTACTGAGGAATCAATACAAATTACAAGGAATGATAATTGAATATATATATATATATATATATATATATATATATTCAGATCGTAGGTGACAAACAGTGAATATAAATTGTAATGACTTGTTGTAAGGAAAAGTAACCTGGATGTCACAGAGTACAAGATCAACAGCAACGACTTCATTTGAGTATTTAGAAGACGAATTGAACCACATGTTCAAGACACGAACTTGTATTCGTAGTGTTTCATTATTGTCTGGGATAATCTCATTGAGCATGGTTATTGTGCGTGAAATATTTGTTACTATACATAATCATTCAGTGTTCAAATGATACATATTAAGCATGTAAAAAAGCCATGACAGTAAACAAAATCATTTTCCAGTGCAGAATAAAGCATATAGAAGTCAATTGAAATGATACATAAGATAGATTATGAATTATTTCCTTGTTGAAAATATCTTCTGTGTAATTGTATGACTCATTATTGTTACCTTCAACTTCAATTTTCAATCCAGTAGTTTATGTGACTCAAGATACTACAAAAATATAATTGACCTTGAGAGAACACTGGTTTACGAAGATAATGGCCAATAGAAGACAATGATTGACCTTGAATGTTATTAATGGTCAACGCATAAGAAATTTTCAAAGGATATTGTCTTATTTGTAGTTTGAATGACCATTTACCGTTAGACTGAGTCATAGTTAATCATGGAATGAACGCAGAATATCCCGAATGACATCCATTTAATACTTCGGTGATAATAACATGTTTGACCAAGTGTGTTACTATCATACGAGTTCCATTACACCAACTAGCTGATTGGTCCACATTTCAGAGTAACATAATTGGAACACCAAGATGAAGTGTAATTTTGTGGGAAGGTAACCTAGAGACGTTTATACCATTCAACAGGTCAGATGTGTTAATATTTACTTGTTTGTTTGTATCAAAACATGCATTGAAAACATAGTCTGATCTGATGTAATCATTGTTTTCATATCCAATGAGGGTCAACATATATTCATTTACTTCTTGTACGACATATCACGTTGGAGATAAAATTGCACGGTCTATCAGATAGGATCTATCTCCATGTCTTCTAGAGAAAACCGTGTATTTATGGTTGACGATTGCAGCCATGGCATTATAACTGTCAGTAAGAAGAAACATTTGCGGAATTGGAATGAGTGATTCACCATCGTTTGGATCTCCATTTCAACCATCACCAATATCTAAGGTCCATTTTTCAAAATCATGTAACACAACTACATCATGACTGCTAGTAGTACTATGCAATATAATGTTTTTTGTAAGAGATAACACCTGACAGTGTTTCCAAAGATACAATGACATGACACTTGAATAGACAATGTCAAATATGTTTCCTCCTGATATCACTCGCAGTATTTTCCTAAAATCTCCTCCTTGGAAAACTGTTAATCCACCGAATGGGAAATTCATAGCATTATAATTTTTGACAGTCATATTGTCCCTAAGAGTCCGGTCTAAATCCTGAAAAATATATTCTGAATAATAGATGCCTCATCCTAAATGATGAGCTTAGTCAATTTCAAATGTACTACTACTTCACTCCCCAAATGAATATTACAAACTAAATGTTCAATAATGGAGATTGGAATACAGAATTTGGAATTCCATGTTCGTCCACCAGGTAGCAGTAGTGAAGCTATTCCAATCGATGAAACTGAAAGTACAATCGTTCCTTGTGCTCGCAGCAATGATGTTAATACTATCTAGATAAACGTTTCACTTGTTCCTCCATTACCATGCAAGAAGAATAACCCCATGAGTTGGTAGATAGTGAAGAGAGAATGATAGACATTACATATTTCTATTCATCTGTAAGCATACATTGTAAACAGTTTCCCACTTATAGAATTGTTTCTCTATTGTAATTAAATTCATCTGCAACAAAATGATTTGCAGTGGCATCAAAATCTGAATCTGGAAGTGGAATAGGAGGATATAACTGAATTGCACTTCCATTGCTCTGTAAAATGCAGTCTATCTCTCTCAAAGCATAAGTATGTATCTGGTGATTTGTGGGTGTCAAATCTACAATGTTGAGGAATAATGTTAAATAGAATTATGAGTAACCTCTAGTGAAGTCATCACAATAGTGTACATATAAATGAATATAAGAACGACAATGGAAGCTAAAATACGTTGATAGAAAACATAAGTATTTATGTGTTGTCAATAACTATAGAGCGGATAATTAAATGACAATCATATAGCTAGACCAGTATGGATGGAAATGTAATGTGAATAAAACATAAATGAAATTGTGGATCACTTGTATAGAATCAAATAGATTAAGATGATCCATGTATTATTGTAATTATATTTGAACGTCATGGTTGTGAACATTGTTGTACTAGATTATAATGAATATAAACAATGTTATACAAGAGAATGATATACAATGATTGGATGTTCAAATTAGGTAGAAGTATTATAGGTTTATTTAATTTTTAAAAATGAAGAATATTTTTACATAATTTAATATTGTTGTACAGATGGAAATGTTATTTGAAGAAATGATATATGAATTTGTGTATTACGTGTACAAAATTGTACAGTTTAAAATTTATTGTAATTATATTCGAACAACAAAGCTATAAATTTTGTTGTACTGGATTATAATAATTATAAACAAAGTTATACATTCATAATCTGTACACTGATTGGAAGTTTAATTTAGTACGATCTATTAATTTTTTTTAATATATGATAATGCATAATTTTTATACAGATTCAAATATTGTAGTAAAGATTAAAATGTAATGTGGTTATATGATATGTGAATGTTTGGATTATCGGTACAGATTCATACAGATTAAAATAATGCAAGTATTATTGTGAATATATTTGAACAGAAAGTCCATAAACATTGTTTTACTGGATTATAATGAATATAAACGACGTTATATGAGAGAATGATGTACAATGTTTTCATGTTCAATTTAGTTAGAAATATTATATTTGTATTTACTGTATCAGAACGCAGAATATTTCTACAGATTGAAAAATAAATAGTCATAAAGTACGAACTGAACAGTTATGCGAATAAGTGAGGTGAATTTATTTTGAATGCTTACAGAACAAAAAAATTATATTAACTTATAATACTTTTGAATGGAATTATGGTTTGGAGTCAGCTTCGGTTGAAAAACTGAAGCAGTTATTCTCTATTACAATCTTATAAATACTAGTGGGAAGTAATAATTAGACATTGGCAAGACATAAAAAGAAAACTATGAAGTAGGTACATGACAAAATGTGCACCTGGAATTTGTTGGGTCCTTCTCTGTATATATAAAATGTATTCTGATACTATGTATTTGGTTGTATCCCATACCATTGTTGGGCGAGATATGTTATTACAGATTAACATGTTCGCGAACAGTCTACGTACATGTTGTCCAATTCCACAAGCATATACTTCTTTTATAGCATTAACAAACTCTTTTTCATCTGTTAGTAGTCCCATAGTAGAGCAAGCCTCTCTAAATGTACCATTTGTGATGTTGTTTACAGTACTGGTATACTCATAAGATGTTTCACCTTTGATTTTTTTTAGAAGTATCCTCAAGTAGTAGATTTCACCTGTGGTTTGAGGCACATAGTATAGTCTTCCAAAACAGATTCCTTGTTTCTTGGGATTCAATTTCCTGTCTTGAGAGTGGAACACAAATCTAATTGAATACTCTGCAAAATTAAATCCTCTTCCATCCAAGTATATAATATTTCCGTCGAACCAATATGTCAACATTGACTGAGAACTGTTTCATTGATTCAATACATCTTCAATGATATCATTGTCTGAAAAGGTGGAAAATTCTGTTGCGTCAAATGAAAATGAATCCTCTCAACTGGTGGATATTTGTAATGGATATCATAAGAAAAAAATCCTCCAGCATGCCTCATAAGAAGATATGTATCGACAGTCATAATATGTTTTTATTTAATGTATCATATTCTGTGTGGTGTGTTCCTTGATTCCTTCATAGAGTGTTGTCGTTACACAGTCATTTTTGTTTCTAATATACTTAAAAAAATATTTGATTGAAGACGACTGATTACAAACATCAATTTTGAGATGTGAAAGGTACTTTAATAGAAACACCGGATTGTATGGAAATACATAGCGATTATCTAGATGAATGTCAATTTTCAGAATAGTTTGTTTGTTATCCATTCTCCAATAAATGACACAGCCATCTTCATCAATTCTCATACTTTCAAGAAAATGTTTTGGAAATTTTTTTGCACATTTACAATGTTTCATGAAATGTGATGGTCTGTTCGCAGCACCGCAAGGGCTATGGAGCATAAAACTATTGAAAACCTCATGTAGCTTTGGGTAAGCATTGTTATCCAGGATTTCAGTGCTGACATATTTGTTTACTGCTATTGGAGTGTTCACTTTGTTTCCACAATA
The DNA here is from genome assembly GCA_963277665.1 of Viscum album. Taxonomy (NCBI): domain Eukaryota; kingdom Viridiplantae; phylum Streptophyta; class Magnoliopsida; order Santalales; family Viscaceae; genus Viscum; species Viscum album. The sequence goes on along the minus strand of OY728121.1, from coordinate 6,865,300 downwards.
GAGAAATAATAAGATGTGCAAATGTGGCAAGCCGCATTTCTAAAACTATACAATTAGAACAACTAAATGGAAACAAAAGTTCTATAGTAAGTAAGTGATGATAAAATTACAAACGGTATGGATAATAATATTTGATATATGTAGATACAAGGTTACCTTCCCTTTATTTTCCAAAGAAACAACCTTCTATTAAATCATTCATTTGATACTCAAGTTTCATATTGAAAACTCGAGAATGAATTTGAGGGGAGTCTACTATTCGAAGATTCTTGTATCATAGATATTGCATCTTGGTAATTTTGGATCATATACCTTGGACCACCTTTGATGTATGAAGGTAAAATTATTCGTTTTCCGCATAAAGAACTTTCTCTGTCACCTCTTAGAAATTCATCATGCAATCTGTTGTATAGATCTTCCCTCAATCTATTTTAATTAAGGAAAATGAATGATAGTCTCTGAGACTCTACCATCGTATAAGCATAAACAAAACTATTACAAAAGTCTTTTTGAATGTAGTAGTGTTTAGGATTTATTCTCACATAATTTCAAGTGGAAAGAGAATTACTATCTCATTGTATCCTTCCTTAATTTTGGACTTGTTGTGAAAAGAGTTGTGCGATGCAGAATGTTGTCAACATATCCATCACGGCCAGCTTTGAAAATCAAGGGATATTGAAATGGAAGATATAGTTGGTGCTTCTCATCAATTCGTTGAAAATCAATAGTTTTGGTATGAATGATTATATCATGCTCGTGGTAGATATCTTCGACATCACCAATGATAAGTATGGAAATCTCAAAATTATTTGGTATGTTATATGTACTAGGATTAATTTCTCTTCTCTTAAGTAGAGATAGTTTCAAATTTGGAACATGTTGATGTTGAAGATGATCTCTTTAACTTTTGAATTATCGAGATAAACCATTGTGTTCTTGAAGAACTTGTGGCAGGTTTTTGACTATGTTGTAGTCAATACGAGTTTGGACATTCTGGATATTGGAGCTGCAGGAAGTAGGTATGTTAATACAGAAATAAGCCACAATGAAAAATTAGTCGATCATAGATAGTTTTAGAGATACCTAAACTTACGAACCCCATTCTGACATTCATTTTTTTGTCATACACTTATAGTTGTGAGAATCAGGGTGGGTGACCAACTGGTGGACATAAACATAATATATGATAGTAGTTTTGTCCATTAAATCTAAATATACATGGAACACCACCCTTGTTGATAGCCTATAAATCATACCACCCATTGAAGTGAATGCAAACATGGAGTAGTAAATATGCATGTTTTACTGGAATGCATTGGCTACTGTGGATCTTGTATTATTGAGCAACATTTCTAGATACTATGGAAAAACTGGTTTTAAGTTCAAAGAAATCATTCCCAAAGCTCAACATGCAGCAAAACGTTGGTTTTTTCAGTCGCTGCATTTTTTCATTCTTTCATCGATCCACATTAAAGCATGATAGTACTGACAGACGTAAGATGTGACTCCAATATCTGAATAACCTGGTTGAAAAAAACTAGCAGTTGGTAGTTACAAAGTAGATCATGTGCGTGGAAATTGCCTCAAGTATTTTTGTACCAATAATGCTGAAATAATTATTACCCTAACCTGTGTTATCCAAAACCACCTATTGTATAGAGGATCCTGCAGCAACCACCAGTTTATTACTATAATCACAATTTATAAATGAAAACCGACTATTTTTAGTATGTAAGAATATTCGTTAAATACCTGTACTATTTTCTGTACACTGTATTCCACCGTTGATGTTGTAATTTGTATCTGAACTATTATAATGTGATTCTTCTTGACGAAATAGTTCTTTCCGATGATCTGACAATATTTTTATAAAATAACATTATACCTAAAATTTAAGATCTTTAATGTGTGTGTGTGTGTCATGATGTATATTTTAGTTATAGACGACATTGAACCTGTACATGATATATTATTAAATTCCGTGTTATTTGGTCGACTCAATCTATAACAAATAGGAACGTAAATTGTATATTTTGATGATCCTTTAATGGTCATAGTAATATTTAAATTCTTAATTATGTTCTTACATTGTCAACGTTCCTGGTGATGAATCCGATAGATTGGTATCGTCAGTCACGATCGCTACCGAAAGTGTGAAGGAAATAGTTAGATGAATAAAACACCAGTAGTGTGGCGTAGATGGTGGTTTTAGAAGATATGTGTCATCATACTTACAATATGGAATAGGAGTTTCTATGATGGAATCTATTCTTGGCCTTCAATTATTCGCTGCTGCGATAAACGATATTGTACCTGAAGATCATTGTTGCACTGTAGACAAAGTAATTGATGATGAATAAATTATATTATTTTGTATAGTATTTAGAAATTTATGTAATCAGATACTAAAATGTAAATAGAGGAGACCATTGATAGAAATTGGACATAATGTTGTGCGTGTGACTCCATTTGCACCACCATGTGTATATGTCATTAAGGGATTTCTATTTGATGCTGACATTGGGAGTGTTTCATCAATTGGTTATAAAAATAATGGTATTATTATGTAACAGAAAGAAGTATCAAGTAAAGGTACTAGTAAACTCACAATTGTTTTGTTCATTCATCAGTAGTCTTCTTTGAAACCTTGAATCTCTAGAGGTTGATGGGAAATGTATGTTTTCATCAGTTATGATTACTACCGAAAGTGGGAAAGAAATTGTTATATGAGGAGTTGGTAGTTTTTTTGGCATACAATATGGCCTTTTCAAAATTAATTTTCATCATACATACAGAAAGGAATATGAGACTGTTTGAAGGCATTTGATGTTTGATTCTGGTTGTTTTAATTTGCGATAAATGTTCTCCCTGTATCAGATTGTTGTTTAACTACCGACAAAGTAGTTTGAGAGGGATATCTTCAATTAATATGAAAAGTACTAAAAAAGTTAGGGATTTAGATAGTACAATGTAAATAGAACAGACCCGGTATAGACGTTGCTGTTAGTGGCGTCCGTGTGACTCCATATGCACCACCATTTGTAGAATGAATCTTTTCAGTTATTATGTAGAGTATTAAACTATATAGGGATTTAAATAATATAATGTAAATAGAAGAGACCATTGATAGAAAATGTTGTTAGGGGCGTCCGTGTGACTCCTTCTGCACCACCATTTTAAGATTGTGGTTCACTTGATAGTGTATGAGAGAGATTTGTACATGTCATTGATGGATTTGTAGTCGATGTTGACACTGAAAGTGTGACAACAGTAGCATATTCATATGAAGGAATAATCTTATGGAAGAAATATGACTAAAACTATGTCGACAGTAATCTCATAGTTGGGTTGTTCTTTTGGTAGCACTCTTCTCTGCAACACTGCATCTGTAGAGATTTTTGAGGAATGCATTTTTTGGTATAATATCATTATATATTAATGTCAAGGCGTGCTTTGGAATATTTATATGCAAAGATAGCATTAAATAAATTGTACTGTAAATTATGAATGCAGACATTAAATTTGATAAAGATCATTGTGTGTAGATTTATGTAGCTATCAAAAAGTTACAAACCAAATATGCATGTATGATTTAGTGGAAGATGAAGGTTACATTAATTGGTTTTTAAACCCAATTTGATAAGAATATGAGGCATGTATGCTTACATCTATTCTCATATATAATTGAGACTGTGCTAAATGGTATTAGTAAAGTTGAAAATTAGTTTGTAGTTCAATAAAAATGTATTACGTGAAGTAGTTTGATGGTTTGATTATTTGTATGGTATACTCACAATGTGAATATCAGCAATAGCAGATATGAAAATAAGAAGTCGAATCGTTTCCATGAGAAAATCCTTGTGCGGTTACTGGGTAATGCAAAATTCATACTCAATTGAATAATGTTGGTTGAATAATTCTATTGAAAGTAAGAATACTGTTACCTCAATAGAGTATTGTTGTAAAGTCTGTTCTTCTAAACATCCATTGGTCCTCTACTATCAGACGTAGAGGAATAGGGTTGTAGGTTCTTGTAGTAGAAGGTATAGTAGTGGGCTATGGAATACGGCGACATAGTAGAAGAAATCGGGAATCACATATATACTGAGGAGTCGTAGAACATAGAATCTGGTAGCCGTAGTCGATATATAATTGGCTGAGACAATGACTCCAAATATGAAGTTAGTATCGGAATAAATATATCTAGAATGATAATAAGGCTGGAGGAAGACGATGGTGAAGCATTTGTTGTAAGGGAAATAGACCCAGTCTCTATGTGGTAGTCTCCGGAAGAGGAAAATTGTAGTCCGGATGATGGGTGTTCTAAGGACGTCACTGTAGGTGCGCTGCGGGACAAATAAGCTAGGAGGTGGATACCGTAATTGGGGAGCCGCGGGACGAAGATGATGGGAGTTGGATACCCTAATCTAGGAGCCGTGGGATTAAGAAGCTGGGAGAACGATCGTAGGCGCGCTGTGGGACGAAGAAGCTCGGTGATGGAAACCGTAATCGGGGAGCCGCGAGAGAAAGAATCTGGGAGAACGGAACCCTAATAGAGGACCCGCGTGAGCAAGCAGTTCGGTGGAGGAAACCTAATCAGGGAAAAAGGCTTCGGTCATCGTGGTATCCTATAGGATATGAGAGGATTTTTGGTGGAAGGTGGATTGTGAAATGGTAAATCAATATGGAAATTGGGTGACGTGGAATTCCGGATGAGTGACACCTAATCCTGGTTACAACCAGGTTTAGTAAAAACAATGGATTAATATTTTTGGGTATTGCAAATGTGACCTTGCCATCAATTATAAAACAGAACTTCCTCCCTCTCTACATCACTCAATTTTGAGTGTTCAAACTCGGCCAAGCCTTGTAGATTTCTAATATCCATTTACATAGAAACATTTTATAGGTCTTGTTATTATTTAAATACCAAATTTATTGCACTAAGTGGAGGATTATAAGAATCATGTTGAAGAGGAGGTAATATCCTTTATTAATTATTTCAAACAGCTATCTTGTTCTAGATCCTTTATATGAGTTGTTTTATTATTATAAAAAAACTCCATTATTAGTAGTTTAAATATATTTTATTATTAATATGAAACAATCATATTCAATCTTCTATCCATTATATGAAATATGAAATCACCATGCGTGCGTACGTAAGGCCTACCATCTTGACGTCATGGTGTAATCTTCTCTTCATCACCAACATATAAGGATGTGTATAATAATGGGAGACAAAACTTTATACGATTATTGTAAAATTGTATTTATTCTGAAATATTATACAACCTAAACTTCAGTACAATTCCACAATCATGGGAATGATATCGTCGCTCATGCGTACGTCTGGCATATCTTCTCCTGGATGTGATGTGATTCCTTCTACATGATAATCATTGAAGAATAATGATATAAATTATATGAACAAAGAAATATGATATATAAAATAATATAAACATTATGTAAATTATATAACATAACCTTACAAGTGGAATAAGAATTTATTACACAATACATGGATAAGAACATAAAGTAGTTAACACAAGAATAACGGTTTACAATGAAATGTCACTAATAAACAGTTAATAATATTACCATATATGATATCATAACAATGGATATGATACTAGAAAATGTAAATAATACTATTTAAATAATTATACAGGTTGTTTGTATATATTAAAATCATATCATTCAAACTGTAAGGGAAAATCTCACAATCTCATTATTATTAGAGATTATTTATACAAAAAGTATTTTCTAGGGATGTTTTATCATCCACGTCCATGGTTTCTAAATATATAACATTATATCATTCCTATTACTTTTTATTAAATTGAATTTTACCCATTGGGGAATTTATATTTTAATATATGAAGGTAATATTATCTAGTTTCTAGTACCAGATACTTTTTGACATTTCTGGAAAAAGTACGAGAAGAATGTTTTTTTAACTTATATGGAATGATTGGATTTTTATGTATTCATAGAGAATTATTTCCTTAAATCTTTATTTACATGTTTTAAATATTATTTTAAATAGACATCCTTTATTATAAAAAATTCACCACATTTTGTGAAAATTACATTCCATCTAAGATGACACTTTTAAATAGGGTTATATTTCTATCAATGTTTTTACTGTTATTTTAATATGATAATGATGGAATGATATTTTCTACAGATTATTTTATGATGGAATTAGGATTATGAAAACCCATATTATTTCTTAGGTTGTTATATTATATTTTATTTATGTTTTGTGGAACATGTAAGAATGATTTCATTATGAGATGGCTGGGACTGATATTTACATCCCATTAACTAGGTAATGATTTAAATTTCACAATATAGGAATGACTAGAATGGAAAATAAATCGGGATTAGTAAAACATGATCGGAACGACCAGTAAACCCGATTCAGTAATAGACTTTGTCTGCTATGATGGTCTTTGCACCAATGCCTCGGCACAATGGAAATCATATTATATTCATAATGGTTTTACATAGTTTCAACAATTCCTTGTTTTATTCTCATTCTATTTTATCTTGAATAATGTTCATTTATGATCTATGACTTACATTCTACCATGATTTATTTCACAATTCATGATTTGGATGTTTAATCATTATTTTCAGGTTTTTAAGTTCAAATGTATTTGGAATATTTTATTTTCTCCATGATTAGCTATACTATGAATTTGTGCTCACCCATTTTATGTTTTCATTTCCTTGTGATATAAATGAATGTATTTTTTAGGAAATAATGTGGATGATCGTTATGGGAGATATTGATGATATTTCACCGTGATTAGATGATTATGTTCCGAGATTCCAATGAATCAGAACTAATACGGTCATTGGAAATCATTTTCTGTCACATATTTTCTTTTCCTCAAAATTAATGTAATTTCTATGTACATCGTTCGCTTGTATCTTTTGATGGTATTTGATAGAATGTTTAGTAATCTTTTGGAAACTAGAATGCGAGAACATTATTGATATCCCGAGAGATATTTCAAAGGTATGATGAGGGATTTTCTTGAGGTTAAGTATAAATATAGATTTAAAACCTAGAATTATGATAACGATCTTGAATAAACTCTGATTAAACCTATGATGTTAGATATTGAATGAACTCTCCCTTTATTATGTTGTTTTCCTTCTATGAATTTTTCATCTCACACTATTCTTTTGGGTTTTATATAATGGCTGGAACCCAAAGGAACTCTGTTAATGTTAAATGAACATGGAAATGCAATTACTGTCCTCTTGAACAACAAAATTTTATGGGAGATGGTGTGCAAAATATAATTTTTATACTTACAAAAACTGTTAATCATTTAGAACATCAAAATGAGCAGATAAGGGAACAATATTATATTGATCCCATTATGGGGAAGCATCCACCTTCTTTTTATGGGTCTTCAGATCCAATTCATTCTAAATAATGGATTAGTACCATTCAAAAGATATTTTCAATACATAAAATTTCATAAAATGAATAAGTCGTTATGGATTTTTTCGGTTTAGGAGGTAAAGCAGAATAGTGGTGGACTCTAATTAAGAATACTTGGCCCCAAAATGAAATTTATTCCATGGAATGGCATGAGTTCATGAACATATAATTTCCCAATTATTTACCTCATATTCTATGAACAAAGATAAAAAAGGAGTTCTATGAACTTAAGCAAAATGATGGTGATTCTATTGGTTATCAGAGGAAATTTTTAAAAGACATTCAAGGTATGAATCCAGCTTTATCATCTAACCTGAATGTAAAGTTGATCAATACATCATTGGCCTAAAACCAAGTCTTTCAAAGGAATTATCTATATGAGACATTAATATCTATTAAGGTATTGTACCTTTTCTTATCTAGGTAGATCTTTATGATGGTGTTAAATATACATCTCATTGTTTGGACAAGAAACAAAAGATGGAGTTTAAGGAAAAATATCATAAAAATGGTGAAAATAAGATGAATGGTTCGTTATACTCAATTTGTGGAAAGATTCATGGTGGGGAATTTATTCATGGGACTAAAAATGTTTTATGTGTGTAATGGTAGGTCATCGAGCAGCTGATTGCCGAAGTAATGGAAAAATGTTAGATAATTATGTGAATAGATAAATTACTATCGAGAACGCACCACCAACACATAAAGGATACATGTCCTATGAAACAAGGCATTATGTTATCCAATTCCCTAATACAAGGGTTAATGATGATCAACATCAACAACCTATTAAGGAAAAGGACAAAGGGATGTCACATGCGATCACTATTGGAGATATTGAGTTTGACAAAGATGTGGTGGAGTGACTATGTGTTTATGTAACAATATTCCAAATTAGTTTTTTGGAAACTCATTAATATTATCATGGAATATTGGAATATCTATGAATTGGTTAATTATGGTTTTAAATAATTATATGGTACCTGCAGGTTTTTTATAATTATATCAAAATTATTTTTTAAAATATGCATGTCTTTATACATATAATTGTTTGAACATTTTTTAATCCATTATATAAATTCTTTTTTATGTATAAAATTATAGGGGTTTTAAATATATATATATATATATATATTGTTTTTAATATAAATATTTCAAATTTCATTATTATTTAAAATATAAATATAATTTGTTTTGTTTCTCATTACAATAAATATATATATTTATAATTTATCAATTTAAAAAAACAAGAAAATAATATATCTCATATATTGATAATTTATATTATCTTTATAATAATAATAATTTTCGTAACAAATTTACACTTTTTTAACATTATATTAAAAAAAATATTACAAAAAAATATAATGAAATTTTAATGTAATATTTCAACGAAAGAAAAATCATATTTTTCTTTTCATAATTAATTTGAAAACTATAAAAATATTTACAATTAGTCATATGTATTATAGTTAAATTATAATAAAATGGAAAATGGTTCATGTTCATTCATTATGTTTTATGTCTTATTGTTTTCTCTACTATTTTATTGTTATACCATCATTTGTGTATATTTTGGCTAAAGGATTCACCAATACTTGGTTTCTGATTGTAGTGTTATAGTAGTTTATTGAAATAAATCAAAACCGCATGTAAGGCATGTTATGTAGTTTAAATATATTGAATTAATGTCGATGATGGATAGATTAATGAAAAATGATACTGAATTGGTTGTTCATATTTTTTTATTGGTGACACATGGATCATCAATTTATGGTGTGAATGGATGATTAATGAGTTTTTTTATACTCATATCTATAATATAAAGTTATATGAATCTTGGATGACCCATAACCTAGATATTATGTTGATATCAGTGGATCCGTTGATGTGGATGATGATGTAGAAGAGAACTATGGTTTTTAGAAAATCCAGAGAAAGGGAGTATGCATTTCAGTATTACATGATATGTGGAAAACTCTCAATGGTGTCCCGGGTTTTTGGAGAGGTTAATTATCACATGTTGTGTCACACTATCCCATATCATGGGACCCATCCTTGAAAACTCTATATTAACTTTGGAATGTACATGGACACTAGAACATGTAAATGAACATATGCACATTGTGTATGTGGACACAAACATGGCCAGGTGTACATTAACATGACCACCTATACACAGGTTGGTAAAGGGGCTGTAAAACATACACCGACTTATCAATATTCATAATGAATGGATCGAAGTGATCTCTACACACAGTGTTTTTTGACATTTACATGTCATATGAATCATTACCACAAGGTAAGACTTAGTGATATATATACACCATGTGTACCCCTAGTACAATCCATAAACCCACTTCAATATTATTTTTATCGCTACATTTGATTAGTTTGGAAAATCATGGTTTATTGTGTTCCATTATTCTATTATCTTGAATATAATATGTGACATAGCTTCAATATCACATGATTGAAATCCTATCTGGACTTCGTGTCTCAAATCGAGTTGAGGTATTCCTCCATAAGAATATAGTACAATCACCTATCATATTTATACCATATGTTGGGTTTGTGTAATCATAATGACCTCCCAATGTATGGTGTTAATCATATATTTATCATCTCAAATTGTTATGGTTCATGATATCATTATTATATGATCCCCTATATATAGCGTTGATCCATATTGGCTTCATGGTGTCCTCTAGTGGTTTTGGGCATGACACACTATCTGTGTATCAGGGTATATGTAGACCGGTGATCTTTTTGGGATGTTTCCAACGATCTATACATCCTCATAAAATGTCTCTTATGATAGAAATTCTCATTGAGTGTCCCAATAATACTAGTGCTTCTTTCATAAATATCAATGGATGGCTCCTGGTTATGACATCCTAGTGACATCTTTCCTTTCATCAGTATATACGTGTGTTTCAATTATAATTTTTTATATCTATTATTTTTATTAATATTCATGGTTAATTTTAATTTATTGTTATACTCACGCAAGCATGTGGTTTTCTAGAACATGTCATGTCTTATGCAGATAATAGCCCATCCTGTCGCTTTCGGGGAGGATAAGGAGCAGGTGAAACACTGGATGACCGTGTAATAATGATGTGGTTCTCAAGAGATTTCATTTAACATTAATCATCTCCCATGGAGATGGATTTCATATTACTAGATTTAGTTTTCGCAGGAATTTTAACTCTTTTTCAACTATTAGTTCATTATTGACACAATATTTTTTGGAATCATTGATGTGTGATTTCATTTGTTTTAGTTTTACTAAATTTATTCATTTTGTGATATTGGATATGTCTATATTTTCATGGGTACATTAGGATAATTCCTTTAATTTTTAGGATATTCCAAATCAGTGTTTCTCTTGATCCACTACCATTTTAGAGGTGGGCCTGGGGTTTTCATGATTTAAACATCGGTGGGTTGGGATGTTATATATAATTCATATAAACCTTCCCAAATATTGTGATAATAAACAATAGAAATATGATCAATAAATTAAATTTTTTTTTATATCACTAATCCCTAAAACATCATGAAGTAGTTTTTAATATTTTCATACCAATATTGTGAATACTTTCATCATGTAATCTTTTGAAACAATGCATGAAAACTTGAAATAAAAATAAAATTACTATAAAAATTCATACACAAATATTATTAAAATTAAATCATATATTATGTGATATATACTGTAAATCCCAATAATGTTGTTTTCTCCAACAATGATAGCATGGAAAATATTTTCAAAACATGGATAATTAGTACTAATGTAGTAATTAGTGTCCACATTACATTATCCATATGAATCATCTATGAATCTCATCATTCTAATATCAACACAATGAATATATTAAGTGTTGTATTTCCATCAATCATTAGTTTTACTATAATATCATCATTATAATGAATTATTTTTCTTGGACACTTGTACTATTCAATATTAAAATTGAAATCCTTAATAAAAATTTACTACATTACAATCCTTATAAATTTTATAATTCATATCACATTGATTTTAATGAAAAAATTATCAAATAAAAAAATTATTAAATGAAACCAAAATCATATTTTTAAATCATTATTTTCTAATGTATAATATATGATTGACAATGATGCATTTAATTCGCCTGGGTTATATTCCATTGATATTTTATACATTCATTTGTGCAGTCCCCTAAATAATTATATTTAATAAATTTTCTATTGGAATCATTTTTCCTACCCTTGCTGTCACATGAAAAGTTTCATTTCTCACCATTATTTTAGAAAAATATCATTCCTCATAATAATGTAAAAGGGTAATTCATATATTAAGTGTCACATGTGGGAAAACCAATATTTCCATTCAACCTTTTAGCAACATTTTTCACACATTCCCCTTGATTCATTTTTCCATTCAAGACAATAATTATTAAAAAATTTATTCACATCCTTGACATCACATGATAGTACGTCCTCAAATAATGAGATTATTTTGCAGACTTGTTCCCTTAGATATGTTGGATTTAACACATGAATGTAATAATGATTCATACTCTTTATATTACATGAATTTATGTGTTTCCCATTCATTACAATACAAGAAATTTATTATCAATTGAATAAAATAGAATATTATGGATCATAGGTCTAGCCCAAAAAACTAGTGAAATGAGAAATGATTAACTAAAATCTAAAATTTAACTTTATTATTATTTTCAAAAACTTTTTAATGGGGAATATTTAGAAACACTAAGGTTCAAATGATAAAAAACTAAACAAAACCAAGAAATTAATAAAGCATAAATTAATCAAATTGGAAATAAAATCCCTAAATAATTTATAAGGGAGTGTGGTTACCTATATATCTGGATAATCCATTATATGGTCCTAAAAGTGATTGACCTGTCTATCAAAAAATTTATGTACACTTCATTGTTAACCATACCATTATTTAAACCTTTTTTAGTATAAGATAATTCAATTCCTTCAATTCCCACTTATCACGATTAATGTCCACACGTATTGATCTTTTGATAGTAAATTCTTAATATAATGGTGTTTCATTAATCCTGATAAACTCCTCCAATATTTATACCCATAAATGCATTAAAAATTCCATAGTGTTCATAGAAATCACACCAGCCTCCCGTTGTTGTTCAATTATAACACCATCAATGGGAGAATCCTCATGATCAATAACCTCAATCAGATAAATAATTCCAAAAAACCCTTGGGATAACTATCCATAATCTTGGATATCATCTTTTTAGAGTTTTTAGTTTTCATTGGTAGGGTTAAATAGTAATTTTCCACTATACACTTATTGTTTCCTCTATAACAATTCAACCACATCCGGTTGAGAATCCCTCTACCTTTAAGCACATCACCACTCACTCCATTGAACGTACAATAAGGATCCTTACTGAAATCACCCAAAGGATTCCTATTTATATATTTAGTTCTTTTGATGATTTTAATCATACTTATAGTTATTCCCTTCACACTCAAATCAGTAGAATGTTTTTCTAATTTTAATTTCACGAAATTCCCTTCTTAGGATTGTCCTTTTCAATGATCCACATATTATGGAAAAATCCTAACCATTTCCACCCAATGTAACACCATACCTTTACACATTATTTACCATTGAATATAATATCATAGAGTTAGTCTCGTGGTAACCCTTTATTCCAATTATTTTGATCCCTACAAATTTAACATGTCTATATGATATAGCCTCAAGAGCCCTTGCACCTCCCTCAACATCCATTTTCATTTTTACTTCATGGTTAATAATAATACTAGATCACACATCCCAAATAAAGGATACCTCAGTTAAATTTAATGATATGGAAATCAAAACACCACTAGCAATTACCCCAGAAGTTCCTACTAGTCAATTCTTTATAGCCACTACTACCTCATTAGCAACAAGTGTTGTTTCTTTAGATTAAAACTCAACATGTCCTATTGTTCCCATTAGGTCCTTGAATATTCTAATATTAATGTCCAAAAGTATCTAATTAGTAGATAATTTATCAGTTTTATTCTAGTTGGAGATATCCATTGTTGGCCCACACAAAACTGAGGGTCCATTCGGGTGTCCCAAATTCAAATTATTGTCCATCACATGGCCCTCCTATGTTCTAGCATGCACATCCTTCGAATTTTGACATTAATCCATTGACACCCCAATTATAAGTTTTTCACATTGATGTGTAGAATATATATGAAAAACTAATTTTTCAGTACTCACATCACCCTTGGAACTCAAGCTTCCCTTCCACACACTGCTATTTAGTGCCCTAATTTCTTTCATGAGAAAAAAAATCAAACCGAGACATGAATACAAACATGTAGCTGTATCATAAATACTATCTCACATTAACCCAAATGAAATCAAATATATGCCTCAAAACATATACATTAATGTATATTTGGGAAAAAATTTATGGAAATGTTATATAGTCTAGCTTTCCTAATGAAGATTGTGACCTAAAAGGTTTATGAAAATTAGAAGAATCGAAGACATTAAAAAGAAGATATAGTTCAAGAAATATCACAATAATAGTCATCATTAGTGAATAATTATTCATGTGGATGTTTTACATCCAGAAGAAATTTTAGAACATAAATATTTTGGAGATAAAGGGATTGATGGACAAAGAAATTATCAAAAAACACTTTTATTCAATGAATACAATGATGTGACTATTTTTGAGGAGGCTCACCATTGCTCAATATTTTAAATCCAAATATTATATACTAAATTGAAAAATGAATCCATTTATTTATGTTGATTTTTTATTTTTTAAATCAACGTCAAATTTTTAAAAAATGAGGAATTTATGAACATTGAGGGTGAGATAAAAATTTTGGGTAACCTTCGCCTAAATTAGGGACACTGGGAAAAATAGGGATCATAGGGAAATGATGTATCTAGTCCGGGATAGAAATGTGGAGAAAGGAATGGGGAAAGAATCCATGAGAGCGGATTAAGGGACCTCCCCCAACAATGTGGAAGGGACGACACAAGGTTCTTCACTATCATGGCATGGGGAACTTCTTCCACTGATAATCACTATAGATAATATAAATATCATGATTACGTATCATAGGGGATATCACTATTTCAAATCCATCATTATGTATTCTATGGAAATTTTGAATTATCCTATGAATATCCCCTAGTTGTGTCAAACTAGTTTAATATAAGGCATTTTTTGGACCTGTGACAATCATGTGCACCCCAATGCTTCATTTTAACAGTTATTTCCCCAAGGAACAACTATAAATAAACAATTTATAATTATAATATCTAGAAATTGAATTATTTCTAGGAAAACCACATAATATATTCCTTACTATAATAGGAGGATGATATTATATTCTAATCATCACATCAAATCATTGGGTTATGATCCCTAACTACATTTTCCTAAATCTGGTTCCCAGGGTTTCTAATTAACTTATTATGTTGGATAATGTAATATCATGGACTCACGAATCACATAGACAATGTATCCTTTATTACAATGCTATAGAATACATTAAATCACATAACAAAGGACCAAAATGATTAGTAGTCTTTGAAAAATTGATAGATAAATTGTTCTTATATAATATTATAATACATAAATTAAATTACAATATTTTTTTCAAGAACATCAATATTTCCTGTAGCATACCTATTCATATTAATCATTAAATTCTCCCAGGTATCCAGGGAAAAAATGGATTTGGGAGATTTTAAAAGATTTTTATGGGTATGTGTATAATAAAGTCCCAGAATCAAAAGGTAATAATCAATATGGAATGGAATAAAAATAAATCAAAATCCAATTAGCCAATAAAATTAAATTAAAATGGACGGATTTAATAATGATGAATTAATTAATTATAAATAACCATATAAACATATATTTTATAACTAATTGAATAATCACATGTATTTTTTATGAAATAATTCATAATGAATAAATTTAAAATGTCAACAATTAGAATCATATAATCAAGATATTTTACAAGAAATTTTATATTGATACCTTTCATAAAATAGTATAAAACATTTGGTTTCAAACATTTTGAGTTTATTAAACTCATTTTTTCAAATCCATTCACAAGACACATTCTATCAAGACCTTTCTGGGAAAAATTAAAAATATTTGGTACAATTTCATAGAATGTAAACAATTTATTTTATCCCATGATTTATATTGATGCATTGATATTATATTTGTATCAGGTACCCAACTGAAATTTAATATGTCTAATGCATTCTATTTATGAAATGGTTGATACATAATCAATATAAAATATTATTATTTAAAAATAACATATGAAATGATAATACATAACCTACTAACATAAACAAAATAATAATACATCCAATGTAATGTGTTGAATGTTATCAAAATAGAACATCCACAATCAGACTTATCATAAAGCATCTGTAGAAAGAATACAGATAATATCAATAATACATATCCCGAATAGACCATATGTACATTAATGTGTCGATGTAACAAATAAATTAAAGTCCATAAGAATATTTTTAAAACATTAATGGTGGAAATAAAATATTAATTTTTAAAATAAATAATAATTGGGGAATCATTATATTTTAAAATCACTTTTAAAAAACATAGAGTTTTCAGAATACCGGGGAAATAAATTCATTAAAATGATCATTATAAACATTCATATTTTGATTAAATTAAATTACGATCATGATAGTTGAAAATTATATAAATGTTTTACTTTTGAAAAATAATATTCCCTTTCTAATATAAAATGTTTATAAAAGTTCCATTTAAAAAAAACTGGAATATTCCATTCACTTCTTCAATAAAATCCCAATGAGTATTTTTTTGAAAATCATCATTAGAACCCATTGTAAATAAATTAAAAGTATTAATGGGTAAATATGACAATAATAAATCATATTGAAAATGTTAATAAAATTTATGAAACCTTTTTTGGAAAACGTGATTTTAGAAGAAACTGCATTTTCTTAAATTGAAATTCAAGAATTATCAATCCCAATTAGAATGAAATTATGAAATAATTACATTTAATTACCATAACATCTAATTGAGAGTTAACAAATGAATCATTTTTATTTTTCAACTATAAATAATCATATAAAAAATTAAATGTAAAATATTTTTAAAAAAATGTATTATGGAAATAATCTTTTAATGAAATATCCAATGAATTATAATTTTAACACAGTGAATGGAATTTGAGTAATGAAATCCCTTCTCTCAGAATTCCTTTTCATTGAAAAATCGTTAACAATATGTAAAATGGTTTTAAATGAGTAACAATAATAAATGAGAACCATATTACAATTTAAAATATCCCTTATAATCTATTCAAACATTAATTTTAAAATTAAAACCAATCATTAAATATAGTTATGAAATATGATGTACAATATAATACTATATTGGGTAGATCAAAGGTATTCACGGTTAACATTTAAATTCTTCAATCGTCATCATGTAATTTTCCTATGTATTTTGAAATAGTTAATTAAAAATCATAATATAATATATAGAAAAAAGTATATTTATATACCTCATCCATGTGGTTTGTTGATAAAAAGAGAGTCACATTGCTTCGTGAAGGTGAAAGTCCACACATAAATAAACATTGTTATGATATTTAACTATCTAAAAAATAATGAGAATTAAATAATATAATTTTAGAATGATAAAAATAACATGAATCTAATCATTATTTCATGTGTATCTCATACGATCATTACATTTATCCTAATAAATATCCATGTTCGGTGTTTTTTGAAAGATGATTCACATCGCATCGTGAGGTCCATGTCCATCATACAGATGAGAGACATTACAAAATCTCCTAATAAATTATATTTAAGGAGATATATATAATATAATGAGTCAAGAAGTATATCAATTTTATAAATATCATATTTATTCAATATATATAATCATTAGAAACCTATATAGGTGGTAATGATAAAATGAATGACATTGTATTATGAAGTAGTAGTCTTTCGTACACATGAAGAACGGTTTCATAATCCATTTCATGGAATTATATATTTCAAAAGAGTGTGACATTATTTTTAAAATATAACAGTATTTTGAAGATAATGTGTTATTTATATCATCATATTATATTATTTATTAATTTAGACGAAGAAAAAATAATATAAAGATGCTAGATAAGGAACATTACCTCTTCTTCAAGAATCATCCTTTAGTTTACACAAAATTCGTCATATGATAACATTATTACAAAAATAAGGTTTCTATGATGATGGGATGGATGTTGTTAGGGTTTTTTGGGTGTGTATTAGATGAAAAAAATTGATATTAAGGTGTGTATGATAAAATATATGGGTTCACTTTTACAACAAAAGTGAGTGGAATAATTGTATTTTTATTCCAAATATTCAACAATACATGCATTTTTTTCATGAAAAATGTTTTAAAAATGGATAATTCTAGATCCTTGAAGAGATAATGTAAAAATATATCCATATATTAGGCTTTAAAAATGTTGTTAAGTCATTTTTATCCCTTATCTGTTATTGTTATCCCCCAATAAATCCATTTTTAGCCTAACCGCGGTAATTAAATTTCAAGGTATTCCCATTTAATTTTGGTAAAATTAAAATAACGTGATCATATTATAAATAATAAATTATTCTTATTCCAAATATGGAAGCGGTATTCCGAAATTCAATTAATATAAGTGGAATTTTTTTAAAAAAGAATAAAACTCCGGGATGGGATGCAAAAACATTATTTTAATTAAAAATATTCCAAAATATAAAATGCATTTTTATCAAAATTAAAAATGAAAGTGATTAAAATTAAAATAATTGGAAAACATATATATATATATATATTTTATCAAATTTCAATTTAAAAAATAATTAATCATTATTAAAAAATCAATCAAAGAACATTTTTTCTAATAAAAAAAATATTTTTCATTTTCAATAAAAATTGAAACATCACAAACAAATCACATCATGAAAATAAATAATAGATAATTTTTGTAATCCAGTTTAAAAATGGATTTTTATTTTTTCTTGTAAATTTCCCAAAAATGGTAATATTTAATTTTAAATTATGTGTACAAATCGTGATTACACCATCTAATAGAGAAAAATGATTTCTAGTAAACATTTCATTATCATTAAAATGATGATTATTTTATTCCTACAAAATATATAACCAAAATTATAAAAATTGTGTCTTTAATATTCATACGTGAAATTTTAACAACAATTTTATAACTATTATATTGAATATTAATATATTAATAATATCTCATTTTTTATTTAAACTCATTGGTGTATGTAATGCTAGATTAAAAGGGTTTTGTGTATAAGTCATGATAAACTCAGTGTTTCATGCAGTAAATTTTATTTCGTATATCTAATATATTTAAAAATAAATATTTCATAATTTATCAATGTTATATATTTTCTTCTATATTTTTTTGTGTATCTTGCATACTATGTTGAATATAATTCACTTATTTTAGATTTTTATTTTGTTGCAGTTGCATCTGATCAACACCATTTAAAAAAATATTTATTCATATTTTCATAAAAATATCATCAAATAAGTAATTAGAAGCCTACAAAACCTCCTTCTCCAAATTTAAAATTTCATTATTTTATAATAACATAGTTCCCATCAAAGAAAAAACATTGTTTAAAAAATCTTAAAGGATCTTCAAAAAAAACCACATGTGATGATGTTTATGAATTGTAAATAAACTACATGAATCATTTTAAAACTAATAATCATGTTGTAAATATAATATTATTGTTTAATAAATAATTATGATATTGTTGTTATTAAATATCATCAAAATGGTGGCACAAGGAATTTCCTTGAAAACAACAGGAATATCTACTTCAAAAAGTAGATATGTAATACGGTATATAAAAAAATTTTCACTCTAAATGTATATATCAAAATAAATTACTAAAAAAAATTAAAAAGCATTAAAAAAACTAATTTAAATAATGTGGGGTGATATATTTGGAAATTTATGAAATAAATTGTATTCTCTCAATTCAATAGCATCCCTGATGATGTATTTTTTATGATAATTGAAATTTGGATTAAAATATATTAATGGATTTTAGTTTATAATTTTCTATACTTAAAATAAAGTCAATTTTATATTTATGTAAAAGAGTTAATAGTTCATTAGAAATGAATTTCGAAGAAGAATTTTTTCAGAATGAATTCAAGCATCATGAAGAACTGAAATTTTAAAACTTAATTATTATTTTTCTCATCATTTTACATAATATTTGTAGGTTAAATCAATATAATTTTTACCTAATAAATCTATAGATCATATTAATAACGATAATGAAGATATAACATTATTGATAAATGATATTTATTTAGCCATTTGTGATATATTATGAAATGAAATATACGAAAAACAAGTATCCAAAATGTCTAATGTAATAGTGATGCACTCATGTACAATTATTTATCGTTTAAATGGTATATATTAAATATTTGAACTCTTTATGTTTGTTTGTTTGCGTTTTCAAATTTAAAATTTCTCGATCTATTTTTTCAATATAAAATGATATTTTTATTAAAAATAGGCATCTGAAATAATCTATTTTCAGAAAAAAAAAAATTAAAATTGTTTATTTATAATTGAAAAATGTCTCATATGTCATTTGTGAGATCTATAAATAATTAAAAACATAATATGAAACATGTTGTAACTATTATTACATAAAATGTGTTCTTTTAGTTTACAATTGACATTTAAGTTAATATTATGTTTCAATCACTAAAATAACAAACCTGGTTATATTTTATTAATTAATTAAGAAAATTATATTTATATAAATTTTTATGTGTTGTAAATTATCAAACATCAATAATTCACATGATGAGATAGGTATGAAATAATGTGTGTGATTTTAAATAAGAAATGAAAATTTAGTTAAAAACAGTTTTCACTCACATACATCCTATAAAACACAGTTATATTATTTCTATTATTTAGGTCGATGATCCTAAATCCATTCTAGAATTTGTATTAATCAATTTCACATCAATCTGATGCATAGTGTGATCAATTTTACTCAAATTTTCGCAAACAAAAATAAAAGACCTTTCTTCATGTAATTGATAACTCAATATATATGATCACGCAAATATTAATCAATTCATTTTTTAATGAGACTACTATTTTCAAATATAATCTCTCATATACCAATGGAAATTCATCAAACAGCTAATCTAGGTGGAGCAATTCATATGAAATAAAAAACATTCACTGTGGAAAAATATCTATAGTTCAACTTCAACAACTTCCTATTCTGAAACAATTTCAATTTCTAATTAGATAACCCATAATATTTAATACATAAAAAATAAAAATTAATGAGTTATTTAGAAAAAAAATGTTTTTTTACGGGGAAGATTCCAAATTATAAAAAACTAGATGATAGTTTTGAATAAATCCAACTAGATTTAGAAGAAGCTTATTATTATCGTCATATGAATAAATTTCTATTATATAGTAATAATAATTATTGAATGTCGCATCACTGATTTGTGTTGGGGTTCTCCACCCCTAGTCAAACAATATCCAAACCTCAAACGATTTTTAAACCATTGAAGTTCTCAACTAGAATTAAATTTTTATGTTTGCAAACATCATTTCTCATTAATAATGTAGATGGGGATTGCATTTTCATAAGAGTTTCCCAGTCATAGAGACATGCTTATATAAATTTATAACTCAATTAAAATTTATGTATAACCTATTTATCAAAGGGTTATATTATAATAGAATTTCACATTAATAAATGAAATTTCAACTAGAATAGATCAATCATTCAAAAATTCCCCGCACTGTGTTTAACATAAAAAAGATTGATATAGATGTCTCAGGTAGGTCAATTTGTCAAATAATCCATCAAAAAATTACATTATTTAACACATTACTGAAACATATCAGGAAAAAAAATTATTTTCATATAAATCAATCCATAAAGAACAAATGAATTTTTATTCTTAACTTGGGGAATAAATGTTAGAATTTACTCATCTTGGAGATGAATATTGAGAATATATGAATCCCAAAAAATCATTTAAATGAAAATTAACATTTATCCACCATCTATTCCTTTATCAAATATTATCTGAGTTTTTAAATCCTCTATATGTTCTATTTATCGAAACATATCCAATGTATAATATAAAGAAAATTCAAAATATATAAATTTTTGAGGAAGACAAACCAAAATCTTTTTATTATTTTAATTTTTTGGAACATCCACAGTAGGAAATTTATTTAAAATCAAAAAATTCTATGTTATGTCAGAAATTCATTCTAATATTAATGATAAAAAATTATTTTGTATATAAGAGAATGTATCAGATAATTATTAATTTTGTTAAGAATTATAGTATCATTATAATTGATGACATTATAATAATAACCTGTCACTATGTTTGTGAGATAGTTCAAGATCATTATATTTTAGGATTAACCAGAAATTTCTTCATGTGTTTCTAGTTGTAAATAAATCTATTTTAATACATATATGAATTATTTATTCTAAATAAGTAATACATGAGATTAATTATGGGTATTAAGAAAAAAATAATGAGATAGAACCCTAATCTAACATATAATCATTTGTGATAAAAAATTAAAATTATTAAATCGATATTCACATATTTTATAAGGGATATGTTTAAGATTATTTTATTCTAAAATTATTGAACTCCAATTCAGAATATTATAGAATATATGCTGGAAATAAACATTATTTAAAAAACAAAAAATATGCATAGATAATTTAATGCACATAGAAATCAACTCCATGCATTAAAATTAATATTCTATATAAATAACAACACCCCGGATTATGTTTTATCAAAGGAGGAATCTAAAATTCTAGTAACAAGTTTAAAATTTTTAATCATATATATCTCATTTTTTGGATACACACACTGGATATTCCAATAATCGGGCATCATCATATGAACATTAGAAGTATTTGTAAAATCATTTTATCAATATATTACATACATGGAATTAGATCTTATGAATAATATCAGAAATTGGTATCATATCTTACAGTATTCAACTAAATTTAAGAAATGTTTTTTATTTTTCAAAATCTAAAATTATTGGGAAGTGAAAAGTGTATGAATTTTTTGTCTCTAGATTATTGATTTCAATGCATTGATTAATATTCTATAATTCCATCTGAGTATCCCTTCGATAAAGATGATATCAAATAGAAATTTTACCATTATTTATGGAGAGGAAAGTATAATATGACGATGATGTGAAAATGGTGTAGTAATATATTTGGGAAAAAATAAATAGAGGCCATGTGGTGTTATTCATCATTTGATGAACTCATAAAAGGGAAACTAATCTGATATTTACCACTCCTCAACCACATTAAACATTTGATATTTATTTTGAGTATTGAATAGAATCATCTAAATATACATGCTATATTTCCATTAAATTCAACAATTATCAACCCTCTAACCTACTATGTGGTGTAAACTAAATTATTATAGATGGGAGATTATGAGAATAGATCATCGTATAAGAATTGTTCATTCTTATGTGTCATTGGATATTGTTATCCATCTTATGTGTAATGGTACTTATGAATTCATAATTTTATTACTGTCCCTCATGACTGGTGCATTGTAATTTGTTTGATAAAACATGATGATTAAGTTTACCATTAGGATGGATACATTGGGTGTGTCAGGAGTTATTTGTTATTAATTAATATGTAGATGAGCATTCCTAATAAGATGTTTAATTCCTTATTACATTATTTATACTAATATTAAATTTGAGCTAAATAATATACTCTCTAGGTTATGGACTTTTCTATGTCAATATTTTATGGATTTGATATTTATGAAGTTTAAGCCTTGTACAATTATATAATTATGCATCAAATCCGATAAAACCATTATAGTTATTCACCCACCAGATGCTCTTGATACATCTAAAACCTTTATAAAACCCATCAACACGAAATAATATCATACAATGACTATGATATTCTCTGATCTAAAGACCATACTAACAAAATCTCCCCAAACAAACAAATGGTTTAGAATATTGTATATTGTTCATGATTTGATCCATACATCATAGGATACATCACACACTCCCGCCTACATAATATTCGGGATCTGTATAAAGTAACAAAAATACTTCTCAAATTGATATTTTATTTTGTGTTTGATTTTGGTTTTTTTTATGGTTGGTTCATTATGACGGTATCCACTTAACCGTTAGAAATTTTGTTTATGAAAACACTAAAAATGTATTTATGAATAATAAATTATTTAAAAGAAATATTATAAATTAATTTTATTATATAATATTTTATATATAAGGGAAATAAATACCATACATTGACATCAATATATAATTATTTAACTATATCAAATGAATTTTTAAATAAAAATAATCAACAGATTTATTTCATTTGATCTACTATATTCATAAATTACTAAAAATTTATATTATAAATATATTACTCCTTAATTAAATCAATTATGAATTATAAAAAATATTTTTATAATATTAAAATATATTATATTAAAAACCAATTATATGTTTTAAATTATATTAAAATTATTTTAAATTAATTTATAAATATAATTGGTTACACAATGTATGATTATATTAAAATCATTTAAAATGATTCTTAATATAATACGATATTGATTAGATTTTTAAGTATAAACATGATTCATTATATATTAATATTTTTAATAAATATTATAGTTGATTTATTAAATATAATTATTTTCAAATAAGTTATATTTGCAGTATAAATATATATTATCAATGAATTATGAATCATTAGTGATATATAATTTATTATATATGTATTTTAAGAATTGAATATTTAGTAAATATAATATAATTTATTATTTATTATATTTTTATAAAAAACTACAACTCGAGGTATTTTTTGGGTACCAAACATTGACATGATTTCCGAATGTGTCATTATTATTCTATGTATTTGAAATAGACATATTAATAATTTAATTAAAAATGTCTTATGTTCATAAATGAGCTCAAAACACATTGCACTATTTCATGAAAAAAATTCACATAAAAAATTGTTTGGAGAAATAATTTTGAATGTAATGATGGAATTGTAGTTAGTAAAACCATGTATGTGGACTAATAATGTGTATATACACATACATATGGACCAAGTTTTACTAGAATAAATCCTTGCAGATAGTTTATGTGTCTTCAACGAACCATGGTTTTGGTAGAAAAATGAAGGATGCATTGGATGACAGTCAAGAAGAAGTTTGGGTCCCTAATAAATGTTTTAAATAGGGTTTTCAAACCCCCCTTCTATTATACATCATGTTGTGTCACCATCCCATAGACATTGGACTCGACACATCCTATTGCCCAATATCCAAATGGTTTACCCTAGAATCTCTCAGAATACCTACCACGTCATCCCATCGACAACACATACTAGACCAGATGGGTGGAAGATGGATATAAACGTCAACACCCAATACCAAAAAAACATGTTGTAGTTCCCCATCCATAATGCCTACTAGACCAGATAGGGGGATGAGTGATACAGCTATCACCACCCTTTCTCTAATGATATTCCATGAATCCCCATCGATAACACCTATCGCCTTCACCACAATTTCTACCTACCACCATGCGCCATAAATAATGCCTTCCTAGACAATCACCTCCACGACCTTCCATGGATCCCCATCCCCAATGCCTACAAGGATAGACTATGGGAAGAAGTATATGGTCATCACATACCTTTCACATACAACCTTACAGGATTCCCCATCAATATCAACTAACACTATCATTTCACTATCTCTGATGATATGCCACAATGGCCCATCGAAAATTCCATCCTTTGTCCCAACCCATCGTCATCTCACATTCCAAAATGGACTACCACACCTCCCCATAGAAAACACCTTCCACCCTCAATTAACATTATATGATGGTCTACCAATTCACCATATCGAAAACACCAACCATGCCAAATGGGGGATGAGGGATGTGATGGTCATCGCCCCCTAGTTTGTAATTTCCCACACAAGAAGAAACAAATTAGGATAGAGATTTTTGTAAATGACTTTATTTTCTGCTACCTGTCATTTAAAATTGTGGAGGATGAATAACAATGAATTTGGTTTTTTAAAATGTTGAGTATATAATTGAAACAACTACTGATGTATCACGAATTATGTGAAATGTTGCGACAGCTCCCACCCTCCAAACATGCAGTTCAACCAAATGATATCAGATGTTGAGTTGTATAGAATCGACAACCAATTGGAGTAATTAATTTTTTTTCATAGGGATAAAAATTATTATTGTAATGTCATATGGTATATTTAACTATCATGTTATTATTAATTATGTTATGATTTTAATACAAATTTTTAATTCTCTTTTAATTATACCAGTCAATAAAATTTAATATTTAACCCATTAGAAATTCAATATTTTTAGAATCATGTTACACTAATTTTTATCAAGTAGTATTCAACAATGTTGCAAAAAATAACTAATAAAAGGGTTCCATTTCTTTATGCATTTTTCAAACACTGATAAATTTCATGCAATTATGAGCATTTTTTTGTTTCAAAATATCGCATTTAATGAGTTAGTATATATATATATGTACATTTTTATATATTTTTAAATAATATTTATATTTCAATAATTATATAAATGTAAATATAATATATTTAAATGGTTTATAAAAAATTTAATATAAAATTTTCCTTATTTTATTAAATTTATATTTAAAAAATAATAAAAATTATATTAGTCATAAAAGTTTATAATGGAATATTTGTTCACATTAATGGATATTTTTTATATAATTAATATAAATATGATTTATTAATATTTTATGGGAACAATAATATGATATATAAATTAATATATTTATTTAAATATGTGATTCATATTTGATTTTTTATATTTATATTCATATTAGGTAATTCAAAAATACATGTATATACATTTTTATCTATGTGTCTGTATGTCTTTGTTTATATATTTTTTATTTTTGTATGAAAATGTTGTGTTTTTTGTTTGTGTGTGTGCGTTTATGTAAAAAAAATTATGTTTCTGTGAGTATGTATATGTGCATAGGAGTGTATGAAATTGAATGTGTATGTTATACATATGTGTACATGTATGTGTATGTGTATGAATGTAAGAATATTTGTATGTTTATGTATTAATAAATTTGTATAGAAATTATATCTACTTTTACATAAGTATGTACATGTGTATGTGCATGTGAATGGGTTTTGGTATGTGCATGTGAATGTGTTTGTCTGTTTATGTGTATCTATATGACTATAAATATGAATAGATGTGCATGTTTATGTATATGTACATATATGTATATGTATATGTATTTCGTTAAAGTTATTTACATGTGTATGTGCATGTGTATATGTATATTTTTATGTTAATGTTGATTTCGTCTGTAATGTCATATGTATAGATGTGTGTGTATGTGCATGAACATGTATGTAATTGTATGGATTTTTATGTATAATCAAATGCATGTGTATGTGTGTGAATATACATTTGAATGTGTATGAGTATGTGTATATGCATTTTTTATGTTGTATGTTTATGTATATATATATGCATATTTATATATATTTATATATGTGAACGCATGGGTATTTAACGATATGTATGTGTATGTGTGCGTACAAGTATTTTTTTGGTTATATGCTTATGTCTACATGTATGTGTATGTGTATGTTCTGGTATATATGTGTATACGTATATTGTGAATGTATGTTTACATGTATGTAAATATGTATGTATGTGTGTACATGCATGTCTCCTTATTAACATATTAATTATTATTGGTTTTTAGTATCTCTCTATTTTAATTATTTTCAATACATTATTATTTTTTATTATAAACTCATTTAATTATTTTTCAATATATTTAATTTATATAGTTAATTATACATGTTTAAATATGTATATATTTTATTTAATAATAAAAATTACACTAATATGAAATATTTAGAAGGTTATTAATAGATTATATTTTCTTTATAAAATCTATATAGTGCATACTTCAATCATTATCAGTAATAATAATATTCATTTATTTAATTTTATTCAATTTAATATGTTTTATAGTTTTGTAATTGATTTTATCAATTTATTTTTTTAGTTTTTTTTAATTTATTTCATTTAATTTAATCATTTTAAATCATATTTAGTTAATTTTCTGTCATATTAGATATTTTAAAATTATAAATATATTTAGAATTTAACTGTTTTTTTAAAAACTATACATATTATTTAAAATTCATTAATATTTTCAATATGTTTTTAATTTATATGATTTATATTTATTCATTTATATTTATTATGTTTTAATATTTTATAATGTTTGATATTCATATAATTGATTCCTATAAGAGCATATCAATCCCACAAAATTTGTTCTTGAAATTGAACCACAACATAAACCATCCCTAAAATGTTTTAGAAGTTTATTTAAACAAACAAAAATAATGGGGATGTTCTTGAAGAATATTGTTAATGATAGATGGGGACATTAAAGGTCATACTTTGCAGTCTCAACAATGCATGCCATCGAGAGATGATGAACGTTTGATGGATGTGTTAGCATATGGATCACTATGATCCTCGAGCGGCTTGATTCATGGTATGCAGTGAACGCATGGGAAGGTAGGGTTGTTGATGTAGGAAGGGAAAAACTATTCATCGATGAATCTACGTGAGTATCTTGATGATACAACCAAGACATAGGATGGATACATTCCATCGCTAATTACCAAATCATGTGGTGGCAGTGTGGGCATTGAATGTTTCTAACAATGAATTTGGATGCATGGTGTAAGTGCCTGTAAACCTCATAGATATTGTTTGGTGGTAGGCATTGTTGATCATTGATTTGGATGGGAAAACAAATAATTGAAAATTAGGGTGGTCATCTGATAATCGATTATGAAAACCCACTATGATGTTTGGAGAGATAATGGAAGCCCAACGCATGGGCAGTGCCTTTGGATTATGCTTTTGTAGGGGAGGCCCAATCGATTGTGATAAATCCAATACCAGTTCACCATAATGATGGGTCATATGGTCCATGATTGTTTGGGAATAAGTATTAAGGGACTTAGGGGAAATAATAACAATAATTTAATTTTATGGACATGTTGAATATGTTTGGATATTTTGATTTAATATTTAATTAATTGAGAGTGAGAAAATTATTAATGGAGGGATTTTCTAAACATTAATGGAGTATTTTCTCCCAAATAGAATGAATAGTTATTCACAATATTAGTTGATGGAAAAATTATGTAATTGTGAATTTTGACAGCATTTATTGGAGATATGTGTTGGATGTCTATATAAGAAGATGTGATAGCATGTTTTGGAATGTGGGCTGATAAAGATGAAGGTGCCAAGCGAGAAATGAGGAAGGGGTTTCCACGTTTGTGGTAACCAGTGTGAAGCGAAGATGGTGAGAATGAACCAGAGGTGATGACTTTGATGATGATGGCATGTCAACGATGGAGAATGAAATCATTTGCATGAAGATAATGGCTTGTTAGGATGGAATGAGAATTGACGACGACTACGTGCACAAAGATTCAAAAAGGTACCATGTGTCGAATGTCCTCTTGGTTGTAGAGATCAAGTGGCGTGCCTCGGTTTTGATGATCATCGGTGCATCAAAAATGGTACATTCATGGGTGTCGGTGTTTTATA
Organism: Viscum album; assembly: GCA_963277665.1. Lineage (NCBI taxonomy): Eukaryota > Viridiplantae > Streptophyta > Magnoliopsida > Santalales > Viscaceae > Viscum > Viscum album. Next base: position 6,835,974 of record OY728121.1, on the reverse strand, counting down.
GTAAAATACCTTCGCGTGTTGTTAAAAATTCTTCAGGTGATGTGTATAAAATTCCTTCAGGTGATAAAAGGCATTCGGTTGAAATCTTCTTCTATTGTGTGTTTCTGAAACAACGACTACATCCGCAGTGGGGCCTGGCTCTATGCCCCAAAAGTGGTATCATAGGGATTGGTTGAAGCATATGGTTGTAGAGCACGGTGCCAAGCATCTGGTGGAGTATCTATTCAAGGACTCAAGTTGTCGGATGTCATTGGAAATGATGGCGGTATCAGCGGTGTTGCAGGAATACCAAAAGTATTCTTGGCTGCAGGTGTCATGTTATGTGTTCCGTTCATTGGGTGACATTCAGATCATGGTGGAGTTGGTGATCAAATTGACCTAGATAGTGGGGATTACTGTGGATTATTTGTATTTTAAATCAATGTGGATATTGTTGGGATATTTTTATTTAAAATTTAAAAAATGTATAGAGAGAAAATTATTAATGGAGGGATTTTCTCAACATTAATTGAGAATTTTCACCCAACATTAATGAAGAGTTATTCCAAATATTAATTGATTGAATAATGATGGAATTGTTAATGTTGACCGCATTTATTGGATATATGTGTTGGGTGTCTATATAAGAAGATGTGGTAGCATGTTTTGGAATGTGGGCTGAGAAAGAAGTAGCTTCCAAGAGAGAAATGAGGAAGGGGTACCCACGATTGTGGTAACCAGTTAGAAGTGAAGATGGTGAGGATGAAGAAGAGGTGATGACGCTAACGATGATGGTGTGTAAACGAAGTAGAATGAAATAATTTTCATGAAGATGATGGCATGCGAGGATGGAAAGAGAATTGACGACAACGACGTGCATTAAGATTCATGAGGGTTCCATGTATCGAAAGTCCTCTTGGTTGTGGAGGTCAAGAAGCATGTCAGGGTTGTGATGATCTGTGGTCCATCAAAAATTGTATATTCATGGGTGTCGATGTTGCGTTGTAAAATTTCTTCAACTTTTGTTAAATATACTTCGGGTGATGTGTATAAAATTCCTTCGAGTGATAAAAGTCTTTCAGGTGAAATTGTCTCCTCTTGTGTGTTTCTGCAACAACGACTACTTCCGCTGCGGCACCGGGCTCCGCGCCCCAACAGAATATTGGTCTGTTATCCCTTGTGGGTTTGTTACATTCAAATTGGCTGGTGGGTTAGTTTTGTGTGTGTTTTATTTCATTTTTATCCTTGATTAGCAAATATACATACACACACACACATATATATATTTGTATAATCTCTATATTCATTTTAATTCATTTTTTATGTGAATGTTTTTTCTTTTTTCATGAAAAAAATGCATCTATATATCTCAGTAGAGGAATATCCATTACATAGCCCATAAGACATAGGAAATGTGGCCTAACAATTTGGCCTACATTCTCGGTGTATCGTCATTCCCTCATCATCCTATCATTCCCGCATCATCCTATTTGCATCAGCAGGAATGTGTCATTCTTGTATCCTTTCTTTCATGAATCAAGCCCACGCCATTGTCTACCTATGTCACCACATGTGATATAAATCCCACAAGGGGAATTACAGGATTCGAACCCAGATTTTTATCTTTATGTAATATATGAAATCATTCTTAATGATTCAATCATTAATAATTTTGATCGTATTCAATTTTCATTATTGTTTTTTAATGTGATTTCATTAAATTTTAACTATTAATTTGTAATATTTATATATTTTAATATTACTGGAAGTTATTTATTTATTAATATTTATTTATACATAATTATATTGTATGTTGTAATATTAAAAATTTGTTTATCATTTATATGATTAATATTTATTCAATTTAATTTATTAAGGTGTAATTCCTTTTAAATGATTGATATTTATACAATTAATTTATTTAAATTAATTTCTAATGATTCTCTACATTTTGTTATGTGTTTATAGTTAATACATTTAATTCTTCAAATTTAAAATAATTGTTTACTATGATTTATTATACTGAACATGTTTTTTATTTGTATGATTAATTTTCATTCAATTTGTTTATTAACTTATAATATTTTTTAAACTTAATGAAATATATATACATAACTAATTTTCATGAATTTTTTAACATCTTTTTCAATTCATTGAACATGTTAAAATTTTATGTAGCTATTCATAAAAAATCCTTTTTTTTCTGTATTGACAATGTTTTACAATTTTCACAACGTTTTCTTCATAGTTTCAATATATTTTCATTTTTTGGATTTATACAAAATTATTCTAATTAATAAAACTTATCCAATATATAATATTTTTTAGTCAATTAATTTTATATTTTTAAAATTCACTCATATTTTAAAATCATGATTTAAATATTTTATATTATTTAACGAGGTTAAATATTTTTAAATTTATATGAATTAAATCATTTTAAATATATAATCATTTAATATTTGTTTATTTTGTTTTATTTATTTTTTTCTAATATAAATGAATATTTCAAGTATAACCTATATATATTATTACTATAACATTTATGATGATAAATATTTTCTTTATTATCTTTAAATTTATAACCAATAATTATTGGTTTTATTAGTGAAATATTTATCATTATTAAAACATACCATTTTTAGCGGTTATTAATTTCGTGCTGATAAAACTCAAATTTATCTGCATATTTTGGATGGAATTGATAAAAAATTCTTCTTCAAATAAATTCATCACTAAGGGGACTTGTTTATATTCCCCATTCAATCTCTCACACAAAAGTCGACCAATTTCGCCACTCCCCCACTAACATCTTTGACGAATCAAACCACTAAAAACCTAAGGTATGGTAGTTAATATCATAATTATTCGTGTACTTGTATAGGGTTACTCATCACAAATAAAATATTTATTAGAAATCCTTTATGGATTATGAAATTCCTAACTCCATTATTCATGCATGGTTTATAAAGTTAATTTCTTATGTATTCATTTTTTAAAAATGATTTACTCTTCCATGATAAGGGCTGATTTTTCTCATAAGCGATCCCGTTTGAATCAATTGTGTATTATATTATGGAAAAATAAATTAAAACCTAATAATTCATACAATTCCAACAATTCATAAAAAAATACATTTAACTACAGTTAGTAATTTCATTTTCATTAAATATTTTACAAAAATAAAATTCCAAATTGTTATTCTGTACATAATTATTTAAATCAGATACAACATAAAAAACATTATTGACTCTCATTCACAGTAAATATCAGTGGAATATTCTCTCAATGTCTCACCCATACCAAGGGGATCTGATATGGGAAACTACATTCCCCTTTCCATTATCCCTTGAGGGATGGTGAATTTTCTAATTTAATTTCCATATATGATAAAGACAACATTTTTCTTAGGGGCTGGTTTATAGAAGAAGTCCACATATTTCCGATATTTTCTTCTTTGATGGATGATTAATTTTTCTAAATGGACACTCTTTATTAATGCATATCTTATTTATAACATATCCAAAAATATGACTAAGAAACCACACAATTTATTGATTATTCCCAATCTTAAATTTCCATCAACTCATGTGTGACTACATACAGAATGGATCATTAATGTAGTGATGGAAACACTTATATAAGATGTATCAAAATATATTCCAATTAATAAAATTAATGTTTTATGCTACTGAACATTGTGACTGATAAAATACACTCTCACATTGCAATGTAATGGTGGGTTTGATCTATGAAATATTATTTTGTTTGTGGGTTGTGGTTTATCTATGTATCTCTAAACCATTTGGTTGTATGGGCTATCAATACATTCCCATGATCAATATTTCTCTTTTAGAAATCAATGGATGAAATATAATTCATAACTCTTGTTAAATATGCACTGATATCAATGATTCCACATATAAACACCATATGGGGTTTTTTATGTAACCCTTAGTCCATATTATATCTTTTTTAGAGATGCCTATAGGGATTATGGGTTGTTATTTGTAAGGGATCCTTTTGGAGGAATGAAGATAAAGTTAAATTTATGATCTATAGGGACACTTTGCTTGTTTATAAATGTGGGATGTCTTCCACATCCCTGGTGGATTTGAATGGGGAGGATTCCACAATTTTTCAAATATTAATGACGATAGTAATGTATGTTGTTAAGATAAAATGGACCTATGGTTCAATGAAAGGGATTATATTGTTATTTTTAGTATTCCATTGAAAAATAAAATAATCTACGGCAATATTTTTTTGAATAATGAAAATGTGGGAGTAAATGTGATGAAACATACATTTACATTTTACCATAGATAGAAAATATTAAAAAATGACGATTCTGGGAAATTCATATGGAACCTGGCAGTTACGCCAAAGTACTAAATATTCTTATAAAATTAAATCATGGGAATAATCCACATTATGTATTCATTAATGTTATGAGATATTAAATTGGATTATTTTATACCCTAAAAGATTAGTGGAGAAAAAACCTTATATATATGTAATATTCTTCAATCAAGGGGCATGAAAATTTGACATGTTTAGAAACCCAAGTGCATATTAGATTGTAGAGATGGTTAATGGTTTTGTGTCAATATTAAAAAAGTAGACATATTCCATCCTCAATGATACAATATACATCATATGTACCATATCATTGTTTATATGGGTTATAACATATTATATTAATTTAAATATATTTTAAAAACTGAATTCTTTTTTATCATGCTTGCTTTATCATTGATGGATATTTGGATGCGTAATGAGATTCATCAAGATAACACCATATTTTTATATTGATTTTGTAATTGTATCCCCCACCATAAAATGTGTTGAATATAAATGAGGATGATTAAATAATAATAAGAGGTATAATTGAATTAGATATTGTGGTACACAATAAGCTATCTTGCATTATCCCATCAAGAAATTATTCATTCATTATTTTGGCGATCCACCAGAGGCTAATGCCCATGAATTATTCATTGGATTTAAGTTCTACTTTCAAAGTGGATGGTAAAATTACATCAAGGAATAAGACTATATTACAATTGTTAATGGTATTACTGCATCATAGTGTAGCCTCTAATCCATCGGTTTATTGTTTAAGGTTAAATCAATTTTTAATACAACAAGAAACTATACCTATATCATCAATTTTGGAGAAACCATTGATATTGGAACCATAATATGATCATATACCCTATTTTTAGCGAAATCCATTGTTATAAAAACCATCTTATAACCCTATTCCAATATTTTTGAATAAAACTGTCGGAATATTTCATAGCTATTCCAATGGTTTTATACAAACAGTTGGTATGTCTTTAATAATATGGCATTATACCAATGGTTTCTCGGATACATGTTTTATATGTTATGTCAAAACCAAATTTTTGGATAGAACCATCATTATGATAAACAATTAATGAACAAATAATAATGGTGTTTTCCAAAACCATTCCAAATGTTCCCAAAATTCAAATTACATATATCAATTGTTCGTAAAATGATTGGTATAGGTCTATACCTCTGGTTTTTCAAACACATGTTAATGGTTTTCCTATTTTTAATGAATTGGTTTATCATATAACCATAAATACATAAAAAAATTAATATAAATATAAATATACATATTTATCATTTTATGTTTCTATAAAAGATTGATTCATTGTTGATATGAGTTTGAAATATAATTTGGTGGTGCGGGGAGAAAAACCTAGAAGGGGTTTTTTGAATTACCTATTTCAATTATTTTGAAAACTATCGGTATATGAATTATATTTTACATATTAAAAAATATTGTAAACTATTGTTATAGACCAACTATACGAACGATTTCACTCAAAAAATTTTTATAGGTATATAGAAATGAAAAACAAGTCAACAGTCCCCCAAACCATTGGTATGACATATACCAATGGTTTTGGAGACTACATCAATGGTTCCAAACATTTTATATCCGATTTTTCAAAAGTAGACCAACAACTTATTTTCATGATCATTCTATGTTATTAAAATATATGATAATAGGGTGTCCCATTTGATTACATGTTCTTGATATCCTTAATGTTCCTTGTGTTCAGTAGTAGGAAATCACTCGTTGATTGGTTTCACCTATAATTTATTATCAATATTTTTTTTATTAAAATTCATTTTTATAATATCATAAACGTCATAAGAAATTATAACACACGAGTTCTTTATGAAAAATATTCTCTTGTCCCCCTAAGATTGATTGGTCCAAACAATGTTGAGTTGTATTAAGAATTCCGATAATGGTATTATCATAAACTAAATTCATTTACCTCAAAGGACGGGGTTTCTAAATTTTCAATAATAATATATAATTCTCTTGATGATCACATTAATGATTCCTCTCACTTTTATCCCATTCACTGCTCCAGTTTTTTTGTGGTAATTTCATTCTAAAATGTACATTCTAATGGCACCACCAAATTCATTCTTGTCACAAAAGGGTTTTAATGTAATGATTTTGACCTTTTTTGGTTAACATTATCAGTACCTTCCATTAAGGAAACCCCAAAATTTTATTCGTCACACCCATGAAAGTTCAAGAGTCTTAATAAATTTAATTGTATAATGATTAGGTGATTAGTCCCTATAAATGTTGTTATCATATGATAAAAGATAAAATTCATATCCTTTGAATCTTATCATTGAAACACCCCCGGGTCTACCATGTATGAAATAATGAAATGTGTGAACATGAAATCCTCAATATTGCATTACTCAATACAATAAAACCTCCAGAAACCATACATGATCACATTTATTTTAAATATATGAATATTTAATTTGATTATTTTATACATTACTTATATCACACATTACAATAAATAAATTATTTCCATCACTTCAAAGTAATTTCCATAAACAAAATATATCCCTATCTATCATATAAAAATAGTTTTATGTAGCATAAGTAATTCCTTAATAATGACGTTTGATGGTTATAAATTCATACGTTTTATGAATTTATTTAATTTTATTTAATATTAATATTTCTTGGATCAAATAATATTAATATAAATTAAATTTTGAAGGATGTTAATAATATAATAAAAGATTATGATGATTTATTTCATCAAATTTGAGAAAGATCATGTATATAACCCTTCTAAAATACTTTTATGTGTTTATAATATAATTATTCAAAAATAATTACTCTAGAGGATTTGGAAGAACATTTGATATATTATAGAAGAAATAAATTTTATAAATGTGACAATTAACATATTTAAAAACTAAATATTGCTAGTGACACAGATACCATTGTGTTTTGTGTATAATATTATATGATTGAATGTGTGAATAAAGATAATGACCATGTTGAAAATTAGATTGTCGTTGAGATGATTGATAATATCATATTGAATAAATGTACATTACAATTGAACATTAACTTCACAATCAACCACAAATTGTTAGAATATAAAGACTTTTGGATAGAAACCAATGTATACTAGTTATACTACATATAAATCATTATAAGAAATAATGAATCTATATTGATTAAATTTAAGAAATGAATGGATTGACTCCAACATTTATGAACTAATTTATTTATTAAATGATATGATCCTATAATATAATATGAATCCTCAAAAAACATATTTCCATAATTGAATTTTTTAATCCATGGGTATGATATATGAATGGAACATTCATGTCTAAATGATTGATAATATTTTGAATATATAATGAATCACATAAAAAATTACAAATGTACATTACATCTCAATACAAGAATGATTTATCAATTCTTTTGAATGTTTAAGGGTATGTTCCATTCAATCCAATGTTTACGCACCTATACTAATGTGAAGATACATCATGAAAATAAACATGGGAGGATGAAAAAATATAAAAATATTTGAAAAGAATTCACACAGAAGTATATATTCTATGGAATAAGACTGATCAAGGGAATCATAAAATTGGAAATAAGTGGAGAAACCATCTCCTTTTGTTATATTTTGATGGAGTGAATCCATTGGGTTTTCAGATAATTACTCACAGTATATGGATAGTTATATTGAAAAATATTAGCTTTCCCCCTTGGTTATTCATAAAGAAAAACTAAAATATGTTTATCCTCATAAAAATGGATAAAATGGATATTGATATTAATATTTATTTGGATCCCTTGATTGAAATTATTGAATTTAATGTCAGAATTAATTGTTATGTTGCATGATTCTTATAGAAATAAATATTTATTTTTAATGATATGTTTTATTGGATAATTAATTATTTCTCTTCTTATGGTAATTGTTTATGGTATAATATTAGAGGAACTAAAGTTTTTCCTATTTCTGATCAAGGTACAAAATAAGTTAGGTTAAAACATTCAAAAATGATTATGTTTCTTGTAAATCAAATATTTATACCCAAAATACATAAATACAGATATTGAATTTCATTATTAGAAAAGTGATTGGAAAAAGGAATAAAACCATCTCCAATAATATGTGATATTTAATTATAGAATGTGAAATATATAGAAATTTTATTTGACCATATAAAAAAATAATAGATAATATGTATTGTATTACATTAGAAACATTATGAATGATATATCAATCCATCAATAATCATGCATCCCCAATGAGGTTTTTTATGGTAAATACAATTTCATTAAAAAATACATTTTAAGTAATTTTTTTAATTTCTTTTCATTACTACAAAGTCTATAAATTTTATATTATTTTAAAAAATGAAATAGATTTTTTAATATAGCAATGTTCAGTATAAAATGTGTCACAATGTATGAACATATAATAAAGAGGTTACATTCTAAAAAGTAATTTGTAAATTTTATCATCATTTTACATAAATTTATAGTTTAATTTATTATCTTTAATACTGAAAACATATGTATTTAAATTTCATAATGATCATGATGAAATAACTACATCAATATTTTTTATCCATTTCGTTCTTTATAATTTAATAAAATCAATGTATATAAAAATTATTCGCATTGTCAACAATAATAATTATTTCATCGTATAATATTTTTTACATCCCTGCATGGGTCCCACTGAGTGGTTCCCCAATTTGGTTGGTCACATTCCCTCAATCACCCCTCCCAGTATGCTTGTGGTTCCCAACTAGCAATGAGGTATTGGTAATTCATTCGTGGAGAATCAATACCACATTTTATCAGGATAAAAACCCAGTTGAAGCAAAAAACAATTTCCATGTGCTGAAACATATAAATAAACATGAAAATACCTTGACATATGTTAGTAAAAACCATAAAAAACAATACATATATGAATGGTAAATCATTATATGTCAATTCAAGTGTCATGTGACTATAATGAATCTAAAAGTAAAGAAGCAATGATTCCAAAATGGGTGTCAAACCACATCAAGTTCCCTATCCCTTGCTCTATTACAAATTAGAAACCTATCCCATAACCTTTGCTTTATCATTTCATGCACTAAAAATGTTTACTCGTGAGACGATTAGGCATCGGGAATAGGTTGTGAGTTCAACTCAGTAGGAAACTACCAACAGTGTCAAAAACATGACCATTCAAAAGATAGTGAATGCAATTTTATTAATCAATAAATTTATTTCATAATTTATACAATTATTATATTTTCATTTAATCATTAATCATCTCATTTTGATCATTTTGAATTCATGTTTCCAAATTGAATAATCAATAAATATTATCATTCAATCTATGTTGGTATCTTTTCCTCGATTCCTGAAATATCATTTAAATCATTATTCATTATTATAATTCATTCATTGTAAGTCTTCATACCTTGAACCCAAACTATTATTAGTTATAGGTCTCCATTATCATAACTTTATAACAATTTTTTTGTTGGCCTCATGCCGAGAACCCCCTAATCTCAATGTTGTACAACCCTTGGGGAGTAACTCCTTATCCATTTACCAACTTCTAATCGGTCTAGAACAACATTTCTAGAGTCACAAATATCTCATTCATTTAATCATTATTTATTTCATTATAAATATACAAATTTTTCATCTACAAATCCAAAAATTCGTTAATAATTTCAATGTCTATTAGTTAATTCAACTATTATCTAAGAACATAACACATTAATTAATTAATCAACTAATTAATCAATCAATTCCATTCCAATTCATTCATTAAATCATTAAAAATAATTACCCAATTCATAACAAACATTTCATAATAAATTCTCAGGATTAATTATCATAGATAAAAACATTGAACATAATTAATTCTCTGAATCAATTCTCTTTAGGCAACATCATGATAAAAATTAATTCTAACAATTAACTAACTCACACATCCAACCATAATTCCATAATTAATTCACCCCTCCCATTAATTATCATATCACAATATATTAAATATCTCATTTAAAAAATCTAAATCAATAAAAAATATCCAAAATATCTATATGGGAACCCCCTCATTTTCTCCATGATTCCATTATCAATTAACCACCAAGTTAACTCAATTCAATTCAACATTAATAATTACTGCAATTTAGAAAATAATTTATCAAGGAAATCTAGATATAAAAAATTAACATTATCATATCATAAATCATTACCATAAGAGTTCTATTTAAACCACCTACATTGGTTTATTGATAGATGTTCACCCAATGATAATCCCTAATATCTGCATTCATAGATCTAGATCTCATCTCATATTTTTAGATCTAAGAATTTAATGGAGATCTTCCCTGAAATGATATAGAAAATTCATAGAAATAACAGGATAAGCATCGAGATGAAATCCACATACCGGGTCGATAGATGATCATCAATATGAGATTTGGATCTCAAATAACATTGTTCAGAGCATCCTCTAATCCCTATTGAATCTTAGAGAAAACCTATAAATTTTTATACCTAATACTAGGTCGAATTAGAGAGGTTTTGGAGGTTCAAGGGGTTATAAAACTGATTTATCGAAATAGACTAGGTCATGAACATATTTTCACATAGGAGGCTGAATATTTAGGCCAATACATATGCCAACAATACAGTTTTCCACAAACTGCAAGGATTAATGGTGCATGGTGAGGCAAACCCTACTCCAACCATTCTAACCTCTACTGTTAGCAATGTTTTTGCAAACTATGCGCAATCAATGTACACCATATATCATCCCCAGTTTCATAAAAACATCATCCAAACACACCCAAGGTCTACCCTAAGTAAAAGGTAAATAAATAAAAAAACAAATGTAAAGACCCATAAAATTCCAGGGAATTTTTTTTTCATAATTTTATTTAAAATTTTACAAGAGCGCGGTTTCTGACGGCACCTGATTCTGAGGCCCAGTGTGCCCGGAATTAATTTCCAAAGTTTGGCTCGGGTACGTTCAGTGAACGAATGAGCGGGAATTTCTATCTTTTGAACCGGTGCCCGGAATTGAATTACGAGGGCACCGATGAACTCGCAGCACCGATTTTCGCTTAAGGAGAATTTTTCGAGGTTGCGTTTTAAGCGGGTTGAGAGTTAGTTTTGGGGGAATTTAAATGAAGTTAAATAAATTGTGGAAACACAATTTATTTTAAACCATGTTGGTTATATCCTCCCAAAGGGAGTTAGAGGTGGGACCCACATCCACATAACCTCCCTTGAGAGGATTAGTGTGGTGGGGCCCACACGAACCCAAACTCCTCAACTACCCTTTAAACTCCCAATAACTCCACTCAATTAAATTTTGACGACTTGAGTTTTAATTGAGATGAGTTATTGTTTTTCGAAATTTTGAATTTCATAGCGGTGAAGTTGTGTAAATAAAATAAGGCTTAAGATTATTTTTTTTTGGATAGTTTTCTCGTGCCGCCTTGAGAGAATTTGGGAAGCATTCTTCATCTTCTTCAACAATGACGAAGAACATGAAGAACATGTAGGCTCCGACGAAGAACCCCGTCACCATAAGAAGAGAAAGATGTGTTGTCTCTTCTCTTCTTCGCAGCCGGTGTGTTTCCGAGGATCGACGACGCCGCTTCATTTGATCTTCTTCTCGTGTCAATTAACGGAGACGCTGCTTCCTCCTCGGACTTTCTTCGTCAGCTTACGAAGCTTCTCTAGTGACGATACCTCTTGGGATGCACCTTGACGTCAACAGAATTGACGTTCAATTACCGCGACGCCCGAGCTCCGCGACACTTGTCTTCCGCGTCTTGTTGGCGTGCTCCGCTCTTGAAACCGAGGTAGGGGATTTTTGTCATTTATTTAATTATTCTGTTCTTGATTCTATCATGTCGAACTTCGTGGATAATCGGATAAATGCTATCTTTTAATGAGAGGTGGCCAGACCGCACAAACATGGCCGAACCCCCCCTTCTTTGTTCATGATTGTTTCTTGTGGATGGAACGAGATGGTGTGGTGCCGTCGCACCACGCAGGTATCCTACGACAAGTATTGGGTGGTGCCGTCGCGCCGCACCATGGAATGAAATCCAAGAACGCGATGTTGTGGCGTCGCGTCGAAGTAAGTCGAAGGCGCCGCGGCCGGAGCAGGGCCGCGGCGGAGGGGAGCGGTGCCATCGCACCGCGCCGGACGGCATAGGCCGTGGACGGTTCCGGGAAGCGGTGGAACAAGTTGACCGGCGGCCAGCCGGGCCGCCGGTGTCGGAAACCGGAAGGGGACCGGCCCTTTCCGGTCCCATTGAGAGGGAGTCGGCCAGCCAAGTCGGGCCGGCCAGAGTGTAGAAACCCGGGGGAATTTAATTCCCCCGTCCAGTTGAACGACCACCCATTAAGAGGTGGGGTCCGCGGTTACAAGGGGGGGGGGGGCTGCTGCCCCCCGTGTCTTCAATCAGCTCGGGCGAAGGCCGAGCTAGCAGCGCTCGAAGCGCGCTGCCTTGAGCCGGACCGGCGCCTGGCCGGTCCGCCAGGCCGGGCCACGCCGTGCTGGGTCGACCCTATCCGGGGCGGGTAGACCCGGTTCGGGCCAACCGGGGGGGATCGGGCCGGGTCGGCCCGGGGCCGAAACCCCCGATACCGAACTGTTTAGGTTCAAATGCCCATAACTCGGGATACGGACCTCCAAATGACCTGTTGTCAGCGGCGATACGATCCTTCGATCGAGAGGGTCGTTTCGTTATATAACACTCAAGGTTTCGGAATACTTTGAGTTCGACCGGGTTGGTTCGTACACGAAACCAACCGGGCCCTCGGAGCGAAAACACTCATATCTTGAGCTACGGATGTCTGATTGACATTTTGTCACCTTTGTTGAATTCCACATAGTGAGAAAGATCATTTGGTATACTACGCCTGAGGTTTGGATGCAGGTGGAGTACGGTCGGGTTGGTTTTTCCTTAAAAACCAACCGGGCCCCTAAAACGAAAAAGCAAATAACTCTCAGACCGGGCGTCTGATTGACGCGTCGTCTGTTGCGTTGAGTTCCTGTTGACGATACAGAACTTTTGGATACATCAACTCTGGACTATGTGACAGTTGATGTATCAGCCTCTCGGATCGTGGAGCGGACCCTCCTGAACGAGCTTGCTGTGTGCGGGAACCCTAGAGCTGGCTGCGACTGCTACTGTGACTGCGACGACGGCTGTGCAGAGATCCTCAGGGGATTCGACAATGACGACCACAGCACGCAGCGATCCTATGTGGATCAGTGCTACCGATCCTGTGTGGGTCAGCCCTCAGTGGTCCTCTATGAACCAGCGCCTACAGATCCTGTGTGGGTCTGATCTTGTGTGGGTCTTTGCGGGGGTTAGTACCTATCGATCCTTTGTGGGTCCGACGACTTAGATGAATCAGTGATCATATTTATCGTCTTCGAAGATGTATACCTGTGTGCGCTGAATCTTGTTTTCTTTCATGTGTGGATTGTATTGTACTATCCTGTGTGGATTACGTTTTTCTTTCCTGTGTGGAATACGTATACATTCCTATGTGGACTGAGTTGTACTTGGGCTCGGAGGTTGGAGCGTATTGGAATTGATGACTTAGGTATATGTATAGGAATATACCTAAGCAGTGTCTATTGTTACTTCCTGTTTGTATCTTTCCTTTTTGATTTATCCTTTGTGGATTTTGGGAGACCTTCGGGTGTCTCGGGGTCCCTACTGAGTAGCTTATACTCACCCCTACACGGGCTATGCCCACACTATGTTGTGTTGGTTGCAGGCGATGGAAAGCATTGATCGTGGTTGAGGCTTGCAGAGCAGGACGATACCTGGAGGTGGACCACTGGGCGGGACGTGCTCGGAGCGGACGGCGGGACCCGAGGAGCAGTGGAACTACCTGTACCCACCCTTCATGTGGGATTTCCAGTGGACAGCTCGGTGTAGCGGCTTTTACTTTACAGTTGTTGTTTTCCCTTTCGAGTTGTAATTTACTTTCAGTTTTTGGTTTGTATACTGGCCCATTTACTTTTCCGCACTTTCAGTTGTACTCTGTTTTTACATAGTGTTTACTTTTCCGCTTTCTTACTCTGTGGTGCTTGATTACTTTACAAAGGCAATGCCTTCCCTTTTTACTGGGATTTACGCCTTGGTGCTAGTCGCCAGCCACTGGCCTATGGAAGGCCGGCTTGGGGTAGTCACGGCACGGGCCCCGAGGACGGGTCGTGACAAATTGGTATCAAAGGACTTCGGTTCTACCGCGAACTCTGATCTTTTCTATGTGATTCAATAGTTTTTATCATCATGAGTGTGGTTATCAGTCCAGGGAGTCCAGTGTTGGTGCGGTGACCGACGTATCCGTACACCAGGACCCTGACTTCTGATTTCCGACTTAATGCACGAAAACATAGATTGCATGTGTGTTTCAAGTTTTCATTGTGATTACTTTGTATCAGCTCACCAGGTATACTGTTCTGACTGTGGCGCACCTGTTTCCTTTTCAGGATGGCCCCACGATGGTAGCCCGCTAGGGTTCCGAGAGTCGAGCGTGATGACATCCCACCGAGCGATGAGGCCTCGGTGCAGGGCCCTTTGTCAGTAGTGGCACCGACGGTAGCACTACCCGCCGAGCCACCGATACATCCAGCACTAGCCGCTGACGATGCACGTTGCCTCAGTGCACTGCATGAGTTTCAGAACCAGTGACCGCCCTGGTTTCATGGAGAGACAGACCCCCAGGCAGCGGAGGACTTGCTGGAGGCAGTCGTACGAGTTTTCAGGCTAGTGAGGACAACATCAGACCTCATGGTGATCCTGGCGGTAAGCCTACTACACGCAGCAACATGACGATGGTGGAGCTTGATGCTCCATGTGCACGGACATTGAGAGCCTCTTCCGCTCAGAGTTCGTCCAATCCACCCTCCGTGCGGTGCGCATTCAGGAGCTTCTTCAGCTGCGGCAGGGCAGCATGATGGTCGCACAGTACTCGGTGAGATTTACCGATCTCTCACGCTACTCGACCGACATGGTACGGGACCCATTCATCCGGGCCCGGACCTTCCAGCATGGTTTGAGACACGAGATCCGGGCATCGATGATCTCCCTCAGCATACCGACTCAGACGAGAGTACTGGAGCGGGCCCTTTTGATCGAGAGCTTTCTTGCTGAGTCTACACCAGCGCCGAGAACCACCGCAGGGCGGCACGTGGCAGAGTCTTCTGCAGCTGGCAGTCGACAGATGACTCAGCGGTCTAGGCAGACCAGACCTTCAGGAAAACGACCTCAGGACACTGGCTCAGCAGTGCGGGGACACAGCGCGAAGCCAGTCTTTCGAGAGGCAGACATTGCTACTCGTGCGGCGGGCAGGGCCACATGGCTCGTGACTTCCCGACCCGTCGTGCTAAGGAGCAGCAGACGGTTGAGGGACCATCGAGGCAGAGTCAGAGGGTCGACAGTGGTAGTTCATAGGGAAGAGTCGGACGAGGCAGAGGAGCTGGCCTCGCAGCAGGTGGTGGGCGAAGCTTTGAAGCTCTACCACCACCACCACCAAGAGGTCCACCCCGATCACAGGGAGCTGGCGGGAAGAGACATGCACATCTCCAGGCAGCAGAGGCCTACAACCACGGCGCGCCCGATATGATTCGAGGTACTATCTATGTCTATTCCACCCTTGCTGCAGTTCTTATATACACAGGAGCGAGTCACTATTTCATAGCCACTGCCCTTGTTTGGAGCTCGGAGATTCCGATTACGGCTAGAGACTCCTACGGGAGAAGACTCGACGATTATGCACTGGTTCCGGCAGTGTGAGCTTACTCTAGGAGGCGAGATCTTCGGCTGGGATCTTCTTGTAGAAGCGTCGAGGTCTTACGACGTCATCTTGGGCATGGATTGGTTATCTACGGTCCATGCACAAATTGACTGTTTTTGGCGTAAGGTGCGATGTGTACGCACTGACGGGAGCAAGTACACCTTCACCGGCGAGAAGGGAGCCTTTGCAGCACAAGATGGACTCTCGCAGAGGAGAGGACATACCATCACTCATCAGTTGGCTAGCCTCATCCTAGGAGCAGCTGACGTACGGAGTCCTGGTTTTCCTGCAGTGTTGGATCAGTTTGCGGACGTTTTTCCCGACGATGTCCCAGGGTTACCTCCTCGCAGGGAGGTAGACTTTTATATTGACCTGTACCCCAGGAAATCCCCTATATCGACTCCAGCATATCTAATGGCCCCCTCCGAGCTTCGAGAGCTACGAGTATAGTTGGAGAACTTGCAGGGCAAGGGGTTCATCCGACCCAGTGTTTCACCCTAGGCTTCCCCGATATTGTTTGCAAAAAAGGAAGATGGGAGCTTGCGACTTTTTGTTGACTATCGTCGCCTGAACCAGGTGACAGTGAGGAACAAGTACCCGTTACCGAGGATTGATGACCTCTTTGATCAGGTCAAGGGAGCACGGTGGTTCTCGAAGATAGACCTCAGGTCAGGCTATCATCAGCTCAGAGTTAGAGAAGAGGACGTGCAGAAGACGGCCTTTAGATGTCGGTATAGCCACTATGAATTCTTGGTTATTCCCTTCGGCGTAACCAATTCTCCAGCAGTGTTCATATCCCTCATGAACAGGATCATTCATCCATTCCGCGATCGATTTGTCGTGGTCTTCATCGATGACATTTTGATATACTCGACGACTGAGGTGGAGCATGCCTACCACTTACGGGTTGTACTAGACACACTCAGAGAACACCGGATTTATGGTAAGCTCTCGAAGTGCCAGTTCTGGATACGTGAGGTCCACTTCTTGGGACACGTCATCTCTGAGGTGGGAGTTGCAGTGGATCCTGTGAAGATCGAGGCAGTGTTATCTTGGGAGCCACCTAGGAGCGTGACAGAGGTTCAGATTTTCTTGGGACTAGCTGGATACTATCGGAGATTCATGCCAGACATCACTAGAGTTGCGACACCAATATCATATTTGATGAAGAAGGGGAAACCCTTCGTGTGGTCAGAAAGATGTCAGCAGAGCTTCTAGGAGCAGAGACAGAGATTGACCAGCGCCCTAATCATGAGGTTTCCTGAGGAGGGAGTAGGGTATGTAGTCTACTACGAAGCATCAGGGACTGGACTTGGATGTGTCCTGATGCAGGAGCGGGCAGTGATCGCCTATGGATCACGTCAGTTGAGGCCGCATGAGCATAACTACGCTACCCATGACCTGGAGTTAGCAGTAGTGGTCTTCGCTCTGAAGACATGGCGACACAATCTGATGGGTGAGCGCTGTACAGTATTTTCTGATCATTAGAGTCTCAGGTATATCTTCCCCTAGAAAGACATGAACCTGAGACAGCGGCGATGGCTCGAGTTCCTCCAGGACTATGACTTTGAGATAGTCTACACTCCTGGGAAGGGGAACGTAGTTGTCGATGCCCTCAGCAGGAGGACGGGCATTCAGCTACTCGAGGAGGCGACAGAACAGCTAGCCTCATTGCAGATATCCTTCGTGGATAGAGATGGAGCATCCTTCCTTCAGTATCTCACAGTCACTCCTCCACTACTGCAGCGAGTCAGAGAGGCACAGCGTGGGGATGCTGACTCTGAGACGCGGCGTGCACAGATATCCTCAGGACATGCACCTGATGGATTCTCCTTTGGAGCAGAGCACGACATCCTTTTCAGAGGATGTACCTTGGTACCAGTCGCTTTATGGGAGGAGGTGCTGAGAGAGTTTCACACATATCCTTTGGCGGTACATTCTGGAGTGGCGAAGATGTACTAGGACCTTAGACGACAGCACTGGTGGCCGGACATGAAAAATGTTGTGGCAGAGTTCGTTTCTCGATGCCTCACCTTCCAGCAGGTGAAGGCTGAGCACTAGGTACCAGCAGGCTTGGTACAACCCTTTGAGGTTCCAGAGTGGATGTGGGACGACATATCTATGGACTTCATGACTGGACTTCCATACACATCCAGAGGTTGCGACTCCATCTGGGTTATTGTCGACCGACTCACCAAGTCGGCTCACTTCTTACACATCAGAGAGCAGGGATCAGTGGAGAGCTTGGCATGACTTTATGATCAAGATATTTTACGGCTTCATGGTGTTCCATATTCTGTTGTCTCCGATCGAGATGCTCGCATTACTTACCGGCTTTGGAAGGGGTTGCAGGAGGCGTTCGGGACGCAGCTACGTCTGGGCACAGCCTTTCACCCTCAGACGGATGGTCAGATGGAGAGGACCATTCAGACACTCGAGGACATGCTCCGCGCTTGTGTCCTCGACTTTGGTCGCAGCTGGGAGTATGACCTACCCTTGTTGGAGTTTGCGTACAACAACAGCTACCATTCCACCATCGGTATGGCACCGTACGAGGTATTGTACGGCCGACCTTGTAGATCTCCTTTGTGCTGGAAAGACCCTGGGGATTCAGCACTTGTGGGACCAGAGATGGTCCATGACATGACAGAGAAGGTCCAGGTCATCCAAGAGCGGATGAGGACAGCTCAGAGCCAGGAGAAGTCATACGCTGACAGGAGGCGGAGGCCACTAGAGTTAGAGGATGGCGACCACGTCTTCTTGCGGGTCTCACCACGACGTGGTATACAGAGATTTGGAGGAGGCGGCAAGTTATCTTCACGCTTCATTGGACCCTTCCAGGTCCTCAGCAGGATTGGCGAGGTGGATTATCGACTGTCTCTACCACCTCAGTTGCACTTGGTGCACGACGTCTTCCACGTGTCTCAGCTGAGAAGATACGTGCACGACCCGACGCACATCAGTGACCATGGGGACCTTGACATTGATGATGTGTAGACTTTTATGGAGGTCCTGGTGGTGATCGAGGATCAACAGGAGCAGGTCCTACATGAACGGTCAATTCCTCTAGTGTGCATCAGATGGCAGCACAAGAATCTCTAGGAAAGCACTTGGGAGAGAGAGGCTCAGATGCATGCTCAGTACCCTCATTTGTTTCCCTAGTTTTGATGTAACATTACGGGGACGTAAATCCCTAAGGTGGGAGTAATGTAAAGACCCGTAAAATTCAAGGGAATTTTTTTTTCTTAATTTTCTTTAGATTTTTACAAGAGCGCGGTTTCTGACGGCACCTGATTCTGAGGCTTGGTGTGCCCGGAATTAATTTCTGAAGTTTGGATCGGGTACGTTCAGTGAAAGAACGAGCGGGAATTTCTAACATTTGAACTGGTGCCCGAAATCGAATTCTGAGGGCACCGATGAACTCGCAGCGCCGATTTTCTCTTAAGGAGGCCTTTTCCGAGGTTGCGTTTTAAGCGGGTTGAGAGTTAGTTTTGGGGGAATTTAAATGAAGTTAAATAAATTGAGGAAACACAATTTATTTTAAACCATGTTGGTTATATCCTCTCAAAGGGAGTTAGAGGTGGGACCCACATCCACTTAACCTCCCTTGAGAGGATTAAGTGTGGTGGGTCCCACACGAACCCTAACTCCTCAACTCCTCTTTAAAATCCCAATAGCTACACACAATTTAATTTTGACAACTTTAGTTTTAATTGAGATGAGTTATTGTTTTTCAATCTTTTGAATTTAAAAGAGGTGAAGTTGTGTAAATAAAATAAGGCTTATGCTTATTTTGTTTTGGTTAGTTTTCTCTTGCCACCTTGAGAGAATTTGGGAAGCATTCTTCATCTTCTTCAACCACGATGAAGAACACGAAGAACACTTAGGCTCCGACGAAGAACGTCGTCACCATAAGAAGAGAAAGATTTGTCGTCTCTTCTCTTCTTCGCAGTCGATGTGTTTCCGAATATCGACAACGCCGCTTATTTCGATCTTCTTCCCATGTCAACGAAAGGAGACGCCGCTTCCTCCTCAGACTTTATTCGTCAGCTTACGAAGCTTCTCCAGCGACGATACCTCTTCGGATGCACCTTGACGTCAACAGAATCGATGTTCGATTACCGCGATGCCCAACCTCCGCGACACTTGTCTTCCGTGGCTTGTTGGCGTGCTCCGCTCTTGAAACCGAGGTAGGGGATTTTTGTTATTTATTTAATTATTTTGTTCTTGATTCTAGCATGTCGTAATTCGTGGATAATCGAATAATTGATATCTTTTAACGACAGGGGCCCAGACCGCACAAACTCGGCTGAACCCCCCCCCCCCTTCCCCCTTCTTTGTTCATGATTGTTTCTTGTGGATGGAACGAGATGGAGTGGTGCTGTCGCACCACGCAAGTATCCTATGGAAAGTATTGTGCGGCGTCGTCGAGCCACGCCATGGAAATAAATCCAAGAAAAAGACGTTGTTGTGTCGCGTCGAAGGAAGTCGAAGGCGCTGTGGCCGGAGCGGGGCCACGGCGGAGGGCAGCGGTGCAATCGCACCGCGCCGGACGACATAGGCCGCAACCGGTTCCGGGCCGCTGCGGAACAAGGTGACTGGCGGCCAGCCGGGCCACCGGTGTCGGAAGCCGGAAGGGGACCGGCCCTTTCCAGTCCCGTTGAGAGGGAGTGGGACGGCCATGTCGGGCTGGCCGGAGTGGAGAAACCCGAGGGAATTTAATTCCCCCGGCCAGTTGAACGGACCCCCATTAACAGGGGGGCCGCGGTTACAAAGGGGGGGCAGGCGCCCCCCGTTTCTTCATTCAGCTCGGCTGAAGGCCAAGCTGGCAGCGCGCCCAGCACTCTGCCTTGAGCCGGACCAGCACCCGGCCGGGCCGCACCGGGCCGGGTCGACCCTGTCCGGGGCGGGTCGGCCCGGTTCGGGCCAACCGGGGGCTCTCGGGCCGGGTCGGCCCTGGCCCGGAACCCCCGATACCGAACTGTTAAGGTTCAAATGCCCATAACTCGGTCTACTGACCTCCAAAAGACGCGCCGTCAGCGGCGATACGATCCTTGGATCGAGTGGGTAGTTTCGGTATATCTCACTCAAGGTTTCATAATACTTTGTATTCTTCCGGGTTGGTTCGTACACGAAACCAACCGGGCCCTCGGAGCGGAAACACTAATATCTTGAGCTACGAACGTCTGATTGACGTGTCGTCAGCTTTGTTGAGTTCCTCTTAGTGAGACGGATCTTTTGGCATACTCCACCCGTGGTATGGATGCAGGGGGAGTACGGTCGGGTTGGTTTTTCCTTAAAAAACAACCGGGCCCCTAGAACGAAAAAGCCAATAACTCTCAGACCGGGCGTCTGATTGACACGCCGTCTGTTGCGTTGAGTTCCTGTTGACGATACAGAACTTTTGCATACATCAACTTTGGAATATGTGCCAGTTGATGTATCAGCCTCTCATCTCGTGGAGCGGACCCTCCCGAACGAGCTTGATGTGTGCGGGAACCCTAGAGCTGGCTGTGACTGCTACAGTGACTGCGACGACGGCTGTGCAGAGATCCTCAGTGGATTCGACAACGACCACTACAACACTCAGCAATCCGGTGTGGATCAGTGCTACTGATCCTGTATCGGTCTGATCCTGTGTGGGTCAGCGCTCAGTGGTCCTGTGTGAACCAGCGCCTACAGAACCTATGTGGGTCTGTTCCTGTGTGGGTCTTTGCGGGGGTTAGTACCTATCGATCCTTTGTGGGTCTGACGACTTAGATGGATCAGTTATCATCTTTATCGTCTTCGAAGATGTATACCTGTGTGAGTTGAATCATGTTTTCATTCCTATGTGTATTGTGTTGTACTATCCTGTATGGATTATGTTTTGCTTTCCTGTGTGGAATACGTATTCATTCCTGTGTGGACAGAGTTTTACTTGGGCTCGGAGGTTGGAGCGCATTGGAATTGATGACTTAGGTATATGTATGGGCCTATACCTAAGTAGTGTCGGTTGTTACTTCGTGTTTGTATCTTTCCTTTTTGGTTTATCCTTTGTGGATTTTGGGAGACCTTCGGGGGTCTCGGGGTCCCTACTGAGTAGCTTATACTCACCCCTACACGGGAAATGCCCGCACTACGTTGTGTTGGTTACAGACGACGGGCAGCGTTGATCGTGGTTGAGGCTTGCAGAGCAGGACGGTACCTAGAGGTGGACCACTGGGCGGGACGTGCTCGGAGCGGATGGCGGGACCCGAGGAGCAGTGGAGCTATCTGTACCCACCATTCAGGTGGGATTTCCAGTGGATAGCTCTGTGTAGAGGCTTTTACTTTACAGCTATTGTTTTCCCTTTCGAGTTGTACTTTACTTTCAGTTTTGGGTTTGTATACTGGCCCATTTACTTTTCTGCACTTTCAGTTGTACTCTGTTTTTACTTAGTGTTTACTTTTCCCCTTGCTTACAATATGGTGCTTGTTTACTTTACAAAGGCAATGCATTCCCTTTTTACTGGGATTTACGCCTTGGTGCTAGTCGCCAGCCCTTGGCCTATGGAGGGTGGTCTTGGGGTAGTCACGACACGGGCCCTCGAGGACGGGTCGTGACAACAAATTCATGAAAAAATGCCTGATATTTCTCTAGAATATACTGGGAAAATACAATCTCCCCCTTTATAACATATCACCCTCGTGTTACACTACTGAACATCTCTATGATTCTTAACTAAAAAGATTGGGCTATTATGACTATTTTTCTTCTTCCATTTCCTATGTTTAATATTGAACAATTCCATGTTTCCATAACATATGAAATAATGGAAGTTTCTTTCCTAGTAACACCCTCTCACTACGACTCATCAGAATTATCTGATGCTCCTTGATGGACACATCAAACTCGAGTTAAACCTCTTCCACATCAAATACATGAGAACGGTTGAGGTGATAACACCTTATTTGTGACACATTGAAAAAATCATAAATTGAACTAAATTTCTATGGATGTGTTAATTGGTACTCCACTAGCCTGATTCTCCCTAGCAGCTCAAACAGCCTTATAAACCTGGGCGTCAACATTCCCTTATTTTTCATCCTGTGGTGGCCAAATTAGAGCGGAACATGAATGAATTTACCATCAACCCCTATAAACTGCAGGGATCATCTTATTCTATCAGAATACAAATTCTATCTACTCATTGCTACATCCATACATTTCCATAACCAATTGCACCTGTTATGATGTCTCTTGAAGAAGACTTAGTCCCAACAGCTCTAACTCATGTGCCTCTAACCAACAAAGCAGTTATCTACATTATCTACCATAAAGTTCCTTATATGGTTCCATCTATATAGTGTTCCAATAACTATTGTTACATGTGAACTCCACTAAAGCCCAGTACTTCTCCCATGAACCAAAAAAGATAAGAACACATGCGTGTTGCATAAACTCTACCATTTGTATGGTGTGCTCCGACTGCCCATCTGTCTGTGTGTGGAATTCCATAATTAATAGAACATGTGTACCAATCTCTAATGTAATCCCTTCCAAAAGTGTGAAGAAATGTGTGAATAATGAAAAAAAAACTATAGTATCTAGAACCTCATGCAAACGATCACCATCTCTCACAAATAACTCTCCGATATTCAATATGATAGATCATTCCTTGATAGGAAATAAATGTCCCACCTTCATTAGCTGATCTATAATAATCCAAATAAAATCATTCATCTGAAGTGTCATTGGATGTCCTTCTACAAAATCTATATTCACGTCATCCCATATCCATTTCAGAATATGTAACAGTTGTAGTAGACCTCAAGGTCATTGTTGCTCTACCTTCACCAACTGACATGTGAATCATTTTTTTATAATCCTTAATATCTAATTTGATATACCTGGACATCAAAACTATATTCATAGTTAACAGTACAGTTTTTTCACCACAATACATACTAACCTCTTTGAATCATCAAATTCTTGAATGAGTTCCTCTTACAATCTTTTCTGCAAAACTACCCAATTTATAAAATAGATGATCTCATCCTCATATATCATACAGTCTGAAGGCGTCTCCCAACCCCCATGGAATTCCCATAACACTAAACACTATGTATCCACATATATCTGATACCAGATACATCACAAGTGTGTAGAATCAACTTCCACCAAAACAAGATGAATCCTCTCTTAACTCTCCTAAAATAGAACAAGCATTTTCACCAGCAATATCATCAACTTTAACTCTATAGTCAACTCATGTATCTACTGAGTCTATGTTTTCCTTCTCAAGGCATCATATAAACTATTCCCCTTGCTAGGGTTATATGTCAGTTCAATATCATAGGATTTCATATTCTCTAATTATCTACACTTCTGAAGATTCATCTTGCGCAGTGTAAAGATATACATTAAGAATTATTCATCTATAAAAACAATAAACACTTTAACCAAAAGATAGTGTATCCAATACATAACAACATAAAAATACATTTTCAAACACGAGTTCTTGAATACGATAATTCCGTTAATGTGGTCTCAACAGCCATGCCCCATAAGTAATGAAATTATTTCCGTTCATCCATAGAGAATCGAGTCTAATCCCAGAAGCATCAAAAGACACCATGTACACCTCACCTGGCATTGGTAAGGTCAAAATTGGTGCTGATGTCAAGTACTTATCAAAATTGTGGAATGAATTATCTCATGCTTCTATCCAGAAAAACACTATCCATTCTTTTATCATAATAGTAAGTAGTTCATCCAATCAATAAAAGTATTTTATCAACCTCCTATAATATCTGTCTAACCCCAAAATACTTCAGATAATTATAAAATCTTATGAGGCTACCATGATACCACTACCTGAACATTGTCTGACTTTAATGTCTCACCTTCTTCTAATATGATGTTCCCCAAAATGTTTAACATGTGAATCAATAATAGATATGTAGATAGGTTTTATTATAGATGATGCCCTCCTAGTGTACCAATGATGATTTCAAGATTTTGGGTATGAAAATCATGAATCTTACATTACACCTTAATTTCATCCACAAACACCACCAAAAATTGATCTAAATACCTGTGAAAAATCCTACACATTAAGGCCATAAACACTGTTGGTGCATTTGACAACCCAAATAGAATGATTCCAAACTCATAAAGGCCACACCTCCTATTGAAATCAGATTTTTATAAGTTAAAATTTTGAACTCTCACCAGATGATACCCTACTCTAATATCGATCTTTGATTACATAGAAGACCCCTTTAGATAGTCAAACATGTCAGGAATATTTGGATGATGATATATGTTCATCACATTCTTTTTTTTCATCTTCAAGTAATTGAGACACAAGAATAAACTCCCCTTGGCCTTTAGTGGAAACAAAATAGGTGATATCATAAGATACATACATGGACAGATAACCCCTTTATTGTCTAACTCCTTAAACTACATTATGATATCGTGAAGATCAGTCGGTTCCATTCTGTATGGAGGATTAGATACCGGGACAACTGTGAATAAAATCCCAATATTGAATCCCACATAAATCTCAGGTGGAAACCCTGGATAGATTTCTGAAATGACATCAGGAAATTGTACTACTACTGGTGGAGGGACTTCATGCCTACCACTCCCATCATATATAAATCTAAATGACACTCTCCTTCTTTAACAATATATGTGTTATCGGTAAGCACTAGCCACTCCATACCCATAATTTGTTTGAAGACCATTATATTATGAACATATATACCCCAAAATAAATTATACTCTTTGATCTCTAGAAAATATCTCCTTCATAAATAAATATACGTAGACTATGTTCCCAATGGTGTAGCATTATTCATCCACTCCCTTATGGAATCCTCCTGCAGGCTTATCCAATTAACAAGGTTATAATATATAAAGGAATGAGAGGAACCATTATCAAAAAAGGATGTATATAATGTTTAATCAACTGTATTGAACCTTTCACTATCAATGGACCATCATCATTCTCCACATATGTAGGATGCACTACATGTAACTGTAATGCCCCTCTTCTTGGTGGTATTGTTTGACTCCCCTATGTAGCACCACATTACTGATACATGCATTAATACCATAATGAAACACATCAATTAATTATAATTACTATATAAGTATAACTCCAACTTCCAGAATTATATGGTGTAGAAGACCATCATCCCACACTCTGACTCTGTACATCTGTTTAGTAACAACTCTGCCCCACCAACAGTTTCCTCGTAGACATGTGGTCCCTACCAAAGGGTCCACCCGCATGCCTGAATGGGTCTCTTGACTAATAGCAGTCCCCAAAATACTAAATATGTCCTTTCAAGTGTACTTTTTCCTCACTCCCACACATGCTAAGAAAATTCACAGAAGGTCACCCATCCGGATAACTACGATAGTCGAGGCACACTTAACTATATAGTTCTAAACATGTACTCTACAAAAAAGAAAGGTGCACCTTGTTGACATGAGTCATATCATTTATTAATTTATATATTTATCATTCAGTAATGTCACATTCTCCCACCCATTAGAGCACAACATCTTTGTTGTGGGACATATAAAAAAACCCAGGAAGTGCACCAATATTAAGGCTCTATACCTGCCTCTCATACCAAATGTGACAACTGTGCCCCACCACCAGTTGCCCCACAGACTCATGGTCCCCATCCAAGGGTCCACCCACATGCCTAAACGGGTATTTTGACTAATGAATATCAACAAAAGACAATTCTTGTGCTTTCAAGTGTGCTTTGACCTCACTCCAACACTCCCTGGGAAACCTCCCAGATGGTCACCCATCCTGATCACTACTCCAGGCCAAGCGCTCTTAGCTATGGAGATCTATTCTGGTAGGCTTTTGAAAAGGAAGGTGTACATTGTTGTCATGAGTCAAATCATTTAGTCATTTAACCATTTATCATTCTAGGATGTCACATGCTCCCTTAACATTAGCCTACTGCTCCATCCTAAAGGACTTCTGTAGGGGACCCAATATACCACAAAATTGGCACTCCATTAGTGGTCAAGGAATATGTGTACGATAGGGTCCCTACCTACCGCACTGGTGGAAAAGAACATGGGAATGATCTAGTGAAACTGTTACTCATGTATGTCAACTGTGATTTCAATTGTCCAGACTAAGATTCTCAAGACGGTGCTTCCTACTCTTGGAAGTCCCACTCACTAATATTCCAGAAACTTGTCCAGAACTATATGCTTCCCTTAGTTTCCACTATTTAATGAGATCATAATTAAAAAATTATAATAATTCATCATACTAATGATAATCAAATAAGACTTAATTTCACACTTATGTATGTCCTGAAATAGTTTCGCCGAAGAAAACTCATTTACTGTTAATGTTGGAGAAAAAGGATGTAAATTTGTGAAACGTTTGTATAATTCCATTATGAACATGCATCCTTGGTTCAGATGCATAATCACTGAAGCCTTCCCTTACATCAGCGTGTCTAGATAGTAGTTCCCTATGAACATATACAGAATGAAATTCCATAACATATAATCTGTCTGTCCAGATTGTTCTTGAATATCCCACAAGTTCTTTACAGAATCCTGTAGAATATTAGAATCCAACATGAACCTCCAATCAGCCAGAGTCTCCAAATTTTCATGTATCCTCACTATGGATTCAATCTATAATTCATCTCCCTTAGGTACACCATCTCTAGTTAAAGTATGTGTGTGCTTTGCTAAAACTCCCTTGTATACTCATACATGCTTTTCTGAGCACGCCCTTGGCCTTGCACAATTAATTGCATGAAACAACAAATAGATCTATCAAAACTATTCCAATTCCTCCTGATTTTACACCAATGGTGCATCATGCTCCCTATATAGATGTTCATTTAGGTCCATAACCTCTCTCTCTCTCCCTCAATAAGCATCATAGAGGCATATCTCTACCATGAAATACACAAGACATAGGTCTCTTAACTCAACATTAAGAAAATTACGTAATAGGTTAATCTAACTCAATAGTATTCCACATGTCCTTTTCTCCCTTTTTCTTTCCACAAGGTGAATACTGAGGCCTCATCACTACCCTTAACCGTCATACTCCTTGTTCATGATTAACAAGTGTACATTCATTCCCACTAATTAATTCATCCATCAATTAAACACATTATCTCAAATTAATTAATTTAGAAAATAATTTATTTCTCATAATCAATTCAACTATGAAGGTTCACTTTAGAAACTAATTTATTCTCTTATTGCATCTTTATTTAAATCTTATAATAGGGAAAAATAGTTCAACTTCAATGACTTACCAATAACCTGTTTTCCTGTGACTGACTAGAATGATGCATGTCACAACTTATCTGAGTGCCAAAAATGATTAATAAAGAACCATGTTCATACCTCTTGAGGAAAATACTTAAAATTGAAAAACATTATAAATTAATTTAACATCACACCACAATTTCATAAACATATGTGAGATAATATCCTCCTATAACTTCAATGATCTATCACTACAATCCCACTCTAAGTACTCATATTCTCCCATGTACATGGGTTTTCAACTACCATGCATGAGCTCGTTAACAAGCATCTACTCTTCCAATACACTTTTCAATAATTCCAAAAATATTTAGAAAAAAGAAGAAGAATGATAAGAAAACTCATTTGATACCACTTTTTGATGTCCATAACCAGGTGCCTTCGAGCTGTTCCTAAATCGTGTTGGTCACATGCTCTCAGGCGCTCCTCCTCATTTGACAGAGGGTGCATTCTAATAGTGAGGATTTTAAAATATATTCATGGGGAGACTATACACTATTTTATCCGAATAAAATACCCATGGAAGAAAGAAACAAAATAATAGTGCATAAATGAATATATAACCTAGGGAATACCATGACATATGATATTAAAATCCTGGAAATACAATATTCTGTTGAAAGGTAAAACATGCTATGACAATTCACATGTAATGTGTCAATAATAAAACTAATTGTAAAGATATGAAGACTCCAAAATGGGACCCAAACTGCAAATGGTTCCCTCTCACATTCTCCAATCCCAAAAAAATTCTAATCCCTAGGCCTTTCCCTTGTCGTGTCCTTCAATAAAATGTCTACTCAAGTGCTAATCAGATGGCCTAAATAGGGTGTGAGTACAACATAGTAGGACCCACCATTTGGTTTCTAAAATGGGTCGAGTAAAAATATAGTGCACTCAGTTTTATGATGTAATAAATAAAATTAATAATTTAAATAGTTATCATATTACCATTTTATTTTTATTTTTAAAATTAGTCCCATAATGAATTCAATTTTTCAAATTGAAACTTCATTCAATATTATCATTCATTAGATTTAGGTCACCATGCATTACACCCTAAACTCTAATTTAAATCATCATTCATTATAATCATTCATTTAGTGTTGGTCATCATGCCACACACCCCAAATATAAATATGTATAGGTCTCCATTACATTCACATTATATCTCATTTGTTGATGGTTGTCATTCCTAGCAACCCATAATCACAACCTTGGATAACTCTTGGTGAGGAATGCCTTGTCCATGTCCCAATATCTAATTAGTCTAGAACGCCATGTCTAGTATAACAAATAGATAATCCAATTAATAATTCATTAATTCACAATAATTTTTCAAATTTTTCATTTACTAGTCCAAATATATGTTATAAATTTCAAACTCCATTAGTTAATTAAAGAATTATTGGTAAAAGTATTCCAAATAGAAATCCACAACATCCAAATGGCACAATGTTATCTATCATGTTTTAGATCTAAATCTATAAATCGCAAATAATGATAAATTCATCATGATCATGAAAAAATTGATATAGATACACAATCCATGATCTAATATCATCTCATAGGTTCATGTCCATGAAATTTGGGATGATTATCCATGAAATGATATTGAAAGGATAAGAGACAAAATGGGAGAAGGATCGTGAGGGAATACACTTACCATTAAGAGAGGAGAACTTAAATCTGAGTATCTGATCTTGAAAAGAGGTGTTTGGATTACCTTGGAATCCTTTTTAAGCTAAAAATTGTCAATCCCCATCCATGATCGAATTATTGTGTTTTCGGTGGTTCAGGTGGTTTTAAATAATGTTTTCAGGATAAATTGTGCCACAAAAACTGTTTAACATGGGATGTCCCACAGTTATGACAAACTGTGCGCCAACCATATGATCTCTCACATCATACAAGGCTTAATAGTAATTTTATAGTAAAAGAATATGTAAATCGTGATTACCTAAACTGTATTAACGGATAGTTTGTGCATGAGTTCACTAACCATGTGAAACCCATACCCAACCCATATCATCCCTAGTTCCCTAAATACATCACCTAAATAACCCTAGAGTCATAACCCAATTAAAATGTTCTTAAATAAAAAAATGTTAACCAAAAAAAGAATGATATTTCTACATAAAATTCCAGGACCTTAAATTATTTATTCTCTTCATAATGGTATATCTTTTTTATACTACATGTTTGTGTTCTGTAGTGTTTTTTTTAAATTATAAATGACTCAAACTTTTTTCAATCTAAAAATATATTTCTATTAAAATAGAATATGTAATACTGAAAATTGATGAGAAAATTCAAATTCTTTTGCTAATTTTTTAAAAAGGCCGATATGTCATTAGTAACATGTTGAAATCATATACAATATACTTTTATGCATTATGTGATTAGTATTACATAAAATCTGTGTTTACAACTTAAAATTGATTTTTTTGAGAAAATAATGTGACAATTACTAATGAATCCAAAATATTAATATATTTTTGTAATAATTTATGAATAATATATATATGTAATTTGTGATGTTTTCGAAATGTTCAGACATAAGTCAAACTCTTGATGAGATTAGTATGACATAATGTGTCTGATATTAGTTTAGAAATGAAATTTTAGAGAAACTAAATTATATCTCACTAATAACATATCATAAACACTCATATTCTCATGATTATTTAGAATAATTATCCTTAATTGATTTTAATTTTATATGAAATAATTACACTTCAATATGGTGCACAATGTGATAGGTTTGACTCGATGGACCACAAACACAAAAACATAGGCCATCCACCAGGTAATTGATAACTAAATAATATATGATCTAATTTATTTTCAACAGTTTTTTTATAGATACATTGACATTAAAATATAACATCTCATATACCTATGTAAATCCATCAAACACCTAACGAATGTGTCACTATTCACAGTCAAAAAAACATACTCATATGAAACAATAGTCAAATTTTAATTTCTAGAATTTATTATTTTGAATAACAATGAATATGAAGTTATATTCCCCATAATTTATAATGCACTTAAAGAACAAAAGAAATTTTTTATATGAGAAAATGTATTAGTACGATTAATATTTCTAATAATCAATAACTACATGAGAGTTTTGATTAAATCCCACTTCCATTCCAAGAATCTTATATTCATATTTATATGACTAAATATTTTTTATATACTAATTATCCCCAATTAATGTCATATCGCTAGTTTTTTTGTGGTGCATTATCCCTGATTAAACTACTCCAATGATTCCGTGGATTTAAAAACCTTGGAAGTTGTTACACAACATTATTTTTAATGTTTTTGAAATATATTTCTCATTTTTTAGGGAAGTGGAGGGTTCCATTTTCACAATATGTTCTCAATCATGTATTCATGCTTATCTAAATTCATATCTCAGTCTATTTTCTATTATAAAATTTTTTATTAAAGAAGTATATTATCATTGAATCCAATATCTATAAATTTTATTTAACAAGAATGGATCCCAAAACAATTTCCCCAATTGTGAGGAATAGTAAAATGATTGATATAGAGTCTTGTTTATGTGGAGTTTTTCAATGAATCATTCAACCAATTAAACTCCTTCAAACATGATAGAAACATGCCTTTTATCGAGATATTAAAATACTTATAAATATATCCATAAATAACCAATGCATTTTTAATCCTAATAAAAGGAAAAAATGTGTTTATTTCAGCATCTAGGAGTCAGAAAATCAGAATATCTAAAAACCCAAAATATTTTTTAATGAAATCTGACATATCTCCCCCAATGTGAACTTTCCTCGAATATTGTGTTGTAGGTGTTAATATTATCTATTTTCCAGGTTTCCCCACATCTCCAAATTATAATATTTAAAAAAATAATAACATTTTATAACCCTTCTAGGAAGGGGAACCACAATCCATTTAAAATTTTCATTTCTGAGAACATCCATGATATGATTTTGCTACATGAACCACTATTAGATTGTCCAATTAGAAATAAATTCTTGTTTTAATGAAAAAAAAATATTTTATATACAAGATTCTATTTCGTGACATTGTTAAGTAGGTTACCAATAATTGCATTAGCATACTTGATGACATAAAAAAAATTTATCACCATGTATGTGATCATGTTCAATATCATATTATATTTTGATTAAAAAAATATATTCATATATTTTTAGCTGTAATGAAAATTTCTTGGATACAAACTTGAATTCATTTTTAATTTCAATCATCCATTTGAAAAATGATGGCTATTAATGTAACCAAAAGAATATATCACCCTTGGCTGACATAACATCATTTGTGTTTCATATTAAAATTATCAAATAGATATTCTAATACATTATATTGGGTATTTTTCCCATAATGATATTCTGAAATTTTTGAACAGAAATTCATTGGAAGAATGATTAAAATATCCTGATAATTATTTTTAGACAAACCACACAGATAAGTTTAACTTCTAATTTAATTATAATTAATATCCCAACATGAAAATTAATCTTCTATATAATAAGAACACCATAAATTTTCATTATGTCAAACAAGAATTCTAATATTTTAGTAAATGATTTCCAAATATTAAACATATATATCCCTATTTTGGTGGACTCATGTATGTTATTTTAATACTCACACATCAATATATTTACATTAGAAGCATTATTGAAATTTTTTTGGTACATATTTGACTCTAAAGGAATGAAATCATTGGTCTAAGAAATTATTTAGTCTTATCACTCAAAATATTATACTCTATATATTAATTGATATTGATTTATAAAATTATAAACATATTGGGTAGTTAAATGTGTGGTACGTTTTTGTATCTAAATCCATGATTTGAATGTATTAATTAATATTAGGTAATTCCTTCCATGTATCCCTTTGGACCAAATGTTATAAAATAGACTTTATTTCTATGTGGGTTATAGATCGAAATATACATTGATGAATATGAAATTTTTTATAATTTATAATGGAAGTCATAAATAGATACCATGTGGTGTTGATCCCATTTAGAGGACCTCTTCAATGGCATAATACTGTGATATTAACCACTCCACCAAAATTCCTTTTTCGTATTTATGTTTAAGATTTATAAGAAACATATACCTCTACATGTTATATTTTCATTCACTTCCAAAACTATAAACTCTCTCACCTAATTAGAGGTGAAAAATGAAGGATCCAAGATAAGATAATATGAGAATATACCCACTTATATTAATTGTTCTTGATTATGTGTCATTTGACATTGTTATCTATCAGTACGTGTAATGGTCCTTAGGCTTTATTATTTTTATTAATTTCCAAAATGAACCACAAAATATAATTTATTTAATAATCCAATATAATATAGTTTATGGAGAGGATGTATACATTGGGTGTATCATGAGTTATTCATTATTGAATAATATATTTAGAAAGGATCCTATGATGAGGTATCATTTATTATGAAATGATTCAAATTATTAATAAATATAACATGAATAGTATAATATATTTATTATTGTATTTTTTATGTTAATAATTAATGTAAATTTTTTATAATATGAATCCATATGCATTGTACAATTTGAAAATTATGCATCAATCCTAAAAAAATCATTACGGTTATTCACCCCCAGGTGCTTCTAATACATGTAAAACCTTCATAAAACCCATCATCACCAAAAACTATCATCAATTTAGTAAGAGATCCCCAGATCCCAAGTCATTATATCCTAATACTACTAAAAAATGAATAGAATTGTATATTTTTCAAGATTTTATAAATAATAAAAATCCAATTACTATTCTCATATAATCCATATCTCCTATTCCATTTCTAGGGAAATAAAAAATGCCTGAAAATATCCCATAGATCCCCTCAACATCGCAGGAAAACTCACACCCTCCCACCTACCCAATATCAGGGTTAAATTTGAAATCAGAGAAAGGCAATTCAAATTGAAATTTGGTTTTGTGTTTAAATTTGAATTTTTTTTTATTCCTGGGTCCTTTGTGACGTTTCCAATTTACACATTAAAAATGGTATTTATGAAAACTCTAAAAATTGTATTTTTGAATAAATAACATGGTAATTTATATATAATATATAAATTTCATGATAATATATTTATTTATAAATAAAATAAATATCATATTTTAACATCAATATATTATAAAGAAACTTTATCCCATGTATTTCTAAAAAAATTTCTTCTGATATTTAATTCATTTTATCTACTATATTCATAGAAAATATTATATTCCTAATTTTAATATATATGACTTAATTATATAAATTACTATTTAGAATAAATATTTGTATAATATTAAAAAAATTTCTTTATAAACTAAATATATGTATTGAATTCGGTTAAAATAAATTTCATGTAATGTATAAATATAAATGATTAAAAATTTTGATTTTATATTTAGATCATTTACATTATTTATTTATATAATACAAGATATATTTATATTATAATGAAAAACATAATACATTGTATATGTATATTTTTAATATATTTTATCGTTTATTTTATAAATACTATTGACGTAAAATACATTATACATTCAATATAAAAAAATATTATCATTGAGTTATGGAAAACACGTTATTTATAATTATTTATGTTTATATTTAACAAAACATAATTGATATTGTAAAATATTACTAATTTCCAATGAGTTATATTTATAACTAAAAATATAATTTCAAGTGTTTTTTGTACCACACATTGAAATGATTTTATCGTTGGCTTTTTAATGAACATTGTATAAATAAATTTGCTTATTTATAATGTAATTAAAAATTTACCAATGTTCCTTTCTATGGTCAAAACTCATTGAACCATACATTTAAAAATAAATTATGAAAAATAATGCAGAGGATAAATAATTGTGAACGTAATGACATCATTGAAATAATAAAAATTTGTATGTGGACAATTTGGTGAATATATACACAAAAAGGGGTCTACGTTTTCCATAATACATCCATTCTGTGAGCTTTTGTGTCTACGGTGGACTAGTGTTTTTGTTGAATAATGAATGATTCATTGGCCGAGTGTCGAGATGAAGTTAGAGTCCCTGATGAATGTTTTGTATAAGGCTTTCAAACCCCCATTCGATAAACAATCATGTTGTTTCTACCGTCCATATGTGTAGGATGAGGTACAGCTTGTCTCCCTCTATCCCCATGAGGGGCCGCAGACTCTTTCATAAGACCTTCAATGACCCCCCATTTATAATTCATATTTGGCTAGATCGGGGGAAGATGGATGTGACCATCACCACCCTATTTTAGAAAAACTTCAAGTGTTCCCCATCAACGACACCTACAATAAAGACATTGGGAATATGGATATGTCCATCACTTCCATTTATCAAACAACCTAACATAGCACCCCATAGAAAATTCCTTCCACATTTTGTGACCATCTTTAAATCATTACACCCAATCAATAGCCCTTATACTGATCGTATCCACCACAACTTGTCACGAACCCCATCGATAGTGCCTTCCAGGCCATACATGGGGACGATGGATATGCATGTCCCCACCCATTCTAAAAAACATTCCATTTCACCCCATAGAAAATGCATACCACTGTCACCACCCATTCTAAAAATATCATCGACCATGACCCATTGACAATGCCTACTATAGTCACTACCCTCCATTATCATCCATTGTAAGATGACATGCCCGGATTCCCTATAGATAATTCCTACCACTGTCACCACCATTTCATAGTTGATCCACCAAAATGCCCCATCAAGAAAGCCATCCCGTACAGATGGGGGAATCTAGATAAGAAGGTCTCCAACCCATGTGTGTAATTCCTCACACCATACGAATCCAATTAGGACTGATCTATTGGGAAACAACTCTTTCTACCCATAACTATCATTAACCACTACTGAGATTTAAGCAAACCAACACTATGATTATAAATGTTTTTGTCCTATAGTTAAACGACTATTACTGTATCTAATAAAAAGGGGAAGACTATGACTTCTCCCACTCTCCCAACATGCTAGGCATGTATACTAATTTTAGATGTTTACTTATCTTACCTGAATAACCGGCAGTTAAAATTATTTTATATTTTCCCTATAGTGATAAAAAATTAATTTATTATCATTTTTTATATATAACAATAATGATTAAATTCATTTTATAATTAATTTATTACTAATTTATAATTCCTATTTAATTTTATCAACCCATTAAATTAAAATTTTTACCCAGTAGAAATTACATACTTTTTATATTCATCTTATGATACTGCATATGTTGACATATTCAACATTTTTTCTAAAAATTCACTAATAAATGTTATCCCTTTTGCTATTATTAATCATAACTATTATGATAATATTTTGATTAGGGTTTTTAAATGAAACATTGAATAGGTTAACAAATAAGTATATATATTTATACATTCTGATATATTTTTAAAAAATATATTTGTTCTAGAAAGTAAATATAAGAAAATTATATATATAAATATATAGTTTATATAATATTTATTAATATATGTATATGAATTTTTATCTATGTGGCTGTATGTGTGTGTTTATGTATGTGTTGTTTGTGTATGAAATCATTTTTGTGGTGTTGTGTGTGTGTCTGTGTTTATGTACATCAATGGATTGTATGTGTGAGTATGTATATGTGCATAGGCATGCTTCTAATTATATCTGACTGTTATACATATATATATGTGAATTTTTATGTGTAGGTTTAAGTGTACTTGTTTGTATTTATAAATTTGTGTTGTATGTAAATGTATCTTCACATATGTTTGTATTTGTGTATACGAATTTGTAGGTTTTTTTGTATAAGAATGTGAATGTGTTTTTATGTGTACATGTGTAGGTATGAGAATGTGTAAGTATATATGTGTATGTTTATCTCTGTTTTCATGTATGTATATGTGAATGTATATCTTTATATTTATGAGTAGGGGTATGGGTAGGCGTATGTGAATATGTGTATGTTACTGTTTAATGTGTCTATATATTCATATATATAGATTTGGATGTATGCACATGCCCATGTATGTATTTGTATTGTTGTCTTTGTATATGAAAATTCATGTCTATGTGTATTCCTATACATTTGTATGTGTATGTACTTGTGTATTTTTATTTGTTTGTGTATGTGTATATGTATTTTTTTATGTTGTATGAGTATGTATATATGTGTATGTATAGATATGTATGTATGTGATTTTATGTGTATGTAACTGTATGTATGTGTATGTGTACATACATGTTTCCGTACATACCTGTATGAGTATGATTATATGCCAATGTCATTGTGTATATGTATTGGTAGGTGTTTTTTAATATTTGTTTATGTATATTGTGTTTGAATGGGTACATGTATGTATATGCATATATATATATCTGTACATATATGTGAATTTATTGATTTAATATTATTTTTTGGCTTTTAATATATCTACGTTTTTATTATTTTAATTAATTAAATCATTTTTATTATATAATAATTTTTATGTATATTCAATTTTGATAATTTTATTTTCATGTTAAAATATGTAAATATTTAATTAAAAAATTACTTGGTAACATTTATTAAAAAATTATAATTGTTAATAATATTTTTTTATTTTATCTATACAATCATTATTGTGGATACATCAATAATTTGTGTTTGTAGGAGGGATGACAATGCTTCATCGCTCATGATGTGGGTGTAGATGACGGTGGACCATATAGTATTGATTTTTGTGCTCTATCTATGATGAAGGATTCACGCGGCGGTAGTGTCGACGTTGTAGGACAAGAGTGAGATATTTTGATGAAATCACGATGTGTCTTGGAATATCATAGAGAT
Source organism: Viscum album (assembly GCA_963277665.1). Classification (NCBI taxonomy): domain Eukaryota; kingdom Viridiplantae; phylum Streptophyta; class Magnoliopsida; order Santalales; family Viscaceae; genus Viscum; species Viscum album. The sequence goes on along the minus strand of OY728121.1, from coordinate 6,797,604 downwards.
GATTTGGTGGAAGGAATTTCTCCATGGTGATTGGGATGAGCGAACACCAAAATGACGGAGGTGGTTGTTGTCTGATGGTCATATATGGCAATCCAACATGATGTACAGTGAGGTAGCAGATTCACAAGTCATGGTCTAGCAGTTTCCATCATTGATTTTAGGGAAGGACCAATCAGTTGTGAAAATCTTATAGTGTTACATGATAATGATGGTGCATATGGGACATGGTGGAATGGGCATAATTTGTAATTGTCTTATGGCCAATATCAATAAAAAAGGATGTTTATGTGACTATTGAATATAGGTGGGTTATCCCTTTGGGGGACTACGTCCTGCCCATTGGTCGATGTGTGAGCTGTATGTATGTTTTTGTGTATTTTTTTCATCAAGTATGAAAAATGTGTGTGTGTTTGTGTGTGTATTTTGTAATTATTCATTTTTATGTGTATTTATTTTATTCTTTATTATGAAATCAAAGTCCTCATTTTATCCTGGTAGATGATGATCCCTTACATAGAATATTTGGCCATGGACATGTGGCCATATAATGTGGCTCGAAATTCTGGGTGTAGGGTCGTGCCAGCATCATCCTATATATGTCATCGGGCCGCTGTCATGCATGCATGAACACCTACCAGCATCATGCCCACTTCACCGCCTACATGTTTCACCACATGCTATGTAAATCCCTATGGGAACATTCCTTGATTCAAACCCCATGGATTACGTCTATGTAATTGATTCAATTAATCTTACACATTATCTTTTTAATAATTCTATACATTTTCAATTTTCATTATTATTTTTTAATTTGATTTAATTTATTATTAATTATTAAATTTTAATATATAACAATTTTTATTATTTTTAAAACATATTCAGTTTGGAATATTTTTTTATTCATAATTATTTTCAATTTTTTATTATTATAAAATAGTATTTTATTTATATGATTAATATTTATTAAAATTCATTTATTAAGGTGTTATTCCTTTATAATTATTGAAATTTATATAAATAAATTATTTAAATTTATTTATTATTATTATATAAATTTTTGAATTTTTTTACAATTAACTCTAATAATCATTTGAATTTTACATAATTTTTACTATGTTTTAATATTCATAACATGTTTTAACTTTATATTATTAATTATATTTCAATTTTATATATAATTTTTTATATTTATAAATTTTTTGAAATATAAATAATTAATGTATATAAATTATTTTTTAATATTTTCATCAACATTTTGTATGTCTTCTCAATACATTTTATTCTTCATACAAATTATTTTTTTACATATCTTATGTGCTTCAATATTTTACAATGTATTCATCAAAATTTTGATATATATTCATTTATAATTTATTTCAATAATTTATATAATTAATAACAATTATGAATTTTCATAATATTTTTTTTGAGTCTATTGATTTTTAATAAATAAATTTTTATCATTTTTATACTAATACATTTATGATTGTATTTTTAATAATAATGTTAAATTTTTTTGTAAGAATTAATTTTTTCTTTAATATTTATTCATTTAATATATTTTATATTTTTGTATAAATTTGTTTTATCAGCAATAAAATGAAATGTTCTCGTAAAACCTATATATATTAGTGATATAATATTAATTATGATAAATATAGGTTTTATTTGCTATAATTTTAGTGTTGATAAAAATATGTTTTGCCTGCGCAAAATTTATCACTTAGGAGACATATCATTTTTAGAATTAATTAATTTCACATTGATAAAACTCATATTTTCTAGAATTTTTTTTAATGAAATGATAAAACCAAATTTTTCATATAAATTAAACATAAAGGGAACTTCTTTCATATCCCCATTCAAGATCTCCGGTTCAAATCAACCGCTTTCACCACTCCCCCTCGAACTTCATTGATGAATCAAACCTCTCCAAACCTATTCTACATGAGTTAATTTCATGAAACTATTTGTATATTTTTCATGAATATAAGAAAAAATTTGTTTTGGTGAGTAGTTTAGGGTGTTGAAATTACACACTCAACTATTAATATGTTGATTATAATGGTAATTTTGTATACAACCATTTGTATACCGATTTACTCTTAGGTGAGTGTTGTTGATTATGATCATAAGTGAGACTTGCTGAATCAATTGCATAGTATATTATGGTCTAATAAATAACAACATAAATTCCCAAACAATATCAAAAATTCATGATAAAATACATTCAAAATATATAAAAATATCTTAATTCCTAATCATATATAGAAATGGATAATTCGAAATTGGGATTCAATACATAAATTTTTAAAAAAACAATGATTTTTAATATTATTAATCAACTGATGAATCATCAAAAAATCATTCATCAGTCTCCTACATGGTCAATATCAATTGTACTATATCTTAATTCTTCAACCATACAAGTTGGTTCAGATATGGGGGCCAATATTTCCCTTTATGTTTTTTCTTGAAGGATTGTGATTTTTTGTAATTTAATATTTGTGCTAGCTAATGACAATATATTTCATGGGGGTGGTTTATAGATTAATTCCTCCTATTTCATATATCTTCTTTTACATTAGTATATTTTTTTTAATCAAGGGTCATGCTTTAAGAATACATATATATATATTTTTCTTATCTAATAATAATAGAAAGAATAAATTAAATCAAATAATTATTCCAAATCATGAATTTCCATCACCTCCGATGAGCCTACATATAGAAAATAAGATCTTTGTCGAACCTCAGTTATTCTGGTGGATGATAATTCTTTATAAATATATTTTAATCTATGTGATTCTCTGTCAAAATAAAAGAGTTGTTGTCTCGATCATCATAGACATGTAAGAAAAAAATCAGGGATGGAATTTTAAGAAGGTCTATAAATTAGGGAAGGAATCACATATAAATGATTCATCTCAACCATTTCCACATAATAATATGTATTTATTTAAGATACCTAACTATATGATTGACCAAATATAATCTCACCTTACTATGTTCTGGGGGGCTACGAACAATCAGAAAAAGTTCTTTTATTGGCTTGGTATAATATTGACATCTCTAATTCTTGTATTGGATTGGCTACCAATACATGTACATGATCCACAAAACTCATTTATAAATTCTATGATAAAACCCAATTATTATCCATGGATAATTATGTACTAATATATTTGAATCAAAATAATACCCTATTAATGGATTTTGCGATGTAACCTTTATCACTCACCATAGTTTTTTTTTGGAGATTCCCCTTGGGATCCTGTTTTTTTGTCAAAAATGACTATTTTGGAGGACATTAGATAGATCAAATTTCATGATTTGGAGGGTCCCATGGCTTGTATATAAATTTGTTATGATGGCCATATCATTGGTAGTTACCCATTGGGAGGAATCCACTCTTTTCTTCTATTTTAATGATTCTAATAACAGATGGTGTTTTGATAAATTGGATGTATTGTTCAATGACCAATATTAGAGGGTTATTCAAATTAATCCTTGAACTAAATGAGAATAATGAACTCTTATACAAGCAATATTATACCATCATGGGTCCAAGAAACATCTGACATGCATAGAACCCAAATGTGGATACTTTTATTGAGACGTTGAATGGTTTTGTTTCTCTATTAAAAAAGTAGACATCATCCAACCCCACAAATACGGTATACTATCTCATTACAATATCATGGATTATATGATTTAAAATATATGACCTAGTCTTGAACAATATTTCAAAACCTAACTTCTTTTTGATCAAGAAGGTGGCATCTCATAAGGAGATTTGGATGCATAATGGGATTCGACATGATGACCCCTTCCCATCTTCTCACATAAGCAAGTGGATCCTACACCATCAAATGATATTATGATAAATGAGGATTCAACTATCATCATAATTGGATCTATTGGAATGTGTCTTCTGGTACGTGATTATTTGGTGTTCATTATCACAACATAAAATATCCCTATTCATTTTATTGGGATTAACCAGTGGCTGATGACCTTGAATTATTCAATGGATTAAATTTCTCCATTGAGAGTGGATTTAAAAATGTCACTACGTAATAAGATTATATTGTCTTTATTAGTGGTATTAATTCATCAAAGTGAGATCTCCACTAATTTTTCTTACTTTATAGGAAGGATCAACACATTTTAAACACTACTAGAAACTAGACCAATTCCAACTGATATAAAGAAATGGTTTGGGAGAAACCATTGGTATTGGTACCATTAATGAACATATAACAATGTTTTGGACAAAAAAGTTTGTATTAAATCAATCATATGACCCAATAATAATTATTTGTAAATTTGGTTTGGTATAGAACATAGCTAAACAAGTGGTGTCAAAGAAAACGTTGTCACATCATTAATAAAATTTTATTTTACAAATGATTTGGTCAAATCCATATGTATAACATGCATTTAATGAACCAATATTAATGGTTTTTCTAAAACCATTATCACTGGTCCCAAAATTTGAAATACATATATCAATGGTTTTTAAAATAATTGTTATACGTCTATATGAATGGTTTTCCAAATAGTATTATAGGTTTTCCTATATCAATGGAATTATGAAATCTGATAACAATGAATAAATAAAAAATACTTATAAATATACATAAACATATTTCCTCTATTATTCTTCCAAGGAAAAATATTTCATAGTGGATTGGTTTTTGAAATATTAATAATTGGTTCGATAATCAAAACCATCAAGGGGTTTTTCAATTAACTTTATCAATGGGTTTTCAAACTATTGGAATTATTATTTCATGTTTCTTATTCCAACATTTTGTAAAATATTTTTATTGAAAAAATATATAAATTATTTGAAAAAACCATTTATATAGGTCTATAATGATGATATAAAATCCAATAGTCCCCCAAACCATTGTTATATCATATTCAAATGGGTTTTTTGACATACAAACTATTCCAAACAATTGGTATTTTTTTTAAAATATTTCACCCTCTTATTTTCATGTTCATTATCCATTAGAAAAATTGATGGTAAGAAGGTGGATCACTTGATTACATCATATGGTCTCTCTAGATAGCCTCTTAATTGGTAAGAGGACTTCCATCCTTATTTTATATCTTCTATAATTTATTATCTCTGTTCTCATTTTAAAATTACATTGTCTTTTAAAAAAAATTTAGAAATAAGAAATGTTATTTTTAGTATAGAATATGAACATACAGAATAATTTTTTTTCCATATAAAATTAATTTTTCAAAATGATTATGATTTTAAGTAAGAATTAAAAAAAATGTATTTTACTCACATAAATTCATTTCCATCCTATGATTGGGTATGTATGTTTTCACATGTAGAAGTTACTTCCCCCTATAGATATATTGAGGAATCCTTCCCTAATCATCAAATACTCATATCATATAATTTAGTGCATCTTTAATTTTAATTTTTTGTTTATATTGGCCGAAAACAATTCAGTCTCATCACTATTCGATTTTTTATGTCAGAATTTTATCCCTTTTCACTTAACATTTTTAGTACATCGCATTTAGACAAACCCAAAATTTTATTCCTTATACCGAATAAATTTCAAGTTTCTCATTAAATGTAATGTTATCTAGTCTAGATGATTGGCCACATTTAATGTTTTCATAATCTAATAAGTGTTCATCTTCAGTACCTATTTATCCAAGAATATACATATTTAACTCAATTGATTGAAACATTATATATATCACAAATTCAATATTCAAATTCTTTACAACAATACAAAAAAATCCCAAAACACATCCTTTATGTATTATTGTCATTGAAAAATAGTTTTCTGCCCCATAAATAATTCATTAAGAATAAACTTTTAGGGATATATGTTTCTACTGTATATGTATTTATTTATTCAATTTAATAATATTATTTTTGAATCACTTTTGATTAATATTAATAAAAAAAGGATGGATACTAATCAAATGAAATATGATTATGAGGATGGTGTTCATTAAATTTTTACAATATCTTCCATATAACCCTTCTCAAATAATTTTTTTCTATTTATAATATTATTATTCAAGACATATTACTCAATAGATATTGGATGAACACATCTTCTATCATCGAATAGATCAATTTTATAAATTTTAGTGAAAAAATATTTAAATACTAAATATATCATTAGTTATTTATAATGGTTTCTTTTATAGATAATTATTTATGATTAGAAGTGTCACCAATGATAATCAATTTATTGATGATATGGTTATTGGTGTGATGATGGAGAATATCCTATATATAAAAAAATATGATTAAAATTTATGATGAACATAATGATGGAACTTAACTATTTTAGAAGATATAGAGTTGATAAAAGTGACAAATATATAATGGTTGTATTAAATATACATCAATTTAAACCATAAAAAAGTAATATAGTGTATAAGATGGAAAGGTATGGATTTACACCATAATTACTGAACTGTATTCTCTATTGAATTATATGTTCACTGGGCATAATTATCTTCCTCAACAAACATATTTAACTAAACAAATTCCACATTTAATTTGAATGACCAATGAAATATTACATGCTCATATAAATTATTGTATACTATATTTCAATTAATATGAATCACCAAACAAATTACAAATGTATGGGGAATCTCTATAAAATAATGATTAATCAACATAATAAATAATGTCTTGTACCTATAAAAATAAAGTTTCCAAATGATATAGAGATGGATGAAGAATTAAAATAATGGGATTATCATCACCAAAATTACTTCCCCACATAAGACGATGTTTGTAAATTTTCAAACGTATTAGTTCCATCAAATAATGATCCAATTGAGGATTACTTTCACATTCATAACATCCTCACCACCAATTATAAATCAAGACTTTCTATTTAATGTTTTCTTTCTATTGTCCCCATGGATTTCATTCTATTCATTATTTGATTTTTTTCATCATTATAACCTTTTTTTGTTATGATTATTTTCACATCCCATTGAGAAGAACCCAATATCATTTATTATAATCAATTGATTTCAAGTTTCTCATTATCTTAAATTTTCTCAAGGCTAGGTTGGTGTGCCCTATTAGCGTCTTTAGCAGCTGATAGAAAATCATATTCATCACCTATGTATCCTATCATTGAAACACCACCAGGTATGCCATGTACCATGTGAAGAAATGTATGAACACCTTCCCCACCTTATTGATTTAATCCCACCTAGATAATCTATAAAATCCATCCATTTCATCACTTTTTTAATTGATTTAAATTGATTTATATTATTTTTAATATTATGGATAGAACACATTCAATTTTTTGTGATTTTAATATGAAAAAAACAAATCAATACACCATTTTTTTGGTTATTATCATACAAAAATAGTTTTATGTAGCATAAATAATTTCATAAGAATAAATTTCTAGTGCTATAAAATAATTCATTCTATGAATTTATTGGTTTTTATAAATATAAATATAATTAAATTAAATAGGATTAATATGAATAAAAATTGGATGGATGCTAATAATAAAAAAAAGATTACGAAGATGGGGATTATAATGTTTTTAAAAGATCATTCATATATCCATTCTATATTATGTTTTTTTGTCTAATACATTATTTTTAAATAATAATTTTTCTCGAGGAGTTGGATGAATACCTGATATATCTTGTAATAGATAAATATTATAAATGTGTTTGAAAACACATGTAAAAGATTAATGTTTCTTTTTTCACGAATAAAATTGTGTTTTATGGATAATATGATATTATTAGAAGGGGTAATAATGACAATAACCATATTTATGATCTTAATATAGGTGTGATAATGAAGAATATCATATTGTGGAAAATATAATTACAATCTAAGAATAAATTCTTGATCAAAGATTTTTTTAAAAGATGTTTTCTGGTGAAAATACACCTATGAATCCTAGTTGTATGAAATATACATCATTTTAATCCACACGAAACAAAAATATTACAAAAAATGGAGTTGTATGGATTGAAACAACATTTACTGAAATTCTTTATATACTGAATGATATGACCCCAGAATATAATTAGCTTCCCCAACAAGCATATTGCACTAATGGAATTCTAAATTCAATGGGTATGATCGTTAATAGAATACAATTCCAAATAAATTACTTTATATTATTTTGTAAATATGATGAATCCCTTAAAAATTTCCAAATGTACAATACATCTCGATACATGATTTATGAATCATTTCCATTGAATGTTTAATAGTAATTTATTATCAATAAAAAGTTTATGAACCTATGAATAAGTGAGGATACTACCAGAAACGTTATGTGGCATGTAGATTAGATATATATACGTGTGAAAAACAATCATGCAGTAGGTTATGTTCCATGAAATAAAATTCATCCTGATTATCCTCAGTTTGTAAATGAGTTAAGAAACTCGCATCATATGATATCAATTGAAGGATTGAATCGTTTTGGTTTTCCATGAATATATCACATTATATGGACATGTATGATGAGAAATTGAAACTTTCTAACATGATTAATCATAAAGAAGAAAATAAAATATGTTTTATATTCATATATAAGGAAAACTATTTTTATTTATATTGATATTTAATTGGATCCATTGACTGATAATTATATATTAATGATGAAAATAGTTGATAGTTTTAATTATTCTTACAAAAATGAATATTTCATTTTTAATGATAAATTGCATTGGTTGATAAATAATTTTTTTCTTATGGTAATTATATAAGATAGAGTAATAGAGGAACTCAAAGTTGTCCCATTTATGAACAATGTGTAGACACATTTGAGATTAATCATTAATGAATGACTATGTTTCTATGAAATCATAGTTGTCAACCCAGAAGACATAATTACTGATATTGGATGACATTATTCTATGTGAATTTGGAAGAATTTATAACAACTTCTACACTAATAGGGGAAATATTGAAGATAATTTCCGAATAATTTTTACATGATACTTAAGTGGTTAATTTTCAAAATTCCCAATGAGTAAATAACTCCATCAATAAATGATTTTTATTTATCCTTTTGGGGATATATAAACTGAAAAAACGATCATAAAAGACAATTATCAACAATGTCTTTAATAAGGATTATGCACTCTTGAACTATCTATTCTCTTAATAAATGTATATATTCTATATTTTATCATTTTATGTTTATTAATTTTTGTTTTCAATATATAAGGGACTAAATGTGTATTTTTCAGATTAAAATGATATTTTATAATAAAGGCATGTGACATACCCAAATTTGAGTAAAAATATTCAAATTGTATTGGTTGTTTTGAATAATGACCCAAAAGTCCATTTTGTCTTATAGAAATTATTTACAGCTTAATATGATACCTGGTGTTATCAGTATGAATTAAAATGATAGTTTTTAGTTTTAATTAGACATTTAATTTAATATTATGTGGTAATCACTATAAAAAACTATCATACATTATCATATGAATTTATGAAAATTATACATAAATCATTTTTGATGTTTAGGAAATAATTGTACATCAATCCAACACATGATAAGATCTATATGAATTAGTGTTTGTGATTAATTTTATCAATGAATTTTTGTATAGAATCATTTATCACTCACTAAAAACGTATCAAATACAATCATATTTTCATGATTCTTTAGGATTGTGATACATAAGTAATTCTTCATGTTGTATGAATAAATTTCAAATCAATATAACACACAGTGTGACAAATTTTACTCGAAGGAGTGTGTATATGAAAACATATACCATCATCCAATAATTCATAACTCAAAATCTATATTCACAACAATTTTCATAAATTAATTTTTTTTAATAGACTATAAAGTTAAAATATGGCCTCTGGTCTACAAATGTAAATACATAAATCCAATTATGATGGTGGTAGTATTCATGATCAAAGATTAAAAATTCTCCTAGGGAATAGAATTTATATTTCATCACCATGAATTTCTTATTCTGGATCACTTTAAAAACCTATTTAGAAATCCAATAATTTTAATTTCACATTAATATATAAATAAATGTTTTAGATTAAAAAATTATTTTTAAGGTGAATATTAGAAATAATCAATAACTAGATTCTTTTTTTAATAAATCCCACTACCATGCTAAGAATCTTGTTTCAATCATCAAATGAATATATTTATATTATATATTAATTATCATTAATTAAAGTAACATGACATATTTTTTTGGTGGTGCTCCATCCCTAATCAATCAACACCATTACATTATGGGATTTTTTACCATGGAATGTTCTCACCCATCATTAGTTTTTATGCTTTTGAATTAAATTTCAAATTTTTAAGGAATAGGAATATTCTATTTTCATATGATGTTCTCAAACATACAGAAATGCTTATATTAATTCATACCTCACTCAAATTTCAAGTAGTACTTATTTTGTTACTGTATAATATTATCATATAATCCCACATCAATAAATTGAATTTCAACCAAAAAAATAAAAATTTAGAGATTCCCCCATTGTAAGGAAGATACATTTTTTGATATGTAGGATTATATGTCGGGTTTTCTTTCAGTGAAACATTCAAAAATTTAACCTACTCTAAACACAGTAGGAACAAGTCTGGAATTATGATATTTCATTTGTTATATACCTGTCCTAAATGAGCCAATGTATTTATTTTCATAATTTAAGAAAAAAATGATTCAATTTGTAGCATATTGGAGGCAGATATGGGGAATATCTGAATCCCCAAAATACATTTTAATGTCATATAACATATTTCCCCAATGTCTTCCTTCCTCCAAAATTATCATGTAGTCTTTAATATTCTATTTGTAATATGTGTCACCAATTTACCCATTGGAGTTAATGAAAATTGTTTTGATACATAATTGAATTATTATTTCTAGTCAATATTCCCATAGATTAATGACCGTTATTAAGCTAAAAATAAATTTATGTCACCCTCATACAACATATCATCATGTGTGTTGAAAAATAATATTATCAAATTGATATTTGAATATATAATCATGGGTATTTTTCCCATGATTATATTCTTAATTTTTAACTAAAATATATATTACGAAATATTAAAAGCATCAAATAAAAAAAATTTCAAAAACTATACAGATGGTTTGAACATTTAATGAACTAATAATTCCACTCTCTACATGAATATTATTCTTCTATTTAATTAATATGAACATAAAATTCATTTATTTCAAATGAGATTTTGATACTTTTGTATCATGTTTAAAAATATAATTCATATATATCTATTTTGGGGGTACTCAAGAAGGATATTCCGATATTTAGTGATCATATTACGTATGTATTTAATGGTATAATTCATTAACTCATGGGCCACTCCATAATAATAAATTTAAATTTTATGTCTCATAAAAATATAAGAGAAAGAATCTATACAATCGGTTATTATTCCAAACAATAAATTTGTATTACCTCGAGTGAGACTTCCTATATAAAAGAAGATATTTTCCAGACCTCAGGTATTTAGGTTGAAGATAAAAATAATAAATATATTTTTATGAGGTGATTTTTTGAAAACTAATAGATTGGTTCTCTCGAGCATCATGGACATGTTTCACCAAAAAAATCAGGGATGGAATTTTAAGTGTACTCTAATATAGGGAAGGAAATAGAATATATAGGATGTAGCTCATATAATTCTGATTATTAATATGCATTTATTCAACCAATATGCCTTTGTGATTTACCAAATTCAATCTTACCTTTCCATGTTCTGGTGGGGTATGAACGATGGATAAATAACATCATTAGTTGGATGGGGGATAATCATTGCACCCGTAAACCTTATGGTGGTATGGACAATCAATACATTTTCATGTTCAATGATTCAATTTTAGTGCTAAATGGAAGGAAACCGATTCATAACCCATGTTCAATATACACTATGACTATTGAATACAAATATTACACCCATACAGGCTTTTACGATGTAACCCTTATCCTCTAACCTAGTTTTCTTTTGATATGCCCTGGTGTATTGGGTGTTCCTATTTGAAATTTATTCTTTAGGATGATTATATATGTATTCAAATTCATGATCTGGCGGGTCCCATGGATTTTTTATAAATATGGAATGATGGACACATCCTTGGTGGTTTCTGATTGAGAGGATTCTACTGCATTCTCATGTTTTCATGATTCTATTGACTAATGGTTTTTAGATAAATAGGATATACGGTTCAATGAAATGTATTATCGAGTTATTTTGAATATTGCATGAAAATATATATAGAACAGGGAAAACCATATATGATTAAGGAATGTTTGGGAGGAATTTTGGTGATTTATAGGTACATGATAGCACAAAGAATACAGATAATAGAAAATGAAGACTTGTGAAAAATACTATAGAACATGATGGTCACCCCCAAGGTCTAAAAAACTTATTGAATTATTTCATGGGATTAATCCATGACATTATGGGATGAAATGAAAAACCTTAGCCACACACCATGGGACGTGGCCTCAAAACATGAAACGAACTCAACATACATAGAAGAAGTCACTATTACAGTCTGTTTGACACTCCTACATGACACAAATCCACCATCTATCATAAATACACATCCTGAAGTTTATTTTCATGAATAAGAACTACATGTAAATACTTCATCTGAGTATCCAACAACTTCCAAATTGTGTGTGTGATTATTTATCAGTATTTAGTCTTTAGAGCATTTGAGTAATCTCAATACCATCTTCACGACCTTCTAGTGGTCTATAATCAGATCACTCTAATATCAACCCAACATTCCCACAAAAAATGCATGTATATGCCATGTGCAATGCTAAGGATACATTAAACTACCAACATCTGAAGTAAATAGGATGGATTTCATTTTTTCTCATTCAAAATCATTTTTAGGTTTTTGGTTCATGGTGAATTTAACACCATTAAAAATGTGGGCTATACATGGTGCATAGTCTTTAATATGAAATATCTATATGATTTAATTAATATAGGTTTCCGGAGAAAATCCTATAATTACTCTCAACCTATTCATATGAATCGTTATGCCAATGACTTATGTTGCATCATGTTTCCAAAATACACACAAATATCAAAATCAACTAGTTTCATTAGGTTTTGTACACACTTCAAATTATTCACAATATGGATTGTCGAACAAGAATTATTCCACCATGTGTTATAAATTGTATCAACACTATTTGATTCATAACAAACCAATGATATTGAAATACCATTATTTTCAAGCCATTTCAGATATTTAGGAAAACATTTCTTCACGTGTCCTTTTCCTTTGAAGAAGAAACAAATGACTTCGTTTTTAATTTTATATTGAGTAAAAAAATTCACTTTCCTCTTTTTATTGGATTGAGATTTATGACCCTTCTTTTATCAGGGCATTGTCATCATATTGGATTCTCCCATTTCCCCCACTAGTCATTACTCCTATTGAACCCAAATAGACAGTAATTAATTAACTGACCATTTATCATTATGTGTATTATAAGAGATTTTAAATTACCCATATTGATGTAGCAGAGTTTGGGGAATATAATGCACTATAAAATACTCAAATGTATAATCCTCAATATTTTTATGATGAGATGCAACATCCCTCACCTGCATGTTGTGCTAGCGCACCCCTTTCATTGTGGTGAGGGTCATAGATTACAAAAAAATGATTAATTTTCCAGATAATGATTTATATGAAGCGATGAACTGGTCATCTATCGCATTTATAATGGTACTTACATTATTCGTCCCATCGACTTAACGGTTATTCCTAACACATTTTTTAGTTTTTATGAACTTCGTAATAAGATGGTTTGACTACTCCCAATGTTCATAAATTGATATATCATCTTGTGTGCTATCTTTATTAACATCATGTAGTTTGTTTCTAGACAATAATCATGGAATTTAGGCAAGCCAGCCTAATGAAAATGAGAAAGAATCATTGAGGGTCACACACTATGTTTTTTTATGGTTTCGATTACATTCTATAGGAATTTAATAAATTTAATAAATATTATTTTCAAGTCCGTGGAATAATGATATTCGAGTTAAGATGAATATATAAATTTAATAAAATATATTTATTTATTTTATTGAACAATTAATAAATATTTATTTACTTGTTTTCAAATAAAATATTTTTTACGTGATTAAATTATTTATTTATTTATTTGGATGTTCAATATATTGAAGTGGAGTTTTAGTAGGCCATGGATGGTATGGAATAAAAATTATAATTTTCATGATGGAGTGTATTTATTTAAACAGTTGGCACAAGATAAAATAATAATGACGCTGCTATTATTTTGTGAAGAATTATTTTATTTATAAAACCATTTTTTGCATGTTGGCGCACCATAAATAATGACGTTGTATTAATATTATGAGCATGGGATTCTCTATGTTTATAAATTTATTTAATTGCTGCTATGAAATTAAATATTTTCAAGGAAGTTCCATGCATATAAATAAAGAAGTGTGTATTTTATGCCATAGAGGATACACCATAGACTTGGTGAATTGAGAATTGTTGATATTAATAATTTCTACATCGTATACACTTCTCACCCATGTCAGGAAACAGAGACGTTCTTCATGTCCGAAGATCAATGGAAGATGAACAACTAGCACACGATACTAGATTAGCCCCACTTGCACCTAGAGAACTAGTTGTGTCGATCGGAGTCCATCAGTGAACGACTAGATCATCTCTAGAGGGATTCTGGTTTGGATCCTCTCAAGTGCAACGATATAATCCAGAAGGGGAATTCCAAATGATCAACATCATCAAATAACAATATACCAAATATCTAGTATTATTTTCTATATGAAATAAATTAAATTAAATATATACATCATGTGGAAGATCTTATATATTGGTGGCAGGCCCATTCCTTATTTATATAAATAATTTATTCTATTGTATGGAGACTAAAATTTGTCATTGTATTGGTCCCGAAATGATTACTGATGGCATATCACTAGGTACCAGCAGGCATGGATCAACCATTAGAGGTCCCAAAGTGGATGTGTGATGGAATATCCACAGACTTCGTGACAGGACTTCCACATACATCCAAATATCATGACTCGATTTGGGTGATCGTTGAACAGCTCACCATTTTTTCCCAATTCCTATCGATTATAGGGAAGGGTTCGGTAGTGAGCATGGGACGCCTTTATGTGAAAAAAGATTGAGTGGCTACATGGAGTACCATCGATTATTGAATCTGATTGTGACACATGTTTTACTTCCCTACTATGGAAGGGGTTCCAAGAGGCTTTTGAGATGCAGCATCATTTGAGTACCACATTCCTTCCTTAGATGGATGGATAGACTGAGTAGACCATTGAGAAACTCAAGGACATGGGGTATGCTTGTGTCCTCAACTTCAGTTTCATTTGGGAAGAGAAATTACCCTAGTTGGAATTTTCATACAACAACAGTTATCTCTCCACCATTGAGATTGTACCTTGGGGAGTTATATAGGAAACCTTGAAGATCACCCTTGTGCTTGACAGACCCTGGAGAGTCAGCACTAGTGGGACCAGAAATGGTACGAGCTACCACAGAGAATGTGCAGATCATCCTGGAGTGGATGTAGTCGGCATAGAGGAGGAAGAAGTCATATCCTCATAGGAGACGGAGGCCTCCGGTTTTAGAGGATGGATACCACGTCTTTCTACAGGTCACACCTTGACCAGACCTATAGAGATTTTTCCAAGGTGGAATGATATCTTTGAGATTCATCAAACCATTTCGGGTCCTATATAGAGTTGGCGAGGTGGCGTACCGCTTAAACTTTCAACCTCAGTTGAACCAGGTGCACGACTTCTTATACGTATCCCAGTTGAGGATATATGTGTGTGACCATTCTCTTATCATCAACCATGGAGAGATGGATGTTGATGATTTGGAGTCTTTTATGGAGGTTACAATGGATATTTAGGATTGACATGAGTGAGTCCTTCATGTATGGTCGATAAATCTGGTGCGCGTTTTCTGGAAGCACAGGAACCTCCATGACAGCACACGCGAGCGGGAGGCTCCGATGTGTGCTTAGTACCACCACATGTTCTCTTTGTTCGACTTGCAGCTTACGGGGACGTAAATCCATGAAGCGGGGAGAATTTAATTTCCAGGAATTTTTATGGAAATTTATTTTTCTTACATTCATGGTGATTTTTTACGAGTCCGCTAAATATGATGGTCCATGATTCTGATGCCTTGTGTGCCCGAAATCAATTTCTTTTGTTTTGTTCGGGTACGTTATGTAAACTTATTAGCAGGTTAATATAACATTTGAACCAGTTCATGGAATTTAAATATGAGGGGACCATTGAAATCGCAGCACCGATACTTTCTTAAGAATACATTCACCTCGACGATAGTTGGTCGAGGTTTGATGGTAGTTTTCGGGTTTTTCATGGAAATAATAAAATAAAATGACGAATGATTTATTTTATTATAAACGCCCAAGTTGAAGTTAGAGGTGGGGGCCACCACACATTAACCTCCCATAATAAGTTATTTTGGTGGGTCCCACCCATACCTAACCTCCCATGAGAGGTTATGGTTTAGGGACCACCCGGGACTAAACGTCCCTAATAATTGTGGAAGTGGAAAACCTCTCGACTTCCCACATTAATGAGGGAGAGTCCCTCCACCCTCTCCATTAATGTGACAAATCCGCATATTTTATTTATTGTTCCTACCTTGTGAATTAATTATGTGGATACAACTTAATTAATTCAACCTTTTTGAATTATTATTCCACTGATGTATTTTATAATCTATTAACATGGATTCTTATTATTTTGGTTGACAAAAAAGTTTACAGAACAGGATTATAGTGTTTGAGAGAGAGGATCTCTCAAGAGAAGAATGATGTACACCTTCGATTATGAAGAATGAACTCCCTGACCATCATCCACAGATTCCTACCGACGTGCGACGTCTTCAACCTACCTTCCCGTCTCATCATCATCAACGAACAGACGAACGAGCATGGTATAGGAAGTGTGTGATGTGCACTATGAACAATGACAACAAATTCTTCTTCCATACAACATTTCCAGTGAACAAATATCAATGGAATGGGTTCGAGATTTGTTAATTGTTTCATGTTCTTCGTTTCCCTTCAAGGATTAAAAATATAATATGCATGTTGTCACACTAACATAGAGGGTGCAGGATGAACTAACAAGGACCGAACCCCTCCGCCTTACATTGTTGATTTTGACGCTAATCATGGAACGAGTCTGGGTTGAGTTATATTCATAAAAAAAGGTTGCGGATTTATTACGATGTCCCAAGTAGAGCGCATCAACTTCTGGATTGAGAATCGGGCCAACAGAATTCGTCTCTTGACCGGTGAATGTTTCGATATTGGTCGGAACTGGAATGCATCACCAATGACAAGGGAAGGGAAGCCAGAACCCCGGCCAACCGCATGGAAGGTGGAAGCGCAACCACTCCAACCGAGGAGTACGCCACATCCGACGGGCCCTGGCCGTGCAACGGCGGCTGGAGCAAGGCCGAACGTGAGAAGAACCGGCGGCGCAAGACGCCAATTTGCTGTGGAAGGACGGGTGCAGTTCACGCTGCACAGTGGTAGAACGGGACCTAGAAACATGGGATGGGAGGATGGCTCTACCGGTCACAAAAGGAGGCATGGCGGAACTACGCCACGTAGGAGGTGGTTGGCCTCTCGGCAAGCTGGAAGGAGAGGGACCCACTGAGGTGGTCCCGAGTGACATGGACCAGTGCCATGTGGAACTGCTTTGGAGCTTCCAGAATGGCTAAGTCGCTCGGGAATCTTTGTTGCACGGCCTCCCCCTAGAAGTGGTCAAGGCGGACCCCACATACCGCTAGATGTGTGCCGCGTGCGGCCCAAACCTAGTGTGGGCTGGACAAAGCATGGGTCGGGACACCCCCATAGACTGTGTCATACCCGCAGACCGGGTTAGACCCTAGTATGAACCCTGGCCGAGCTGGGTCAGGCCGGGTGAGGCCGACAGGGTCGACCCACCAGGACCTGCGTGACCTGATTCCACTCTTTTGCACGTAGATTGATCTATGGTTGTCTGATTGAAAACCCATCAATAGAGATCGAAACATTTGATGGGATGGTTCTTTAGGTATACCCTACTTTAGTTTTGGACACAGCTGTTGTACGACCTGTTTGGATTAAACATCAATCCAATATAACCTTCTGAACAAAAATGCCAATAACCAGCACACCGGTCATCCGATTGATGCATCGTCGGTCACGTTGGGTTTCTTTTAGAAAGAAAGATCTTATGAATATATCAAATTGATACTTCATGGTAGTTGATGTATAGATACTTGGTTTGAGGAGAGAAGCCTCATAGAATCAACCATGGATTCTGTGGAACCCTATGGGTGGATACACTCGGACTACTATTCCTGGATCCTGTGTGGGTTCGACAGCTCTGTCTACTGTTCTAGGATCGTATGTGGGTTTGATAGCTCTGTCTACTATTCCTAGATCATGTGAGGGTTCTATTGCTCTGTCTACTATTCCTGGATCCTATGTGGGTTCATCAACACTGTCTACTATTCTTGGATCCTGAGTAGGTTTGACAGTTCTGAATACTGTTCTTGGATCCTACGTGGGTTCGATATCTCTTACTACTGTTACTGGATCCTATTTGGGTTCAACATAATAGATGATTTATTAGCTACATAAAATCATATCTGACTCTCTACATAAATTCTATACCTGTGTGAGCTGTGTCAGTAAATTTTGTGTTTTCCTCAAGTTTGAGATGGATTACTTGATGATTTAGGTATATGTATGTGCATATAACTATGTGGGGTTATCATTTGATTTAATTATTTATGGTATATCCTTCAAGGATTTTGTGAGACCTTGAGGGTCTATAGGTACCTACTGAGTATTGTTATAATCACCGCTGTATGGGCTATGCCCACACCTCATTCCGTAGGATGAAGATGACATATAGTGCTAACTGAGGATGAGATTACAAGGTCTAGACAGTACATTGTAGTGGACCTTACATCCTGTCAATACACGGAGGATACTGATAGATGTGGAGTGAAGAGGAGGCGATCTATACCAACCATTTAGGTAGGAACCTCATAGGATGACCCAGTGACTATTTTTCATATTTTATTAGTTGTACTTCTACTTTTATTTTTATGTACTTTCAAGTTGGGCTTTTATTCTAGCCCCTTTTCACTTACTGTACTCACTTTTTGGTCATTCAGTTTACTCATGATCATTTCAGTTGTGTTTGTTTCCAGGTTCTAATGGAAATTCCTTCCTATTTTTAGGGAATTATGCATTTGATGCAAGTCTCCATCCCCTGGCCTATGGAAGGCGGGCTTGTCGTAGTCATGGCACGGGCCCCGGGGGATGGGTCATGACATAGTGAATGCAGATTATATTATCATAGGATCGAGCAGGGGAAAATTATCAATTGGAGGTGGTTCTAACTATTGATATTTGGACGTGGCGAGACACATCCTTAGGGATATGCTACATTTTTCATGTTTTGGATCATTATCTATAGCACATTGGGTTGTATTTCATGTTTGAATTATAGAATAGTTTTCCTAGTGGATTGCCTCATTGATATAAAATTCTAGTTGGGGCAGGTACACAAATTATTCAACGTTTCAAAGATAATGAGGTATGTGCATGACCCATCACTCTTTATATATAAGGGTGAGCTGTACATTGAGTGTTTATCTACATTTTCGAAGTACTGAGTTTATTTTATGGATTGTAATGAGACGATCCTTCAATTTAGTTTTTTTCCACATATGCATATCTAGTATTAGTAAAGGAATCTTAGTTGGAGTACCTCGAATCAGGAGACCCAGATATATGCCCAATACCATCATCATTTTGAGTATATTTGTTTTCTATTTTATTGATGAAAACCCCTATGGTGGGAACAATGCTATTAATCGTGTTTTTTGTATTATTTTTGGATATTATATGGATTGTTTTTTAAACCTGTTGTTGGGAAAACAAGCGATTCGGTTTCCCAAATAATTTTTTGAAAATTATTAAATATAATAAATGTCAAACGCATTCACTTTTAACAAAAATGATGAATTATTACTAATGTGGTGACCATATCCAATATATTACTTCACAATTGTATTTAGAAGCATTTCTTAACCTTGTTTTGACATAATAATTTTTGTAGTGGGCCTCTTCTGAGAAATCCATGGTCGGTGTAAATAAAAAATAAAATAATTTATTTATTTGTGGTGTTTATTTTGAAGTAGTGGAAAATTTCTAATTTATGTATACTATAATAATATTTCCTTAGTAATTAATTTTCATTATCTGGAGATTTAAATGAATGTTGGAGATAATTCTAGGTGAATGATGACAAATCCAGATCAGATTATGGGTAATTGCACAAATAAAGATTGTTGATCTCATCAAAATTAGTGACAAAATAGTTCTTAATGAATTATAAATTGAAACACATGATAGGATGATAGATTATTTAATTTCCAGCATATTTATTATTCTTTTATAAACACTGATCAATTACATGAACAATGTTGATATATACATCATCAGTAAAATTAATTTGATGGAATTTTTTATTTTTTATTTTTTATTTTTCCCACTTCTTATGTCTTCCTATATGAAAATGAATCAAGGAAAAATGGAAAATGGTTCGGGGTCATTCATCATGTATTATTTATTATGTTTTTATCTCTTATTTATTAATTATACCATTATTGGTGTTTCATTGGGGGAATGATTGGACTAATACATGGTTCTGATTGTTGTGTTACAAAAATTTTGTGTAAATAATCGAAACATCAGGAAAAAAAATTGATAGAGCTTAAATTTCTAGAATCAATGGTGATGATGGATAATCAATTGGAAATGAGTCTGAATGGGATGTTCATCATTTATTTAGGATAAAATGGAAAAACTATTTATGGTGTGAATGGATGATTACAAGGATTATTAGATACCCAGATCTATAATCTATATAAATATAAATCATTGAAGACCCATAATCTTGAGATTATAGAGCTAGCAATGGAATTGGATATGTGGAGGATGATGCAAAAGAGAACCATAGTTTCTTTAAAATCCCCAAAAAGTGAGTATGTATTTCAGTATTACATGCCATGTGGGGTGCTCTAAATAGTTTTTAGGGTTTTGGGATGATGTTAGTGATCACCCAGTGTGTGACCCTATCACATATCACATGAACAATCCGTGACATTGCTATATTTAATTCATAATGTACATGGACACTTGAAAATGTAATTGGATAGGGGCACATCATGAAATTGGACACAAAAATGGATAGGTTTAACGAAACATTACCACCTATAAACATGTTTGTACTAGGGCTTCAAAAAGTAAGCTGTCATATCCAACATCACATAGTCAGGATCCAGGTGATCTATACCAATCATGTGTCTTGAAATTTAATTGTCGTCTAAGGCATTACCACATGGGAAGACTTGGTGAAATATGTATACCATATGTACCCACAGTTCATGACATAAACCCTCTTCATGAGTGTTTTTATCTCTTCATTCTCCTAGTTTGGACTAATTTTGGTTGAGAGTGTTCCCTTATCCCATTATCTTGCGGATTCATTGTGACATTACTTCCACATCACATGATTGAAATCCACTCTAGAGGTCAAGTGTCAAATTGAGATATGGTTTCCCCCTATAAGAGTATAGTACGATCCCATATTGTATTTATTTCTATGTGGGGTTTGTGTAATTAGTGTGACCTCCTTGGGTATGGAATTAATCATATATTTATCATGTCGTTTCTTTACATTTCTTGATATCATTTTTATATGATCCCCTACATAGATGGTTGATCCATATTGAGTTCATGGTGTACTCTAATGGTTTGGGAGTGACCCCCTATCCATGTTTGAGGGTGTATATAGGCCAGTGAGATTCATGGGATGTTCCCAATGATCTATACATCTTCATCAAGTGTCTCTGATTATATCAAGAATTGTTTATTAACCCCCCCCCCACTAAAATTACTGTTACATTCAGAAAAAACATTTGAGGGATGTCAGTTTTGACCACATAGCTTTATTATATCCTTCCTCAGTATATCTGGGTGTTTATATTAATAATTTTATATATATTATTGATATTAATATAAATTGTTCACTTGGATTAGTGTTATTGGGTTCCCTACTTGGAATTGTTATACTCACGACCGCATGTGGTTTTCTGATACATGTAAAGTCTTATGTAGATAAGATCGCATTTGGCCACATCATGGGAGGATATAGAGTAGGTGGAGAATTACTATGCCATGTAATAATGATGTGGTTATCAGAAGCCTACATTTAACATTAGTCCTCTCCAATGGAGAAAATTTTACTTCATATAGTTTTTGGTTTGGCTTGAATTTTACCTTGTTTTCCAATTTTATAACATTACGATTGTACTCGTTTGTGTGATCATAGAAGTAAAAATTCATTAGTTTTAGTTTTAATATATTTTATCATTTTTTGACATTGTATATGTGTGTATATGTATGGGTACAATGGGATAATACCTCCCATTTATGGGATATGCCAACTCAGTGCTGGTCTTGAGACTGTGGCCTATCAGTGGTGGGCTAGGGGTAGTCCTGAGTTGGACGTCAGTGGGTTGATTCATGAATGTTAATCCATATAACCCTACCTAAATATTGAGATAAACTTCATTAGGAATATGATCAGTAAATTTAAAAATTTATCTTCTCACTAGTCCCTAAAACAACATGGTGTTGTCGTTAATATTATCATACCAATCATGTGAGTACATTCATTATGTAATCTCCTGAATCAAAAAAGAAAACATGAAATACAAAAAAAATATTTTATTAATTCATGGTTCCATATTCCTAATAATAAAAAGTAGAATATAATATATACTCTATAAATCCAGTAAATGTTCTTTACTCCATTAATGATTGCATAAAAAAATCTAAAAAATGCTAATTAGTTCCATTATAGTTAGTACTGCCCATTTTACATTATCCAAATCAATCATCTTTGTATCCCAACATCCTAAATAAACACCATGATTATATTAAGGGTTATATTTCCCTCAATCATGACTTTTACTGGAAGATAAACATTTTAATGAATAGTTTTTCTTGTTCATTAGTTATGTTCAATATACAAATTCAAATCCTGAATAAGAATTTACTACAGTACAATCCTTTTAAATTTTATAATTCTAATCACATTGATATCATTGAAAATATATTCAAATAAAAATATTATTAAATCAAAAAACAATCATATTAATGATTGTTCATATTCTAATGTATAATATAATATTGACTATGATGCATTTTATTCCCTTAGGTTCTATTCCTTTGATATTTGAGACATTCGTTTGTATAGTTCCCTAAATCTAAATAGTTAAATAATTCTACATTGGAATCTTTTTTCATACCCTTTCCATAACATGCTAAGTTTCCTTCCCTAAACTATTTTATAAAACTCTCATTCCTCTTAATAATTAAAAAGGTTAATTCATTTATAAACTATAACATGTGGGAAAACCATGCATTCAATTATTAATTTTATCTACATTTTCACACCTTCCTCTTATTATATTTCTCCCTTCAATTCCCCAATGCTTTGAAAATTAATTCTATCTCTTTTCACCACGTGATAGTACATCCTCATATAAAGAGATTGTTCTGGAGACTATTTCCCTTCGATAAGTTTAATTAAACACTTCAATGAATATATGATTCATACTCTTTGGTTAACATGCATTGAAGTGTTTCTGATTCCATACATTAGGATCCATTTATAATCAATGGAATATAATATATTATAATGGATCATTGGTACAACCCCAAAGTGAGTGAAATGATTAATGCATAACTAATATATAAAAAATAACATTATTATTATCAAAGACACTTTTAAGGGGAATATTTAGAAAGAAAAATATTCACACCATATAAAAAATAAAATAAACAATGTAATTATTAATGTATAACATAAGATAATTGGAAACACTATCTCTAAATAATATCATAGATATAATGGTTAAATATATAACTAGATATGTCTTTCTAGGGTCTTAAAAGTGATTGGATAGTTTATCCCACATTTGAATGTACACCACATTGTTTATCATATCATCATTAAATCATCTTATTAGTACAACAAAACTCTTTTAAATCCATGAACACTTATCGCGATAAATTTCCACATGTAGCAATAATTTTAACATCTAATGTTATTCTTATTTTGTTTCATTAATCACGATAAAATCCTCTAATATTTCTACCCCCGAATTCATGTCAAATTCCAATGTTTTCCTGGAAATTACACCTACCTCTCATTGTCGTTAAATTATAACACCATCAAAGGGTGTTTCCTTGTTATATATAACCTCAATAGAAAAAGATATTCCCAAACCCTTGGAACAATATCCATCATCTTGGATATTATTATTTTTGTGTTTATAGTAACCATTGGTTGCGGAAAATAGGAATTTTCATTTCGACCCTTCCTATTACCTCTATAAGACATCAGCCTCTTGAGGCTATGAAGATCTATACCTTGATGCATGTCCCCACTCACTCCATATAATCTATAATAACAGTCGTTACTTTATTCACCAATGTGGGTAAAAAATTAGAAATTTACTTCTATTCATGAGTTCTGTCATATTCTTATTTTTTCACATCAATCATAAAACATTTGTATTGATTTTTAAGTTTAATAGTTGGATATTCCCATCTCAAGATTGACCATGTCAATGATCCATCAGATATGGATGGATCATGAATATTTTCACAAAATGGAACACCCTACCATTCCACATTATTCAGCAGTAAATAGAATACCAAAGACTCAGTCTCCAGGAAACCCTTTATCCATGTGGTTTTGTAACCTAAAAACATAACATCTCCATATCATTTATCCATCAGTTCCCTTTCACCTCCATCAACATCCATTTTTGTTTCTAATTTATGGTTGATAATAATACCAGATCACACATACCCAAAATATGAAACCCCATTTAAATTCAAGGACAAGAAATTCAAGATAATAGAAGAATATATACCATTAGTACCAACTAGTCCATTCCCTATAGCCACAATTGCTTCGTTTTCAACCTGTGGTGTTTCGTTAGAATTATACTCAACATGAAATGTTGTTCACATTATGTTGCTAAATAATCGTAAATAGTTATCCAAAACGTTCAAATCAATAGGTAATTAGCGATTTTTATTCTAGTTAGAGATATATTTTTATAACCCATATCAAACTGAGTGTTCATCCAGGTGTCCAGAAATCATATTCTCATCTAGCACCCTGCCCTCGTATGTTCTAAAATTCAATTCCATCGAATAAGTAATTCATTCCATTGACAACACTATTGTAATTTATTAATTCTGATGTATTGCATATCTAGAAGCAGCTAATATTTCACAGCCCACATGACCCTCGACATTCGAGCTCCCCCGTCTACACGATATTAATGAGTGCCCTAATTTCATTCATGAGGGATAGAAATAGAAACAAGACTAGAATAAAACTAACTACATGTATTATAATTCATATATAACTTTAACACAAATGATTTCAAATAGAAGTATCAAAACATCAACTTCATTGTATATTTTTGGAGAAATTGGATAGAAAAAATATTTAGTATAGTTGTCCGAGGGATGATATTGGCCTACTTGATTTCAGAACATTTGAAGAATCAATGGGATTTGAAAAGGAATATGAAGTTCTGAAATCTCACAAAAATATTCATCAACAGTGAATTTTTTTCATGTGTATGTTTTAAGTCCACTAGAAATGGTAGAACCGAATTTTTATGAAGATGTAGGGAATGGTGGACCACGACATAACCAAAAAACACATTGATGGGAAGCATAAAATGATGTTACTAATTTTTAGGAGTCCCACCATTGATCGGTCATTTAAATCTCAACATTCAAAAATAAATTGTCAAATGAATCCATTGATGGATATTGAGTATTGAACTATGAAATCAACATAAAATTCCGAAAGGGGAATAAATCTATGAACTCCGATTGGGAGATCAAATGTTATGGGTAACATTCGAACAAATCTATGACATTGGGGAAATTAAGGATCATAGGGAATGAAGGTAAGTAGTTGGGGATTGATATTTGGAGAAACGAATAGGGTCAAAAATCCTTGAGAGATGATGAAGGGACCTCCCCCGTCATGGAGGAAGGGGGGGTTAATGGTTCCTAAATGTCAGAGCATTGTGATCTTCCTTTTCTTAGCATCACCATTGATAATATCAAAATCATGATTATCGATCGTCAGGGATATCACTATTTCAAATTTATCCAAATTGTTTCTTAGGAAACTGTGAATTATCTTATGATTGTCCCCCAGTAGAGTCAATGTTGGTGAATGAAAACCATTTTTGTAACTATTTCAGTCAGGTGAATCCCAATTCTTCATTTTCATAGTTATTTTCCCAAGGCACAACTATAAAAGAACAAATACTTCTTATAATATCCATACATGGATGTATTTCAATGAAAACCACAAAATATCTACCTTAGCAATACATAATATTGATATTATATTCTTATAATTGGATTCTATCATAGTGTTATGATCCCTAACTATATTTTCCAATATATGGTTCCCATGGGTTCTAATAAAATTCCAATGATAGATAATGTAATATCTCAGACTCATGAAACAAAGAGCCATGGTATGCATTGTTACGTTGGTATAGAATACCAGGAATCACTTTCCAATGGACCAAAAAAGTTTGTAGTCTTTCAATCAAAGATACATACACAATTCCTATATTACAATTCATTATAGAAATTAAAACATAAAATTTATTCATGAATATCATTATTTCCTTCATCATATATGTACATATGAATCGTAAAATTCTCCCAGTTATCCTGGGGAAAAAATAAATGTGTGATTTCAATAGATTCGTAATGGTATGTGTATAACAAATGATATGAATTTAAAAGTAATAATCAATATAGAAAGGTATAAAACTGAATCAAATTATTCTTATAAAGTAATATGAGAATAATTTTTTTTTGATTTGATTATTATTATGTAATTCCATATAAATAACCACATAAACTTGTTTTTTATAACTAATTGAATAATCAAATGTAATTTTTTATAACAGATTTCAGAATGAAGAAATTTATAATTTCTATTATCAGAATCATACAATCAAGATCTATTACAATAAATTTATAGTAGATAAATTTCCAGAAATATTCTAAATCTTATTGACTCAATCACTATATGTTTGGTAAACTATTTTTATTTGAATTCAATTCACAAGACACATATTATATAGAAAGTTCACATGAAAATTTAAAACAATTGTGTACAAACACATGGAGATTAAAAAACTGATATTTCTCAATTATATCTATTGATTCATTGATATTATATTTGTATTAGGCCCCCCACATACACTTACTATGTCTTTTACGTTTGTTATATAAAATCGGTGAAACATAGTCAGCCTATGAAATTATTATTTAAAAATAACATATGAAATGTTAATACCTACACCAATAAAATAAAAAAATTCATAATCCATCCATTGTAATATGGTGAATGGTTTCAAAATAGTACATCCAAACTATAACTAATATTAAACCATCTTTATAAATAATAAAGATGATATCATTACAACATATCACAAATAGATCATATGTACATTAATGGGTTGTTGTCACTAATGAATATAAATTCCATAAAAATATGTTTACAGAATATGTTGGGAATATATAATATTCATTTTAAAAATCAATAATAATGTTTAAAATTCCTATCTTTGAAAATGACTTCTAAAAAACATAGTGTTTTTAGAATACTATGCAAACATATTATTTAAAATGATCATTATAAACATTCTAATTTGTTTTAAATGAAATGATGATCATCATAGTGGATAATTCCCTAAAATTTTTAATTGTCAAAAATAAAATTATTTTTAACTATAAAATGATTATTAAGGTGACATGTTTTGAAAATAACCAGAATATTCTTTTTACATTTTCGTTAAAATTCAAATGGTTGATTTTTTTAAAATACACTTTATAAACCATTGAAGAAAAATTAAAGTAGAAATTGACATATGTACCATTAATAAATAATATGTTAAAAGTTAATAAAATTTATGGATCCATTTTCGGATAATACTGTTTGGTGGGAAAATAGATTTTCTGAAATTTAAATTCAAGAATAATAAATCCTGGTTAGAATGAGATTATAAAATAAACAATTACAATTACCATAACATTATACTGAGAGTTAATAAATGAATCAATTATTTTTCCAACTATAAATAAAAATGAAAAATTTAAATTTTTACATATGAAAATAAAATGTATTATAAATGTACTTTTATATTGTAATAATCAATGAATTATAATTTTATCACAATGAATTGATGTTGAGTTATGAAATCCATTCCCTCAAGATTCTTTTTGATTAAAAATTCATTAAGAATATTTATAGTGGTTTTAGACATGTAATAATATTATATGAGAACCATATTACAATTTATAATATCACATATAATCCTTTAATTATATATTATAATCCATTCATTAATAATCTTTTATTATTTTATTTATTTTCTGTGTTATATGGGTTGTTTTCTTATGGCTGTTTTACCATAAAGATTCATTTTTAAACATATTACAATTTCTAATAATCTCAATAACAACAATAATGAAATAATCATCATATTTAAACTTGATTTTTATATTTAAAACCAAAAAATATATATGGTTATAAAAAATTAAATACATTATGATCATATATTGGGTAGATCAGAGGTACACATGAGTAAAATTTCAATTTTTCAATGATCATCGTGTAATTACGTTAAGTATGTTAAAATATTTAATTATACATAACAATATATTATATTGAATATTATAAACTTATATAAATCATCCATTTGTTTTGGTAATATAAATGGAGTCACATTGCGTCGTGAAGGGGATAGTCCACACGTATACAAATTCTGTTATGATATTTAACAGACGTAAAAAAATAATTAAAATGATATATTATATTTCCATAGTGATATAAATAACATGAATATCATAATTATTTAATGTGTATCTAATATAATCATTAAAAGTTTCCTTATAACCTTCCATGTGGAGTCTTTTTGAATGAGGACTCACATCGCTTCGCGAGGTTCCAGTCCATCGTACAAATTAGATAAATGGTTGTATCTCTTACGAAATAAGAGTTAAAGAGATATATATAATATTATGTGTCATGTTATATAAATATTTTATAAATAGAATATATTTAACATAAATATGTATATATCATCATAACAATCCAATATAGGTGGTAAAAGTATAATGAATAACATAAATTTATGAGGTAGTAGTCTGTTATACACACGAACAATGATTTCATAACCCATTTCATTGAATTATATATTTTTTTATATTCTGAACCTATTATGAAAAAATAACAGTATATTTATGATAATGTGGTATTTATATAATTATATTATAATATTAATTTATGGATATGGAGAAATATTAAAATAAGTATGCTTGTCGAGGAGCATTACCACTACACTTTGTATCATCCTTATTATTTCACAAAACTCATCATATGATGACTTTATACATAATTCAATAGTTATAGGATGATGGGAGGTAAGTTGGGAGGTGATTTTGTTGTTTATTGGAAGAAAAAAATTGATTTAAATTGGTGAATAACAGAAGAGAGGTGGTGCACATTTACAACTAAGGTGAGTGGAATAATTTTGTTTTTTCTAAATATTCCACAATACCCACGTTTATCTCTTGAAAAATGTTTTTAAAATGTTTAATTATCTAAAATAAAAGAGATAATGTTAAAATATATCCCAATAATGGGATTTGTGACGCATATTAGGTCATTTTTATCCCTTATCTCTTTTGTTTAACCCCCCAATAAATCAATTTTTAACCTAACCGTGGGAATTAAATTTCACTATATTCCCCTTTCATTTGGTTAAATAAAAATAAGGTGACTATATAATAAATAATAAATTATTCTATTTCCAAATATATAAACCTTTTTCTAAAATTTAATTAATATAAGTGTAAAATTTTATTAACGAATTAATCCCATTTTTTTGACGTGAAAATGAGGTTTTAATTAAAAATAATCAATTGTTTAAAATGTTTTATTATCTAAATTCAAAAATAAAATGTTCAAAATTACACAAATATGATTAAATTGTACATTATTTAACAAATTTAAATTTAGAATATAATTAATCATTATGAATAAATAAATCTAAAGACAAGTTTTTTAATGAAAAACAATATTATTCAATATCCATTAAAAAATGAAACATCTCAAAAATACAAAATAAAATCACCCTCAGTTAATTTTGGTAGTCCAATATAAAAATTGTTTGTTATTTTTTCAAAAAAAAATTCCAAAAGAAGTAATATTTGATATTAAATTATGTCACAAATCATGATTAAATCATCATATTGAAATAACATGTTTTCCTATAAATATTTCTTCACCATTAAACTGATTATTATTTTATTACTACTAAATATATATCCACAATTATCAAAATACAGTCATTAGTATTCTTAAATGAAATTTTAAGAGCAAGGTTATAAGTATGATATTGAATTATAACATATTAATAATATTTAAATTTTCATTTAATCATATTGTTGCATGTAATGCTATCTAAAAAGGCCATTTAGTGTAACTCATGATAAACTCAGTGTTCCTTGTATTAAATGTTATTTAATAGGTTTAATATATTTGAAAATAAATATATCATTATGTCTCAATGTGTTATATTTTTTTCTATATTCATTTTTATATGTCCTTTATGATATCGAATACAATGCTCTTATTTTAGAATTTTAGGGAGTTATAGTTGTCTCTGATCACAACAATTTCAAAAAAACATTCTCTATATTTTCCAAAAAATATCAAAAAATTGTTATAAACATCCATCAACACCTCTTTCTCAATATATAAAATTTCATTATTTTATAAAAAGATAGTTTTCATCAAAAAACAAAAACTTGTTAAAACAAAACATCACAAAGAAAATTCAAAACCAACCACATGTGATGATGTTGATGAATAATAAAAACACTACCTGAAACATTTTACAGCTAAAAATCATGTCATTAATATAATATTATTATTTATAAATAATTATGATTTTGTAGTTATTAAATATCCTCATAATTATGGCACAAGGAAAGTCTTTGTGAAATGTATGAATAATCAAAAATATAATCTGGCACATGGTGATATTATTATGACATAAAATGTGTTCCATCAATATAAAATTTATTTTTAGTTAAATATTATGTTTCAATCCCCAAACAACTATCAATCATGGTTATATTTTTATAATTCTTTAAGATAGTTATCTATAATAAATTTTTTATGTGTTGTATTTTTCAAATCATCAATCCAACACATCATGAGATTGGTACAGATTAATGTGTGTGATTTTAGAGTAGAAATTAATATTAACTTAAAAAAATATCAGTCACTAACATCCTATCAAACGCCCTCATAATTTTTTTATTGTTTTGGTCAATGATCCAAAATCCATTATCGAATTTTTATGAATCAATATCACATAAATCTACTGCATAGTGTGACCAGTATTACACAAGTTTTCACTTACAATATATATAGTCTATTCGCCAAGTAATTGATAACTCAAAATTTATAATCAAACCAATTTTCAGAAATTCTTTTATTAATGAGAATAAAAATTTCAAATATAACATATCATAAAACAATGGAAATCTATAAACCCCTATATAAATTAGAGCAATTGAAGATGAAATAAAAACCTTTCACCATGGGAATATATCTATATTTCATCTTCTAGAAATTATAATTCTGAATCATTTCGAACATATAGTTGTATAACCCATTGTTTTTATTATATTTAAAAATTAAAATAAAAGTGTTATTTAGAAAAATATTTCTTAAGGTGGTGATTTAAAAAAATGAAGATGTTAGTTTTGATTAAATCCCACTATAGTGACAAGATACTTGTTTTCATCATCATATGAATAAATTGTTATTTTATAGTAATAATTGTCATTGAATGTCATGTAACTGATTTGTTTTGCAGTGGTCCACCCCTAGTCATGAAACACCAAAACATCAATGGATATTTAATCATAGGAAGTTCCCATATAGCATTATATTTTAATTTATGAAACATCATTTTTCATTATGAATGAAGATAAGGCTTCCTTTTTCAAAAGATTTTCCAAAACATAGAGACACGCTTATCTAAATTCTTAAGTCAATCAAATTTCAAATGAACTTTTTTATCAAAATGTTATATTATCATAGAATTTAACTTTAAAAAATGGAAGTTCAACAAGAATAGATCCTCTTATAAAAAATTACTCCCACTGTGAGAAACATAAGATATTTTATATAGTTGTTTGATATAGGATTATTGATCAAATAAACCATCAATCAATTTCCCTCATTGACACATGATTGAAAAATTTCAGAAATCATAAAATTCCATTTCATATAAATCAATCCCAAAGGAACAAATGAATTTATATTCATAATTTTGGAAAAACATGTGAGAATTGTAGCATATAGGAAATGAATAATAGTAATATTTGAATCCCAAACATACAATTTAATGAAATATAACACTTATCCCCCCCAACTGTTCCTTCCTCATATATTATATTATTTTTTTAATCCTCTATATGATCCATCTATTGGCACATCTACCATGAATAAAACTACAAAAAACCACATTTTTTAACCTTTGTAGTTTGATGAACCAAAATCATTTTAATAATTGTATTTTTTGGAACATCCAATTTAGGAAATTTCTACACAAACTAAAATATCAGGTCGTGTCAGAAATTCATTCATATATTAATGATAAAAATAGTGTATATAAGAGAATGTTACAGATCCTTATTAAGTCATTTTAAAATAATATAATCTGTATACATAAGGTTATTATAATAAGAAACTCTCACCATGTATGTGAGATAGTTCAAGATCAACTTATTTTAGGATTAACCAGAAATTTCTTCAAGTGTTTCTGTGGATAAATAAATATGATTTAATACATACGTGAAATATTTTTCCTAATCAATAATCCATGAGATTAATGATGGTTATTAAGCTAAAATTATTGAGATACCACCCTCATTAAACATATCATTATTTGTGATGAAAAATAAAAATGTCAAATCAATATTGACATATATTATCATGGATATGTTTACAATTTTACTATTCTTATGTTATTGAACTCCAATTTACTGTATTATAGATTAGATGATCTAAATAAACATTATTAGACAATTAAAATATATGAGTAGATAATTTAATGCACATAGAATTATACTATCTAAAAGAAAATTAATGTTCCATATAATTAAAAAAAATAAAAATTTATTTATCTCAAAGGAGGAATCTAATATTTTAGTAACATGTTTCTAAATATTACTCCAATATATATCTCTTTTTGGAATATAACAATTGATATTTAAATAATTAGGCATCAACTTAGGTTCTTTTGTAAGATTATGGAAAATAATTTTTTCCAAATTTGATAAACATGGAATCAGATCATATGATTAATATAAGAATTTAGTCATATATCTCACTATATTCTACTAAATTTATGAAATGTTATTGATTTTTAAAAATAAAAAATTATTTTTATGTTAAATGTGGGCGAATTTTTTGTCCCCATATCCATGAATTTAATACATTGATTAATTTTTTTTAATTTCATCCATGTATTCCATTGATACAGATGTAATTAAATATACATGTTTCCCTTGATTGATGGATAAGAAAATAGACATTGATTATGACGGGAAAATTTGTGGTCATTTATGTGGGAAGACAAAAATAGAGACCATGTAGTGTTGATCTTCATTGGTGGAACACTTAAATATAATAAAAATGTGATATTGACCACTCCTATAACACAAATCACTTTTGATAATAATTTTAAAGAAGGAAAGAAAAACATATAAATCTATATGTTATATTTTCATTCATTTCCAAAATTATCAACTCGCTCACCTACTGAGATGTGTACAATAAAGGATTCAAGATGGGAGATTATGAGAATAGAAACTATTATAGGAAATGTTTGTGCTTATGTGTCATTGGATATTGTTATCCATCAGATTTTGTAGTGGTACTTATGTATTAAGAATTTTATTAATGTCCATCATGACTCATGAAGTGTAATGTATTTAAAAAATCATGACGATACACATCACAGTGAAGATGGATACAATTGTTGTGTCATGAGTGATTTGTAATTAATTTATATATTGAAGATTGTTCCTAGTAAATGGTATTGTTTTTTATTATATTATTTAAACTAATAATAAATTTAACATGATGAATATCCTCTCTAGGTTAGGGAATATTCAATGTCAATATTTGATGTATTTTTTAGTTATGATGTTTATAACTTGTATAATTATTGAATGATGCATCAAATGTGACAAAATAATTATGGTTTTTCACCCACCTGCCGCATCTACTACATCAAAAACCTTCATATAACCAATTAACACCAAACTATATCATACAATAACTATGATATTATTTTATCATTAGACCATCCTAAAAGAACTCCCCAATCAAAAAAATAGATGTAGAATATTTTATCTTGTTCCAGATTTGGTATACCATCCATATCTGAGTGCCAATGTAATTTCATATATCACTCCCCATAATTTAATAGGAAAATAAAAAATTCTGGAAAATATCTATTAAATACTCTCTACTTCATTGGATACATAACACCCTCCAACCAAACCAATATATGGGATCAGTTGAAAATCACAAAACGTCTTTTCAAATTGATAATTTGTTTTCTGTTTAACATTTATTTTTTGTATTGTTGGGTCATTGTGAGGGTTTCCATATAACCATTAAAAATTGTGTTTATAAAAACACTAAAAAATTATTTATGAGAAAGTATTGTAATTGGAATATTATAAGTTAGTTTTATAATATAATATTTTCTATATGAGGGAAATAAATATCATAATTTAACATCAATATATTATAATGAAACTATATCAAATGAATTTATAAAAAACATCATCACATATTTAATTCTATTGACCTAATATATTCCTAAATAACAATAAATTTATAATATAAATATATTATTCCTTAACTGTATCGATTATGAATTATAATAAAAAAATTTATAATATTAAAATATATTATTTTAAAAACTAATTATATGTATTGAATTCTCATAAAATTATTTTAATATAATGAATAAATATGATTTGTTACATGTTTTATGATTATATTTAAATCATTTATGTTGTTTATTTATTGAATATGATATTGATTATTACTAATTAATAACATAATACATTACATATTTATAATTTTAACGAATACTATAGTTTATTTATTGATTATAATTGATGTCAAATAAGTTTTTTTATTATAAATAAATATTAGCACTGATTTATGTATCATATTTGATATATGATGTGTTATGTTAATATTTAAAAAACATAATTTATTTAGTAAATATTAACTGATTTTTAATGTATTAAATTTAGAAGAAAAAAATCTAGATTTGAGGGATGTTTTGGGTACCACACATTGATATGTATTTCCCATGAGTTTTTAGTATTCTATGAATAGAAAATTGATGTATTTATACTATAATTAAAAATAACTATGATCATAAATGATGTCAAAACACATTGTATTATAAAATAAAAATAAAGGAAATATGGATGGAGAAATAATTATGAATGTAATTATGACATTGAAATTAGTCAACATTTGGTATGTGGAATCATTAATTGTATATACACACAAATGAGGGATGATGTTTTCACGAATCAATCCTTTCATTCAGTTTATATGTCTACAAAAAAACCATTTTTTGGGTTGAAGATTGATGGATTCATTGGAAGAGTGTGTAGAAGA
This sequence comes from Viscum album, assembly GCA_963277665.1. Taxonomy (NCBI): domain Eukaryota; kingdom Viridiplantae; phylum Streptophyta; class Magnoliopsida; order Santalales; family Viscaceae; genus Viscum; species Viscum album. The sequence goes on along the minus strand of OY728121.1, from coordinate 6,761,530 downwards.
AGTTAGGGTCCCTAAAAAATGTTTTTATATGAATTTTTCAACCCCCACCCTTCTATAAAAAATAATGTTGATTGACCATTCTAGAGACATAGGTCTTGCGCATCCTATTTCCCTCTATGTAAATGGGTTACCCAAGCCACTCTCAGAAGAACTACCATGTCACATCATCAAGAATTCGTACAAGACCAGATGGGTGGAAGATGGATATGAACGTTACCGCCCATTCCTAGAAAACCTTCCATAGTGCCCCATCCACATTTCCTAGTAGGACAAACAGTGGTAATACAGTTATAACTATCACTACCATTTCGCAAATGCATTTCCATGACACCCCATCAACAACGCTTATCACCATCACCACCATTTCTACCCTCCCTAGTTGCCCATCAATAATGCCTAAATAGACAGTAACCTCCAAAACCTATCAAGGTTCCCCATCCATAATGCTTATCAGGCGAGATTTTCAGAAGAAGTATATAGTTTTTACCTCTCTTTCTCATACAACCTTCAATTATTCCCCATTGATATCACAAAACAGAATCATTTCCCTTTCTCAAATGATTTTCCACTATGTCCCATGGCCCCTACATATAATTTACCACTATGGAGGGTGAATCATACTGATTCTGAGGGAATTAAATGTTGAACCTATAAGTGAAATAGCTATTGAAGTGTCATGGAACATTTAGAATGTTGTGAAAACTCCCTTCCCCCAATAATGTAGTGCCAAAAAATGATATCATATGCTGAGTGGTATAAAAGGAACAACCAGTTGCAGTAATTATTTTTTATTTTTCAATATTAATTAAAATAATTAATGTAATTTCATATGTAATATTCAACTATAATGTTATAATTAATTAATATATGAATTTATTATAAATTCATAATTCTTATTGAATTTTATTAAACATTAAAATTTAATATTTCACCCATTAGAAATTACATATTTTTAAAAAAATGTTATATTAATTCAAAATAATCTATATTCTATGCTAATGTGAAAAAATTAATAATAAAAGGGTTCTTTTTTATCAAAGTATTTTTCAAACGCTGATAAATTTATTGCATTTATGAGCACTTTTTTACTGGTTTTAAATATCACATTAAATGAGTTAATATATATATAAACATTTATATATTTTTAAATAATATTTAAATTTTGACAATTCTAAAAAAGTAAATATTAAATATTTAAATGGTATATATAAAATTTATTAAAAAATTAATCATATTTTATTACATTTATAAATATATAATAATATATTTATTATTCAATAAAAATATATAATACTATATTTATATTATTTATTTTAAATTTTTATATAACTAATATAAATATGTTTTATTAATATTTTATTTAGAAAATTATTTGATATATATAAATGCATATATTTATATAAAATTTTGATTACTATTTTAATTTTTATATTTATATTCATAAAATATTATTCATAAAAATATGTATATACATTTTTTTCTGTGTGTCTATATGTGTGTTTTTTTATATTTACCATTTTTGTATGCATATTTCTTGTAGTGTTTTGTGTATGTGTGTGTGTTTATGTACGTTTTCTAATTGTTTGTGTGAGTATGTATTTGATCATAATATTGTTTGTAATTGTATGTTTATGTTATACATATGTGTATGTGTATGTGTATGTGTATGTATGTATCCACAAGTCTATGTGTATGTATTTAAAAATTTGTATTTAAAGTATATGTACGTTTACATAGGGATGTACATGTGTATGTGTAAGTGAATGTGTTTTTTAAAATTCATGTGAATGTGTTTGTATGTGTATGTCTATATGTATGACTAAGTATAATAATATATGTGTCTGATTATATATTTTTCCATATAGCTATATGTGTATGAATTTTGTTGTCATTATGTACATGTGTGTTTGCATGCGTATGAGTATATGTGTATTTTAATGTTGTATGTGTGTGTATAGTCATATGTATAGATCTGTATGTATGGGCATTCACATGTATGTAATTGTATGGATATGTACGTATATGCAAATACATGCATATGTATATTCATATATAATTGAAAATGTATGTACATTTGTATGCCTATGAGTTTTTGTATGTGTATATATATTTCTTTATGTCGTTTTTTATGTTTATATTTTTATTTATATATAAGTTTGTTAGTGAATGCATGGGTATTTAACTGTATGTTTGTGTATGTGTTCATACATGTGTTTGTATGTTTAAATTCCTATTTCTACAAGTATGTTTATGTGTATGTGCATGTATGTATATATATACTTATATTGTGTATGTATGTCAACTATTATGTCTATGTGTATGTATGTGTGTACAACCATGTCTGTTTATTGATTTAATATTATTTATTGGATTTCAGTATCTCTCAATTTTGTGTATTTTCAATACTTTATTCATTTTTATTATATAAGAATTTAATATTTTTTTTATATATTCAATTTTTATAGATATTAATTTGTGTTTAAAAATGTATTTATTATATTGACTAATAAAATTTTAACAACTATTAAAAACTATAATTGGAATTAACATATTATATTTTCTATATAAAATAAATGTAGTGCGTACATCAACAACTAGTAGTAATAATACTATTTTTTTTTAATTTTATTCAATTTTATATGTTTGAAATTCATGTAATTTATTTTATCAAAAAATAACTTTTTTATATTTATTTCATTTAATTTATTCATTTTAAATTATATTTTCTAATTTTTTCTCATTTTTATATATAATAATTTTAAATTATATTTGGAATTAAATCATTTTTAAATAAGTATACATATTATATAATATTTTGTAATATTTTCAATATGTTTGTAATTTATATGATTAATATTTATTCATTTTTATTTATTATGTTTTAATATTTTAACATGGTTGATATATATATAATGGATTCCTATAAGACCATCTCAAATCAACACCATTATCCCTGAAATTGAACCACAACATATGCCATCGATAAAACCATTTTTGAATATATGAAAATGATAAAAACTGAAGGGGATGTGCTTCGAGACAATTGGTAATGACAGATGGGGTCGTTAAAGGTCATGTTTGGCAGTCTCAACAGTGCATTCAATTGAGATAAGGTTAGAGTTAGATGGTGTTGTCAGTATAGGGATAAATATGGTCCTCGAACGGAAAAATTCATGAAAGGGGTGAAACACTTGGAAAGGTAAGATTGTAGGCATATGAAGGGCGAAAACTATTCATCATAAAATCTGTGGTATTATATGGATGATAGAACAAAGATCATGTATGGAGACTCTCCACCGCTAATGAATGCATCATGTTGTAGAAGTGTGGAGGTTGAATGTGTCCACTGATAGCTTTGGATGCATGGTGGATGTGTATGTAAACCATAGAAACAAATTAGTTGTAGGCTTTATTCATCATTGATTGGGATGGGAGAACACCAGATTGAGAGTGAGGGTAGTGGTCTGATAATCATTTATGAAAACCTGTCATGATTTTCGGCGAGATAACAGAGCCGCAAGGCATGGGCTGTGCCTGTCAATCATTGTGTAGTAGGGGATGTCCAATTGGTTGTGATAGATCCAATAGAAGTGCACAATTATGATGGGCCATATGAGACATGGTGGTTTGAGCATATGCTGTAAGGTTCATAGAGACAATATAATTAAAAAATTTGTTCTATGGGCCTATTGAAAATTGGTCAGTTATCCCTTCTTGGGCTATGACATTATAATTGGTCATTGGGTGAGGTGTGTGTGTTTTTGGTGTATTTGGATTGTTGAGTACCTAATATATATATATATACTTTTATAATCTGTTTATTCATTTTTATGTGTATGATTTGTCTGTGTTTTTCATGAACGAAAATGCCTCTATCTATTGGTGTAGGGGAAGTTCTGTTACATAGCTCATAAGAACATTGACAAGTTGCCTATGAATGTGGCCTGTAGGCACAGTGTAGTGTCATTCCTACATCATCCTATTTGTATATCCAGGAATGTGTTATGTCGGAATCACCGCTTGTCTGCATCATGCCCACACCATTATCTACCTATGTCACTGGATGTGATATAAATCCCCCAAGGGGCATCCCAGGATTTGAACCCTAATTTTTATTTGTATGTTATTGATGTAATCATTCTTAGAGATTCACTATTTAATAGTTTTTAACATATATAATTTTATTTATTCACATTTAATAAGATTACCATAAATTTTAACTATTTATTTGTAATAAATAAAATATGTAATATTATTGGAAGTTATTCAATTTTTAATAGTTATTTATACATAATTATTTTCAATATTTTAATATTATAATTTTTTTTTATTTATATGATTAATATTTTCTCAGTTTCATTTATAACTGAGTAATTCCTTTAAAACGATCTATATTTATATAATTAATTTATTTAAATTTATTTTTTGTGATTTTTTACAATTTTATATGTGCTTACAATTAATTCATTTGATTGTTCAAATTTTATATAATTTACCACTATGAATTATTATGATATACAAGTTTTTTACTTGTTTGATTAATTTATATTGAATTTTATTTATTAGCATGTAATATTTTTACTTTTTCTTTCAATGATATATATTAAAAATTCATTAATTCATTTCTTTAATATTTTAATCATTTTTTATACTTTTTCAAAATTTATCAAATTATTCTAACAAATTAAATTTTTTTACGTATTTACTAAATATTAAATTTTTCACAATGTATTCATCATAATTTTATTATATATTCATTTTTAGTTTTTTAATAGAATTTATGTAATTAATAAAACTTATCAATAATTTAATAATTTTCTAGTCTATTCATTTTTAATTAGTCAATTTCAATCATTTATTGAAAATATTGCATTTACGATTGTATATTATTTAATGAGGTTAATTATTTTTAATTTTCCATGAATTTAATCATTTTAAATATATATTCACTTCATATTTTTTTAATTTTTTTAACAGTTTTTATCTGATATAAAAGAAATGTTCCAATATAACATATATATATCATCTTTATAATATTAGTAATGATAAATTTAGGTTTTATCTGCTATAATTTTATTGATGATAAAGATATGATTTAGTAGTGAAATATTTTTCATTGATAAAACCAATATTTTTTAGCTGTTATTAATTTCACGACGATTAATCACATATTTATCTGCGTATTTTTAAAATAATTGATAAGAAGTTCTTGTTAAAATATATTTTTCACTAAGGGGACTTTTTTCTTTTCCCCATTCAAGCTCTTACACAAAATTCTACCACTTTCTCTAATCCCCATTTAAATTCTTGGATGAATCAAAACACTTAAAAACTAAATTATGTGATTTAATCTCTTGAATCATATTGTACTTGTTTATTTTACTCATAAAAACACAATTTGACTTACTGAGCTTGTTTGGATTAAGATATTCTATACTCTATGATTCATACATGGTTTATAATGGTAATTTCTTATGTAAATTTTTTTTAAAATGATTTACTCTTATATGATAATGGTTGAATTTTATCATAAACAAGTTGTACACTCTATAAAAGTTAAACCTATACAAAGGGGTTTAGATATGGGGACCTAAATTACAATTTCATTTGTGCATTGATGGCTAGTTATTTTTATAATTTAATTTCCTTGGATGATAAATACAACATATTTCGCATGGAGATGGTTTATAGAAGACATCCATCTATTTCCCATATCATCTTATTTGATTGTCAAATTATTTTTCAAAATGTCCACTCTTTACGAATTCATATCTAATTTATAATGTCTTAAATAATATGATAGAAATCTACAAAGTTAGTTGATTATTCCAAATCATAAATTTTCGTCAACTTAGGATATACTGCTTGTAGATATTATGATCCTCTCTAATCCTTGGGTATTCTGGTGGTTTATAATCATAAAAAATATATTTGGATCCCAATCAATTTTATAAAATATTTAATGATCTGTGATCTCATGTTTTATGAACTTTTTAGAAAAAAAATATAGGATGTAATTTTAAGAGATTATTTAATTTATAGAAAGAATAACTTATATAATATGTATATCAATTGATTATGATTAATAAAATGTATTTATTTATGGTACCCAAAGTTGTGATTGATCAAATTCACTCCCACTTTTTTATGTTTTTATGGGTTTGAACTATGAAAAAAATTCATTAGTATTCTCTGGATAATCTATGTATCCCAATACCTTGTTGTTGTATGGGCTATAAATACATGCGCATGAACATTATTTATCTTTTAGAAAAAAGGAATGACACCTAAATCATATCCCAGATTCCCTATTCCCTTGGATCATTGAATCGAAATATAACCCCCATATAGATTTTTATATTTATCCCTTTGACCCTGCCCTATCTATTCCTAGAAATGCCTCTATAGATTATGAGATCATCTTCGGAAGGAACTCTTTTGGAGGACAAGAGATAAATCAAAATTCAATATCTGGTGGGACCCTTGACATGTTTATATGTGTGGGTTGATTTCCACATCCTGATGGTTTTGGATTTGAAGGATTCCACTATTCCCCCCATTTTATTGACTCTAGTAAATGATTGTGTTCTAATAAACTTGACATATGATTTAATGAAAGGGATTAAAAGTTAATTATTTGTATTCTGTGAACAAATGATATAGACCAGAACAATATTTTTAGAATAATGAATGTTTGGGAGGCTATGTGTGGAAATATACATATACACTTTCACATAGATTGTAGATAATTAAAATTGGTGATTGAAGAAAATTCCTATGGCAGCTGGCAGTCTCGCCCAAGTTCTAAACGTTCTAATTAAAATATATCTTGGGAATAAAAAATGTAATGTAGTTCCTGAAGGAATGAAATATTAAAGAAGATAATATTATACCCCACCTCATTAGTGAAACAGAAACTCATATATATGTAATGATCTACCATATAGGGGACATGAACATTTCACAAGAATAGGACCCCAAATGCAGATTGGATTGTAGAGATGATAAATGGTTATGTGTCAATATTATTATTGTGGACTTATTCCATCCTCAATGAAAAAATAAAATTCATATGTAACATATCATGGGTTATATGGGTGGTAATATGTGATATTGTTTTAAACAGGATTTTGAAACATAAAGCCTTTTCGATCAAGCAGGTTGTATATTGGAAGTAGATTTGGAAGCATAATGAAATTCGTCTTTATAACCCCATAATATCTTCCCTCATCTATTAGTGGAGCCCCCACCATCCAATGTTACTATGATTAATGTGGATGAATAAATAGTCGTAAGAGGAATTATTTATAGAATGTAAAAATATCAATACAAAATTAGAGTACAATGTCATTATTAATAGTATTAGTACATCATAGGGTGGTCTCCAATCCTTCTCATTATTTGTTAAGATAGTTCAATATAGTTTCAATACAACATGAAACTGGACTTATATCAACATTTTTTGGGGAAACTGTTGATATAGGTACCATGAGATGAACATATACATAGTGTTTAGCCAAAACCATTGGTATGAAAACCATCTTATGATCCTATTCCAATATATTTGAAAAAATATTTTGGTATATTTCATACCAATTCAAACTGTTGTATACAAACCATTGGTATTAATTAAATAAATTAACGTTATACCAACGGTTTCTCCAATGCCATTTTATACGTGATGGTTATACCAATAGTGTGGATAAAATCATTAATATAGCCTACATTTAATGATCACATACAAATTGTTTTTCCAAAACCATTCCTAAAGTTCAAAAAATTTAAAATAAAGAAATCAATGGTTTCGAAAACCATTGGAATAGGCCTATACCAATGGTATTCCAAACACATGGTAATGGTTTTCATATTTTTAATAAATTATTATATTAATAAACTATGAATAATTAAAAATATAAATATAAATAAATATATACATATTTATCATATTGTTATTCTAGAAAACATACTATCATTGTGGTTATGTTTTTGAATTATAATTCAGTGGTGTAGGTATCAAAACCTGTAAGGAGTTTTTAAAATTACCTATATCTACTTTTTTGAAAACTATTGGTGTAGGTATTTCATATTACATATAACAAAAATTAGTAAACTATTGTTATAGGAAAACTATAAAAACGGTTTCGGAAAAAAAACATTTATAGGGCTATACTAATGAAAGACAAGATAATGGTCCCCCTAACCGTTGGTATGGAATTTACCAAAAATTTTGAAGACTATACCAACAGTTCCAAACAGTTGGTATCAGATTTTTCAAAACTAGATCATTCTCAAATTTTTGTGTTCATACTCTGTTATTAAAATTTATGATAATAGGGGGGGCCCATTTTATTACCTTGTATGATATCTCTAAGGATATTTTTTGGTAGGAGGAGATCAATCATTGTCTAATATCACCTATAATTTTATATCAATCTCGATCTATTAAAATTTTGTTTCTTTTTTTTTGAATATCATATAGCTGAAATGATATTCGAACATACCAGTTCAACATATAAAATATTTTCGTGTCTCTCTAAAATTAATGTTTCCAAAAGATGTTGAATTGCAGAATGATTTCATATTTTGGGATCATAATGAAATAAATTATTTTACCTCAAAGGATGGGGTTTGTAAATTTTCACTCATAAATGAATCTTTCACTTGATGCCCCCATTGTGTATTCCTCCCAATTTTATCCCATCTCCACCTCCAATTAGTAAGTGGATATTTCTTTTTAATGTGTACTTTTTATTGTCACCACTGAATTCATTCTCATCTCTATTTGATTTTTATTTCATCATTTTGAACTATATTATTAGACATTAAATGTTCATTATATTGAGTAAAACAAAAAAAAATTATTCGTTATACCAACAAAATTTCAAGAGACTCATTAAATGTAATGTTCTCAATGATAAGTCATTGTGCATTCTCATTGTTGTTATCATATGATATATGATCAACTTTAGCTCCTATAAATCCACTCATGGAAACACCATCAGATCCACGATGAACCATGTGAAGAAATGTTTTAACATTAAATCCTTCATATTTCATTACTCCTTACAATAAAACCTATTGATACAATCTTTGTTCACATTTATTTTCAATAGATGAAAATTTAATTAGATTATTTTTTACATTATTGATATCACACATTCCCCTTAATTATGATTTCATACACTGCAAATTAATAATATACATAAGAATCATCTATCCCTAATTATCTAAGAAACGTATATTTAGGTATCATAAATTAATCCTTAAGAATAACATTTAAGGGTAATAAGTACATAAATTTCATTAATTTATTTATTTTATTAAATATTAACATTATTTGTTCAATTAAGATTAATATGAATATAAAATAGATGGATTCAAATAATATTAAAATAGGGTATGATGACGTGTTTCATCAAATTTGAAAAAGATATTGCATATAACCATTCTCAAATACTTTTTATGTTTTTACAATGTTATTATTGAAAAATAATTAGTCTAGTGGGGTGGGAGAAGACCCGATCTATTACAGAATAGGTAAATTTTATAAATGTGAGAATTAACATAGATAAAATCTGAATATTGCTAATGGAAAGGATAACATGGTTTTTTATGGATAATTATCTATGATTAGATGTGAGAATAATGATAATATCCATATTGATGATTTGATTATATTTGTGATGATAGAAAATATCGTATTAAGGAAATAAATATAAAAATTATTGAATAACATCATGATCAACCACAAATTTTTAGATGATAAATTGTTTTCCAATGACACCAATGTATACCAGTTGGAATAAATATACATCATTATAAACCATAATGAATATTTATAGTTTATATTTCAGAAAATTATGGATAGGATCCAATTTTGCGGAAATAAATTATCTATTGAATGATATGAACCCAAAATATAATATGCATCCACAAAAAACATATTTCAGTAAATGAATTTTTTAATCAATGGGTATGGTCTATGAATGATAAAATCTTGTCTAAATGATTTTATACTAGTTTGGAAATATAATTACTCACATTAAAAATTAGAAATTTATGTTGTATCACGATATAAAAATGATGAATAAAATCCACTGAAAATTTTATGCTACATTGCAAACAATAAAAGGTTTATGGACCTATACGGAAGTGAGGATACTTCATGAAAATCAACATTAAAGGTAGAAAAAATATAAAACGTTTGGAAACTAATTAACAATGTGAACTATATGATATAAAATATGTTTGATCATTTGTATACTAAAATATAAATGAGTCGAGAATTCATCACGTCTAATTATCTTATAATGGAGTTAAGACTTTTGGTTTTCAAATAACTACTCATAGTATATGGATAATTATATTGAAAAATTATAACCATCCACCTTGGTTATGCAGGAATGGAAAATACAATATATATTATCTTCATATAAAAGGGTAAAAATGGATATTGATATTGGTAATTATTGGGATACATTGATTGAAAATTGAAATTAGTGTCATGAAGTAGTTGTTATGTTGTATGATTCATACATAAATAATTAATTAATTTTGAATGATATTTTGAATTTGATGATTAATTACTTTTTTTGCTTGTGTTAATTATATAAGATATAATTTTAGATGAACACAAGGTTGTCCTATTTGTGATCAAGGTATACACCCGGTTAGTGTAAAACATTCATCAAATATTATGTTTCTAGGAAATCAAATATTTCTATACTAATGACATAAATACAGATATTGGATTTCAATATTCTAATAGTGTTTGGAAAAATGTATAAAACCCTCTCCACTAATATGTGAAATATAATTTAGGAATGCCAAATATATTGAAATGTCATTTTAGAATATAAATAATCTAATAGAAATTATTTATGTTATTACATTACAGTATTTATGAATGATATATTATTCCAACAAAAATCTAACAACCCCAATGAGGTATTTATTATAATAATTACAAATTCATTTAAAATAATTATTAATCAATTTTTATTAAAAAAAAATTAGAACTACAATGTCAATGAGTTTAACATTATTTTAAAAAACAATATATCATTTTTAATATATGAATAGCCAACAGACATTGTGTTATAATTTATGTACACATAAAGAATATGATACATTATACAACTTATTGAGTAAATTTTACAATCTTTTATCATAATTAATTTTGTTAATTACATTATAATTTTTACATGATACTTGTGTTGTTAATTTTCCAAAATTTTAATGATGAAATAACAACTTCAATATTTTTCTATTTAAATATTTTGTTATATATTAATCAAAAAAATAATTGTAGAAAATCATAATCAGTAATGTCTAAAATAATATTGTTGTCATGTTATAATATTTGTGACCGCCTATCCTGGAAGCCACTGAGTGGATCCCCGATCCGGTTGGTCACATGCTCTAACACACATCTCCCTGTACACCAGAGATGGAAAACTAGAAACAATGGTCTGTTAAGTCATTCATTGAGAGACTATATCATCTTTTATTTGAATAAAAAACCATTAAAAGAAAATAAAAATAAAATGTGGAGGAATATATTAATAAACACTAATATTACATGAAATGTGATATTAAAAACAACAAAAAACATTAATCTGCTGAAATGTAAATCATGCTATGACAATTCTTGTGTCATGTGTCTAAAATCCAACTAAATATAAAGACACAATGTCTCCAAAATTGTTCTTGATCCACATTCAGTACCATCTCCCATGTGAAAATCCCTAATAGAACCCAATCCCGGGTACATTCCCTTTTCATGACATGCAACAACAATGTCTACTCATGTGCCGATCCAGAAGCCTAAATAGGATATGAGAACAACTCAGTAGGCTTCCACCAATAGTGTCTAAAATTTGTCCAATCAAAAGATAGTGAATTCCGTTTTATGAAGAAATAAATACAATGAAAATTTTAAACACATTTCACATTTTCATTTAATCATTAATCATCAAATTTGGCCCATTTTGAATTCATGAGTCCTAATTGAATAATCATTCAATATTATCGTTCATTATGTGTAGGTATCCATACATAACACCCTAAAATATCATTTAAATCATCAATCATTTTAATCATTCATTCGGTGTAACTCCTCATTACTAGAACCCCAAATATCCTTAAGTGTATCTCTCCATTCTTATAACATTATATCCCATTTGGTGTGGGTTTTCATGCCTAGAACCCCATAATCTCAAGCATGGGAAACTATTGGGGAGGAATGCCATGTCAAAGTACCAACTTCTATTCGGTCAAGAACGTCGTGTCTAACACCAAAAATATTTCATCCATTTAATCATTATTTAATTCAATCGAATATTCAACATAATTAATTTACAAATTGATAAACTATTTAATCATATCAATGAAGATTAGTTAATTCCACAATAAACTAAGAACATAACAGATTAAAAATAAGATGTTATCATTTATTAATAAATTATAATGGTTAATAAAATTGTATATTTTCTATAGACAATAAATCCAGTGAATACATCAATGATTGGAAGTATTAATAATATTTATATATTTAATTTTATTCTTTTTAATATTTTTTCAGTTTATGAAATTAATGTTATGAATTGACATTTTAATTTTTTTTGTAACTTATTTCTATTAATTAATTAATTTATAATATTTATTCATTATATTTTTTGATATTTAATAATTTTCAATATTTTTGGAATTAAATCATTTTATTAAATTAATTTTTTTTATTTAATAAGATTTAATATATTTAATATGTTTGTAATATATTTGATTAATATTTATTCATTTTTATTTACTATGTTATATGTTTTTTTTATATTTGAAATTACTACAATGGATTCTTATAAGACCATCTCTAACCCAGACCATTTTTCCTTGAAATTTTACCCCATCTAACAACATCCACATAAAACATTTATGTGTTTATTTAAACATTCCCAAATGAAGTGGATATTCTTCACGTCAACTATAAATGACAGATGGGGTCGTTTAATGTCATTCATTGTAGTATCAACACTTTGTTCTATATAAAAATATTATTTAAATAAATTTTTTAATATTTTCATCAACTTTTTGGTACATGTTCACAATTCATTGATTATATTGATTTTTAATAATTCATTTTCACTACTTTCTGAAAATCATGCTTTCCCAATTGTATATTCATTAATAAAGATAAATATTTAATTATTAATTTTTAATAATTAATTAATTCATAATATATATTAATATTATTTATTATTTATTTTGAAATGTTGATGTAATACATATATATATTACTATGAGATAATATTAGTGATGATAAATACATGTTTTATTGTCTATAATTATTGTGCTAAGAATGACATTTTTTGATTGTGCATTATTTTCCATGGATTATACATATATTGATAAGCATTTATTAATTTCACATTGATAAAACTAATTTTTTAGGAAAAATATAGAATGATGATAAAACCATCTTATCTGTATAAATTAAACACTAAGGGAACTTATTTCTTTTCCCCATTCATGATCTCTTTTGGTAATAGTCCTCTTTCACCACTCACCCACTAACATCATGGATGAATCAAACCTCTCAAAACCAATGCTACAAGGGTTAATTTCATGAAACATCAATTAAATGGTATCCAACCAATAACAACCAAATCAACCAAACTATATCAACAATTCAAAAAACAATTCAAATAAAATTAAAAAATTCTAATTTATTATAATTTGTAGAAATGGAAAATTCAAAATTGGTATTCAATACCTAATTATGTAAATCAATAGGGAATTATATTATTATTATTCAACTAATGCCACATAAAAAAATGTGTTCATTCTCCTTAAGGATCAATATCAATGATAATCTCTCTCAATTCTTCAACCATTTAAGGTGTTTGTGATTGGGTGGCCGATATTTTCCTTTCTATTCTTTCTTGATGGATTTTGTTTTTCCTAATTTAATTTCTGTGCAAGAAAAGGACATAATATTTTACAGGGGTATGTTTATAGTTTAATTCCTCAAATTTAACATCTCCTTTCATACATTGTTATATTTTTTTATCAAGGGACACTATTTAAGTATACATATAAATATTTTCATCATATCCCTACATAAGAGGAAACAGAAATTCAATTAGTTAATTATTCCACATCATGAATTTACATCATTTTGAGTGAGAATAAATTTATAAAAGAAAATCATTACTGAACCACACTTATTCATGTAATTGATAAACATAATAAATATATTTGTATCTATTTTATATTTTGTCATATAAAAGAGTGTATTCCTCCATCCTCATTGATAAGTAATAATAAAATCATGGATTGAATTTTAAAATGGTCTTTAAATTAGGCAAGTAAAAACTTATAAATAATTTATCATAATCATTTCAAAATAATAATATGTATTTATCTAAGATAGCTAACTATGTGATTGAAAAAATTCACTCTGACCATGATATGTTCTGGGGTGCTTTGAAAAATGGAAAAAAAGTTATTTTGTTGGCTTTGGATAATATATGCAACGCTAATTCTTATGGTGGTATGGTCTATCAATACATCTACATGACCCAAATTAATATTTTATAAATATAAGGATTATACTCTATTCATATCCCCGGATCATTATGTACTAATATCGTTGAATCCAAATATTACCCCAATAAAGGAATTTACAATATAGCCTTTATCACATGCCCTAGATTTTTTTTTTGGAATTTCCTCTGAGGATCAAGTTGTCATCAGTGAATGTAAATCTTTTGGAGGACTAGAGATAGATACAATGTCTTCATTTAGAGGGTCATGTGTATTTTTTATATTTTTTTTATGATTGCCACAACATTAGTATTTTCTCATTGGGAGGAATGCACTATTTTTCCCCTTTTACTGATGCTAATAACAGATGGTATTTTGATAATGTGGAAGTATGTTTCAATGGCAGGGATTACAGAATTATTCTATTTATTCCTTTCAAAAAATTTGACTCTTATACATGCAATGATCTACAATCATGGGTCCATGATTCATCTTACATTCATATAACCCAATTGTGGATTGGATTGTTGAGATGGATAATGGCTTTGTGTCTCTATTATAAAATGGGACTTATCCTATACCCAAAAGTATTTTATACCATATCGTTACAATACTATGGATTATATGAGTGAAAATATATGATATAGTATTGACTAATAACTCAACACCTAAATTATTTTGGATCAAGATGGTTTTATCACAGAAGGAGATTTGGAAGCGTAATGAGATTCAACTTGATAACCTTATCCTATCTTCTCGCTTCAGCAAGTGGATACCACACAATAAAATGTGTTTATGATAAATGTGGATGTAGCTATCATCTAAAAAGAATTTATTGTAATGGGAGTTGTCATACGTTATTATATGGTTTTCATTTTCACAACTAAAAGGATTTCAATTCATTTTTCGGATCCACCCGTGGGTAAAGCCCATAAATTATATAATGGTTTGAATTTCTCCCATGATAGTGAATTGAAAAACTCAACAATGAAATCAGAATGTATTTTCATTATTAATGGTATTAATTCATCAGTGTGGGATCTCCAATACTTTTTCTTACTAGTTATGAAGGTTTATTCCCTTTTATACACGAATAGAAACGATACCAATACCTACAAATCTATTGCAACAGTTTTGGAGATAGCGTTGGTATAAGAACCATAAAATAAACATATACGAATGTTTTATAAAAAAAATTGGTATGAAAGCCATCATATGGCCTTATACTAATGGTTTTGAAAAAACTAATGTTATAGTTCATAGCTAAACAAATGGTTTCATACAAACCATTGGTATATCATCATGAAAATGATGTTATACCAATGGTGTGGATAAAACCATATGTATAGATTAAATTTAATGAACCTATACTAATGGTTTTAAAAAAACCTTTGATATAGGTTCCAAAATTAGAAATATATATATCAATGGTTTGAAAAACCATTGTTATAGGTCTGTACCAATGATTTTTCCAACAGTTTGTATAGGTTTTTATATTTTTAATGAATTAAATAATTATGTAACATTGAGTACAGAAAAAATTACTTATATATTTACATAAACATATTTTCCCTATTATTTTTAAAAATAATGTTATTTCTTAGTGTTTTGATTATTGAAATATTTATCAGTGTTTCAGGAATAAAAACAATCAATGGGGTTATTGGAATTACCAGTATCAATGGGTTTTCAAACTGTTGGTATTGTTATTTCATGTTGCATATACCAACGTTTTGTAATCTATTTGTATTTAAAAACTATTGAAATGTTTGAAAAACACATATTTATAGGTCTATAATGATGACAAAAAATCTAATAGTCCCCCAAACAATTAATATTTAATATTCAAACATTTTTGAGGATATACCAACTATTCCCAACAATCGGTATTAGAATTTTAAAAATAGATCATCCTATTATTTCTATGTTCAATATATATTATGAAAAGTGATGGTAAGAGGGTGGCTCATTTGATTATGAAATATGCTCACCCTGGAGAGCCTCTTATATGGTAGGAGTAATTCCCACCTAGTTTGATATCCACTATAAATTATTATCTATGGTCACTTATAAAAATTACATCGTTCTTTTAAATAATTTAATATAAATATGAAATGAAAATTTTAAAGTATAATATCAACATATGAAATAATGTATTGTCAAACTAAAATTAGTTTTTCCAAAGGATGCTGAGTAGCAGTATGAATTCCAATTATGTGATTAAAATGACAAAAATTCATTTTCCACATAGGATGGGGTTTGTATGTTTTCACTCGAAGAATTTTCTTCCCCTTCTAACGCCATGGATGGTTCATTCCACAGTCAACTCATCCTTATCCCCAAATTTCAGTGGATATTGATTTTTAATGTGTTTTTTATATTGGACCAACTGAATTCATTATCAACACTATTAGATTTTCATGTCAGAATTTTATCCCTTTTCATTTAACATTAATGGTTCATCCAATTGAGAGAAACCCAATTTTTTTCATTATACCTAATATATTTCGTGTTTCTCCTTAAATATATGGTTCTCAAGGATAGATGATTGGCCCTATTCAATGTTTTCAACATCTAATTTATGATCATTTTCAACACATATGTGTCTAATCATTTAATCAACATCATGTCTTCTATGTACCATGTGATGAAATGTATGAATTTCAACACCTCCCTATCACTTTACTCCCACATAGAAAAGCTATAGATACCTTCCATGATTTCATTTGTTATCAATTAATGAAAATATAAATAGATTTTTTTTAACATTATAGATATAAAAAATTCCGTCTTTTATTCATGACAACAATTCCAAAAAAATCTCCATACACATCATTTATCAGTACTTATTATAGAAACATCGTTTTCTACCACATAAATAATTCTTTAAGAATATCCTTTTAGGTTTATAAGTTAATACAGGTTATGTATTTATTTATTATATTAAATATTAATTTTTTTGAATGTATAAATAATAATATGAATAAAAATTGGACAGATTATAATGATATGAAAAATGATTATGAGGACAGGGTTCATAAAATATTCAAAATAGCATGAATATAACCCTTCTCAAATACATTTTTTGTGTTTACACAATTATTATTGAAGACATATTAGTCCAGAGGAGTTGTATGAACACATAATCTATCATGGAAAGGATAAATTTTATAAATGGGAGTGAAAACATATGTCAAAACTAAATATATCTACTGACATGTATAAAGTTTTGTTCAATGGGTAATTATATATGATTATAATTTTGAACAGCGATAATTATTGTATTATTGATATTTTTATAGGTGTGATGATGGATAATATCATATTGAAGGAAAATAAGATTCAAATAGTAGACTAAAATCACGATGATCCATAAATGTTTTAGAAGATATTGGGTTGTGAAAACACATAAATGTATACTAGTTGTTTTAAAGATACGTAATTTTAAACCATACTAAAGCAATATAGTGTAATATTTGGAAACGTATGGATGGTCACCAACATTACATAATTCTTTTATCGATTGACTGGTATGATCACTGAATATAATTATATTCCACAACAAACATATTGAACTAATAAAATTATATATTTTATTTTTATGACCTATGAAAGAATACATGTTCATCTAAATGATGGAATACTAGTTTTAAATTAAAATGAATCAATGAAAAAGATACCAACATATAGTGCATCTCTATTCATGAATAATGAATCAACATATTATATAATGTCTATTCCATCTAAAATTAATGTGTCCAACTGATATTGACATATAGTAAGATTAAAAAATAAGGTATTTTCATCACCTAAATTCATTTCCCTATTAAGATTGTGTTTGTAAATTTTTACAAATTGTAGTTTCTTCACCTTATAATCCCATTGAGGATTACCGTCACTTTAATCATATCCTTATCACCATTTAGTAATAGATAAATTCCATTATATGTGTTCTTTTTGTTGACCGCATGGATTTCATTCTCATCAATATTGAATTTTTTATGTCGTCATTATGATAGCTTTCGTTGTTATCAATATTTGTTCATCCAATTGAGAAAAAAAATATATTATGCATTATACCTAAACTATTTCAAGTTTCTCATTAAATTTAATGTTCTCATGGCTAGATGGATGGGCCCTATCAAAATTTTTATCATCTAATAATATATCAACTTCATCTTCTATTTATCCTATCATTGACACACCACCAGGTATTCCATGTACCATGTGAAGAAATGTATAAATATCAACTCCTCATTATTTCATTAATATCACCTAGATAATCTATAAAAACCACCCATGATCTATTTTTTTCAATAGATGTAAATTAAATTATATTATTTGTAACATTATTGATATAAAAAATTCAATTCTTATGATTTCAAATAGTACAAAACAATATCAATAAATATCATTTGTCCCTTATTATCATTGAATTTTTTTGTAGAATAAATAAATTCAAAAGAATATATTTCATGGTTATTTTATAATACTTTCTATGAGTTTAATTATTTTATTAAATATGAATATTACTTAATCTAATAAGATTAATGTGAATTAAAAAATGATGGATGCTAATCAAAAGAAAAATGATTATGAATATTGGGTTTATATTTTTTTCAAAATATCATAAATATAACCCTTAAAAAATATATTGTGTGTCTATAATCTATTATTATTAATGAATTATTATTATATACGATTTGGTTGTAATCCTGATATATCATGTAATTGAGAAATTTTATAAATGTGTGAATAAACATAGCTAAAAACTTAATATATCTAGTGACATGAATAAAATGGTGTTTTATGGATAATTTTATTTGATTAGAAGTGGGAATAATGATAATGACCATATTTATGATATGAATATATGTGTGATTATGGAGAATATCATATTGAAGAATATAAAATTATAATTGAAGAATAACTTCATGATGATGTATTTTTTTTAATATAATGTGTTCTGTAAAGACACCAATGTATAAGGGATGTAAGAAAGATATATCATTTTGACCCACACTAAAAAATATATATTCTAGTAGTTTGATATGTACGGATATACACTATGCTTACTGAACTGATTTCTCTACTGAATGATATTACCCCAAAATATAATTAGCATCCCCAAAAATTATGTTTCACTAAAGTAATTCAACATTCAATATATATGGTCTATGATATAATACATTTCCATCTAAAAGATGGCATACTATTTTCAAAATATGATGAATCACGTTAAAATCCCAAATTTATGGTGCATCATGATACATGATTAATGAATCATTTCCTTTGAATATTTTATGCTACATTATAATCAACAAAATATTTAGGATCCCCTATAGAAGTTAACATACTGTATGAAAATTGATGTGTCATGTAGATAAGATATATAAATATTGAAAAACATTAACCCAGTAGATTATGTTCAATGAAATAAAATATATCATGAGTATCCTCAATTTGGAAATGTGATAAAAAACTCTCATCTTAGTCTATCTACTGGAGGAGTGAATCGTTTTGGTTATCCAACAAGTACTCAAATTATATGTACCAGTATGTTGAAAAATTAATACATTCCATTATGAATAATCATAAAGAAAAAATAAAATATGATGTATAGTCTTATAAATGGAATTAATGTTTTTATATTGATATTGATATTTATATGGATATATTTATTAAAACATTTATATTTATAGTTGAATTAGTGTTTATGTTGTATTATTAATACATAAATGAATATTTCATTTTCAATGATACATAGTATTGGATGATAACTGATTTTTTTCTTATATTAATTGATATGATATAGTATTATGTGCCTTCAATGTTATCTTGTTTATGAACTAGGTATAAACTCATTTAGATTTAATAATTCATTATAGACTATGTGTGACATCATAGTTTTCTACCATGAAGATAAAAATACTGATATTGGATGACATTATTCGGTGGGAGTTTTGAAGAATGTATAACACCTTCATCACTAATATGTGTAATTTTTATTGAGAATATAAAATATATGAAAAAATAATTTTAGAACGTAAAAATCAAATGCAAATGATTTTGGATATTACATTTAAAATATTTTTAATGACATTTAATCAATTAATAAACTAGTTTCCCCAATGTTGTATTTTTTATGATAAATACAGTTTCAATTAAAATACTTATAAATATACATGAATTTATATTTTTTCAGTTCTACAACGATTATCAATATGAAATTTAATTAAATATGTAAATATATATATTGTTTAAAATGAATGGACAATAATGATGGTGTATGAATGTATACAGATATCATGAAGAGGTGATATTATTCAAATTCTATTGTATATTTACTCCTAATATTTTCATCATTTTGTTAGTTAAATTCTATTTCAAGTTTACCTGATAATTATGTAGGTAATTTTCAAAAATCCCTTGAGTAAATAACATCATCGATAATTGGTTTTTATTTATCCATTTTTTATATATTATGTTATAAAATGATCATACAAGGCCATTTTCCACAATGTATACAATAAGGGTGATGCACTAAAGAACTATTTGTTCTCTTCGTAAAGGTATATATTTTATATATTATATTTTTATGTTAAATGGTTTTTTAATATATATTTGGAATAAATGTTTTTTTCTCTGATTAAAGTGATATTTAAGGAAAAAGGATTGTTAAACACTCAAAATTGTGGAAACAAATTCAAATTATATTTGTACTTTTGAAAAATGACCCATATGTCCTTTGTGACATCAATAATCATCTACATCAAAATCAGAAACATGGCGTAATGATTATGGAAAAAAAATCTGTTTTCAGTTTAAATATTATAATTATGTTAATATTATGTGTTAATCACTGAAAGATAAAAACATGCATATATAATAAATTTAATTTATGAAAATTACCCATAATTAAATTATGATGTTTATGAAATAGTTGGACATCAATCGTACTGAAGATAAGATCTATATGGCTTAGTGTGTGATATTTATTTTAAAAATTAAATTTTGGATTGAAAAATTTATCACTCACTAAAAACCAATCAAATTATATCATATTTTTGTGATTCATTAAGATTGTCATCCTTAGGTAATTATTTATGTTGTTAGAATAAATTTCACATTAATATATCACACAGTGTCACCAATTTGACTCAATGGTCTCTGTATCTGAAAAAATATTCCATCATCCAATAATTAATAACTCAAAATAAATAATGAAAAATATGTTCATCATATATTTTTTTAAAGAGACTATGATGTTATAATATAACCACTCATCTACCAATGTAAATCCATCAAACACCTGATGATAGTGGCAGTATTCAAGATGAAACAAAAAAATTCTCCTGGGATATAATAGCCATATCACATCCCCGTGAATTTCTAATTCATGATCACTATAAAAACCTATTTAGAAATCCAATAATGTTAAATGCACCTAAAAATATAAATAAATGGTTTTTATGAATTATGGGCTTTGTAAGGTGGAGATTAGAAATAATCAATAAATAGATTATTCTTTTGAATAAATCACATTGCCATGCTAAAAACAAGTTTTTATCATATTATTAATAAATATATATTATATTGTAATTATCATTAATGAAATTAAAGTCACTAATTTTCTTGTTGGTGCTACATCCACGATCAAACAACTCCAATTCATTATGAATTTTCACATTGGGATGTTCTTATCCAACATTATTTTTTATGTTTATGAAAAACATTTCACATTATTATGGATGAGGATGATTCCATTGTCTTGTGATGTTCTCAATTATATAGACATGATTATATAAATTCATACCTCACTAGAATTTCAACTAGTATCATTTTTATCAATGTATTATATTATCATATAATCCGAATCAATAAATGGAAATTCAACTTCAAAATATACAAATTTTATAAATTACCCCCATTGAGTAGAACATATAGTTTTTTGTTATAGAGGACTTTCTATAGGAATTTTTTTCAAAGACACCTTCAACCAATTCCACTCCATTAGTCATGATAGGAACAAGTCATGAACATGATATTTCTATTTTTATATATCTATCCCAAAATAATCAATGAATTTATTTTCATAATTTATGGAAAAATGATTGAATTGTATAATCTTGGAGACAGATAAGTGGAAGATCTGATTCCAAAAAATACATTTTAACGAAATCTAATATATCTCTACCAAAGTGTTCCTTCATCCATAATTATCAAGTATTTTTTAATCTAATCTTTTTATCATGTATCACTACATTATGCAATGGTAAAATTAAAAAACTCCTTACGTTTTATGACATTATTAGAAAAAAGAACATAAATAGTTTAGTATATTCATTTTATGAACATCAATGATTCGAATTTTCTAAATAAACTTCAATACTTATGTTCATTCATAATTACCTTCTTTTATGAATGATAAAATATAGATTGTATACATAAGATAATTTTTCAAATCCTTATTAAGTAGGTTAAAATTAATATCATCATCATACATGAAGTAATTATAATAAAAACTCTAACCATATATATGCGGAAGTTCCATATCACCATATTTTATGATTGGAAATAAATGTTATCTATTATTTCTAGGGTTAAAGAAAAATATTTTGATACATACATGATTTCTTCCAGTCAATCATCCCCATGATTAATGATGTATATTAAGATAAAAATAAATTGATATCTTCCTCATACAACATATCTTCATTTGGGGTTCAAAACAAATTACCAATTTGATATTCGTATATATTATCAAGGGTAGGTTCTCCATGATGATATTCTTAAATTTTTAAACTCTAATTCACATTATAAAATTTTATAAGCATCACAAAAACATTTTTAGACAATCTTTAGAGAATATTTGAACTTTTAATACACTAATAATTCGACTCATACCTGAAAATTATTGATCAATATAACAAAAAAGGCCATAAAATTTATTTATGTAAAATGAGGAATTGGATATTTTTTTATCATGTTACAAATATTATTCATATATATCTCTTTTTTGGGGACTCATGAAGGAAATTACAATATTTTCTCATCATCCTATGTATGGTTTTGATGGTATAATTCTTTAAGTTGTGGACCTCTCTTTAATAACGCATTTCTATTTTTGGGATTACTAAAAAATGAGAGAATGAATCCAGACAATCGGTTAATTATTAGAAACCATAAATTTCCATCAGCATTGGTGAGACTTCCTTTAGAAAGGAAGTTATTTTCAAATACTCAGGTATTTAGGTGGATGATAATCCTAATAAATAAATTGGATCCCCTTTATTTTTTTCAAAACTAATAGAGTGCGTCTCTTGAGCATCATGGAAAAGTTAGAAAAAAAATTCCGGGATGGAATTTTAAAAGTAATATAATAAGGTGATAGTTAGAGAATATTTAAGATTTATCCCATATTCTATTAATTAATAACATGTATTTATTTATGAAAAATATAAATTTGATTTACAGAATTTACTCTCATCATTACCTGTTCTAGTGGGGTATTTAAGATGGATAAAAATCTTCACTAGTTTGTTTGGGATAATCCGAGCATCCCTAATCCATTTGGTGGTATGAGCTATCAATACATGTGCATGTTTATCATTTCTATTTTATAAATGAAATGATGTAAACTGATTCAAAACCCATGTTAATTATACACATGGATCATTGAATCTAAATAATACACCCATAAAAGCTTTTATGATTTATCCCTTGTCCCCCATGCTAGATTTTTTATATGCCACTGGGGATCGGGTGTTCGTATTTGAATGGGATGCTTTTGGAGAATCAGAGATGGGGGAAAACATGATACAGAGGGTCCCATGGCTTCTTTATAAATATGGTATGATGGACACATAACTTGGGTCTCTGATAGTGAAGATGCAACTGCTTTCTCATGTTTTAATGACGCCATTAACAGATTGTGTTAGGTTAAATATGATCTATGGTTTAGTGAAATTGTTTATAAGGTTATTTTTAATATTCCATGGGAAAAAGATATACATTGCGACAAACTATTTCTAATTAATGAATGTTTTGGAGGCATTGTAGTGAATTCTAAGTACTTGTTGGAAAACATAATTCTGATAATAGAAAATAAAGATTAAAGGAAATTCCAAAAGAACAAGACAGTCCCACCCATGTTCTGAACATTCTCATTTAATGAATTCATGGGAATACACTATGACATGAAGGCCTGAAATGAAACTGTTTTTCCAAAAAAACATGGGAAACGACCTCAATGCATTAAATGAACATATCTTCCATAGTAGAAGTCTCTATTAGTGTCTGTTGGACACTTCTCCATGACACATCTCCTCCATCCATCAGAAATACATATCCTAAAGTAGATTTTCATCAATCAACTCAACCAAAAAAATTCCATCTGAGTATCCTATCACATCCAAATTGTGAGTGATTTAATATATATGTATGTAGTCTTTATTTATTTTGTGGTTTCTCAATTCATTCTTCATGGCCTTATAGTGGTCTATTCCCGGATAACTCTTATATCACCTGATAATTCCCACTACAAATGAATTGTCATGCCTTGTGCACACATGAGAATACATTAAACTACCATCAGTAGAAGAAGATAAGAAGGATTTTATTTGTTCTCATACAAGATCTTTTTTGCGGATTTGGTTCATGCTGAATTTATCACTCTTGAAAATGGGTTCTATAGTTGGGGAACAATATTTAAAAAGAAATATCTCAAAAATCAATATTACAATATGTATCTTGAGAAAATCCTAGAATTCCTCTCAACCAATCCCTATGAATCTATAGGAAAAAGACATATGATGCATCAGGATTCCTAAATAAATTCCAAAATCACTATCCACTAGTTTACTTAGGTTTTCCATACACTACATGGTATTAAAACTACGTATTTCTGAACATGAATCAATCCACCAAATGTTATAAATTGTGTCAACCATAATTTATTCATAACAAACAAATGATATTGAAATACCATACTATTCAATCCACTTATGAAATTTAGGAAAACATTTCATTGATTTTCCTTTTCCTTTGTAGAAAAAAACAAATGAAATTATTTTTTAATATTAGGTTGAGGTATCAATTTCACGTTCCACTTTTTATTGGCTTGAAATGTATGATCCTTATGTTTCTGGTGCATTGTCAACATAACAGTTTCTCCCATTTCAACCACAAGCCATTCCTCCTCTTGAACACACATAGTCATTAGTTCATTAATTGAATATTTATCATAATTTTTTTTATATATGATTTTAAATGTCCCATATTTATGTGGAAGACTAATGAGAATATAATGAACTAGAAACGATTTAGATATATCAACATCAAGATTCATAAGATATGCTGAAATATCCCTCACCTGCATGATGTGCTCAGGAACACCATTCATTGTGGATAGTCTCATTGATGATAACTTAATGATTAATGTGATTTCTAATGCTTTATGTAAAGAGATGAACTGGTCATCGATTGATTTTTACAGGTTACTAAAATTATTATTCCCATCGACTAATCTGAAAATTCTAGCACATAGTTATGTTTTTATGAACATCGTACTACTACCGTTTGACAGCTCCCAATGTCTATAAATTGATATATCATCTATTGTTCTATCAATACTATCTAAATGCCGTTTGTTTCTAGAAAATACTCTTGTAATATCGTCCAACCCGCTTAATGACAACGGGAAAGAATCCTAGAGGGTCACACATAAATTATTTTTGCTTCTCTCAGTTAAATTATATATGAATATAAATAATAAAATAAATATTATTAACAAGACCATGTGTCACAACCCGTCCTCAGGGCCCATGCCGTGACAACCCCATGCCTGCCTTCCATAGGCCAAGGGTTGGTGACTATCCCCAAAGTAGTAAATCCTGATAAAAGGGAAGTCATTGCCTTTATAAAAGTAAACAATCACAATAGAGTATGCAAGTGAAGAAAGAAATAAGTAAAAATATGTACAAAAGTATGTTCTGGAATGTAAATGGTCCATTTTATAATCCCAACTGAATGTACAATACATTTTTGAATGAAAGTAAAACAACAGTAAAGTAAAGCAGCAACCACCGAGTCGTCCTACGGGAATCGCACTTGAAGGGAGGGTACATATAGTCTCATGGGCACCTCGGGTCCGTCTGTCCGCTACGTGTACGTCCCGCCAGGTGGTCCACCTCCGGGCACCGTCCAACTCCAAAAGCCTCAACCACGATCAGCGATGTCCGTCATCTGCAACTGTGACAATGTAGTGCGGGCATTGCCCGTGTAGGGGTGAGTATAACGATACTCAGTAGGGACCCCGAGACCCCCGAAGGTCTCCCAGGATCCGCGAAAGATAATCCACAATGTAAATATACAAATATGAAGTATCAAACATCACCAATTAGTTATATTCCCATACATATACCTAATTCATCAATCTCAGTTCTGATCTAACACCCGAGCCCTTGCACAATCAGATCCTTATAGGAATGAATTAAATCACATAGATGGAAATGATTTAAAGTCATGACTCAGCTCACACAATTATAGTACTCAAGAAATGGGGTGGAGATGATTAGATGTAGCTTCTAAATCATATACTCTTCCGGACCAATGTAGGATCCAATTATATAATTCGTCATTTACGAATACACGGGGGATCAATGTGCTTTAATAATCAATGTTGAACCCACATAGGATCCATGTACAATCATAATCGCTGCCGAACCCATGACGGATCAATGTAAATTCAACCTCGCTACTGTTCCCACGGAGTATCCATGTACAGTTGTCATCGTCGTCGAACCCACAAAGTATCCCAGCACGGTAGTCGTCGCAGTCATAGCCATCTCTAAGATTCCCGCACACATCACTCTTGATTCCGAGAGGGTCCACTCCTCGAGTCCAGGGGGGTCCATACATCAACTATATCGATGGCCTAATTTTATGTATCCCAATATTCCGTCTCATCAAACAGAACCCACCGCAACAGACAACATGTCAATCGGTTGCCCGGTCTGAGAGATATTGGTTTTTCCGTTCCAAGGTCCCGGTTGGGAAAATGCTCGTTCCTCACCCGATCATTTTCCAAATTTTTCCCAAACTCACATAGAGTATCACAGAAGAAGTACCACGTAATGAGGGTATGTGTGCCACATACATCACATTGATCAGATGTGCGGTCTTTGAATTATACTCTTTTAAGGGAATGCGGGTTCGGTCCGTTAACCTCTGTGGGCTGGCGGGTTGGGACAATCCTATTTTTGCGGGTCTGACTCGGCAGGAGGTTCGTACCGGCCCGATGAGATGCACGGTAGGGCCCGAGGGGCATGACCCAGGCCGAGAGGGCACGGTCTAGCCCATGAGGGCACGACCCATCCTGGCGGGCCGTGGCACGGCCCAGCGGGGCGCAGCACGGCCCGGCGGGGGGCGGCTGGGCCCGATCTAGCACGGCCCCGCCGGCTGGTCCCAATGGACGAGCAGTTCGAGGGGGTGGGGGAGTGGACCAACTAGTCTAAGCGGTGGTGCCATGTTTCTCCACGCTCCCTAACTGGCTGGCCGCTGCCGGCCAGCCTTCTTGGTGCAAGCGGCCCACTTCGGCTGGACATGGATCAACCAGCACGTCAACCTCCTGGAACCACGTCTTTCCTCCGCATGGCCGGCTGACAAGTCATCCAGTTCTACTGCCGAGGCAGCCCGCGAACTGGGCCGCTATTACTTCCGCCCAGTTAGTGCAACAGCGCAGTCTTCCTCCACCATGTCCTGCCCTAGCCACAGCTTTGCATCCCCAGAACGATGTGACAGCTTTGTGATTCCTCCGCAGCGGCTCGCTTGGCTGCATTTTTTCTTTGCGTGTACGACGTTGGCCCTTGCTCCACCTGCCTCTTCCACATTCCACATCTGGTCTCTGATTCCAAAAAATAATCAAGATCCAATGGAGGGTCACGGGGCCTTGTTCGTTCGGCCCGCGTCCTCTGCGTCAGGCGATATCAATAGGCCGGAGTAAAATAATGATATTCAACGTAGAACGTGGCTCAATTTTATTCCATTAAATTTTAACATAAACCCCCTACCTCGAATATGGTTTGTTTATCGAAGACGCGGAGAGCATTGTCACTCCGTCAAAGTCGGGGGAAGAACCATCGTCTTTGGAATTTTCCCTGTAGTAGAGTCTCCTCTCTTAACACGGAGGAAGAAGTCGATTAGAGAATCATGGAGTGTTCTTCTCCAAGTCGTTCTTCATTGAAGGAGAGGAAACTTTTTTCCTTCCTCAAGAGCTCTCTCCCAACATTCCTTAACACAACGAATGCCCCAAAAATAAAATAATAGACTAATAATATTATATTATTAACACATGAAATTTATAATTGAAAAATCAAATCACATAATTAATTAAGTGAAGAGGTTGAATTGATTAGTTAGGGTGTGTTGGAAATCCATAATGAAGGAGAGAGGAAGAGGAAGGGATCCTCATAAATAAGGGGGTTGTATTCAATTAAACATGGGATTTCAAAGGGGGTATGAAAGGAGTTATGGGAGATGAAAGGCTAGGCTCGTGAGGGCCCTTCCCATCCATTATCCACACATGGTAAGTTGGGTGGGTGTGGGTCCCACCAATAACATCCCATGATACAAATTACCTTCCAATGACATAAATAAAATTTTTCTAACAACTTTATTTATGTTCTTAATTTAACACAAATTATTACTTTCAACCCGCATTAAACGCAACTACGATAAAGGTCCCCTTAAAAAATTACCGGCACAACGAGTTCATCGGTGCCCTCATATTTCAATTCCATGCACCACTTCCAAAGATAGAAATATGTTCTCATTCGTTCATTGAACATACATGAGCTAAACATCAAAAAATAATTCCGGGAACACAGGGATTCAGAATCAGGTGCTGTCAGGGATAGCGTACTCGTAAAATTCAAATGAATTTAAGAAAAAAATTTCCTTGAAATTTATGGGTCTTTAAAAAATCCTTACATCATGGCTTCACGTCCCCGTTAAGCTACAACATAGACTATGGGAACAAATGGGGTTACTGAGCATGCATCTGAGCCTCTCTCTCACATGTGATCTACTAGAGGTTCCCGTGCTGCCAGCAAATGTGCACCAGAGGAGTTGACCATCCACGTAGGACCCACTCTTGTGGATCCTCGATCTCCACTAGGACCTCCGTGAATGTCTCCCCTTCATCGATGTCCAGCTCCCCATGAACGACGATGTGTGATTGTTCATGCACGTATCAATTCAGCGGATATACATGGAAGAAATCATGCACCCAGTGCAACTGATGTGGAAGGGCCAGGTAGTAAGCCACCTCGCCTTCCCTATTGAGGACCTGGAATGATCTGATGAAGAACGAAGATAACGTACCACCCCGACCAAATCTTTATAATCCACATCGATGTGAGACCCGTAAGAAAATTTGGTTTCCATCCTCGAACTCTAGTTGTCTCCATATCCTATCAGCATAGAACTTATGTCTACTCTGTACAGCCCTCATCCACTCTTGGATGATCATCTCCTTCTCTTTCGTAGCCTGGACCATCTATGGTCCTATAAGTGCTAACTCCCCAGGGTCAGTCCAGCACAGAAGTGATCTGCATGGTTGGTCATATAGTGGCTCATGTGGTTCCATCCTGAGGCTGGAGTGGTAGTTGTTGTTGTACGTAATCTCCACAAATCGTTGGTGATCCTTCCAGATGTGACCAAAGTCGTGGACACTTGCACAGAGCATGTACTTAAGAGTCTGAATGGTCTTCTCCATCTGGCCATCCGTATGAGGATTAATGGCGGTGCCCAAGTGTAGTTGCGTCCCAAATGCCTCTTATAACCCCTTCCAATTCCATGAAGTAATGGTAGAAGCTCGATCATAGATGATATACGATGGCACACCATGAATCCATTAGATCTCTTGAACGTAGAGGCTTCCTAAGCTCTCTATTTGGCAATGCTATCTGATCGGTAGGAAGTGGGACAAATTGTTGAGTCAGTCAACAATCACCCAGATGGAGGCATGTCCTCTGGACGTATGTGGATTCCCCATCATGATATCCATGGATATCCCATCCCACTTCCAATCCAGAACCTCTAAGGGTTGTACAATGCCTTCTGATACCTGGTACTCCTCCTTCACATGCTGTAAAGTGAGGGATCGAGAAACAAACACTGGTATAGCCATCTTCTTTCCTGGTCGCCAGTGTTGTCATCTGAGTTACATGTACATCTTCACCACTCCTAGTTTTACCACTAGAGTGGAAGTGAGAAACTCCCTAAGAACTTCTTCTTGCAGTGTAACCGGTACCACAGTACGTCCCCTGAAGAGGATGATGTGGTCTCCATCTTCAGAAAATCCATCCGGCGCCAACCATATGGAAATATGAGCATGTCACGTCTCACAGTCAACATCACCACACTGTGAAACTCTGACCTACTGAAGTAGTGGAGGAGTGACTTTGAGAGACTGTAGAAAGGATACCCCATATCTATCCATGAAAGATATTTGTAACGTGGATAGTTGCTCTGTCACCTCCCCTAGTAATTGTATGCATGATCTCCTACTGAGAGAATTAGCTACCAAATTCCCCTTCCCAAGAGTATAGACTATCTCAATGTCATAGTCCGGGAGGAACTTGAGCCATCGTCGTTGTCTCCTGTTTTGGTCCTTCTCTAAGAAAATGTACCTGAGAATCTGGTGGTCAGAGTAGACTGTAAAGTGCATTCCCATCAGATAGTGCCACCACATCATCAGGGCGAAGACCACTACTGCTAACTGTAGGTCATGGGTATTGTAGTTCTACTCAATATACCTCAAATTTTTTGAACTATAGGCGACCACTTCCCGCTCCTACATCAGGACACACCCGAGTCTGGTCCCCGATGCGTCGCAATAAACTGTGTACCCAACGCCCTCCTCTGGTAGCCTAATGATGGGAACATTGGTCAATATCTATCTCAGAAATCTCTTCTGGCATCTATCTGACCATGATAAGGGTTTCCCTTTCTTCTTCAATGTTGAGTGCGGTGCATCAAATCTAGATAATTCTGGCACAAATCTCCGATAGTACCCAGCCATAACTAGAAAACTCGGCACCACTTTCACGCTACTAGGTGGCCCCCAAGCCAGTACCTCCTCGATCATTACTAGGTCAACTACAACCGCGGCCACCAAAATAATGTGTCCCATGAAATGAACCTCTCGAATATAGGACTGGTACTTCTAGAGCTTACAATAAAGCTTCTGCTCTCAATGCTTATCCATTACAACCTGAAAATGGTAGGAGTTATCCTCCTTATTAGTTGAGTAAATCAGTATGTCGTCGATGAAGAATACAACAAAACGATCGAGGTAAGGCTAGAATATCATGTTCATGAGACCCATGAACACTGCAGATGCATTTGTTGTGATGAAGGGAATAACCAAGAACTCGTAGTGGCTATACCGACACTTGAAGGACGTCTTTTGCATATCTTTGTCCCGAACGTGGAGATAGCGATAGCCTAACCTGAGGTCTATCTTTGAGAACCATCGTGCACCCTTGTGCTGGTAAAAGCTATTATCAATCCTTTGGAGTGAGTACATGTTCTTAACGGTGACTTGATTTACATGATGGTAGTTGAAACATAGTCGTAAGCTCCCATCTGCCTTCTTGGAAAATAAAATTGGAGAAGCCTAGGGTGAAACACTGGGTCAGATGAAACCCTTTCCCTGTAAGTCCACCAGCTGTACGTTTCAGCTCAAGAAGCACATCCGGAGCCATCCGATATGCTGGAGTAGATATCAGTGATGTCCTAGGGTACAAGTCTATTTATATGTCTACCTCTCTACGAGGAGGTAGTCCTTGAACATCATCAGGAAAAACGTCTTCATACTGATCCACCATAGTAGGAAAACTCAAAATCTACACATCAATCGCTCATAGGATGAGACTAGCCAACTGGTGTGTGATCAGCTACCATCTCCTCTGTGTAAGTCCACCATGCGCTGCAAAAGCTCCTCTCTCTCCGGTGAAGGTGAACCTCCTCCCATATGTGCGGACACACCGCACATTACACATAATTATGTCGATCTGGGAATGGACTGTAGATAACAAGTCCATACCCAAGATGACGTCTTAAGGCCTCGACGCCCATACAATACTTTACCAGTGGAAGATCTCGGCTCCTAGAGTAAACACACACTATCGGGACCAGTTCGTAATCATCGAGTCTGCTCTAGTAGGAGTCTCTAGCCGTAAGGATCGACACAACGGGTCCGTCAGAATCTCAGAGCTCCGAACAATGGCATTGACAATAAAATAATGACACGCTCCTATGTCTATAAGAACTGCAGAAAAGGTGGAGTAGACATAGATAGTACTTTGAATGATCTCAGGTGCGTCGTGGTCATAGGCCATGACTGGCTGGAGCTGAGCATGCCTTTGTATTCCAGCTCCTTGTGGTCCGGGTGGTCCTCATGGTGGTGGAGGTGGTAGAGCCTCAATGTGTCGTCCACCACCCACTACTCGGCTCGCTCCTCTGCCTCGTCCACCGTCTCCCTGCGGACCGCCATGGTCGAACCTCTGCCTCAACCTGGGAGGTCCCACTACCACCTGATACTCGTCTTCATGGCGGGTCACGATGTCACGAGCCTTGTGGCCCTACCCGACTCTTGTATAGCAGTGCATTCCCCTCGTATGGCCGGCTCTGCTTCGTGTGCCCCGCACATCTGAACCAGTATCCTTAGGTTTCCCACCTGATGCCCTGGTCCGATTGGACCTTTGCGACATCTGTCTACTGCAGGCTACAGAAGACTCTGATACGTTTCGCCCTACGATGGGTCTCACAGCTGGTGTTGACTTATCAAGAAAGCTCTCCACAATAAAGATCGCTCCAACACTCCTGTCTGCTTCAAAATGCATAGGGAGATCATTGAAGCCCTTATATCATGCCTCAGTCCCTATACAATGGTCCGGGTCTTGAAGATTGGGTCTTGTACCATGTCTGTGGAGTAGCACGAGAGGTTGGTAAATCTCTCTAATTACTGAGATATTTTCATACTTCCATGTCGCAGATGAATTAACTCTTGGATATGCACCGTACGGAGGGTGGATGGAACAAACTCTAAGTAGAAGAGGCTCTCGAAGTCTGTCCAAAGTAGAGATGCCTCATTGTGCACCTGGAGCTTCAGGATCCACCATCTACCTACAGTTGTGTGTAGTAGACTCGTAGCAAGGATCACCATAAGGTCATCTTGTGTCCCTACTAATATAAATACTTAGACAATAGCCTCCAGCCAATACTCTACTGCCTAATGGTCTATCTCTTGACAGACCTTGTGCGAACTCTTTCGTAGAAACTTGTGCAACAAACTCAGGCGACATGCACTCTCTACTGCTGGGGATGGTGGTAGCGGTGGCCCAGTGGGCAGTGGTACTGCTGGTGCATTCACTGTAATGGGGCCCTACAATGAGGCCTCGTCACTTGGTGGACTTCCTTCAATAATGAAACTAGGAACCATGGCTTGCTGCCATCATGGGGCCATACTGAAAAGAAACAAGTGTGCCACTGTCAAAGAGTATACCATGTGATCTGTCACAAAGTAATCACAATGAAAACATTCAAAACACACATGGAATTAATGATTTCGTACACTGAGTCAGAAATCAGGAGTCAGGGACCTGTTGTATGGATATGTCGGCTTCCATACCAACACTAGACTCTCTGGACTAAAAACCAAAATCAATAATCAAAACATTATTGCTTCACAGTGATGAACTTATCATAGTCTTGAGTTCTTCAATGGAATCGACACCTCTGATAACAATTTTTCACAACCCATCCTCGGGCCCGTGTCGTGACTACACCAAGCCCTACTTCCATTGGCTAGGGGTTGGTGACTAGCACCAAAGGTCTAAATCCCAATAAAAGGGAAGGAATTGCCTTTATAAAAGTAAACAATCACAACTGAGTACACAAGTGAAGTAATCACTAAATAAAATTGAGTACAAAAGTTAGTGATGGAATGTAAATGGGATAGTGTCCAAACCCAACTAAAAGTACATCACAACTATGAAAGAAATTACAACATCAATTAAGTAAAGAAACAACCACTGAGTCATACTCCAGGAATCCCACATGAAGGGTGGGTACAGATAGCCTCATCGGTACCTCGGGTCTATATGTATGCTATGTGTATGTCCCGCCAGGTGTTCCACCTCCGGGTACTGTCCAGCTCCCCAAGGCTCAACTACGATCATTGATGTACATCGTCTACAATAATCACAACTTAGTGTGGGCATTTCCAGTGCAGGGGTGAGAATAACGATACTCAGTAGGGACCCTGAGACATCCAAAGGTCTCCCACAATCCACGATGGGAAATCCACAATGGAAAGATAGAAACATGATGTATCAACCAACTCAACTTTGGTATATGTCCATTCATATACCTAATTAATCGATCTCAGTTCGGCTCCATCTCTCGAGCCCAAGCACAACCCGGTCTACATAAGAAATAAATCAGTCACACTGATGGTAACGATTCAAAGTGAAGACTCAGCTCATACATGTATATTACTCATGAAGAGGGGTGGAGATGATTAGATGTAGCCTATGAATCATCTCCTATTCCGACCCCACATAGGATCCTAGTATAGAAGTCGTCGTTGCTGAACCCACGGAGGATCCAAGTACAGTAACCATCGTTGTCGAACCCACGTAGGATCCAAGTACATTCGTTATCACCGCTGAACACACGGAGGATCCATGTACAGTCACCCTCGTTGTCAAACCCATGTAGGATCCACGTATAGGTGTCATATTCATCGAACCCATGGAGGATCCCATCACTATTGTTGTCACAGTCGCAACCAGCTCTATGGTTCCTGCACACAACACGCTCAATTCTGGGAGGGTCCGCTCCTCGATTCATGGGGGGACGATACATCAACAACCTAGAAGTCCTGAATTGATGTATCCCTATGTTCCGTCTCATCAAAAATAACCCAACACAATAGACGGCGCATCAATCGGACACCCGATCTGAGGGAAATTGGAATTTCCTTTCTAGGGGACCGATTAGAAATATGATCATTCCTAACCCGAACATTTTACAAAGATGTCCAATAATCACATAGAGTATCGCTAACGGACCTCCACGTCCTAAGGGTCCCAGTGCTATAGAGGGCACGCCAATCAGATGTATGGTCTTTGAATTATTTTCTTTTAAGTGAATAAGGGGCCGAACCCTTAAGCCTGGTGGGCTGGAGGGTCGGGTAAATCCTGTTTTGGCGGGTCCGACCTGGAAGGTGTGTCAGACAGACCCGATGAAATGTGTGGCCCGACCCGAGGGGTGAGGCCCTACTTGAAGGGTTGTGGCCTAGCCTGAGATGAATCGGCCCGGCCTGGCGGGGAGCGGCCTGACCCGGCGGGGCGCGGCCCACCTCGGCTGGGTGCAACATAGCGGGGCACGACCCGGCAGGGCGCGGCAACGCTAGCTCAGCCAGCAAGCCGAGCGGTTCAGGGGGGGCTGCCCGAACCGGCACCGCCAAGCGACGCCACACTCCCTAAATGCCCGGCCAATGTTGGATGGCCTTCTTGGCTCAAGCGGCTCGCTTCAGTGGGCAGCAGATCAACCAACACAGCGCCCTCATGGCACTGCGACTATCCTCCACCCGACCGGCCTACGACACCGACTTCCTCCACTATGGCATGCCCTGGCTGCGGCTCCGTATCCCCGGCATGGCACGATGGCGCCGTTCTTCCCCCCCGCAGACCGCATTACCACGACTTTTCTTTGAGTGTTCCACTGTAGCCCTTGCGCCTCCGGTCTCTTCCATATTCCACCTCCAGTCACCGATTCCAAAAAACTAATCATGATCCAACAGAGGGTTGTTGGGCCATGTTCATTTGGCTCGCGCCCTCTGTGTTAGGCAATAGTAATATTCCATAGACAAACAAATATATTCAATGACAAACGAGGATCAATTTTAATCCATTAAATTTGAACATAAACCCCCTACCTCGAATATGGTTTGTTCACCGTAGAGGTGGAAAGCGATGTCGCTATGTCAACGTCAGAGAACGAACCATCATCATTGGAGAGTTCTCTGTGGTACAGTCTCCACCATTGACATAGAGGAAGAAGAGTATTAGAGGAGCGTCAAGCATTCTTCACCGAATCTTTCTTCATTGAAGGAGAGGAATCTTTTCCCCCATTCTCAAGATCTCTCTCCCTACTCTCTTTAACACCACGAATTCCCCAATAATATTATAATATACTAATGCGATTATTTTATGAACACATGAAATTTAAAATTCAAAATTCAAGTCACTTTATTAATTAAGTGATGAGGATGAATTTATTAATTATGGTGTGTTCTCAAACAATTTAGAGGGAGAGAGGAAAAGGAAGGGATCCTCATAAATAAGGGGGTTTTCATAAATTATACATTGGTGTTTAAAGAGGGTTTGGAAAAGAGTTATGGGGGGTGGTAGGATAGGATCATGTGGGCCCAACCTCTGCATTTTCCACACATGGGATGTTTAGTGGTTGTGGGCCCCACCAATAACTTCACATGAGAGAAATTAACATCCAAATATATAGATATATTTTTTCTATCAATTTTATTTAACTTCATAATTTAACCCCAATTTTATCATTCATCCAGCATAAAACGAAATTGCGGTAAAGGTCCCCTTAAATTAATATTGGCGCTGCAAGTTCATCAGTGACCTCAAATTTTGATTCTGAGCTCCACTTCAAAAGAAGAAAAACCCCACTCGTATGTTCACTGAACGTACCCGATCTAATCTTCATGAAATTATTCCAGGAACACCAGGCCTCAGAATCATGTACCGTCAGAGATAGTGTACAAAAAAAATTACAAAGAATTTATGAAAAAATAATCCTTGAAATTTCCGGGTCTTTACACAATGGAACAATTTTTTTCCAGTTAATATGATCACATAAAAAATATAAAATGTATTAATTTATTTTATTGAAAATTTAATTAATATTTAATTAATTGTTTGTAAATGAAATATTTATTTATGATAATAAATTATTTATTAATTTATTCGGGTGTTAAAAAATGGAAGTGGAGTTCTAGTGGACCATGGCATGTCCAAGATTAAAATAATTATTTGCATGAAGTTAATTAATTATTTAACTAATTGGAACATGTTAAAATAATAACGATGCTTCTATTATTTTGTGTCTTGTAATTTTATTCATAAATTCATTTTTCACAAGACGGTGAACCATACATAATAACGTAGTATTATTATAATGAAAATGGGGTTTTTTATGTTAATGAATGTATTTAATTTCTTTTATGAAATTAAATATATTAACTAAAAATCCATGGAAATAAATAGAAATGTACTTCAATTGTTCCATAGAGAACACAACAAACACTTGGTGAATTTAGAATTGTTGAGTTAAACATTTTATATCCCAAATCCTCTTACCCCCCTCTCAAGAATGAGAGATGTTGGTCATGGACATTGTTCATGTGATCAAGAACTACTGACACAAGTAGCTTGTTTCACCACGCTAGCACCCAGATAATGAGTGGTCTCAATTGAAGGCCATAACAGAATGTGTGGATCACTTCTATAGGGAATTTAGTTTGTATGCTCTTAAGAATAATGAGATAATCTAGATGGATCATTCCAAATGTTCAACATCATCAATTAAGAAAAATGACAAAGATCCAATTATTATTTTCATTAGAAAATAAACTAAAATATTTTTAAACCTAATGATAATGATCATCATTAAAGTTTTTGAGCCTCTTCATTCTTTGTCAAAATATTTTATTCTGTTCCATGGAGACTATCATTCATCATCATATTGATCCTAGAATAATCATTGATCTGGGTAAAAATCATTGTTTTGGTATTTCCCAAGACTGCATCCACAGTGCCCAAATCTTCCAAGTGGTATCAGAGGGGATAAATCATATTTTATAATTATTTAAATATTTCAATGATGATTTATGGATTTAATAATTTAATTTTTCCAATTCAAGTAAATCGTTCTTCACATATGAATATTGAGATCTATTCCTCCTCTTTCTTTTCTCATCCGCCTTAAATAAAAAAATCATCTTCTCTATTAATTTTGATTAAAATAAAATAGAGGATCTCATCTGATGTTGTAGATGTTCCTATCTATACAACACAATAACATGCTATGTGTCTTCATTACTACTCACCGTGTAGACAAGGTTCAAAGCATCGGTTTTGGTCTGCCAAACAATTCTGTTTCATTGGAGTTTGTCTAATTATTAATGAATTTGTCTGTTGATCACAAACTGGTGGCACACGGTTTCTAGATTACACGCAATGTGGCCTAGTGGACATGATGGGTAGTCCCTTTAGGTTAGGGTTTGACTGTGTACACCATTCATGACATTCTAGGCTAGAGACCATTTAACAGGGATCTACACGGTGTGTGGCCTACTGGAAAGGTCGTACACTCCAAATATGTCCCATGTACACTCAAACGTCATTTCCCTGGTCATTTAATTCGAATTGATGGTGAAAATAGTATAAAATGGGTATGTGGAACTACTCATCATGTACTTATCCAAATTAGGCATATTTATAAAAATTTATTATTATATTATACAATCCATTGAGACATGTACAATAATGAAAGTGTAAATCTAAGGAACAACATGTGATTTTTGTTTTATATATGTGTTTAATTTATCATCTGTGTAATGTTCATTTCTACTCATTGGGTAGTTGTGAATAGGAATTCAATGGGATGCCACCAATGTTCATATTACATAAAATAATAATTTTAAATGATTATATTATATTAAAATTATGATGGATTAGAATCTCAAGTAAATAAAAAAATTAGATTAAGACAGAAGGATTGATTGATTAAAGATGATAATTAATTTATTCGAGAGAAATTTATTTTAAACATTAAAGCTTATAGAATTGAATTCTAGTTTTATTTATGCCTAAATATCGCTTAAAGTATGGATGATCATGAACTAGACCATGACCTTTTTATGTGGACGGTTTGTTTAAATATATTTATTTAAATAATTTTTTTTGGCATGTGCGCCTTCTCGTAATTTGTATGTAGGGCCTGGGTTCTCTAGGATTAATTTAGGTAAAACTCCTTTTTCCCCTCTCCTAAATGTTTTAAGATGTTTCTCCCCTAGATCAGGGCTAAATTATCATCCTCTAGGTAAAATGACCATAAGAAAAGGTCATGATCATTCTCTATAATTTATTTCTGTCACATTCATGGTTTATCATTATGGATGTGAAGTCACTATCACATAATTAATGAAATAAATAATCATGCATGATATAATTAAAATAAACAAAACTTATGCATAAATATTATCATGACATGGTTATTAACTTAAGTAATTTCAACTTAATGTTATCCAAAATGTGATAATGATAATAATAAATTGACATATAAGAGATAAAAATACCTTAAATAAAATATTATTCCATATCATGCCTTCCATTATTGGATTTAGGTAAAAATCAATAAAGCAATGTGTTTGACCTACCCTTGATGGACACATATATTTATTCAGGAACCCTTATGAAAGGATTCAGGTTGAATTAACCATTATTACATCATGAGGATATTCCCTTGATATACATTGTGTAATATTGGTAGCATTATTTGATAAAATCCAATGTCATGATTTCTGGATTGGGGAGTATACTCAATAGAATAAGGAGCTGCAATCCCATAGTTGGCAAAGAACTCCAGACCTAATGACCATATAATATATTTACCAACCCTTGTTGTGGGTATGCAAAGTGGAATATTGATCCATTACACTAGAATTTCATGGTAATTGGATATTCCTAGTTCATTGGTGAAGGTCATTGGGACTTGATAAAATAGATGAAGAGTTAATAATTATTTATTATTTCTCATAAAATGTATTCAATAATGTACTACTGATATGCTCTATTAATTGTAGAATAAAAATGTCAATCTCATCAACCTAAAAATCCCTATAATAAATTCTAGATAAATAAAAAATACTCAGTGAATGAAACTTCTAGGAATTGTTTATATGCATTTGCGTTATCCTATGATAGAAATCGAAGTCTTATGTACTGGAGTCCACATTACCTGATATTCTTTCCAAATATTCAATTGATGATGATTTCATAAACAATGAGAATTATGTGAATGATGCGGTTATTGTTCAATGTTTTATGTTAGCATTAATTTCTAGTGATCTCATGATGTCTCTTGAAAACAAGCTTACTTATTGAATTCTTGAGTGCCTCCACGGTCATTACTAGGATAGATAATGACATGAAATGAAATAGATCACTATAGAACCCTTTCAGTGTATTCTTGTAAAAGCTTCCCTATATGGGCTTCATGTTGACATGCTCATTGGATACATTGAGTGCGTTGATGTTCACGGTATTAATCATCCCAATGAACTGGCTATCGATATCATTCTTACATCAATCCCTCCGAGGTACTCTAACATTGTTTATAATTTCAATATGAACAACATTGAGAAGCCTCTATCTGATATTCTTATCCTCATTCTCCAAGTGAACAATGATATGAAGTGTGAAAGGCCTTATGTACATATGATGAATATGATGAAAGGTAATGGGATGATATTTACGCCCAATGCATCTACACAGCTGTCCAGGAAATGGAATATAAAATGGGAGTCAATGGAACAAGAGGCTGTTTGTTTTTCATGTCTCTAGAAGGGACACTAGAAGAAAAAATACACCCAGCCTAAGAAACAATGAGAAGAATTATGAGTGTCTTTTTTCGAATTAAATATATCTAATTCTATAAAATGGGTAGTAAATACAACTTATGGTGTTCACATATGTATCTAAATACATGAACCAATTTGATTTAAGAAGATTGACTGAGGGTAGGTACATATACAAGCAGCCACCGAATCTATAATTGATGTTGTTGTCATTCGGGAATACCACTTCATGTTACCATCTTGGTTGATCTTTGTGTTAAAGGGTTGTTATTATGCATTGTCTATTACAAAAAAAATTATTTCTATATTCATATTATTTATGTATGGATTTGTTTTCATGTTTGGAAATTAATGATTATTATTTTATGATGATAACATTTTTTGGTATGGATCATTTATACAACTGTCTTTATGTGTTGCTTTACACAAACCAGGTAATGGAAATCAATAACAAATATACATCATATGAATAATACTACAAACAACTTTATCATCACTAGATAGTAAAGGTAAATGAGAAAAACATGACAATGTTACATAAATATGGATATTTATAATCTTTCGATCTAAAACTACATGGTAGTTGTCTTGCATGATTACTTGTAAAAATGACAAGTGATCCATTTATTTGGAAAGTTTATATGGCTAAATAACTAATTGAATTAGATCATACCAATGTCTATGGAACATTTCTGGTTAAATCATGGGCAAGGTAATCTTACATTATAACATTTACGGATGATATTAGTAGATATGTATATATCTACTTAATGAGGAATAATTCGAATTATTTTGATATGATTAATGAATATAATAATGAAGTTGACAACCATCATGGAATGAAAATTAAAAAACTCCACTTAGACCGAGGTGGGGAATTTCATAATTAATACTTCATTGATTACTTATGGGAGTTTAGGATCTTATCCCAACTCACTCATCTACACATGTCTCAGTTGTATGGTGTGAGAAAAAGAAGGATCCACACCCAGTGGGACTTTGTGGGATAAATATTGAGCCTTGCTTGTATTCCATCATCCTTTTTTTGGATATGTGTTACAAACTACAACTCACATACTAAACAATGTACCAACTAAAGAGTTAAATGGTATTCCATAAGAGTTATGGATTGGAATGAAATCCAAATTATCAAATTAATATGTGTGGGGAAGCGATGCATTTATTAAGTCCCCTTAGGGTAACAAACATACACACTGAGGCACAATATATACCGTTATAGGATACCCAAAGGAATCAATTAGATATTACCTATACAAACCCTCGTAGAAAAATGTTATAGTGGGATGACATGTCATATTAATGGATATGGAGTAAATATAAAAAATGGATAGTGTGAGTGAGATTGACATTAATAAATATGGGGATCAAGGTACAGAAGAATTGGTACAGGAATAGATTCCACAAATCCCCATGGATGAAATAACTTTTCTAGAGAAACCAGAGCATAGAGTATTATAATAGAGGTTATATAACTAGAATGGTACAGTTGTATAGTTACAAATAATGGAGACTCGTTATTAGTTTATAAAAATGATCCTCTAACCTACATGGATGATGTAAGTGGCACATATGTTTCCATGTTTTCTACAATCCATGAATTCTGAAATAGATTCTATGTACCAACACAATTATTGGATTTTTTAGATCCTCTAATTTATTTAATGCATGTTGGTTTCAATTGAGTATTCAAGAAGAAACTGTACATGGAAGGAAAATTATGCAACTATGAGGAACGACTGGTTGCAAAAGGGTTCAAAAAACATCAAGCCTTTAACTACGATGAATCATTTTTCCTAGTTTCAATGGTGAAATCCATCATTATCCGATTTTCCATTACCGCATACCATGACAATGATATTTTGAAAATGGATTTCAAAAAAACACTTCCTTAAAGGGATACTTCAGGAATATGTCTACATTACATAATCTGACGGGTTTATAACTCCCAAAGATCCCAATAAGGTATAAAAGTTGTTGAAATTTATTTATTTATTATAGAAAGAATACATTTCCTAGAACATTTGTCTTGATGATGCCGTAACTAAATATTGTTTTATTAAGAATTGATGTGAGCCTTTTTTCTAAAAACAGTTTAGTGGGAGTGTAGTTAATTTCCTAATAGTATATGATGATGATATATTACATATTTGAAATGAGATACTAGTATTACAGTCAGATAAGGAAATGTTGAATAAATGCTTCTTATTGATGTAATTGGACTAGTAAACATATATTCTCGGGATCAAGATCCATCCTGATATATCCAAGAGATTTTTGGGCTTCAGTCATAGTACATAAATTAGTATGATACTAAAGATATTCAATATGTGACAGTCCCCGAGGGAGTTTTTTTCTGCATCACATGTAATTATTATTTATAAGATAATGTTTCCTCGTACACATGAGGAAGGGAAATAAATTAAAAGACTCTATACACATTAGTTATTGGGTCATTCATGTATTCCACGATATATACTATGTTGGAGGTCACCTACGCATTCAGTGTAGTAAAAAGATATCAAGCTGACCTAGGTGACCATCATTGGATGGCAGTCAAGACTATCCTAATGTATTTGAGCCAGAAAAAGGATATGTTCATAGTTTATGGAGGAGATGAGGAAATATTCATTAATAAGATATGAATAAGTTATTTTCCAGAATGATAAATATGACATGATTCGAAAACAATATACATCATCGCATTGAATGAAGGTGTATGGAGCTGGAAGAGCTCATAGAGGATTGTGGTATGAGATTCTACAAGAGAATATAAGTATATAGTAGCTTATGATTAATCTAATGAA
Organism: Viscum album; assembly: GCA_963277665.1. Classification (NCBI taxonomy): domain Eukaryota; kingdom Viridiplantae; phylum Streptophyta; class Magnoliopsida; order Santalales; family Viscaceae; genus Viscum; species Viscum album. The sequence continues at coordinate 6,717,421 of OY728121.1, read as the reverse complement.
GTATTTTTTATGTAAACCATCTTCTAGGAGATGGATGTGATTCCTATATGTATCGATCACATCACAATATTCTGTTAAAACACTACAATGGGGGCACACACAAAACACCCATGGACACATCAGCAGACGAAGAATATAGATCTGAATTTTCATCTATTGAGGGATTTTTATAAGAGAGTTTAAGATGCAGTGATATGTATTTCCAAAAAAGACAAAATGGAAAACCACTTGACAAATTCATTGACTCACGAGAAACAGGATCACTATCTGTGGTCTTATAGATAGAACGTCTTATGGAGTTGGCTCTATTACAAGATAATATTATTAGAAGTTTATGTCCTCGAAACAACTAGTTATACATTGATTACTTGAAAACATAATTTATTTAAATATTAAACATCTTTTAACATATTGTTAATTGTTAATAATCATAATGATTTAATAGTTTCCAATAGTATTTGTAGCTCTGACAAGGTCATGGTAGTTCCCTGTTACGATGATAACATTAACATTCAATTAAAATATTCTTAAATATAGTTCTATGGATGGATGAGATAATATGAAGGGACACATAGCATGCAGTCAGTTAGGTGCATGTACTTGTTTGAAGATGAAACATCTTCTCATGAAATTTGTACTTGGTAATCTCCAAGACATGAGATTATGAGAAGAGACCCACTAGTGGGAATTCCACATGTTTTGGTTTCATCTTATATTTCTATATGAGAGCACGTGTAATGATATTTAGACTTTAATATTATCATTAATACGTGTCACAACTCGCACACATTGATTTACTGATGAGAACTGTCACATAGACTATTGCTAGGGAGTAGGGTATGTTGGTTGTGTCACGGGTGGCATGTTATTAATGGATAAGTCGAGGGAGGATTTTACCTTCAATTTAGGGTAGTTTATATATTGTACCATTGATTGAAATAGAACCGTCACATAAAATACAATGGATATAGAGAAACTATGAGTTCATTTCAGGTACTCATAGACCGATGTATAAATCCAAAAGGTTGATGACTCTATCATGAAATTTTTTTGATGAAATATTGAGACCAAAAGATTATATTACACAATGAGAATTCATATGTATATTTCATTGTTGAGACATTACTTTCTACCTCTTGGGTTCCCTGACATGTTGTTACACAGTACTCTCGGACTATAGGATATCACCCTTAATGAAAACAAGAATGAATCCTATAGGGTACACACGTAATGTTATTGGTGATCCCAATTAAAATCTATTTGCATTTTATTAATAAAATAAAAATTATTCTCAACACCATGTAATTAATTTATTCATTATATGATTATCACATAAATTTAATAAAATAATTTTTTTTATTTTATTAAACTTTTAATGAATATTTATTTAGAAGTCTGTAAAAAATATATTCATTTACGAGAATATATAATTTATTTATTTATTTAGGAATTTAATAAATGGTAGTGGAGTTCAAGAGGACCAAGGTTGGTTTGGTAGTAAAATAATTATTTTCAAGATGGTAAATATTTATTTATCTAGTTGAAAATAGTTAAAATAATATTGATGTTTCTATATTCTTTTGACATTGAATTTAATTCATAAAATGGTTTTCCCATGTTGGCACACCAAAAATAATGACGTGTTATTATTATTACAATAATGGATTTTCACTATGATCATGAATGTATTTAATTACTCTAATGAAATTAAATATTATAACTACTGTTCCATGAAATTAAATAGAAATGTACATCTAATTTCTATAGAGAATACACTGCACACATGGTGAATTAAGAATTATTTAAATAAAAAATTTCATTCTCGAATCTTCTTCCTTCCACTCTCAAGAATGAGAGATGTTATTCACATCCCAATAACAAGGAATCAAGAATTGCAGAAAAATGACACTCACTTCGTCATGCTTGAACCCATAGAGTGAGCAGTGTCGATCAGTGGATGTCATAGCATGTGTGGGTCGCCGCTAGAAGGATTCTATTTTGGATCCTCACAAGCACAACAAGATAATTGGTATGGATCATTCTGAACGATCAAAAAACATAAATGAAGACAATTTAGAAGATTTAGTAATTATTTTATTTATGAAATTAATTAAATTAATTATATTCATGGGTTGAAATTTCTTCTCTAAAGGTTTCGATCATCTTCATTCGTTATATAAATATTTGATTCTATTTGACGGACACGGTCATTCTTCATAGTGTTGATCCCGGAATAATAATTGATCATTGTATAAATAAAAGTTGGGTTTCAGCCCAACCACACTTCTGTTGTGCCTAGAACCTTAACATCCCTCCAATCATGCACTAGTGGACATTAGATTTCTGGTATAGAGTTATCTAACTTGAACAACCAACTACTGAAATTAATGTATTTTTTCCAATATGAATTTTAAAAAATTAATGTATTGTCATACAAAATATTTATCTATCATGGTATAATTCATTTTAATATTAATTTAATACTAATTTATAATTATCAAATAATTTTATCAATCCATTAATTTTAAATTTCATCCATTAGAAATTCCATATTTTTGATATTCTTGTTACACTATTTGATATGGCGCAATATTCTATGCTTCTCCATGAATCAAATATTAAAAGGGTTTCCAGTATCTAATATTTTTTCTACAATTTTAAAAGCCCTTAAATTATGGGATGTTTTTGTTTAGTGTTGCAAAATGTAACATTGAATATCTTAACAAATATATATATGTATATATTCATATATATTTTTAAATAATATTTATACTTAAAAATATACATATAAGAAAATTAAATACATACAAATATTTTATATAATATTTATTAATATATGCACATGAATTTGTATCTGGGTGTCTTTATGTGTGAGTTTATGTATGTGTTTGTTGTGTAAGCATCTGTTGTGTTGGGTTGCGTGTCTGTGTGTGTGTTATTCTAGGTTTCTGGATTGTATGTGTGTTTTTATATGTGCATAGGTGTATATGTAATTGTATGTGTATGTTGTACAAATGTGTACATGTATGTATAGATGCATAAATATACATATATATCTTTGTGTGTGTGTCTATGTGTGTAATAGTTTGTGTATGTTTTTAAAAACTTGTTTTGTATGTATATGTATGTGCATGTGTATTTGTTTTCGCATGTGCTTGATATTGTGTTTTTTTGTCTCTGTATATATATGAGTTTGTGTGAGTATATATGTGTATGCTTTTGTATTAATGAATTATTTTATCAATGTATATATGAATTTAGGTTTATTTACATGTGTTTTTACAACTTATTGGTATATGTGTAGATTAATGTTGTATGTCTGTATGTATTCATATGTATAGATGTGTATTTATGTGCATTCAAATTCATGTAATTAAATGGATGTGTATGTATATGGAAATTAATGTGTATCTGTACGAATATAGATTTGTATGTGTGTGTACATGTGTAAGTGTATTTGTTTGTGTATGTGTAAATTTATTTGATTATCTTGTATGTGTATGTATATATTCATATGTATATATATATATTAATGAGAATGAATGGGTATGAAACTATATGTATGTGTATGAGTACATACACGTATTTGTATGTTTATATGCATATGCCTATGTGTATGTTTTTTTGTTTGTGTATGATTTTTCTAATATGTGTATGTGTATATTGAGTATGTATGAGTATATGTGTGTTTGTGTGTTTTTTTGGTGTACATATATGTCATTTTATTGATTGAATTTTATTTCATTGTTTTTAAAATCTCCCCATTTATAGAATTTTCAATAATTTATTTCTTTTTTTTGTATAATCATTTATCATTTATTTAATATATTCAGTTTTTATATTTGTTTATATATGTGTTTATATATTTATATTTTTAATTAAATAATAATAATTTAACAATTATTAAAAACTATTAGGGTTAATAACATTTTATATTTTCTATATAAAATTAATATAGTGCATACTTCAGTAATTTCTAGTTACAATAATATTTATTTATATAATTATATTCAATTTTATATGATTAAAATATTTGTAATTAATGTTATAAATAGACCTTTTTTTAAAATTATAATTTTTATTTCATTTAAATAACACATTTGAAAGATTATTTAATCAATTTTTTTGAAATGTAATATATTTCAATATTTTTAAAATTTAATCCATTTATAATATTAATTTATATATTTTTAATATACATAATTATTTTCTATATTTTTATAATTTATTTGATTAATACAAATATAATTTTATTTTTTAGTTTTTAATATTTTCAATATGTTTGAAAAACAAATAATTTATTCCTATAAGACAGTCTCCAACCCACACCATTTTTCATTATAATTGATTACCAACGTACAACATGCCAAACACGATTAATGTGTTAAATTAAAAAAATGAAAATGTTGGGGATATACTTCATGATGATTGGTTATGACATATGAGTTCTTTGAGTTTCATGCTTTGTAGTCTCGATAGTGTGTGTCCTAGAGAGATGACTGAGGTTGATGGCGGTTACAGTGCATGGATCACTACGGGTCTTGAGTGGAATGTTTCATGGGAAGCAACGAATGATTGGGATAGAAATATTATTGATGTGGGAGTGGTGAAAACTCTTTATTGTTATTGTTTTGGGCATAGCGTTATAGAGGACGCTTGAGTAACTATGGAGGTGCTCCATCCCTGGTTATGGCCTCATATGGTAGTGGTGATAGTGTTGTAGGAGTCAAGAGACATCATATGATGCATGGTCGATGTGTCTATGATGCTTGGAGAGATGTTGTGGTGGAAGGATTTGTTGACTTGGGATTTGGATCGACGAACTCATGATTGAATGTTATGTTGGTGAACCGATGGTCATCTATGAAAATCTGTCATAATGTTCAGTGAGATAATGGAAGTGTATGGCATTGTTGGGGCTTGTCGGTCACTGATTTGTAGGGGAGGTAAAATTGGTTATTATAAATCCTATATAGGTTCACAATAATGTAGGGTCCTATTAGACATGGTGTTTTGTGAAAAAGTTTTAAGGGTGTTAGGTCCACCTGGCCATGTGTGAGGTGTGTGTATCTATTTTGGTGTATTAGTATCCATGAATACCGTAAATATATATTTATATATTTTATTTAATAATTTTTATTCAAATATTATGTGTATGTTTTTTCTTCTTTTTTATGAAGGCAATATCCTCTTGCAATCTGGATAAAGGAAGATCCATTACATAGACTATAGGCTAAGGGACATGTGGCTTACAAAATTGAATAAAGGGCTTGGTGTATTGTCATGCTTGCACCATCCAGTCTGCTTCACGAGGCCTGCGTCTTGCTTGCATCACTGCGTTACCACTTCCTGCCCAATTTCCTGCATTCCTAAGGCACTGCATGGGATTTAAATCTCACTAGGGGCATGCTAGGTTTCAAACCCATGTTATTAAGTGTATGTAATTAATTTAATTAGTCTTAAAAGTTCACTTTTTTTTGTTTTTAACTTATTCAATTCTGTATAATGATTATTATTATTATTTAAATTAATATTAATTAATTATTTTAAATATTTATCAATTTTTAATATATTATTAATTTATTCATTTGTTAATATTTATTTATACATATTAATTTTCATTGTATTAATATTTTAAAAATGTTTTTTATTTTTCTGATTAATATTTATTCTATTTTATTTATAAATGTGTTATTCCATTAAAATGTTTGAAATACATATAATTAATGTATTTAAATGCATTTTTTATTATTTTTAAAAAAATTTATGTTTTTACAGTTAATTCAATTAATGATTGAAATATTTCATAAATATTATTTTTGTTTTAATATTCATAGTTTTTTTAATTTATATGATCTATAAACAATAACTTTTATTTATGAAGTCATAATATTTATAAAATTATTATAATCTACATAATTTATTTAATTAAATTTTTTTTTTCATTAATAGTTTTGTATATCTTCACAATTCAGGTAATTATTCGTAAAAATTTGTTTCTTCTGTGTATTTACTACGTTTTAATGTTTTCACAATGTTTTCATGTTCATTTTAATATATATTAATTTTTTATATTTTAAAATTTATATATATAATTAATAAAACAAGAAGAGTTTTATAATATATTTGGATTCTATTGATTTTTAATTATTAAATATCCCTCATTTAGGATACTAAAGCATTTTTTATATATTCATTAATATGCTTAATTTTTTTAAATTTTTTAATATTTTTTTCTTTTTGAATATGTATTCATTTTATATATCATTGTATTATTTTATATATTTTTATCATCTCTAAAATGATAATTTTATAATAAAACATATATATATCAGTGCAATAATATTAGTGCTGATAAATATATATTTTATCTACTATTATATTGGTTGTGATAAAGATATGTTTTATCAATGCAAAATATAGCATCGATAAAACCTATAATTTTTTCGGCTATTAATTTCAAACTTATAAACTCATATTTAACAACACTTTTTGGATGTCACTGGTAAACCCTTATTGGCCATAAAAATTGAACACTAATGGAACATTTTTATTTTACCCTTTCATGTGCTCTCATGGTTGTCTACCTCTTTCGCCACTACCCCTAGAACTTCATGGACAAATAGATCATCTGAAAACCTAAGGTATGAGAGTTAATCATGATCAATTGATATTTCATGTTTTTTAATATCCATCACAATAATTTGGTCATAGTAAGAAGAAAAATATTAAGTGGTAACATTCCCAATGATTCAGAAATGGTTTATAAAGGTAGATTCATATGCAACCATTTTGTAAAATGATTTACTCATATGAAAGTATTTTTCAATGTTCTCATAAGAAATTCTAGCTGAATCACATATGTAGAATAATAATGGTCAATCAATAACAACCTACTATGTGAAAATATATCAATAATTCATAATAAATACATTCAAATATAATTAATAATTAATAATTAATTATAATATTTAGATATTAAAAATACAAAATTATGATTCCATACTTAATTATTTAAATAAACATAGAATTATGATATTATTATTCTACTGATAAAAATTCAAGAAACATTCTTTAGTATCCCACAAGATCAATATCAATGGTACTCTCTATATCAATACATGTGCATGATCGAGATTGATATTTTAGAAAATAAATGATGGAATGTGATTCAAAAACCATGTTCCGTATGCAATAATATCATTGAATCCAAATATTACCCCCATACAGGATATTGCAAGATATACTTTATCCACCACACTAGCTATTTATGGAGATGCCTCTATGGATCATGTGTTCTTTTTCAAAAGAGAATAATATGGATGACTAGAGACATATCCATGTTCAATAACAGGAGGATCCCATTCCTTCATTATAAATCTAGGATGATGGACACATCCCTCACAGATTTAGATTTGTATATGCAACTACATTCTATTTTTTTAATTACACTAATAATATATGGTGCATTGATGAATTGGATGTCTGTTTAAACAAATAAATTTAGAGGCGTAATCTATTTATTCATTGAATAAAAGATAGAGTCCTTGAATAAATTTTCCGATTAATGAATAAATGGGATTCACATTGTGGAAATATACTTGTATGTTGGACTAAAAAATACTTATAATAGACAATGATTATTTTTGTAAATTCATATTGATTATAGTAGTCATGCCCAATGTATGAACCATCATATTGAATTATTTCATGGGATACTCCATTTAATATGTATCCTAATAATATAACATATTCAAGAAGATAAATTGATACCCTTACTCATTAGTGATGCATAAACATATATGAATTCTATGATCTACCATTAGCGGTCTATGATCGTCTATCATTAATAGTACCAAAATTTAGATAGGACTGTAGAGAGGCTGTATGGTTTTGTGTAAATATTATCAAAGTAATCTTCTTTCATCCCCACAGATATAATATTTTCTCTCCATAGCATATCGATGTTTATATGGTAGAAACAATATATCCTTGTTTTTAACATCATTTCATAAGATGAATTCTTTTAGAACAAGCATTATATATCTTAGATGGAAATTTTGTAGCATAATTAGTTTCATCTTAATAACCCCTTCACATCATATCACTTTTGTATATGGATCCACCCACCATTCAATGTGATTATGATTAATGTGGATTCAAAAATCGTCAGAAGATGATCTATTGGATTGGATCTTGTGGTAAGTGATCATCTAGGATGAATTATCACATCATAAATTAATTCATTCAATTATTTTTGGTATCCACCAGTAGTAGAATATTATTCAATATTCAATAGATTGATATTCCCAATTGGTAGAGGATGGAAATATTTCATTATGGAATCATGTGTTATTTTCATGATTAATGGAATTAATGCTTCATCGTGTCATTTCCAGTCTATCATATTATTGGTTATGAATTTTAAATCCATTTTCAAAAATACCAATAATTGGACATATACCAACAGTTTTTGAGAAACCATTGGTATAGGTAAAATAAAATGACCATATATGAAGGGTTTTACCAAAACCATTTGTATGAAATCCATCATAAGACAATATACAATTCGGTTTAAAAATTGATTGGTATACATCCTTCTTATTCAAATAGTTTTATACAAACTGTTTGCATGTTTTCAATAAAATTAAATTCTACAAACGGTTTTTCCAAAAATATTGGTATATATGATGTCTATGCCAATGTTTTGGTTAATACCGACTATATATCAGACATTTATGGAAACTATAGTAATGTTTTTTCCAAAAAAAATTAAAAAAATAAACCAAATTAAAAATATGTAGATCAACGGTTTGGAAATCCATTGATATAGGTCAATACCAATGGTTTTAAAAACAGTTCGTAATTTTTTTTATATTTTTAATGAATTATTTTATCAAATTACCTTGAGTACATTAATGAATATATATAAATATATATATATAAATATTTATCATATTTTATTTCAGAAATACATTTTTTCAATGTAGTTATGTGTTTGAAATATAATGTGTATGGTCTCAGATTATAAGTGAAACATTAATTACATTTTATTTCACTCAATAAAACCCTATCAAAAACACTCATATTTTAGAGATTCTTTTTCACAATTATCCATTAGTCATTCATGATGTTTATTGAATTAATTTCAATTCTATATGATGAATTGTGAGACCAGTTTGACTTAAATGCCTACAATCCCAAAACATAGTACATCCTTCCAGTATCTAATAACTCAGAATCTATGATCTCACCAATATTTATCAATTAATTTTTAATGATACTATGAAGTTAAAATATAATTTCTAATATACTAATGGAAATCCATCAAACACCTAATTAAGGTAGAGCTATTCATGTTCAAAAAAAATTCACCTCAAGATTAGTAGCCATATTCCATGTTCATTAATATGATTTTTTAAATAACTTTTAAAATATAGTAGGATAGAAAATAACTTTTTAATTCATTTAATTATATAACAAAATTTGTTAGATGTAAAAATGTTTTTATAAGGTGAATATTTCAAATGATTAATAACAAGACGATAGTTTTGAATAAATCCCACCACTGTGCCATTTAACTGGGTTTTGTCTTTATATTAATACATTTTTATTAAATATTAATTATTATCAATGAATATAATTTCAGTAATATTCATGGACTTTTTTTGGAGAAGCCTCTAGGGATCATGAGTTCTTATTCAATAAGGTATAATTTAGAGACCCAGAGATAGATCCAAATTAAATATTAGGAGGGTCTCATTCATTTTTTATAATTATAGGATGATGGCCACAACTCTCACAATATCTAATTGGGAGGATGAATCTATCATGAAATATTTTAATCACGCTAATAATTGATGATGTTTTGATGAATTAGATATATGGTTCATCCATAGATATTAGTGGGTTATTCTTAGTATTAATTGAATAGAATATGGGGTCAAGGAAAACTATGTTTGAATAATGATTAATTGGGATTCTATTTGGGGAATTATATGTGTATGTTGTCCCGCAGAATAAATATAACAGAAAATGAAGATTTATGTAAATTCCTATGGACCCTAGCGATGCCGACCAACGTCTTAATCTTCATATTGATACTTTGTTTTGGGAATAAACCATTTATTGTATCTCTTAATGGTATTACATATAAAAGAGGATTAATTGATACAATTACTCATTATTGAAACCAAAACACTTATAAATGCTACGATCTACCATCAAGGGTCCATGATCAGGTAAATTGAATAGAACCCAAATTCAGATATGATTTTGTAAAAGGTGAATGCTTTTGTGTCACTATTATAAAATTCACCATCCTTCACCCCCAAAGATATAGTATTTTACTTCTATAACATATCAGGGTTTATATTGGAGAAACGATTAGACCTAGTTTTTAAAAACATTTCATACCATGGCTCTTTTTTTATCATGCTTTCTATATCATAGATGGAGATTTGGAAGTGTAATTAGATTCATCTTAATATCCCATTCTTATGCTCTCACTTTATTAAGTACACCCCCACCATCCAATGTGTTTATGATTAATGTGGTTGAAACAATCATCTGAAGAGGTTCTATATGATTGGTTCTTATGTTACATGATCATCTATGTTGCATTAACATAAATAGAGTGATTTATTTCAATTATTGTTTGTATCCACCAAATGTAGAATATTATTCAATATTCATTGGATTGATATTTTCCATTTAATGTGGATGGGAAAATTTAATCGTGGAATTTGGCTATATTTTTATAATTAATGGTATTAATGCATCTTCGTGTGGTTTTCAGACCGTGAGATTATTTGTAATGAAGGTTAAATCGATTTTCAACACTACCAGAAATTGGACCAATACCAAGGGTTATTTATAAACTGTTGGTATAAGTACTATAAGATGACCATATACAAGGGTTTTGGCCAAAACCATTGGTATGAAAACCATCCTAATAACCTATACCCTATGTTTTGAAAAATCAGTTGGTATACATCATAGCTATACCAATGGTTTTGTACAAGCCATTGGAATATTTTCTATAAAATGACATTATACTGATGGTTTTACCAAAACTGTTTGTATATGTGATGTATATGCCAATGGTTGTTAAAATATAGTAGGTATATTTTACATTTAAGGAAACTATTCTCATGGTTTTTTCAAAACCATTAATAATGGAACCAATTTCAAAATACATATATCAACAGTTTCGAAAACCATTGGAATAGGACTATACTAATGGTTTTCAAAATAGTTGGAAAGAGATTTCTTATTTTTAATGAATTATTTTAGAAAATAACCTATTGTACATAAAATTAGGAAGATAAATATACATATATATATTTATCATTTTATATTTTTAAAATTCATTATTTCATAGTGGTAATGTGTTAGAAATATAATGTGCATGATTTCATATTATAAGTTAAATTTTAGTTAAATTTCATTCACTAACTAATAACATATCACAATGGGAATCCACCAGACCCCAACCAAAGGTAGCACTATTCAAGATCAAATAAAAAACATTCACCTCATGATAAGTATCCATATTTCATGTTCCTGAATTTTATTTTTGAAATCACTAAAAAATATAATTAGAAATACGATGATTTTTAATTAATTTAAATATATAAAGAAAATATTTAGATTTCAAAAGGTTTTTATAAGGTAAATATTTCTAAAGATTAATTACAAGATGATAGCTTTGATTAAACCCCACTACCATGATAGGAAACTAGTTTTCGTCTTCATATGATTAGATTATTATTATAAATTAATTATTAGCAATGACAATCAGGTCACTGATTTTCTGGGTGGTGCCCTATCCTTTATCAATCTAAAACCCAAGCATTATAGAATATTTAACCCTCGGGATTCCTAATCCATCATTATGTTTTTTTAAATATATTTTTCATTGTTAAAGAATATAAGGCATCCATTTTCAAAATCATTTCTCTATGATAAATATAGGCTCATCTAAATTCCCTCCCCACTCGAATATCAAGTAGCACCTTTTTTATCAAATGGATATTATATCATAGAATCCCAAATCAGTAATGTAATTTCATCTTGAATATATACACCTATCAAAAATCCCCCCCTGGGAGGAATATAAAAATTATTGATATAGTGTCTTTTTATAAGGATTTTGTTCAAAGATACCTTAAACTAATTCTCCACCATTACACCTAATAAAGACATTTCTTGAATCACAATATTTATTTTCTTATAAATCTGTCGTATAAGTGCCAATGTTGTTATCTTCATAATTTTTTACAAAATGTGTGAATTTCCGCATTTAGGAGACGAATAATTGTTATATCCGAATCCAAAAAACACTTTTAAATGAACTCAAAACTATCTCTCACCTATTGTTCCTTACTCCAAAACTATCAATGGGTTATAAATCTGATATTTTTACCAGGTAACCCCGCCTATCTGGGGGATAAAATTGAAAAAAAATTAATCCCATTTTATAACATTTCTAGGATGAAGAATCCAAAACCTTTTAATATTTTGATTTTTTTGAACATACACTATAGGAATTTTCTACACAAACTAAAAATATCATGTATTGCTGGAAATACAATCTTGTGTGAATGATAACAAAATTAATGGTAAATAGAATATTGTTCTGGATCATTATTAAGTATGATTCCAATAATATCATTAGAATACATGAAGGAATTATAATAAGAAATCATCTACATTGATATTATCTTGTACAAGATAACCATATTTTAAGAATAAAAAGAAATGTCTGCTTGTGTTGTTGGGGGAAAATTTTACTGATACATATATGAATTCATTCTTCCAGTCAATCATCAATGAGTTAAATAATGGGTATCAATCCAAAAATAAACATATATCACCTTTTCCCAACATATCATCTTTTGTGTTTAAACCTAAAATTATCATATTTATATTCACATATATTAAAGTGGGTGTATTTCTTAAAATGATATTCGTACATATTTGAACAACAATTCACTATAAGAAATATTTTACACACCAAATAATATTTTTTAGATATACCACAAATATGGTATGATATTTTAGTGAAATTTTAATTCCACTCACTATTTGAAAAATAATCTTCTATATATTCAAAAACACCATCAAATTCCTTTGTGTTAAATGATGATTATAATACTTTAGTAAAATGTTTCAAAATATTATGAATATATTTCCATTTTTTAGTAAATTTATGTTGGATATTATAATTATCCTCAATTATCATATCTACATTAGCGAGATAATTTAAAATCATTTGATCAAGTTTTTACTTGAATGGAAGGAGATGTTCTACATAAAATACAGATTTAGTGTAACATCGCAAGTAAATAATGGGTAAGACATTTTAATATTTATTAATATTAATTAATTAAATATTAATTTTAATTTAATGGCGACACTATAATTTTATGGTATAACATATATGAAACAATGGGTTTCTATGAAATTTTACGTCGCACACAATGTTGAGCAACACTGAATAAAAATAATACAATATTTTTTTAATAGTAGTTAACGAATAAGCTTTGTAATGATGAGAATGAATATAAATAACTAAAATTTGATTATAAATGTATGTTAATTATTTCTACATTTATCCAATAAATTATAGATCATTTAAATAATAAAGAATATAATTTTATTCATAAATACTCTAATATTCATTAAATGGACTATTTACCGCCTTTTATTGGAGAATCATCATTAAATCAATTTTTCATCACCTAAATATGAAATGTTTGTCAAAATAATATTATTCATTAGATTAGGTACATCAAAATATAATTTGGGTAATTTTTTGGTATTTTTTAGACAAAATTCAATATTTAATGAATAGTGAAAAATTCCGAATTTAAATTCCAAAGTGATTTTTAATATAATATATTTTTATGTTTATATTATCTTTATAATTGGTTTTAAAGTGTAATAATTTTATTTTATTGCCATTTTATCCAATGAGGGTCTCTTTATTTAATTTCACTGTGAAATTTTACATAAACAATTGTCGATCAATTGATAGTTATTGATTCATAGAAACACACAATTTGTTTTGACAATGAGAATTGATTTTAAATTAACTAATGAAACTTCACTATTTTGAATTTGGTAAAATAGAAATTATTTTTGAATTTGGAATATCAAATATATCTTAGGCTTAATTTTTTCTATTTTTCTTTAAAACATCAATTTTTTATGAATAGTGAAACGACTTAGTAGTAGTTTAAAAACTGGATTTTTCATTAAAATATAATTTTACCTCTTCTGTGAATTGAATTTTGAAAATAAGACATAAATTTTGGTTATTAGTGAGTAAAATTTTGTTCAATAAGATGAAAATAATATTTTCTGAATATTAACATTGGGCTTTTATTTTCCGCGGTTAAATGTAAATAGGGTAAATCAAGGTAAAAAATATATTATATAATTTAATATTATCTTACCACTTATTATAACCATATTATATGAGTCATTTACAACCATATAAATCCTTGGGTCGATTTTGGTTCCTCATGGATCAACCTATGAGTGACAATGCTACTTTATTTTAATTAACTTATAGTAAAGACAAAAATGGCATTAACAAATTTCATTTAGTATATCAATTTTTACACGTGGTTATATAAGTCCTCACTTCAACTATGATTATTAATTGAAAAGATAAAAATATTTCCTACATTATTTTATATTATTTTATAATTTTTAGAAAACGGATAAAATATATTATTTATGACACATTGAATAAGCAGTATTTACATCATTATTAAATGATTTAAATATATAAGATTATTAATATTAATACAATATACAAAGTCTATAAAATTTTATTTTATAATTTTATTTAGAACATCAGTCATCTTATATTCTATGTTAATGAGTTTTGGATCATTTTAAATGGATGATATGTTTATAATAAAACAACATTTTCAAATATTCCTATAGAGCCCATGCTCTCCCATACAAAATGACACCACTTCTAACTGATTACTCTAACCTCTAAAGCCCCTTGGATGGTCCAACCCCTACTAAAATTATTTCTCAAGACCCCATTCATCCTACTATATGCTTTACCTTATGCAGAAGTCACTTCATGAATTCATTTTGGTTCAAACCAAACTGGGTTACCGAAATTAAATGTAATGATTTCTCTGAAGTTGTTTTCTATTATTATACTTCCCCAACCCCAAAACCCATTTAATTCATTAATTTTATAACAAAAACATTATCCTCAATTTAAAATTATATTTCTATGAGAGCTATTCGAAAATAACATACACAAACCTCCACTTAATGGTTGAATATCATACTCTTTCTGTGGATGGCAAACTAACGCCTCACGAAATGATGATTGTTCAATTATCTCCTAATTCCACTAATGGTGGCAATTAATATGGAACAGTATTTATGTATGATATATATTATTTTTATGTTTTCTCTATTCTTCTATTTTTTTTATTTACAAATATACATTTATTCTTTCCAATATGTCAAAACGCGATAATTTAATTTGAGGAATTGCGGACTACTACCCCATTAAGGTGATATGATTTGTCTACGACATTCATGGAATGTATAAAAGATGGATTTAATGAAATTATGTAACTTATATATCATGTTATATATTAATATAATTATAATATAGCTATGTATTATTATGTTTTCATCAATTTAAATAATAAATAGAAATGAAAGTATCATTCTTGCGTACGCACGACTTACCGTCTCTATGAACAGTGCATTTCATTACATAAATAAAAATGATATGGAAAATTATAAATACAAATCAACTGGATATATATGATATATATGATATAAATTTCATTAATATCACTCTGGAAAAAATGGATTGTTGACCACATGGACAATTTCTAATTATAACAAGTACATTCTTGATTAATGTTCCGAACATCGACCAAATGTCCGATATGAACTAAAATAATTAACTAATAGTTATTGTAATGTAATATGTGATATAATAGAAAAAATAAACATTAAAAATGTTGTTCTAGATGTATAAATTAACTTATGTTTATTATTCTAGAATAAAACGAAACATATGAGTCATGTCAGACCCGAGGTAAGGGGTTTCATATCTCACTATTAATTCTGTGAGATTTCCATTGTTCACCACATATTTATTGCATGTGATTTATTGTGTAATGAAATTTGATATATATTATCATAAATCAATTTATATTCATGTTATTCTTTGAATCATTAGGTGTTTATTAATTTGTGGTCATATGACTCGATTGATTACAACATGTTAAGGGATTTTCATCTCACAATTTTTCCGGTGATATTCATGATATATTTTCCACTATTTATTTTTTTTGGTTTATGTACATCGCAAAATTATATTAATTGAGTAATATACATCAATATATTGGTATTTACATATTCATTTTATGATCCTTCTTTTATGGTATGAATTTTTGGTATGTTACCAATTTAAAAAGGTATATATTTATCACAATATTAAATCCATGGGATAATAATTTAATTCATAATTATACAATTCTATGATATTGTGTGGAATCACTATTTATTTATTTATGTTGTAATTTCCACTACTATTTTTGTGGTTATACTTTTGATACACGTAATGTAACAACCCAAGTATGTAATTATTAATATATATTCATATCTATTTCTATTTATGAATTAGATAGTGTTTTAGAGGCATAAAATGGGAATAAATCCAATCTTAAGCATATAATTTTCTAATATTTTTAAAAGATTATTTTACCGCCTTTTGATGGAGAACCATTTTTAAATCAATCTTTTCAAAATTTTATAATATCTATTTGTCAAAATAATCTTATTTTTTATGATTGGGACATTGAAATTTACATTGGATAATTTTTTGGTATTTTTTTGACAATGTTCATTTTTTAATGAATAGTAAAAAATAATGCATTTTACATCAAAACTGCATTTTCATCTAATTTAATTATATGGATAAATTATATTTTTAATTTTTTTTAAAGGGTAAATAGAATATATTTTTACCATGTAATCCAATGGTGCTCATTGGGATAAATTTCACTTTGGAATTGGGCATAAACAAGTGCCAAACTTTTCATAGATATTGTTTATAAAAAACCCACTATTTGTTTTGACAACAAGAATTATTTTTATATTAATTATTGCAATTTCTGTGTTGGAATTTGGTAAAATGGATTACATATTTTTAATCAGAAGTTCCATATTATGTAATCAAGAATCTTGTGTTTTTGACTTTGTGAATAGTACCGATGGTAATTATCCTTATTAATCTTGATTAATTAGTAATCAGGTAGTTGAGGATAATAAAATAATATCATAATATTACAAAATGACACCAAAATGTGTCCTAATACTACTGGTTTTGTCATGGTAGACAATGGGATGCCTTGTGCCAAACATGGGGACCCAATGGAATCACTTTTGTGTGATAATGACTTTTTATCTTTTTATTTTTTTAAAGAAAGTAAATATAACAATGAATGTATCACCTGAGTAATCCATCTTTAATTTTTCCAACATAAATGATATCTTAGACTATATATAGTCATTGTAATGATAAAAATATTTTCTACATCATAGTATTTTTTATATAATTTTTGGGCATTAAATAAATTAAATTATGTATGAGTCCATGATGATGTAGTGTTTACCTCATTATTTAACGATTTAAAAAAATGAAAAGATAATGTAAAATCTAAGACCTATGAATGTAAAAAACCTATTGGATGGGTGGATTTCGAACCCTTATCACCTTATACTCGAAATACATCCTTTAAAATATGAAACTCATTTGAAAATATTGTAACATTTTATACCTTTCCCAGAGTGCCCCTCCTTTACTCTTATAAAAGGCCCACACCTCTACCTCCTTACCCACACCTATCAAGCCTGTTGGTTCGAATGAAGATTAGTTACCTGATTCAAATGTAAAGTCTTCTCTAATGATCTTTTGTTTTATTTTTCTTCTCAAACCCCCTACAATCTTTTTATTCATTTCTTTTGTAACAACAATAGTATCTTCCATATACTATGATGTTGTTATAATAAGGATTGGATCTACACTTACACACATACATCTAATGGTTAAAGTGTATACTATTTCCATGGATGGTGAGTTTCTGCATCACGAAACGATGTTTGTTCAATATTCTTATAACACCTTGAAAGGTGTCCAATAAGATGTCACTATATTAATATATTATATATAATATGTTTATGTTTTACTTAATCTTCATTATTTTTAATTTATGGAATACCTTTATGGTTTCCATTATGGGTAAATGTGATATCTTCAGTATAGGAAGTGCGGACTACCGCCCCCTAAAAGTTATTTGATTCATTAATGCCATTTATGGGATTTATAATGGATGGAAATAATGATATTATATACGATACCATACTGGAATTATAATACTATTATGTATCATTATGTTTTAATTCCATTAAATATAAAATAGACATAGAAGTAGCATTCATGCGTATGTACGACTTATAGTCTCCATGAATGGTGAATTTCATTTATTACCCCTAAATGTTAAGAATTATTGTAAATTCATGTATATACTACATATATATGACATATATGATATCTAAATCATGAATATAATTCTTCATATAATGGATATTTTACCACATGAACAACTTGTAATTATAAAGAGTTTATTTTTGACTCAAGTACCAATGATCGACAAAATAACCATTATTATCTTAAATAATTACATAGTGTTCATAACATTGTAAGAGGTGATATAAAAGGAATAATGAAAATGAAAAAGGTTCTTAAGAAACTAGAAATTAACTCATGTTTATTATTCAGGACGTTAAAGAACAATCGAGTCTAGTTGGACCCGAGGTAAGGGACTTCGTCTCAATATCCTTTCATTGAGGCATATATTATTTTATACACATCTTTATTTCATATGGTGTATAAACCCCTTTGACTTTTAAGTTTATTCAAAAGGAATATTTTTTATAATAATCGTTTACTAAACGGAATAAGGGAATGTTTTTTTGTCGTGCGTATGCGGTGACAACGACTTCTCCGCCGTCGTGACCATAATTTTTGCTTCGGCTTCCTCTACAAGCCATAACTTTTTTTAATTAAAAATAAAAACCATTTTTTACATTTAATTTATTTGGTCATGGAAAATGGTTTTCGTAATGTTTTTATATCAATGTGTTGTATTGATATCTTATGATTGAAAAGTGGAAATGTTATCATTCCTTTATGCATGTTTTATGTGATACGATTATGTTATGGTTCTTGGGAATTGTTATGAAGACGAGTGGTTTCATGATAAACTAAGGGAGGGTGAGCCCAATATAGCTCTCCAATGCATTGGGTAACATGAAGGAGTTAAACGTTAAGGTTTATCTAAAGATATTTAGGGAATATACTGTGATGGGTATTCCAAACGTAACCACGAGGGTTACTCTTCACGTAAGAATGTTATGAATGCCTCAAGTTACCTATATTTCTTATTATTTCTATGATTTATTCATGATTTGTTGAGGTATGTTTAAGTGATTATGTTTTATGAGTATAGTTTGATTTCATACATGGACTAATGTTTTCATTTAGTAATTTTATATCCCTTACTGAGATTTTTATGCTCATCCCATGTTTTTGAAATGTTTTCCACAGGTCAAGGGAAAGGTACATGATGTGATGATAGTATGATGTATGTTTCAATAAGGAATCCATGTTTTATTTTAAATATGTTTATGTTGATGGGAAAATGACTACTATATTTTATGTAAACACTTTGTTTAAATATGGAATGTAATGAATGTTTTATGATCTAATTCTCTAAAAATATAAACCTGAAAAGATACTCAACGTGTATTCTTGAAGTAACTCAAGATTAAGTAATGTTGAATGCTGGGGCCTTATAGTAGTTATCAGAGGGTCGGTTTAGATAACTTTAGGAGTTAGAATTATGTTAAATGATTATCCAAAAATTTTTTATGGTCAAATTGAAATGATATAGCATTTGAAGATTACCATGTTCCTTTATCTAAGACATGTCTATTCAGAATGGTTTTCTACAGAGGAAATAGGGAAGCAGTGGTAATAAGGAATACTGAAGGAAATAACCTTCCAAATCAGCATCCTGAGATGGTCGGAATTGAACTGAATAGTTTGTTGTAGTAATGGAGCAATTGACTCAAGTGATAAATGGTGGCGGTATCTATGCACGAGATCTGCCAGATCAACTACAGACGAACATGATAGTGGTGGAACATTTCATGAGGCAACATCCCCCATCATTCAGAGGATCATCTGACCATGTGCCAGCTAAAGGTTGGATTAACGCACTAGAGATTATTTTTGATGTAATGGGGTGTTCAAACAATCAAATGTTTAGTCTTGTTATTTACCGTTTGGAGGGTGAAGCAGATCAGTTGTGGTAGATGGTTAAAAATATCAGGGACGCTGATGAGATTGATGCTCTCTACTAGGATGAATTTAAAGGTATGTTTCTTGAGAAGTATTTTCCTAAGGTAGTTCGACTTAGGATGGAAAAACTATTCCAGGAATTGAGTCAAGAGGAAGACTCAGTGGCTGCCTATGAAGAATGTTTCACTCGGTTTGCAAGGTATGCTCCAAATTTTATCTAAGAACATGATAGTAAAATCAATATTTTTTACTCAGGATTAAAGCCAATATATCGAAGGGGTTTAGCTTCTCGTGAGTTCAATAGTTATGAAAATATGGTTCGATGTGCTGAAATATATACTGATCACAAAAGTTTAAAGTATATATTCAGTCATAAATAATTGAACATGAGACATAAGAGATAGCTAGAACTAATCAAGGATTATTATTTAACAATTCATTACCATCTTGGAAAAGAAAATAATGTGGCTGATGCTTTGAGTCGAAAAACAAATGCTTCATTAAAAAAGTTTCATTTGGAACGTGATCCTTTAGTTATGGATTTGAAAAACCTCGGCATAGAAGTTGTCTATGAAGGATGTTCTTTTGTGTTGTTTTAGGTATCAGTGAAATCGTCTCTATCAGATAGAATTAATCAATCACAGAAGTAAGACAGTGAGTTGCATAAAAAGGTAGAGCTGGTTCATAAGGTTAAGTTGCCTGAATTCATCATTTATAATGATTGTGTTTAGAGATTTGGTAAGTGATTGTGTGTTCCTTGTGATTCACAGTAGAAGAGAGATTTGTTATGTGAAGTTCATAGTTCTTCGTTTTCAGTTCATCCAGGCAATAATAAGATGTATAGAGATTTTCAGGAGTACTACTTGTGGGATGGAATGAAAAGAGACATTGCTGATTTTACTATGATGTGTTTGACTTGTCAACAGGTCAAAGAAGAGCGAAAGTTAACGAAAGGGATGCTTCAGCCATTACCAGTATCAGAGTGGAAATGGGATAATATATCCATGGACTTCATTGTGAGATTGCCGAAGACACCTCGAGGTAATAATGAAATCTGTGTTGTTGTTGATTGCTTTACTAAATCTGCTCATTTCCTTGTGATTAGAGATACTTTTTCCCTAGATCAACATTCTCGTTTGTATCTGAAAGAGATAGTTAGGTTACATTGAGTTCCTCTCTCTATTGTATCTGACCATGATCCCAGGATCACATCTAACTTTTGGAAAGGCGTTCACAAGTCATTGGGTACTGAATTAAATTTTTTATTATGGATTTTCATCCTCAATAAGATGTGCTGTCAAAACTAATGATTCAGACTTTGGAGGATATTCTACGTTCTTATTCTATGGATTATCAGGGATGTTGGGTCCAACATCATTCTTTGGTTGAGTTTTATTATAATAACAGTTTTCATTCCAGTATAAAATGGGACCATTTGAGGCATTATATGGTAATCAATGTCGAACTCCAGCTTTCTGGGATGAAGTGGGTGAAAGGAAGTTGATGGGACCGTAATTGGTAGAAGAGTTGGAAGGAAAAGTTCAGCTGAAACAGAAACAAATGAGAACATCTCAGAGCAGGTAGAAGAGTTATGCGGACAACAGGAGGAAGGATATCTCTTTTGAGGTAGGTGATCATGTTTTTATCAAAGTATCACCATGGAAAAGTGTGATGCAATTTGGTAAGAAAGGAAATCTGAGACCAAGGTTCATTGTACCATATGAAATTATGGAGAGATTTGGATCAGATGCATACCGAGTGGCTTTACCTCCGAGTTTATCTCAGGTACACAATGTTTATCATGTTTCAATGTTAAGGAAGTACATGCCAGATCCATCTCATGTTTTCAGTCGAGAGGTAGTTCAGCTGGAAGAGAATCTATCTTATGAGGAACAACCAGTCATGATTCCTGACCACATGGAGAAAGTGTTGCGGAATAAGGTGATTCATCAAGTAAAAGTTTTGTGGAATAACCAAATGAGTGAAGAGGAAACATAGAAATCTGAAAATGCAATAAGGGATAAATACCCACACTTATTCGATAAGAAAATAAATTGCGGGGATGCCATTTTCTAAATGGGGGAAGGATGTAACATCCCAAGTAAGTGATGAATAATATATATTATTATCTATGTCTATTTATTAATTAGATAGTGTTTTATAGGCTAAAAATGGGAACAAATCTAATCTTAAAAATAAAATTCTCTAATATTTTTAAAAGATGGTTTTACCACCTTTTTATGGGGAACCATTTTTAAATAATTATTCTGACAATTTAATAATCTCCATTTTTAAAAATAAACTTATTCTTTATGATTGTGTCATTGAAATTACATTTGATATTTTTTTAGTATTTTTCTGACAATGTTCAATTTTTAATGAATAGTGAAAAATACTGCATTTTACATCAAAACTATTTTTTCATCTATTATAAATATATATTTATATTATATTTATAATTGGTTTTATAGTATAATATATTATATTTTTACCATGTTATAAAATGGTGGTCATTCGGATTAATTTTACTTTGGAATTGGGCATAAACAAGTGCAAAACTTTTCATAGATATTGTTTCTAAAAAACCCGCTATTTTTTTGACAACGAGAATAATTTTTAAATTAATTATTGAGATATCTGTGATTGTAATTTGGTAAAATTTATTTCATATTTGTAATCATAAGGTCCAAATTATGTTATCAAGACTCTTTTGTTTTTGGACTTTGTGATTAGTAATGACGGTAATTATATTTAATTATCTTGATTAATTTGTAATCGGGTAGTTAAGGATAATAAAATAATATCATACTATTAAAAAATGACACAAACATGTGTCTTAATACTACTGGTTGTTTCATGTCTAAGCATGGGATTCATTGTGCCAAACTTGGGGACCCCATGGAATCACTTTTGTCTGATAATGACTTTTAATCTTTTTACTTTGTTAATGAATGTAAATATAAAAAAGAATGTATCACCTGTGTAAAACATTTTTAATTTTTTCTACATAAATAATATAATGGACTATAAA
The DNA here is from genome assembly GCA_963277665.1 of Viscum album. Taxonomy (NCBI): domain Eukaryota; kingdom Viridiplantae; phylum Streptophyta; class Magnoliopsida; order Santalales; family Viscaceae; genus Viscum; species Viscum album. The sequence continues at coordinate 6,693,962 of OY728121.1, read as the reverse complement.
TAGTAATTGGAAAGATAAAAATATTTCCTACAACATAGTATTTTTTTTATAATTTTTGGACATTAAATAAATTAAATTATATATGAGACTATGATGATGCTACGTTTACCTCATTGTTTAACGATTTAAATAAAATAAACATATAATGTAATATCTAAGACATAAACATGTCAAAACCCTATTTTATGGGGCTATTTAGAACCCTTATCACCATATCCTCGAAATAAATCAATATGGGACCATTAAAATCCGAAACACATTTGAAAATAAATTAACATTTTATACATTTCCAAGAGTGCCCCTCCTCTCCTCTTATAAAAGTCCTCCAACTATACCTCCATAACCAAAACTATCAAGCCTTTGGATCGGCCACGATATGCACATTTTGTCTCTCCACATCCCACTCTTAATCCTATAAGCCTTACCTTGGACAGAAATCTCTTCAAAAAACCCTTTTGGATCAAACAAATTGGAGTTACCCGATTCAAATGTAAAGTCGTCTCTAATGCTCTTTTGTTTTATTTTGCGTCTCCAACTCCATATGCTCTTTTTATTCATTTCTTTTGTAACAACAATAGTATCTTACATATACTAGGATGTTTTTATAAGATTAAATCGAGCTACACTTACACACACCTACATCTAATGGTTAAAGAGAATACTGTTTCCGTGGATGGTGATTTTCTGCCTCACGAAATGATGATTGTTCAATATTCTTATAACACCTCCAAAGGTGGCCATTAAGATGTTAGTATATTTATATATGATATGTAATATGTTTATGTTTTACTTAAGCTTATTTATTTTTCATTAATGTCATACCTTTATGGTTTCCATTATGGGTAAATGTGATATCTTCATTTTAGGAAGTGTCGACTACCACCCTCTCAAAGTGATTTGATTCGTTAAATTTATATGTGGTACGTTTAAAGGATGGAATTAATGATATTATATATGATACCATACTGGAATTATTATACTATTATCTATCATTATATTTTAATTCCATTAAATATTAAATAGAAATGGAAGTAGCGTTCATGCGTACGTACGACTTACTGTCTCCATGAACGGTGCATTTCATTTCTTACCTCTAAATGTTAAGTAATATTTTAAATGCATGTATATACTGGATATATATGACATATATGATATCTAAATCATGAATATAATTCTGGATATAATGTATATTTTACCACATGAATAACTTGTAATTATGAAGAGTTTATTTTTGACTCAAGTACCAATGATCGACAAAACGACCATTATTAACTTAAATAATTACATAATGTTCATAAGATAGTAATAAGTGATATAAAATAAATAATGAACTTGAAAAAGGTTCTTATGAATTTATATATTAACTCATGATTATTATTCATGACGTTAAATACCGATCGTGTCATGTCGAACCCGAGGTATGGGACTTCATCTCAATATCCTTTCATTGAGGCATATTTTGTTTTATACACAACCTTATTTCATAAAGTTTATAAACAACTTTTAATTTTAAATTTATTCAAAAGGAATATTTTTTATATGTTGCGTTTACTTAATGAAAAAAGGGAATGTTGTTTTTGTCGTTCGTATGCGGCGACAACAACTTCTCCGCCGCCATGACCATAATTTGAGCTTCGGCTTCCTCTACAAGCCATAATTTTTTTTAATGAAAAATTAATACCATGTTTTACTTTTATTTAATTTTGGCATGTAAAATGGTTTTCTTAATGTTTTTATAACAATGTGTTGTATTGATATCTTTTGATTGAAATGAGGAAATGTTATGTTTTATTTATGTATGTTTTATGTGATACAATTATGTTATGGTTCTTGGGAATTGTTATGAAGACGGGTGGTTTCGTGGTAATAGAAGTGCAGCTGAACCCGCTATAACTCGCCAATACATTGGGTAACGCGAAGGAGTTAAACGTTAATGTTTCTTCAGAGATATTTAGGGAATATAATGTGATGTGTATTCCAAACGTAACCATGAGGGTTACTCCCTACGTAAGAATGTTATGAATGCATCAAGTTACGTTTATGTCTTATGATTTCTATGATTTATTCATGATTTGATGAGATATGTTAAAGTGATTATGTTTTATGAGTAAAGTATGATTTCATACATGGACTAATGTTTTCATTTTTCACTTTTATACCCCTTACTATGATTTTGATTCTCATCCCATGTTTTTGAAATGTTTTTCACAGGTCAAGGGAAAGGTACATGATGTGATGATAGTGTCAAGAAAGTGTCATGAAGGAATCCATATTTTATTTTAAATATGTTTCCATTGATGGGAAAAATGAGTACTATCTTTTATGGAACCACTTTGTTTAAATGTGGAATGTAATGCATGTTTTATGATCTAATTCTCTAAAACTCTAAACCTGAAAAGATCCTCAATGTGTATTCTTGAAGTCACTCAATATTATGTAATTTTTAAGGCTAGGGCCTTATACATAATACCTCCATTGATGAATTCTCAAGTCATCGATAAGAACTTGATTACAGTAATTTTAACTCAATATCCATTCATGTTGTTAAATATACAGGTCATTGGTGTTGTTTTTACAAATATATAAGGGAAAGTTCACTGATTTATTTACACTAAATATCCAATAATATTGATTTTATATATATTTGTAACACATTTTTATGTTATTGATTTATCCATGATCTAATGATATAGTTTTATAATGGATTTTGTCTTAATTTACAATCCATTGCGACCGAATTGTTTTTATGAACCAATTAACACTTATATGGTGTATATAATATCCTTTGGCATAATATATCATGAATCCCATTATTCTCCTGATATTATAAATTTATGAATCAATGTTATTCCTCAATTATTTGTATTTAAGCGTCTCTTTTTTAATAAAAAACTCATTAACTAAAATATCATTTTAAATGATTTAATGGTTTATTCTTATAAATATTTTCCCTTAATTTCCATGTAATAAAAATGGTTTTGATGATTTATTAATATGGAAATTAATGTTTTAAAATGATAATTTATTTAAAATTTACAATGTGGCATGGGGCACATTGAATCAAAAATCTCTTTTTTAAATTTTATAAATGGTTTTGAAAATGGGTTGATAATGAATTGATTATGTTTAAGATATGTTGTGATTTTAATGTGGATATTTTATATTTCATTTATTAATCATTAATGTGATAGGAATATGATATTTTTAATGGGAATTTTTTACGTATATGGGTGGTTTCTTGAGAAACCTTAGGCGGGTGAGCCTGAGAGAGCTCTCAAATGCATTGGGTAACATGATGGAGGTAAACGTTAATTTTTCTCTTAATAGCCTTTGGGAATATATTGAGATGGGTATTTCAAATGTGACTTCCTATGTAGGTTTTATAGCTAAAATGTATGTAGATTTTTAATTCCAAAATTTACCATTATGGTTTATGATTTCTTTGTGTTATACATAAATCTTATGATTTCATGAGGTATGATATCATTGAAAAGTGTTGATTCTTTTATTTGTATTTATTAATGGGATAATGATTTAATTAATTATTTTATAACCCTTAATGAAATTTTTATTCTCATCACAAGTTTTTGAAATGTTATTCAAAAGCTATAAGGAAGGGTTAGAGAAATGAAATATTCAAGAAGATTTATATCATGAAATGAATTCTTGTTTTATTTATGGAGTTTTATTTTTGTGAAACATTGAATAGAGTAAAATTGTTTACTTTGTAATTTTTGATATGTAATGTAAATTTTATAGACTAATAGTCAATAACTATCATCTAGAAATGATCCATAATTTGAATTCATGACCTAACACATGATTATGTAATGATTGAGGTCGGGTCGTTATAGTTGGCATCCGAGATCGGTAAATATAACGTTAGAGGTTAGGGTGTTATTTAAGAATAAGTGACATAACCATAATGTTCATCATACTAGAAAGAGTTATTGTTATTTTAGAGAAATATAATGAGTTTAAGATAAAATGAATAATATATCATAGCATTTAACCTCCTCATAAGATTATATATGATGATTTTATGGATAAACTTACACTTACATTTTTGGTTTTGGTAAAAGGTTAGATCTAGATAGAACCAACATAACCATAGATATGAATGATGTTGTACTGGTTTTCTTAATGAGATACTGAATGAAATGTGAGATACAAATGAGAAATCATGTTGTTAAAATATGTTATGGTTATTTTTCAGGAATTAATCTCATTTTTGGGAATGATATAAATTTATATGGTTTTAAAAAAAGAAAATGTATAGGAAGGGTGACAACCCGTCGCGTCTAGAAAGGTTGAGGGAATCACACCCATATCCAAAAGGGAAAAACGGGGGCATCGCCTACCACTGGCCTACGTGAAGTCCCTGTTTATCATGGATAATTATTTTTCTAGTTAAATTATTTTATGGATCAAGAATAATTTGATCATATTTTTTCTCAGATAGATATCCTTTTATAGAAAAGATTTGGTAATTAGGAATAGTATTTCTTTTTATAATGGATTATCCTTTATGGGGATTATCTAATCATTTACAATCCTTTTTGGTTTTGGATAATGCCTAATGACATTGGAAATATCTGCTTCATAATTTGTGGATCATATGTTTCTCAAGATGTTTAATCTAGATCATTAGGTTTGACGAAGTCATCTTGAATAGTCATCGTTTAGAAAAAATAATAGTTTTTGGTAAAATCATATAAAAGGATGAAACTCTCCTTGAGATGTAAGTATATTTCACTATGTTCTTATTCTATATCGTGAAATAATTACTCAAAATTATGAAGATAACCATAAAACAAATACTTTTACCATTTTATTTTCATACTGGGTAATAAAATTTCATTTATCATATAAAATGTTTTTATTATCATGGTTAACTTTGTCATAAATTTTTTTTCTATCACACTCTATCTGAACATGATGGTTTGTTTTTTGTTCCAAATCCATGATTATCTACATGGAATCCTAGTATTGGACTATCTTGGGGGAAATTTTTATATCTAATTCATTCTATTAATATGATATATTTATTTACTTTTTTCCAATATGGGACATTAAATTATGTTCCCATGATTACATTTAAAAATGTGGGGACACAAATTCCAATTGGGGGGGTGGATGTATGATCTTAGGTAAATAATGAGTAAGACGTTTTCATATTTATTAATAATTGGGAATGAAATATTACTTTTAATTTAATGGGGACACTATGATTCGATCTCAAACCCATTACATAACAATGTGTTTCTTTGAAATCTTATGTTGCATACAATGTTGTATCATATTGAAAAATAATAATATATTATTACTATTTTAAATAGGAGTTAACACCTAGCTGTTGTAATGGAGGGAATGAACATAACTAACTAAAATAAGATTATATATGTGTGTTAAATGTATTTAAATTTGTCAGAAAAATTATAGAGCAATAAAATAAAAAAGAATCTAATATTAAGCATAAATACTCTAATATAATTTAAAAGGTCAATTTAGCGCCTTTCAATGGATAACACCCTTAAAATGTAGTTTTTTTCAAATTTAAATGTTCTATTTTACAATCTAAAATTGTTCTATAGATTCAGGACATAAGAATTTATATTGATAAATATTTTTGTATATTTCTAATAAAAATTATTTTGTAATGAATAATGTAAAATACGATATTTTAATTCAAAACCGTCTTTTACTATTAATTATTTATATGGATATATTATCTTTATAATTTGTTTTAATGTTTAATTACATTATATTTTTACCATTTTATCCAATTATCATCATTGGAATTAATTTCTCCTGGAAATTTTACATAAACCCGTTTCAATATTATGATAGTTATCGTTTCTTAAAAACACACTATTTGTTTTGACAACGATCATTGATTTTAAATTAAATAATTTAACTTTTATGTTTTTTATTTTGTAAAATAGTCTGTATTTTCGAATTTAGAATATCAAATAGAGCATAGGATGATTTGTTAGTATTTTACCACTTCTATAAATTGAATTCTGAAAATCTGACATACACGGTTGTTATTAATAAATAAAATGTGTTTCAATATGTTGAAAATAATTTTTAGTGAATAGTAAATTTTGACTTTTATTTTCCACATTTAAAGGTAAATAGGGTTATCAAATTAAAATGAATATTATAATAATAAAAAATTTCCTTAACACTGGTGATAATCTTATTTGACGAGTCATGGTCGACCATGGGCATCCATTGGTCTATTTGGGAACCCCATAGAGACACTAAAGAGTTATAATGACACATTATTTTAATTAACCTAAAGTATAGAAAAAAATGGCATTAACAAAAATCTTTAAGTATATCAATTTTTACATGCGGTTATATAATTCAATATTTCTACTATAAATATTCATCTTAAATATATTAATATTTCCCACATAATGGAATTTTTTTAATAATTTTTAGACATCATATAAATTAAATTATTAATGACACAACAATGATGCAATATTTACCTCATTAATAAATGATATAATTAAATATGATTAATAAAATTAAAACAATATATAAAACCTATCCAATTATTGTTGGATGATTTTATTTTGGACATGAGTATTCATATCTTATACTCTAATGATTTTTTCTCATTTTTAAACCGATGATATGTTTATAATAAAATAATATTTTCAAACATTCCAAAATAGCCCCTCCTCACCCTTATAAATGTATACCACTTTTATCCCTTCCACACACCTCTCAAGCCCATTGGCTCATCCAAAACCTATCCAAATAAACTCTCAAGATCCCTCTCCTCCAACTAGAAGCCTTACCTTAGTTATATGGCACATCAATAAGTCTGTGGGGTTCAAACCATAGTTGGCTAAACAAATTAAAGGTAATATTTTCTATTAACTTTACACCATTTATTATACATCCTCAACCAATAAAATAATTTTATTCCATTATTTTATTAAAACAATAGTATCCTAAATACACTAATTTTTAAATTAATAGTATATTAACTAAACATACACACACCTACATATAATGGGTGAAGACCATATTGAATCTGTGGATGGAAAACTAATGCCTCAAGAAGCGATGATTATTCAACTATCTCCTACTACCTCTCATGGTGGCCATTATGAGAGAAATATTTTTATATATGATATATTTTATGTTTATTTTTACTCTATTATTATGTAATTCTCATTTAAAAACGTTCTTTTATGCTTTCCAATATGTGTAAACATGAGAATATCATTTTTCGAAGTGCAGACAACTGCCCCCTCAAGGTTATATGATTCATTTATGAAATACATGTAATGTATAAAATATGTTGTCAATGAAATTATGTAACATATATATAACATTATATTATAATATAATTATAATATACCTATTTTTTATTATGCTTTCATCCCATTAAATATAAAATAGAAATGAAAGTAGTGGTCATGCGTACGTACGAATTACCATCTCCCTGAACGGTGCATTACATTTCATAACTCAAAATGATATGGAATATTATAATTATATATATAATAGATATATAATATATATATTCATTCTATTTCATTAATATAATTCTGTTGATAATGTCATTTTTACCACATGAACAATTACTAATATTAATATGTTCATTTTTGACTAAATATCTGAACATCAACCAAACGTCTGATATGAACTCAAATAATTTACTAATTGTTATAGATAAGTAATATGTGATATAAAATGAATAATAAACATTAAAAATTTTCTTAAGGAAGAATATGTTCTCTTATTTTTGTTATTAAGGATGAACCTGGAACATACGAGTCATGTCGGACACGAGGTAAGGGGTTTCTCATCTCACATTTAATTCCATGAGATTTCTATTTCTCACCATTAATTTAATGAATGTAGGGTACTGAGTAATATTATTTGATATATATTATCATGATTCACTGTGTTGGTATATATTAATTCAAAATTTAAATAATGAGGAAAGAGAAAATTATTAATGAATGCATTTTCTCATCATTATTGGACGATTTTCTACCAATATTAATGAAGAGTTATTCCCAATATTAATTGATAGATTAATTAATTTTGACCACATTTGTTGGAGATATGGGTTGGGTGTGAATATAAGAGGATGTGGTGGCATGTTTTGGAGTGTGTTATGGAAAAGATGTAGCCACCAAGAGCTATTGGTGGATGGGTTGCCACGTTTGCAGTAACAGATGTGATGAAGATGGTCATCATGTCAATGATGGTGTGTCGACGGAATTTATTGAAGGCATAGAAGATTGAGTGTGATGATGTAGAGAGAATTTATGACGATGGAGTGCAATGAGATTCATGATTGTTCCATGTATAGATAGTCCCCTTGGTTTTTAAGATCAAGTGGTGTTTCCCGGTTGGGAAGATCAGTGGTACATCAAAAATGGTATGTTCATGTGTGTCTGTGTGTCGATTGAAAAATCCTTCAGGTGTGTTATAAAAGTACTTCAGGTGAAATTTTCTCCACCTATGTTTTCCACAACAACTAATTCTATTGCAGCATCGATCTCAGAGCCCCAATAGTGGTATCAAAAGTATTGGATGAAGTTCTTTGTTGCAGAACACAGTGTCAAGAATCTGGTGGACTGGCTTATCAAGGACTCAGGAATCAGATGGCATTGGAAATGACTGTGGTATCAGCGTTGTTGCTGGAATATAGAATGTCTTCATGGCCACAAGTGTCATATATCGTGTTCTATTTATTGGATGACTTACAATGCTTGGTGGAGACGGAGGTCAAATTGGCCCAGATGGTGGAGGTAGCTTTGGTGTATTTGAATTTTAAATCACGGTAGAGATTGTTGGGATTTATTGATTTGAAATTTAAATAATGAGGATAGAGAAAATTATTAATGGATGGATTTTCTCAAACTTAATGGAGGAATTTCTCTCAATAATAATGAAGAGTTATTCACAATATTAATTTATGTAATAATGAATGTAGAGCTAATTTGTTTAGTGATATGGGGTGGGTGTCAATATAAGATGATGTGGTAGCATGTTTGGGATTGTGGGATGGCAAAGATGGAGCCACCAAGAGAGAGCAGTGAAGGGGTTGACGAATTTTTGGTAACCAGTGTGATGAAGATGGTGATCATGTCAATGCTGTTGTGTAGGCGGCGATGATTGATGGCATCAACCATGGCGTGTGATGTGGGAGAGATAATTGTCGGCGACAATGTGCAAAGTGATTCATGATGGTTCCATGTATCAAAAGTCCCCTTGGTTGTAGAGATCAAGTGGCGTGTCCTGGTTGTAATGATTGGGGGTACAACAAACATGGCATGTTCATGGGTGTTAGTGTGTTGATAGAGAAATCATTCAGGTGAGTTGTAAAATTCATTTGGGTGTTCTTAAAATTCCTTCGGGTGTGATGTGTTAAATGCCTTCGGGTGATAAAAGACCTTTGGGTGAAATCTTCTCCTCTTGTGTTTTCTGCACTGACTACATCCGCTGCAGCGCCTAGCTCTATGTTCCAACACTATATATATATATTAATTTTATTCTACAAATCATTTTATTGTTATTAACTCTTGGTCGTACGACTCGATTGATTACAACATGGTAAGGGAGTTTCATTGCCATTTTTATTCTCGTGATATTCATGATATATTATAGACTATTTGCATTTCTGTGGTGTATGCACTACCCAATATTTTATTCATTTTGTAATATACATCAATTTATGGTTTTTACATCTTCATTTTATGTTCATTATTTTATGGGTTGTATGTTTCTCAAGTCACCAAATCAGTTAGTAATCTTTTTAACCCAATTTCCATTAGTTGGGAAAATCATTAAATTCTTAATTTTGTCGTTCTATGATTATGTGTAGAATCGTTTATTTATTTATGTTTTAATTTACACTCCCCTTTCTGTGGATATACATTTGATTCACATAATCACCCCATTGTTGAATTATAACATAGTCGATACGAACCTGATATGAGTAATTTTAACTCAATCGTCATTCACTGAGTTAATCATCCAAGTCATTGGTCTTGGTTTTATATAAATATATGTGAATGTTCTCTGAATGATTTACACTGAATATCCAATAATATTTTGTTTATTTATATTTTCCACATATTATTTTGTAATTTATTTATCCGTAATCTGAGCATACTATTTTATAAGGGTTTTTTTCTTCATTTACATTCCATTGAGACTTCACTGTTATTATGCAATAATTTATTCTTATATATTGTACATACTGTTTGTTGGAATATTTTAGCATGAAACGATATATTCTCATGATATTATAAATTTATGATTCAATGTTATTCTTCAATTTATTGTATTCAAGCATCACTCATTTTGTTAAAAACTCTTTAACTAAAATATCATTTTAAATGGTTTGAAGGATTATTCTTCTAAATATTTCTCTTTAATGACCCTTTTAGAAAATTGATTTTAATTAATTATAAAAATTTACATTAATGTTTTCAAGTGATAATTTATTGAAATGTTTCAATTTGGTATGGGAAACATTTTTTAAAAAATCACTTTATTAAATATTATTAATGTTTTCAAAAATAGATTGATAAATCATTGATTATGTCAATGATATGTTGTGATTCCAATGTGGAAATGTTATATTTACTTTATTCTTGATTGAATTTTTTTAAATATGTTATGGTTTATCGTATTTTTTATGTATACGGGTGGTTCCATGATAAACCTAGGTCAGGTGAGCCCTAGATAGCTCTCCAATCCAATGGGTAATGTGAAGGTGGTAAATGTCAATTTTTCTCCTAAGATGTTTAGGGAATATACTATGATAGGTATTCCCAATGTGACTCTCTATGTAGATATGAGAGCTACAATGTATATTGGTTATAAATTCCTTTTGTTAACTTTATGATTTATGATTTCTGTGTGTTATTAATAAGTCATATGATTTCATGACTTATATTATCATTGAAAATTATGGTTTCTTTGATTTTTACTTATTAATTGGATAATGTTTTCATTCCTTATTTTATAACCCTTACTGAGCCTTTTATGCTCTTCCCATGTTTTTGAAATATTTATCACAGGGTATAAGGAAGGTTCAGTGAAAATAAGTATTCAAATAAGTTAATATCATAAAAATAAATCATGTTTTATTTAAGGAGTTTTATTTTTCTGATTCAATGGATAGAGGAGGGGTTTCTACATTGTAATTTTTCAGATGTGATATAAAATGTATGGCCTAATTGTCTAAAAATATGAACCTGAATTAACTCTCAATGTGAATTATTGACTTAACTCAATATTATGTAATTTTTAAGGCTGAGTCCTTATATTTGGTCTTATCATGAACATTATTCAACTCTAGATAATAATATATTTTATTTTTTAAAATCATAATATGTTGGGATGTCAAATATGTGGGAATTTTCTCCCTAGGAAGAAATGATTTGGATGAATCAGTTAATGTTCTGTAATACCAACCATAAATCCCTTTGATCCATGTGTTCTCACATAGACCTATATCTATATATGTATAATAATGAATATTTACATCGTTGGTGATTGAAAAATTTGTAATCATTTTTGTTGCATGACATAAGTATTGACCTTATGGTGAATATCCTCAATTAGTAACTCATCAAATGAATAATAAATTGATATTTACCACTCATCCACCACTATTCTATTTTAACAATTATTTTGATGATTGATGGGAATCATATATGTATAATTGTTATATTTTCATTATCATTCAAATTTATCAACCGTCAAACATACTAAGAGGTGTACAATGATGGATTCTAATTGGAGATAATGAGAATATACCCTCCTATAGTAATTGATCATTCTTATTTTTCATTGTATATTTATATTAGTTAATGTGTGTAATGGTCTTCATCCTTTATGATTTTTATTAATCTCTATCATGACCCATGAACTGTAATGTATTTAATAAACCACAACCATATATTTTAAGGCGTAAATAGATTCATTGGGTGCGTCATGAGTGATGTGTTATAAATTAATATTTTGAGGATGATTCCTTTGATGAGGTACCATTTCATAAGATTTGATTTAAATTTCATAAAAATCTAACTCTCAGAATATCCATTATGGGTTATGGACATTTCTATTGCAACATTTGATGGAATATTTTTTCATGATTTTTATGACTTGTATAATATTAAAAATGATGCATCGAACCCAACAAAACCATAACGGTTATTCACCAACCAAAATCTTATCATGTATCTAAAACCATCATAAAACCCATTAGAACTAATCAATATCATCCAATGACTATGAGATGCTCTGATACCAAGAAATTCCAAAAGAAAACTCCCGAAAAAAACCAAAATGATTAGGATATTGTGTCTTTTCCAAGATTTGATACATCATCCATATCCGAGCACTGATGTCCAATCTTCCACCACTCTAATTCTTTTTCTGGGGAAATAAATAATTCCATCATATATATCCTAAATCCCCTCAACATCATTGGAATCATTACACCCTCCCACCAACCTAATATCAATTATTATTTTAAAATATCAAAACATCATTTCAATTAGAAATTTAGTTTTGTGTAAGAATTTTTAATTTTTTAATTGTTGGTTCCTTTGTGTGGTTTCCTACATAGCATATACAAACATTATGTAAAAAAACACTAAAAAATTTATGAATTTGTTTATTTATATATTAAATATTAATTTCATGATACAATATTTATTTATAAATAATATAAACATAATATTTTATCCACAATATATTATAAATAAAATTTATCAATAGTATTTATATATAAAAATTGATTAAATATTAATATGATTTTATCTACGCTATTATTAAATAAATATAATTCACTAATAATAATTTATTATTACTTAATTATATCAACTATGATTGAGAACAAATATTTTTAAAATATCAAAATTTATTTTAATATAAAGAAATTATATGTAGTGAATTATGTCAAAATTAGTTTAATATAATGTATAAATAAAAATTGTAGAAATGTTTTTGTTTATATTAATATAATTTAAAATTTTTATTTAATTTAAACAAGATAGATTTTTATTATAATTAAGAAATTAATCCATTTAATATTTATAGTTTTAATAAATTGTATATATAATTAAATGAAAATAATTGATGTAAAATAAGTTATCATTTTAATATAAATAAATATTATCACTAAATTGAGAATCATAAGTGATTTATAATCTATTTATTTTATATTTAAATAACAGAGTTGATATAGTAAATTTTTATAAAATTGTAATGTATTATAAAGTAAAATCTATAATTCAATGGATTTTTCATGTACAACACATTGACATGATTTTCTTGTGGGAATTTATTGTTATTTGAAGAAAAAATAGATGTATTTTTAATGTAATTAAAAAACCAAAATGACCTCAAGATGTATCTTGGGTTCAACGATTATATATCCTATGTATATTTTATATAAAAATACAACTAAAAATAAAATAAACATTTATTACAAGAAGTGATCTTTTAAAAGTCTAACTTCTAAGAAAAATTAAAACAAAATAAACCCTTTTCATACATACTAACAATTGATAGTTATATATGTGTATATATTTACACAAAAATATATATATACAATCCTTTTTAATGAAATTAATTTGTTTAAATTAAATGAGAACATATATTTTTTCCTGTCTTCTAAGGTATTTGAGGCTAATGAAAATTGAGAAAAAATAAAATGGGGGAACATGGGGACATTAGGGTCAGATGTTTTGATGTGAAATTTGACAGTTTAAATAAAAAATATTAATGTTTTTATATGTCATATAGCAATAATCGGGGATGCTTTTGGAATAAAAATTGATCAAGGTTAAAATATAATTTATACAAAATTATAAATAAGAGTTATGTTGTTTGACAACCTATGGGACTGAATGGAGGCATTCAGGAATTGATGTGGGCATTTTGTTGGTATATTTTCATGATTTCCAATTGAATACAACCTCAGATTTTTAATAACATTATTTTTTTACATTATTACTAATTATATATTAATAATTAAATTTTTATTCTTTTTATCTAAATCATTACTCACTAATTATTACGTCTCATTATTTTTTATCTTACTATATTCTTTTGGACAATCCATGATTTTTTTTATTATATTATTATAAATACATTTTTTTCATTGTCATTTATTTTTACCAAAACATTTCAACAATAATTTTTTTAATGATGAATTTTTTATACATATAATGTATTGATAACATTTTTTGAATATAGTATAAATTCATATTTTTGTATATTAAATTTTTGCATTTATATATATATATATATATTTAATACAAATAATTCAAAATACATTTTTTGTAACGCCCCGAACCCTGTTACCCAGAGTCGGTGCATTATTACATAACATTGGCATGATCACAAGAAAGATCAAATCTCGATAGTCCGATTGGTTTAGTAGACTTGGAAACACTAGATATATTTATAGGGTTTTACATTACATCATGAAGTGAAAAAACTACTGCAAAAATATATTGTCTCCATAATCCACACTATTATCCCCTCATAATATACCTACAGGACATTCATAATTTACTTCTTCACATCCTGGGGAAAATAAAACATAGAAAAGGGTTGAGCTCAAATGCCCAATAAGGATAACAATATAGAGGAAACATTCATAAATAAGAATAAACATTTAAGGCAGTGTATAACTAAAACAAAACCCTTTTAAACTTGAACATAAACATAGTATGGAAAGAATAAAATAAAATAATGCCATTTACTTATTAACATGGATATTCTACTAATCAAATAATCACATGAAACATAAATAACCACTTTAATAATGAAGGAATGCATAATGCCAGACTATCATAACAACATATCGAAGGCCTTGTGCCAAGACTACAAATATGATTTTTCCAAGGCTTTGTGCCAAGACACTAGTTTGTATCATGAGACCTACCGATGCATCGAGAAGCTATAGTGAGATCCACCCGTCACATATTAACTCCAATGCATTCTCATATGAAAAAGATTAAACATAACATAAACATTAGTATTAAAACTAGAATATGAAATGTCAATACATTCACCATAAACCATGAATGGTATAACCATAGTTCATCTACAGTCAAACATATCAAAAATCCTTCAATACAATATAGAAGTTTTATATCAAAATAAATCAACTTCAAATAAGCGTAAAATCCATCAATGGATGTTGACATAGATGAAATCAAAACTATTTGAGATAAATATCTCTTTTCTCGAAATCCTTGAAAAGTCACACATTTATAAATGAAGTAATTTAAAAGATATTTTTGAATCAAAGTGTCCCATAACACTTTGAATCTTTTGAAAATAAATATCATTTCAAAACCTTCATGTACATATAAATAAATCCTTAAAATCATTTTGAAATCATGGACATTAAATAAAAATATTTAGAAAGATAAATTATTAAACCATTTAAAAAATGATCTTGATAAAGAGTACCTTTCAAAAATTCTTAAAATAATCATTTTGAAATCATTTAAATGTCACATAATTATAAAATAAAACATTTACTTTGAAAATATTCTTAAAATCTTGTAAGGGAAGCTTTGATGATTTTATAACGGCGGTAAATTGCCACACCCTCTGTATAAGATAAAAAAACATTCTTACCTTAAGTTTGTCGAATGGTAAAAAGTGCCTTATTTGGAAAATGACGGAAATATTTCTTTAAAAAAACATAAGGGTATAAAAGACTTTAAAACATATTATTTGTAAATAGTAAAAATGTTTTGAAATACATTTCGAAAAACATGAAGGTGGATGATAAAGAAATCCAAGTATATTATTATGTATAAACAACCTCGGATAATGAAGAGATTGTGAAATTAACCCTTACCTTGTAATTTTACTTGGTTGGGGTAGGTTAAACGCCTGTATAATGGTGAAATGATTGTTATTAAATTATATAAGAATCATATATATTAATATGATATCATATATGATCTTTTAACATTGCTTTGTTAATAATATCTGAGTATTATCATCGTTTCGGGTGTTAACTTACTCGTTTTATTTTATATGTTTTGTTACGTAAGCCATGTTTTTCATGGATAGGTTACATATTATTCATATAAATAATGATACCAAGTCCTTAAAAATAATTTTTAAATGATCAAATTATTAATAAATTTGAATGGATACGATGGAGAATGAATCTCATCGCGTTCGTGGAGACGGTAGTCAGTACGTACGCATGAGCGACAATATAATTTTTTTGATATTAAAATAATATATAAATGGATGTTATATCATATATACAGAATCATTAACATGTCGTATTTAGTATCTACATGACTTAAACATCATTATTATACCCATCCAAATAATAATATATTGAATAACTATTACACCATGACGTGGGGACGGTAATCAGTACGTACGCACGTATGGTGACATGTTATTCAATGGGTGGATAGAATACTAAATATGGTTGTACCATATTTATAATAACATCACAGTATATATAAGATACTGGAGTTATTATTTTATAATGGTAATAACAATGAATGAATAAGTGGAAGAATAATGGAACTTGAAAAGGGGTGGTGAAAACATTACCTCCTCTTCGGGTTCTTCCATTTGATTTGATCAAAAGTGCTCTTTAGGTTGGATTTCTGATCAAAATAACACCACTAGGTTGTATTAAGGAAAGTTGGGAGAGTATTTGGGAAGTGTTTGGATGAACCAACAAGATTTTAAGGTGTGAAGAAATGAGAAGGAGGAGTTCCCTTTTAAAAGGGGGGTGAGGGGCACCTTTTGAAAAGCTAGAAATATTAATTTATAATAAATTCATATTTGGTTTATAATGGCTCCAAAGTGGATTATTTAAATATTATGGTGGGTATGGGTCGAAAACCACTCAACCCATAGAATTTAGTCAGGTTTGGGTACTTATATTAACCTTATCATTAATTATTAACTCTTAGTTAATTATTTTCACTTTTACAATGTCTCTTTGTATTTTTATATAATATGGTTAATAAACATACTATATACATCCAGGAGACCCCCAAGTGGTCCATTAATGATATAAATATCATGATATAAGTCTCTCGGCCGAACCTTATATTTTTAGGAATTTAATTTCAATTAATAATTTAATATTTGTTTTAAAAAACTCTTTTATGTCAATTTTGACACTATTCAATAGTAGATTTTTGTGAAAAACTCATAACAGAATTATTTCTTTTAAAAAAGTCAATTTAAACAATTATAATTTGTCATATTATCCTAGAAAATTATTGTAATTCATTAAAAGTCTCAAATTATATTTATTTGCGTATTTATAATATCAATTATTTTAATTTGTCACTATTATGGTAATTACTCCATCATAATTGTGTCATAAATTGATTAAATTATTTAAAGTATAAAAATTATAAATAAAATATCATTATGTAGGAAAGATTTTTATCTTTCTAATGAATATTTATCGTTGACAATCCAACATATATATCCCCATGTAAAAATTGTTTTTCTAAAAGATATATGCTTATGTCATTTTTGTACTTATTTTAACTTAATTAAAATTAAGTGTCCCTGTCACCTACACGTGGCACCATGGGGTCCCAAAATCGACCCAAATAGGCCTATGGTCGAACATGTATCAACCAATATGTCTAGGACAAGTTTTAGGGTAGTTTAGTATTATTATAATATTATTTGATAACCCTTATTTACCGGATTTACCCTTAACCATGGTAAATAAAATATTTACCGAAATAATTATTCAAAATGACTAAAAATAAAAGTTACCTATTTACACAATTTGAACATCCTGATTCCAAATATGGAATCCATTTTTCCTAATTCAAAATACATATGTGGCAAAAATTAATTTAAAATTAATTCCCGTTGTTAAAACAAAATGTGTGTTTTTAAGAGATAATAACTATCAAAAGATTGACACTTGTTTATGTCCGGTTTAATTGTAAAATTATGTCCAATGACCAAAATTGTATTAAATGGTAAAAATATATTCTAAATATTCTTTAAAACCACTCAAATTCTTAATTTATCACTATTAATTATTTTTATTAAAAAAGTTGTTTTTAATTAAAATTTAGTAATTTTCACTATTCATCAAAATATTAAAGTTATCCGAAAAGTACCAAAATTTTACCTTAGGCTAAATTAGATATTCTGAATCCAAAAATGAAGTCCATTTTGAATGATAAAATTTAGAAAATTTTAATAGGTAGGTATTATTATTAATAACGGCTACTTTGATTGGTTGTTGTGTGTTAGAATCTCGAAGTTGCGTACAATGCACGCCATTGCATTATTCAAAGGGAAACGTACAGTGGAAGCTTGGGATGTTTAATTGTAATTTTTTTTGATGTCCCCATTCTAAAATGTAAATTTATTCAGTCAAATTGAATATATAAAAGTTTAAAATATCGGATTTAAAAAGGTTTTCACTATTAAAAGTTTGTAAATGTGCAACACTGAAAATGAATTTGTTCTTACATTATGTCTATGAAACTCATAATATGGATTCTAAAATTCTATGGATTTTATAAAGTTTAAAATGTAGTTAATACTATTCATAACCTCTTTTGAACGGCTTGTTTGGTATGTCATGGTGCACTGGAACTCGGTGTTGCGTGTAGTGCAAGTTATTGAATTATTTTGAAGAAATAACACACTATGAAATCTTGGGGTGTTACATTATCCCCTCATTCGATAAATTGTGTCCTCGCAATTTGAAATTGTTGTTTAAAAATAAAAGGTTGAATATAGAAAATATATTTGTGGGAAAACCCACTTCATAAATTGGGTTGATAAAATTTAGTCTTAATAAGAAGAAAAGAGAAATGAAAGGGTCAACACAAAATTATGATCTCTATTAGGAGAACATTGGTGGAAATTAAAGACATATAATTGGAGGAAAAACGTAAATATTTATAGGTAGTTATTGAGGTCATCATTCACAAACAAGTGTAAAATTGAGGGCCTTAAATTCATCAATCTATGATGACTTAAAATACCATCGGTTCAACAAGTCATAGGTTATTAGAAGAACACTTTTTTTTGTTTTAAGATCCCTCCACTAAAGATTAAGAATTAATTTCTTCATTGAATAAGATAAGAAGAAAAATATATACTTGACAACTATAGTCTCAACCATTAACTATGTTCTACCACAAACTCATCTTTCACTCTAAAAGATAATAGAACTTAAAAATAATATTCTGTTTATCCTATTCATATAGGGTTAAAAAATGAATTTATAATTCATATAGAAGTACTATTAAATAAATGACATTATTCAAACCAGGACATCGCGTGGGTCAGTGGAAGGTGATACACCGTTGTCGCCCTTCGGTTGTGGGTTCAAGTCTCGCGGCCTTGCCGGACGCGACGGGTTGTCGCCCGACCTCCGGGTTGTCCTTTTATGGCAATCCAAAATAATCCAAACTAGAACTATAAAAAATACATCAGTCCAAAATTTATAAGTAAGGTAAACACAATAAAGATACTTTTTTCCGCGTAATAATAATTTGAACACATTCATCATGTTTTCTTTTAAAACACTGCTACATCCTGAATTACCATGAAACCTTATTGATTACATTCACTATACCTTATTCCATAAATAATATTATATATACTCCTTTAATCCAAATTTTTTTTAAACCCCAACAATGATGGAATATACAAATCATTAATCAGTTTAAAGGTATTCAAGAATATCCAATATAATTTATCCAAATCAATCATGTATTATTCCAAAATCACTACCTCGGTATCAGAACTGTATTATGGTTTATCATTCTCTCAACCATATATTTTCCAAAAATTTATCCTGCTATTGAGTCCCTTTTCTTTGTTCCACACAATCTCAAGTCCTTAATGAAATAGTATTGCAGTAAAATCCTTATATACTCTATAATTATTATAATAAGTACATTGTTGATACAACACTCAATTGACATAATCAACACAAGAACTCTAATCATTCATATTCATGTGTGGTAGTATCATAACTTGATTATTATCCAATAGTATCATTTGTGGAATAGTATGATGACTTGGACATAGGTTTGTGTAGTGTCTAAACTCCTTTCAAATTAAGAATTGTACATTTTAATCCATTTTATTACCCTTATAGTCACGTACTTTGTGCCATTTTCCTCCACACTTATAACAAACTCCCATTCCTTTCAGGAAATTTCCATGGTGTTTCTTCCCACAGTTATCACATATGGGAAAATTCTTCTTTTCCCTCTTCACTTTATCCATCTTTATCTCATCCATTATTTTCTTTTCTTGCATCCCTTCAAAGCCATAGGACTCAGTAAACTCTTTACTTATCTTATCAACACATGATATTATTTCTTCTTATGATGATAATACATGGGAGAACATTTCTCTTATAAATTCTGGCTTAATACCATGAAAGATATGATCCTTATTTCTCTTTGGATCATGTGCATTCCTGGAGTTATCATTCCTTCTACTGGGCACCATTTCTAAACAATGGAATACACTTGATTAGTTTATGAATAACAATATCTAATCAAAAACTTTTAAAACACATTAAATAAATTAAATAGTTTATGGATATAATCCATAATCATAAAAATATCTTCTTTGAGTATGTATATACTAATAAAACCTTAATAATGGTTTGTAAAGAAAAAATTTAGAATTATCCTAAGCATATCTCCCGAGATTGTCGTAACCAAGAGTGAAGTAAGGCCCGTTGTCGTGCACCTGTTCCCGTTCGAGTCTAGCTCAAAGCGATGTTTTTGGGTTTTACCCCTAGGTACATCTATGCCATAGCTGCCTATACCTGCTCATATCCAGACAGGGATTTATTGCATGGAAAAGTCACAAAATATCTACAATACCAATTTTTTTGAAATTTCTTCTATACTAATCCTCATATTCCATCTTAAATCATTGTGCTCTAGTCAGAGTTTATCTAAATCTAGCTTCCAAGGTTTGTACTAAACTTCCTCTGATACCAACTGTAATGCCCCGACCCCAGTTACCCATAGTCGATGCATTATTACATAACATTGGCATGATCACAAGAAAGATCAAATCTCGAAAGACCGATTGGTTTAGTAGCCTTAGAAATAGTATATATATTCATAATGTTTTACATTACATCATGATGTAAAAAACTACTACAAAAACATATTGTCTCCATAATCCACACTATTATCCCTTCATAATATCCCTGCAGGTCATTCATAATTTACTTTTTCACATCCTGGGGAAAATAAAACATAGAAATGGGGTGAGCACAAATGCCCAGTAAGGATAACAATATAGTGGAAACATTCATAAATAAGAATAAACATTTAAGGCAATGTATAACTAAAACAAAACCCTTTTAAACTTGAATTTCAATATAGTACGGAAAAAATACAATGAAATAATTCCATTTACTTATTAACATGGATATTATACTAATCGAATAATCACATGAAATATCAATAACCACTTTAATAATGATGAAATGCATAATTCCAAACTATCATAACCACATAGCCAAGGCCTCATGATTAGACTACAAATAAGATTTTGCCAAGGCCTTATGCCAAGACACTAGTTTATCTCATGAGACCTACTGATGCATCGAGGAGCTATAGCAGGCTCCACCCGTCACATATTAAGTCCAATGTATTCCCATATAAAAAGGTTTAAACATAACATAAACATTCATATTAAAACTAGTATACGAAATGCCAATACATTCACCATAAACCATGAATGGTATAAAAAAACCACCTCCACAGTCAAACATATCACAAACACTTCAATACAATATAGAAGTTTTGTATCATAATAAATCGACATCAAATAATCTTAAAATCCATCAAAGGATGTTTACATTGATTAAATCAGAACTATTGGAGAGAAATATCTCTATTCTCGAAATCATTGAAAAGTCACACATTTATAAAGGATGTAATTTAAAATCGATTTTTGAATCAAAGTGTCCCATACCACATTAAAACTTTTGAAAAGAAATATCATTTCAAAACCTTCATGTCCATATAAATAAATCCTTATAATCATTTTGAAAACATGGACATTAATTAAAAATATTTAGAAAGATAAATCTTTAAAACATTTAAATTTATGATCTTGATAAAGAGTAGCTTTCAAAAATTCTTAAAATATTTATTTTGAAATAATTTAAAAGTCACATAATTATAAAATAAAACATTTACTTTGAAAATATTCTTATAAGATTTTAAGGTAAGCATTGATGATTTTATAACGGCGGTAAATAGCCGCACCCGCCGTATAAGTTAAAAAAACATTCTTACATTAAATTTGCCAAAAGGTAAAAAAGGGACTTGTGTGGAAAACGATGCAAATATTCCATTAAAAACACATATAGGTATAAATGACTTTAAACCATATTATTTTTAAATAGTAAAAATGATTTGAAATACATTACGAAGAAACATGAATTTGGATGATAAAGAAATCTCAGTAGATTGTTACGTATAAACAACCTCGGATAATGAAGAGATTGTGAAATTAACCCTTACCTTGTACTTTTCCTTGGTTGGGGTAGGTTAACCTCCTGTATAATGGTGAAATAAATTTTATTAAATTATACAAGAATCATATATATTAATAGGATATCATATATGATCTTTTAACATTGCTTTGTTAATAATTTCTTAGTATTATCATCGTTACGGGTGTTAACTTACTCGTTTTCTTTTATGTGTTTTGTTACATAAGACATGTTTTTCAGGGTTAGTTTGTATATTATTCATATCCAGAATGATATCAAGTCTTTAAAAATCATTTTTAAATCATCAAATGATAATTATAATTGAATGGATACGATGGAGAATGAATCTTATCGCGTTCGTGGAGACGGTAGTCTTTACGTATGCATGAGCGACAATATCATTATTTTGATATTCAAATAATATATAAATGGATGGTATATCATATATATAGAATAATTAACATGTTATATTTATTATTTATATTAGTTAAACATCATTATTATACCTATCCAAATAATAATATATTGAATAACTATTACACCACGATGTGGAAACGCTAAGCCGTACGTACGCACGTATAATGACATGTTATTCAAAGGGTTGATAGAATACTGAATATGGTTGTACCATATTTATAATAACATCACAGTATATATATGATACTGGAGTTATTATTTTAGAATGGTAATAACAATGAATGAAGTAGTGGAAGATGAAAGGAACTTGAAAAGGGGTGGTGAAAACATTACCTCTCTTTCAGGTTCTTCCTTTTGATTTGATCAAAAGGGATCCTTAGGTTGGAATTCTGATCAAACTACGGACTCTATGTTGTATTGAGGGAAGTTGGTAGATTATTTATTTAGAGTTTTTCGGAACCAAAATGCTTTTATGGTGTGAAGAAATGAGAAGGAGGAGTGTCCTTTTAAAAGGGTGGTGAGGGGCACCTTTGGAAAGGCTAGAAATATTAATTTATAAGAAATTCATATTCATTTTATAATTTCTCCAATGTTGATTATTTAAATTTTGAGGTGGGAATGGGTCGAAAAACACTCAACCAATATAATTCAAAAATGATTGGGAACTTATATTAACCTTATCATTAAGTATTAACTCTAAGTTAATTATTTTCACTTTTACAATGTCTCTTTGTATTTATATATAATATGGTTAATAAACATACTATATACATCCAAGAGACCCCCAAGTGGTCTATTAATGATATATATATCATGATATAAGTCTCTTGGCCGAACCTTATATTTTTAGGAATTTAATTTCAATTAATAATTTAATATTTGTTTTAAAAAACTCTTTTATGTCAATTTTGACACTATTCTATAGTAGATTTTTGTGAGAAACTCATAATAGAATTATTTATTCTAAAAAAGTCAATTAAAACAATTATAATATGTCATATTATACTATAAAATTAGTGTAATTCATTAAAAGTCTCAAATTATATTTATTTGAATATTTATAATATCAATTATTTTAATTTGTCACTATTATAGTAATTTCTCCATCATAATTGTGTCATAAATAGATTAAATTATTTAAAGTATAAAAATTATAAATAAAATATCATTATGTAGGAAAGATTTTTATCTATCTAATGAATATTTATAGTCAACAATCCAACATATATATCCCCATGTAAAAATTGTTTTTCTAAAAGATATATGCTTATGTCATTTTTGTACTTATTTTAACTTAATTAAAATTAAGGGTCCCTATCACCTACATGTGGCACCATGGGGTCCCAAAATCGACCCAAATAGGACTATGGTCGAACATGTATCAACCAATATGGCTAGGACACGTTTTAGGGTAATTTAGTATTATTATAATATTATTTTTTAACCCTTATTTACAGGATTTACCCTTAACCATGGTAAATAAAATATTTACCGAAGTAATTATTCAAAATGTCTAAAAATAAAAGTTACCTATTTACACAATTTGAACATCATGATTCCAAATATGGAATCAATTTTTCCTAATTCAAAACACATAAGTGGAAGAAATTAATTTAAAATTAATTCTCGTTGTTAAAACAGAAAGCGTGTTTTTAAGAGATAATAACTATCAAAAGATTGACGCTTGTTTATGTCCGGTTTAATTGTAAAATTATGTCCAATGAACAAAATTGTATTAAATGGTAAAAATATATTCTAAATATACTTTAAAACCACTCAAATTCATAATTTATCACTATTAGTTATTTTGATTATAAAATGTGTTTTTAATTAAAATTTAGTAATTTTCACTATTCATCAAAATATTAAAGTTATCCGAAAAGTACCAAAATTTTACCTTAGCCTAAATTTGATATTCCGAATACAAAAATGAAGTCCATTTTGAATGTTAAAATTTCTAAAATTTTAATAGGTAGGTATAACAATTCATAACGGCTAGTTTGATTGGTTGTGGTGTGTTAGAATCTCGAAGTTGCGTATAATGCACGCCATTGCATTATTCAAAGGGAAACATACCGTGGAAGCTTGGGATGTTTAAATGTAAATTTGTTTTGATGTACCCATTCTAAAATATAAATTTATTTAGTCAAATTGAATATATAAAAGTTTAAAATAATGGATTTAAAAAGGTTTTCACTATTAAACATTTGTAAATGTGCAATACTGAAAATGAATTTGTTCTTACATTATGTCTAAGAAACTCGTAATATGGATTCTAAAATTATAGGGATTATATGCAGTTTAAAATTTAGTTAATACTATTCATAACCTCTTTTGAACGGCTTGTTTGGTATGTTATGGTGTGCTTGAACTCGGTGTTGCGTGTAGTGCAAGTTATTGAATTATTTTGAAAAAATAACACTATGAAATCTTGGGGTGTTACATTTTTAATTTAAATGTAAATATGTTGTGTGTTTTTTAGTAATATTATAATTATGTATATTTATAATTTTAAAATTTTATAAACAAAACATAATATATCCCATACATTTCAAAAATTTATAATCCTAACAACAATGATAATTTTTTATAAACATGATTTACAAATATTTAATATTATAAAAAAGATTCTATTTTACAAAAATAATAAAATAAATATAGTAATTTTAAAATATTCTTTTAAACCACGAGGAACGCTATTTTTCATTAGAATATTAATTTAAAAACACTAAATAATTATTATAATTAATTATTTATATTATAATAAATTAATAATAAAATTATTTAAAACAATTAATTTACGTTATTATCATATATGAAGCCCATCATAGAACAATTACATTGAGTAAATCACATAATGCCTTAATTATATTTGGTTCAATTAAGGGATTTGGGGCTTTTGGAAATTAGGCGGAAAAAAATTGGGGAAATTACGAAGATGAGGGTAATATTTTTTGATGTACATTGCGATGGTTTAAATAAAAAGTGTTTATACATTTTTATACGTCAACCATAAATAATCAAAGAAACCGAGGGAAAATAAAATAGATCATTGTTAAAAAACTATTAAATATTATTAAAAACATTTGAGTTATTTTAGATCCCTGGAAAATGGATAGAGGGGTTTAGAAATTATTTTGGGAATTTTTCTAGTAGACTGCCACAACAGTAGGTGGAATTCAACCTCAATAAATATAATATATTTAATTTTAACTTTATTTTTGATTTATTATGTAATCAGTAAAATATTTCTTATTTTTTTATAAGATGTTACACCCTTTTTATTAGTCAAACATGTCACATTGATTGTTTATTATACTATTTTCTTTTCGCAAATACATGATTATGTTTTTGTTATATTAGTATAAATTCATTTTTTTTGTCTTTGAATTTTGTTTTATCAAATCATATCATCTTTATTTTTTAAAAAATGAATATTTTTATACATATAATGGTTTCTTCAGTTTTTTCAATATGTAAATTCTATATTATATTTAAAATTTAACGGGATTAAAGTATATATATAATCCGGTTTTAAATATAAATAAATAAAATATCATTTTTATTTAAATGAAAAATAAAATGATCTTTTTATAATATAATAATTAGATGTATTTATAATTTATCATTTTTATACAAAAACATAATATATCTCATATATTTATAAAATATATTATATTTATAATAATAATAATTTTCTAAATAAATTGAACATAATTAATGTTATAATAAATAATTCTATAGAACAAAAAATATATAGTTATTTTAAAATAATATACTAAATAAAGAAAAATCATACTTTAAATTTAAATATTATTTTGATAACTATAAATAATATTGAAAATTAATTATATTTATTATAATTGACATATAATCAATTTAAATAATAAACATAATTTCATTTGTTATATTTAAATAAAATCATCAAAAATTATTATTATTTTATTTTAATTATAAATAATTCTATTTATTAAAATATATTTATAAAGAAAATATGCATACAATTTTAGGTTTCTTACAATGACGACCCATGCTCCTTAATGAGGTCAAAACACATTGAAAAAGAAAATTAAAAATAAATTAATGAAATTAATGGGTAGGAGAAATTATAGAAAAAGTATTATCAAAATTTAAACGACTCAAAACTAGTATGTGGATATGTTATGTGTATATATATGCACATACATGGTAAGTGTTTTAGAAGAACCATTCCTTTTGGTGAGATTATGTGTCTATGGAGAACATGAGTTTTGGTTGAAGAGAGAATGAAGTACATGAAAACTGTAATGAAGAAGTCTGGTTCCTTTAAGAAGTTTATATGTGATGTTTTCAAACCCATGTTCGATGATACAACATGTTGGGTCACTATTCCACATACGCAGAAGCTAGTGTGGCATGTTCCCTCTGTCCCTGTGGGTTTCCCCCTCTCTGAGATGACCTTCCATGACACCGCATCGACAACACCTACCAGTACAGATGGGTGGGGGGAGATGGACATGATTATCACCACCATTTATCGAACAACCATCCACATGGCCCCATCAACAATTCATACCAGACCAGACATGGGATGATGGATATGACCATCACATCCCATTCTCAAACAACATTCCATGAACCCCAATGATAAATCTTACCACTTTCACCACCCATTCTACCTTTAATTCCCCCCATCAATAACCCCTATATGGACAGTCACCACCACAACCATTCCTGGTGCCCCTCCTAGATTTCCAACAATGGTCACCTCCCTCAATCACAGCCCTCTCTCAGACGATCTTCTCCAATGCTCCGTCTTCCAGGCCTACACGCATCACATCACTTTATTAGACATTCTGCCATGATGCCCCATTGACAATTCCCACCATTACTATTGGTGGAAGATAGATACAATGTTCCCTGCCCCCATGTGGTTAATTCCACACACCAGAAAGATCCCATAATGAATGATGTATTCCGAAACGAATCTTATGGACCTTACCTATCATTACCCAATATTAAGGATGAAGCACACTAACTCATGGAGTATAAAGGCATGAGTCTATAAGTCAAATGACATCTGAAGTATAAGACAAAACAAGGCACAGTACGACGACTCCCCCTCACCCAATATGCACCTCCAGATATCAGATTTCAGATTTGGATAAACTAATGTATTATTTCCCATAGGAATTTAACTAAATAAATGTATTTTCATATGGTACATTCATTTATCATGTTTTAATTCATTGTATTATTGATTTAATAATTATTGATAATTATCATTTAATTTTATCAATCTATTAATTTTAAAATTTCACCCATTATTAATTCCATATTTTTGATATTCATGTTAGACTACCACATATGCGGCAATATTCAATGATTCATCTAAAAAATCACTACTAAATATTTTCCCTTTATTTATTATTTTTTCTAACTCTTTTAAATGTCCAACAATTATTTGCACAATTTTTTTATGGTTACTAAATGAAACATTGAATATGTTAATATAAATTTATATATAAATTCATATATATTTGTAAATAATATTTATATTTCACCAGGTATATATATATATATGCAAATATTTTTTATATATAAATTTTTTATATAACATATAATTATATATGTATATGCATTCGTATATTTGTCTGTATGAGTGTTTTCTATATGTGTCGTGTGTGTATGCATCTGTTGGGTTGTCATTTTTGTGTGTGTTTATCTATGTTTATGGTTTTTATATGTGTGTGTGTGTGTGTTTGCATAGGAATGTATGTAATTGTATGTATATGTTATACATATGTGTACGTGTACGTGACTGTGTATGTATATAAGAATAAATATACATATATATATGTGTATGTGTATGTGTAAGTGTACGTGTATGTATTTTAATTTTTTTATTGTATGTATATGTATGTGCACATATGTATGTATTTGTTTATGTGCATGTGTGTGTGTTTTTATATGTGCATGGTAATGTGTTTTTGTATATTTATGAGTATGTATAAGTATATATGTTTATGTTTATGTTTGTGTGAATGTATGTATAATTGTATATCTGAATATATGTTTATGTACATGTTTATGTGCATGCATATGTTTATATGTGTTTGTTAATGTTATATTATTGTAAATAGTCATATGTATAGATGTATATGAATGTGCATGCACTTGTATGTAATTGTATGTAAGTGTATAAATATGTGAAAATTCATGTGTAGGTGTATGCTTATACATTTGTATGTGTACGTACATGTGTATGGGTATTTTTATTTGTATGTGTATATGTATTTTTTTTATGTTATAATTGTATGTATATATGCGTATTTATAGATATATATCAATGTACATGCATGGGTATGTAGTTGTATGTATGTGTATATGTACATAGATGTATGTGTATGTTTATTACCCCATGACTATGTGTATTTGTATGTGTATTGTGTTTTCCAATATGTCTATGTGTATATTGTGTATGTATGTATACATGTATGTCAGTGCGTATGTATGTGTGTACATGTCTGCCTGTTCAACATTAATGTAATGATTTGAGAATATAAATGAAATAATTGTTAAAATCATTTTTCACTCACTAAAAACCTATAACAGACGCTCATATTGTAGTGATTATTTAGAAATATTATCCTACAATCATTCTTGATGTTTTTTGAAACAAATTATCATCAATTTGATTCATTTAGTGACCATTTTGACTCGTTGGTCTGCATATAAAAAACATAGGTCATCTCTCTAGTAATTGATAACTCAAAATCAATGATCACAAAAAATTTCATCAATTCATTTTTCAATGATATTATGAAGATCAAATATAATCATTCATCTACCAATGAAAATATATCAAACACATATCGATGGTTTCTCTATTCATGAAAAATAACATCATTCCCCTAAGGATAGGAATCCATATTTCATATTCAATAATTTATTTTTTAAAATAAAAATAAAAATCTAGATAAAGAACCCATATATATTAATTCATTTAAATTTAAAAGAAATGTGTTAAAAGGAAAAAAGTTTTTTGTAAGGTGATGATTTCATATAAACAATAAATAGAAGATTATATTGAATAAATCCGTCTATTTGGCCAAGAACCATGTTTTCATCTTCATATGAATACATTTCTATTATATACTAATAATTAAAAATAAAACTCAAATAAAAAATTTTGATTCCAGAGCACCATCCCTCATCAATATACTCCAAATCATGAGGGAATATATAACCCTAGGATGTTCCCATAAAACATTTTGTTTATGTTTTTAAAATACATCTCTCATTTTTACGCAATAAGAGGATTTTATTTTCATAACAGTTTCACAAACATAATGAATTGATATCTAAATTCATAGCCCACTATAATATCATGTAGCACCATATTTATCAATGGTTTATAATGTCATAGAACCTAGAATCATTAAATGTAATTTCAACTTGAATATAACAATATTTCAAAAATTACACCCTTTTAGAGAAACATATAAATTTTTGATATAGAGACTTTTCATAGGGATTTTGGTCAAAGAAACCTTCAACCAATTCTCCTCAATTACACATGATATAAATATTTCCTGAATCATGATATTTATTTTCTTATAAATCCATCCCAGAAGAAATTATGCATTTAATTTCATAATTTATGAAAAAATGTGAGAATTTCAGCTTCTAGTTGATGAATAATGGCAATATCTGAATCCCCAACATATAATTTAATGAAATTTAACATATCTCCCCCAAATGATTTCTTTCATCCAATATTATGAGGAAGTTGTTATTCATCTCTATTTTCCTTGTATCCCCCCTTATCCCATGGATAAAATTTAAAATACTATTCAAATATTCTAATCATTCCAGGAAGAAGAACTACAATACTATTAATATATATAATTTTGTGAACATCAACTAATGGAATTTTCTATAAAAACCAAAAAACTCATGTTAATTTAGAAATACCTTGTTGTATGAATGATAATAAATAGAGGTCAAATAAAAAATGTTCTTGTTCATTATTACGTAGGATAACAATAATTGCATCGTTAAACATGAAGACATTATAATTAGATACTCCCACAATTAATGTGAACTAGTTCAAGACCAACATCATTTATTACTAATAAGAAATGTATTCTTCTATTGTTGGGGATAAAAAAAAGTTTTGATAGAGATAAGTATTCATTTTTCAGTCAATCATTCATGTGATAAATGATGGATTTTAAGCTAAAAATAAATAAATATCCAATTCATACTGCATATCTTCATTCATGATGAAAAATGAAATTATCAAATATATATTAACATATATTAACATTGGTATCAATCATATAATGCTATTATTGGATATTTTAACTATAATTCAATGTAAGGATGACTAAAATCTCTAGATAATCATTTTTGTACAAACTACATATATGGTCAGAACATTTAATTCCCTTATAATTCCACCCGCTACCTTAAAATTAATCATCCTTATAATTAAAAAAATATCAAATTCCATTGTTTCAAGCATGTGTTATAATATTTTAGTATGATGTTTCAAAATATTAGGCCTATATATCCCTTAATATGGAAATTGATGTAGGATATTATAATAATTAGTAATCATCCTATGTACATTAGCGGGATTGTAGAAAATCATATGATCTATCTTTGATATGCATGGAATGTGATATTAAGCTTAAAATAAATATTTAATATTAAAACTAACAATATTTAACTATACACATGAAGATATTTTGATTTTTTAAAATAAACAAAATATGGGAAGTTAAATGTGTGAGAATATTTTGTCTCATTATAATTGATTTTAATTCAATGATTAATGTTCTTTAATGCCAACCATGTATCCCTTTGATCCAAAGGTTATCATATATACATGATTCCATTTATTATTACTGAAGAAAATTTACTTTTTTGATGATGGGAAAATTTTAATCATTTTTGTGGGAAGACATAAATAGAGACCATGTGGTGATCATCTTATTTGGATGCACTCTTAAAATGGAAAATAATGTTATATTGACCACTCCTCTAGCACAATTCCATTTTAACATTTATTTTTATGATTGATGGGAAAAATAAAATATACATTTTATATTATCATTAGAATCCAAATTTATCAACCCTCTATCCTTGAGAGATGTGAACATGGATGGATTCAAGATGGTTGATTATGAGAATATAACCTCTTATAGGGATTGTTCATGTTTATGTGTCATTAGATATTGTTATTTTTCAGTGTAAATAATGGTCCTCCGTCTTAATGATTTTTATTAATTTCAATAATAACTCATGCTCTTTAATGTATATCATAAACCACGATGATACAAGTTTAGGATAAGATTGACACAATGGATTTTTCATGATTGATGCGTTATTAATTAATATTTTGAGTATGTTTCCAAGATGAGTTATAATTTCATATGATATTATTAATGTAAATAATAAATGTAACATGATGATTATCCTATATAGGTTATTGAATTTTCTATGTGAAAATTGGATGCAATTTTTAGTCATGACATTTACATCTTCTACAATTTGTGAATGACACATCAATACGAAAAAAATATTGTTACAGTTATTCACCCACCAGTTGCTTCCACTCATCTGAAACCATTATAAAATCCATTAGTACCAGAAAATATCATCCAATGAATAAGATACACTCAGATCCCAATACCTTTTTACTGAAAAACACCCCAAACCAAACCAAGTGTATAAAATTGTATCATGTTCATGATTTGATACATCATCCATATCTGATTACTGATTTCATATCATCCATCACTACCGAGTCTTTTCTAGGTTAATAAAAAAATGTTATAACATATATCAAAATTCCCCTCAAGATCATAATAATCACCACACCCTCCCACAAAAATATATATTAGTGTTCAGTTTAAAATCATAGAATGAATTTTCAATTGGAATTTTGGTTTGGTGTTTGAATTATAATTTTTTTTATGGTTTGGACATATGTGATGGTGCCCAATTAACTAGTGAAAACGGTTTTTATAAAAACAATAATAATGGAATTTATGAAAAAAATATTGAATTGATATATAATATATTAATTTCATTATATGAAATTTATTTATAAATAAATATTATATCATAATTTAATATTAATATTATATAACGTAACTATATCGGCAATATGTATAACTAAAAATGCATCACATATTTAATTAAATTTTTATACTATATTAAAAATATATATAATTTTATGATATAAAAATATTATTCCTTATTAATATTGATTAGCATTTAGAATAAATTTGGTTATAATATTGAAATATATTCTATGGTAAACTAAATATATATATAGAATTCAGTTAATTAGAATTTAATATAATGTTAATATATAATTTTTTACACCTTGTATGATATTTTTGAAATCATTTAAAATTATTATTTAGATAATACAAAATACATATCTATTTTAATGAATTACATAATACATTATATCATTATATTTTAAATAAATATAATATATCTTTAAAAAAATATAATTGATGTAAAATAAGTTATTATTGCATTAAAAATAAATGGTATCATCAATTTAAGAAACATAATTGATATATAATGTATTATGTTTATATTGAATGAAAAATAATTCACATAGTAAATTTAAACTAATTTGGGATGTAATATATCTATCAATAAAACTATAGATGTCATTGTATTTTTTTCACAGCACATAATGAAATTATTTTCTGATGGAGTTTTTATTCTTATATATGATAAAATAGAAGAAATTAAAATGTAATTTGAAAAAAATCATTGTTCCATAATGATCTCAGAACACATTGAAGCATAAAATGAAAAAATAAATTAAATAAAATAATAGTGAGGATAAATAATTGAAAATTATGAAATCATAGAAATTAGTCATATGTGGACTTTTAAGGTTAATATATACATAAATACTAGCCTAGGGTTAACAGAATCCATCATTTCTAAGTGTTTTTGTGGATATGAAGAACCATATATTTATTTAAATAAATAAAGATACATTGGGAAAGCCTGAATAATAAGTTATTGTCCCTGAAGATAGTTATATATGAGGCTTTCAAACACCCATTCTATTCTATAGCCTAGTGCATCACTATGCCACAGGTGCAGACCTAGATGCAGAATATTTTCCACATTCCACATGAGTTACCCCATCCTCTCACAGACCACCGTCCACGACTACATTCTAAAAATTATTACTAGACGAAATGGGAGGATGATGGATATTACTATCACCAGGCATTCTCAGACCACCCATGATAGCTCCCAATCAACAATTCTTATCATGCCAGATAAAAGGAATATGTATATGAATTTAATATACTTTTCTCAAATGACTTACAACGACAAACCATTGACATTTCCTACCACCACCATCAACTTCTCTACCTTCCACATCGCCCCACAAACAATTCCGAATAGGACAGTCACCATCAAGACATGTCAGGGTGGCCAATCCACAATGCTTACTAGGCCTTAAAGGGGGAATATGAATTTGGAGATAAATGACCTTTCAATGATAAACTTTTATGATTCTTCACCGACAACACCTACCACTGTCACATCCCTTTCTCAGATGATATTCCATGAAATCCCATTGAAATATCCTACCACAGTCACCACCCTCCATCACCAGCCATTCTCAGATGATTTTCCATGACACCCCAGTGACAACTCCTACCACATGCAGTGGCTATTCTCAGAAGATATTCCCTAGTGTCAAATCGACAACGTCTACCAATCCAAATGTCAGATGATGGTTTTGATTGTCTCTTCCACCAAGTGTGTAATTCTCCCACACAATAATCATCCCATTAGATGGGAGGTGATTGAAAATAAATTTCTCAACCCCTATATGTCATTAAAAACTACTAAAGATGAATAAAACCAACATCACTAGTATAAAAGTACGAGTATGAATGTTAAATGGCTTCTAATGTATCTAAAAAATGGGGAACATGGAAAATGATCACTCTCTCCCAACACACATCACGATAAAACAAATTCCAGATGTTGAGTTATCAAACATGAACAATAGACTGTGGAAATTAATGTATTTTTTCCATAGGGATTAAAAAATAATGTATCTTCAAATGAAATATTTATCAATCAACTTATTACTTAGTGAATTGTTAATTTAATACTAATTGATAATTATCATTTAATTTTATGATTCCATATAATTTAAATTTTCAACCCTTAACAATTTTCCAATATTTATATTCATGGTACACTATTTCCTATATTGCAATATTCAATTTAGCTGTAAAAAAACTAAAAAAAGGGTTACCTTTTTCTATACATTCTTCTATCAGTGATAAAATTTCTACCATTGGGATCAATTTTTTTAGGGTTTCTAAATGAGGCATTGATTAAGTTAAATATATATATATATACATTCTTATATATTATTAAATAATATTTAAATATCAAAATGTTCATATTTTTAAATATAATATATATAAATTATTTTAATAACATTTAATATAAAAGTATATTTATTATCTTAATCTTATATTTAAAAATTATTGAAATTTATATTAGTCATGGAAAATGACTAATAATAAATTTTTATAATTTAATTATAAGATGTTTATATACTTTATATAAATATGATTCATCAATATTTTATTGAATCAATTATAATATAAATAAATGCATATATTTATTTAAATATGTGATTCATATTAGAATTTTTATATTTATATTCAAATTACATAATTAAATAGTATATATATATGAATTTGTATATGTGTGTCAGTATGTGATTGTTTATGTATGTGTAATTTATGTATGCATCTATTGTTTTGTGTTGTGTTGTGTTGTGTGTGTGGGTGTGTTTATGTGCATTTACTCTTTTATGTTTGAGTCTATATATGTACATTTAGATTTATGAGATTTTATGTCTTTGTTATACAGATGTGTACAAGTTCATGTATGCGTACATATATATTAACATATATATATATACATATCACTCTGTGTATGTGTGTGTCTGTGATTGTGTATGTGTAAGTGTATGTGTTTCTTTTTATAAATTTGTATAGTATGTATATGTATGTCGACATATTTATGTATATGTGTATGTGTATGTGTATTTGTTTTTGTATGCACATCCTAATGTGTTTTTATGACTATATGTATATGTATGTGTATGTGTATGTATATATGTGTATGTTTACGTATGTGTGCATGTATGTATATGTGAATTTACATCTTTATTTTATTGTACATGTGTATGAGCATGCATACGTGTATATGTGTATGTTAATCATTTATGGGTGTGTATAGTCATATGTATAGACGTGTATGCATGCGCATTCACGTGGGTGTAATTATATGGATGTGTATGTATATGAAAACTCATTTGTATGTGTATGCATATAAATTTGTATGTGAATGTACATGTGTATGTGTATGAGTTTGAGTATGTGTATATATATTTGTTTATGTTGTCTATGTAGGTATATATGTGTAAGTGTATGAGTATGAGTAGGGGTATATATATTTGTTTATTTTTTATATGTATGTATATCTGTGTATGTATAAATGTGTATGTATGTGAATTCATTTATATGTAACTATATGTATGTATATGTCCATATGCCTATACATATGTGTATGTGTATGTGTATCTGTTTATTATATGTTTATATGTATATAGTCTATGTATATGTGTACATTTATTTTCTTATTGATTAAAAATTGTTTATTTGGTTTTAGTAGCTCTCTATTTGTTGCATTTTACATAATATATACAATTTTATTATGTATTTCTGTAATATTTATTAATATATTCAATTATGTTATTTATATAAACATGTTTGAATATGTAAATATTTAATTAATTAAATAAATTTTAACAATTATTAAAAATTATGAAGGTAACAACAAATTTCATTTTCAACACAGTACTAGAAAATTTGGTTTTGGAGGCCCCTTAGATGGGCGACCTCCAACGGGGGGTCGCAAGGAATCTATGAAAAATACTTTGGTTCCCCCTCTCCCTCCACACGATCTGGAACACCCCTTTCCCCACAATCGCCTGTCCTATTCCCTGCTCTACAACGTTTACCTCTGGTGCCCCCTCACCGCCTCCCCTCCCTCACTTCACCTACAACGCCACACCGCCTCCGTCTCCAGTCACTGCTAACACTATCACTCATCTCCTCCCTCTCCACACCACCTGTACCATCCCTCATTGCATCACCACCACTTCCCCGCCTCCTTCTCTGGCTCCCTGACACTGTCGGCGCTCATCCAATACCTCACCACAGAGCCTCACACTCTTTCTCACATATGATGCCCATCCTCTCCCTTGCTCCACCACCTCCGGCACCACTAGATTCCAAATTTGTCACACTATCTAGTATTCCTTAATTTCAATTTTATGTTTTTAATTTTGGAAAATTTAATGCAATCATTTGGCATGCATGAATATATATGAATATTTTGTGTCAATAAAAATTGTGGAAATGGAATTTCATTTGTATATCGGTTTGTTTGCAGGATGAATTATGAAACAATGTTTGTTGACAATGTGTGTATGTGAATAATTCACAAATTACATATGGATAGATGATACAAACAATGCAAAATGAAGTTGTTTGTTGATTTGATTGATATTACGATGTGTTGTTATTTTTAATACCATTCTCGAGTTTACCATTTTTCTCAATGTGAGTGTGTATCCCATTAAAAAATGTTTGAGGTTTCACCACATGTCTATGATTACATATCCCATGAGACCCATGTATGAGTTTTATCACTTGTGTTTTGATAATATCTGTTTTTATTAATATTATACGATCATCCATTATGTGATATTACATGTTTTAATGTGACGTAAAATGTATATTTTATATTGTGTTGTTATGTGAATTGTACCAACGTTACTAGGGTACTCATTGTGAATCAGTGGCCCTTAAGGAGGAGTGTGATATGATGATGTTTGTTCCATGAATAATTAAGGGAAATAGATGATTAGGTATTTTGAATTTTTTAGCATCACATTGGGTCATGGAAGGCTTATTTGATCTGAACCATAACGTGATAATGGTGCATGATGGTATTGAAGGACATGACAAGAGATGTATTTTAGGGATTCTAAGTCCCAAGGGAGTGTACACATATGTTGGCCTTATGTATTAACCAATATATAGATGGTTCTTGAAGTAATTGTATTTCATTAATTGATACTCGTACCTTTTTGTGTTTTGTAATACATGACATGACATAATGGTTGAGTAAGATCATGAACATTGTTATAATTATATTTCCATCACCGAATCAATGATTGATTAGTGCATGACGAATCCCAACATTGTTCTGTGTTTTATTTCATTTAGATGTATTTATTATCACAACATAAACTCTTATAACTTCTTACATGTGTTTTGAAAAAATTTGTTTCTTCCTACTTCTTTCATATTCCCACTATGCATGGGCATCTCGAAGGATGTGAATACTTCAATGTCTAGGATTTAAGGAAAAGGCCCTAAAGATAGGGGATACGATATATAGAATAGTGTTTAGATGTAAAATTGGGATGAAATTTTTAGTTATGTAACAATATTTTTTCAAATTCATGTAATTTCCAATACTTTTTTGGCCGAACATTTTGGGTATTTGGGTTTCTAATATATGAATTGAGATACCTACCATTGATTATGTTTTTCTATTTTTGATTAAATGTATTATGTTATTATTTATTCATTAATTTATTGATACCAATGATATATTTTCTACACGGATGACATTTATACCCATACTTCTAGTAACAAACATCATGCATAAAAGGATACCTGCTTGAGGCCATCAGGAACACTGTCTTGGACCCTGTGATCTAGCATGAGGCATCACATTCAATGTCCCACATATTCTCTAATGATGAAATATTTAATGTGATATTGAAATTTTTTGTTCTAGAATTATATATATTTGATATGATCCTTGATATAGATTACTATGTTTTCTATAAATTATAGATTGATTTGTATATTTGATTATAAATATTGACTGCCTCTGATGTCACAAAGGCATTTTCAATCCACGATGTAGTGAGAAGTTTTTTTACAATGATAATGTTTTGTTGTGTTTGAGAATATTATTCATCACATATTGATTTTGGGAACATTCATCACAACATATATTTGTTGATTTATTGGTCGGTTTTGACTTAGTCGCTAAGTTTGATAGTTAAAGATTGATATTTATGGAATTTCATAATGTACCACACACGCATGCAGGTTAAAATATTCCTTTCCTAACAATTATTTATTCTATGGATAATTATAGACCAAATTAATTCACAACATAGTTTTTTGAAAATAGTGTCATCATTTGATTTGTCATACCAACTTGGTGGCTATAACATGGGATTTCACATCTATTCCATTATCTGTTATTTTATTTTTTATTTGAAGATATGAATTGTTTATAATATCAATGGTCTACATGAAATTGGCCAGTCATTATTTTAAATATATTTTATATTAAAAATCTATGTAATATGAAGTCCAGTGTAAATTTTTTTATACAAATATTATTATGAATAAGTGTAGGATTGATCATCCAAATCGAATATGCAGAGTATTTCAAGGGCATCATGCTGTTTATTGAGTTTTATAGTGGAATTTGTAAGGACTATATTAGTTATCCATGTATAAACTATGAAAACAGATATCAATTCACAAGAGATACCATAAGGGATCGCCTATTATTGAACAGATTAAATACAAATTAAAAGAGTTGGACTCTCCATGTGGAAGAATATAATTGTTTTCGAAATACAGATGCAGTTTGGTTCGATATTAATGCGAGGATGAATGATCCAATCCATCAAAATCTTACAGAAATTTTATTTTTGTTGGCCCGTGAAGGCATTAACATCTGGAATGTTGAGAATGGGGAGATAAATTAGTCCTCTAGTGAATATTGTGATTCGAGGAGGTTTTATGAAGTACATGATGATGCAAACATGGAATTTTATGATAGATGTACTGCTTACATTAAATTTTCATTTTTGGTGGTGTAGTTTCATTTGATGTATTTAAATTAGTGGCCAGACACATAGGTAGACATGATGTTGGTGTTGTTGAAAAAAGTTCTTATGTTTAATACTATGATTCTTGTATCTTATTACCATGCTCAGAAGATGATAGAGAACATATGATTTAAATATGAGACCATAGATTCATGTTCAAACAACTATATGTTTTTTAGAAATTAAACATCCAATTTGGATATTTGAAAGGTATATGACACTTTCAGGTGGAAAGGGAAGGGGGGAAATCAGCCTCATCAAATTCATAATGAAAAACAGGGATAACCGACTGTCATACAAAAAATGGGTTATATTCCCATTAAGATTAGTTTGAAAAGATTTTTTATTTCATCTATAGCATCTAATTTAATGAGATGTCACGTGGAAAGAAATCAGGAATGTGATATGTTAACTCACCTGGAGGAATCTCACACATGGAAGGATTTTGATAAGAGAAACCCTAACTTTGCTAATGATGTCTGTAATTTCCGATTAGGGTTGGTTGTAGATGGTTTCCACCCAATCTCTTCTATGGTTGGTGAAACTCATAGAACCAGGACCATGGTGATGGTTCCATATAATCATCCTCCATGGCATTGCCTAAAACAACAATTTATATTATGTTATACTATTATTGATTGACATTGATGTATGGGGGATAAGATTAATGATTACTGAAAGCCATTGATTGATAGTGGAATGAATTTTGGGGCAATGGTTTGATAACATATGACTACGAAACGAATGAAATGTTCCAACTGAAATCTACATTATTGTGGATAATAAATGAATTCCTAGATTATAAAATTTTTATTAGGATAGGGTATGAATGGATAATAATCATGCCCTTGTTACAATAAAAGAAAAATTATTTATGGATTAATCATTCAATAAAATTGGCATAGATGGGTCAAAGAAGTTTTCTCTCACCTTAGCATAGGTATAGAATGTACATAGTGTCATCTTATGGTTCTAGAAAGTTCATCCCAACACTGATGATCATCAATGGAGTTGAAATGTTATCACATATTGTGGAAGAAATCATATGCATGGTATATGAATTTCAAGATTTAGTGGCTCATCCATTACCCAATATTCATTGTGCAGGTAGACAACACTGTCTCAATGGGAAAAAGGAATTTATTTTTTACAATATAGTCAATTTTAAACTAAAATTCTAAGGAATAATTTTGATTTCATAATCATAGGAAAAAATTTATTGTAATAATTTATTATGGACCATTTTAGTTGTTATTGGAAAATCAAAGGACCATGATAATGAACGTCATGATTTGGATGAAATATTTTAATAGAAACAGTTTCATTTAAAGTTATCTTAGGGAAACACTGCATATATTCATACGACACAATATAGGATGACTAAAAAGGAGAAAGAGACAATTCATTCCATTTTGATGATGTTCAAGGTTCTTGATTGTTACACTTCTAGTATTTCAATGTCAGTGAATCTGATGAGAAGGACATTAAAATGGTTGAAAAGTCATGAAAATATCATAATACATCAATAGTTAATTAAAATCATTTTATTTTATTGTTTGTCCCCCAATGTTGTTCAACAATTGATTAAGATGAAAAAAATTAGATAGGATTGTTTATGAAATCAATGAATTAGTGATTTAAAAAGATAGAAGGGCCAAATTGTACGTACGATTTATCACAATGAGAAATTATATCTCCCCACATTTTTTATGTTATGTTTCACTAGATTGTGCATCTAATTAATGAAGTAATGGGTAAAGGTCCAGTGCAATTCAGGTCAATGTATCCCATTGAGAGGTATCTGAATACATTGAAATGATTTGAACGCAATAGAGCTCATCCAGATGCATGAATAGACAATGGTTATTTGAAGAATGAGTGTAAAAATAATTGTTTAGAATATCATATGGATGATGAAACATAATTAAAAAAGACTTTTTCGATTCATGATGTACCAGTTGGAGAATGAACCATATTTCATATGGACAACATCGAGTGGATACAAGCACATGGATATATCTTGTTCAATACTCCATCATTTTCACCATTAACACAATATGTGTCTCATCACTTTTATTGATTAACTTCATCATGTTTTGTTTTCATATGTTTATCATTAACACATTGTGTAGTCATTTGTATGTAACACATTAATGATCTAACAAAAGATATGTCTTGAACCATTGAGTATCAATTTCAACAATCTCATTATGTTTCATTTCATTATTGTTTAAATGATATTGTACGTATAAATTAATTTTTATTTTGAGTGATGTATTATATTAATTTAATTCTGTAGAAATCGTTATTGAATTTTGTGAATTATGTAGGCTCATAACCTGGAGGTGTTAGGTGACCCCACGCTAACTGAAGAATTTATCCAACTACATGAGTATAGATCAATAATGGCTCGTCGATATAAACAAATAGATGCCAATGGCTTTCGATTTTTCATTAATGATGTTGATTATAAATTAAGGACACAAAACAATCGAATCAATTTTTCAATAATTGATTCAAGTAATTACTATGGTCAATTGACAGACATCATCGAAGTTTTATACACACATGGGTTGCTGTAAATATTGTTAAAGAGTAGTTGGGATGATCCAGTGTGTGGAACTGAAGTTGATCAATATCAGTTTACATATTTAAAATGTAATTATATATTATAAAGAAATGAATGATTGGATAATGAACATTTTATTATGACATCACATGTGAAACATGTATTCTTCGTATCTTTTCATTCTAATCAATTTTGGAAATTTGTAATGAAAATTTCCCTGCAATGAGGGTTATTATTTAAACAAGACTATCCCGAGACTATTACATTTTCTTTCAAATAGCATGATCGAAATGCAATAGTTCAACTTGAAGAACATATTTATTCGTTTAGAGTGGATATTGATGGAGAAACAGTAGATTTTAATGAAATTATTTGGATTCTTTCCCGAAACATCCTTGACACTATCATCACATCATGTACCATTCCCTTGACCTATGAAAAACATTTCAAAAAACATGGTATGAGCATAAAAAGTTTAGTAAAGTATATAAAAATATAGAATGAAAACATTAGTCCATGTATACATAAGAATCAATGAAATAATATTTTACTCATAAAACACAAGAACATTAACATTCATCATCAAATCATGAATAAGTCATAGAAATAATAGGACATAAAGGTTACTTGAGGCATTCATAACATTATTACGTAGGGAGTAACCATCATGGTTAAATTTGGAATAGCCATCACAGTGTATTCCCTAAATATCATCGGAGAAACCATAGCGTTTAACCCATTCACATTACACAATGTATTAGAGAGCTATATTGGGCTCACCAGCCATTTGTTTATCACGGAAACACCCATATTCATAAATAATTCCA
Organism: Viscum album; assembly: GCA_963277665.1. Lineage (NCBI taxonomy): Eukaryota > Viridiplantae > Streptophyta > Magnoliopsida > Santalales > Viscaceae > Viscum > Viscum album. Next base: position 6,650,550 of record OY728121.1, on the reverse strand, counting down.
AATAACCATTACACAATCGTATCATAAAAAAATGCTTAAAGGAAACATAACATTTCCAAATTTCAATCACAAGATATCAATAACACATTGATAAAAACATTATCAAATCAAATTTCACTACCAAAATAAAAGAAAATTAAAACATGTTATTTATTTTTCATTTAAAAAAATATTATGGCTTGTAGAGGAAGCTGAAACTCAAATAATGGTCACGGCGGCCGAGAAGTCATTGTCACTGCATACGTATGACAAAAACATTCCATTTTGAAATTTAGTAGAATGGTTCGTATAAAAAATATTCATTTTTAATAAACATAAAAGTCAAAGGGGTTTACACAATGTATAAAAGAAATATGTCTATAATATAAAATATGCATCAATGAATGGAGATTGAGACGAAGTCCCTTACCTCGGGTCCGACTTGACTCGATCGTTCTTTATCAAGCTGAATAATAAAAATGAGTTAATTTCTACTTTCTGAAGAACCTTTTTAAAGTTAATTATATCTTTTATATCACTTATTACATTGTTATGAACACTACGTAATTATTTATGTTAATAATGGTCGTTTTTTCGACCATTGGTACTTGAGTCAAAAATAAACTCTTTATAATTACAAGTTGTTCATGTGGTAAAATATCCATTATATAGAGAATTATATTCACGATTTAGATATAATATATATCATGTATATCCAGTATATACATGCATTTATAACATTACATAACATTTGGAGGTAAGAAATGAAATGCACCGTTCATGGAGACTGTAAGTTGTACATACGCATTAACGCTACTTTCATTTCTATTTCATATTTTATGAAATTGAATCATAATGATATAAAGTTATATTATAATTCAGTATAATATAATATATAATATCATTAAATCCATTCATTATACGTCCCATATATGGCATTAACGAATCAATTCACTTTGAGGTGGTGGTAGTCCGCAATTCCTAAAATGATGATATCGTGTTTACCCATAATGGAAGCCATAAAGGTATGCCATAAATGTAAAAATACAAGAGATTAAGGAAAACTTAAACATATTATATATCATATATAAATATAGTGACATTTTAGTGGCCTCCTTTTATGGTGTTATAATATTTTTGAACAATCATCGTTTCGTGAGGTAGAAATTCACCATCCATGGAAATAGTATGCTCTTAAACCAATATATGTAGGTGTATGTAAGTGTAGATCAAATAATTTTTATAACCAAATACTATTATATTAAACATAATGTTTTTGTTTCAAAACAAATTAATAAAAAGAGTTTAGGGGGTTGGAGAAGAAAAATAAATCAAATGAACACAAGTAGAGACATTACCTTTAAATCGGGCAACTTCTATTTGTTTGAACCAAAATGGTTTTTTGAAGAGGTTTCTGCCTATGGTAAGGCTTCTATGATGATGAGAGGGATGTGGAGAGATAAAATGATCAGATTTTGGCCGATCCAATGGCTTGAGAGGTGTGGGTAAAGAGGTAGAGGTGGGGGCCTTTATAAGAGGAAGGAGGGGCACTCTTGGAAAGTCAAGAAATGTTACTTTATATTAAAATGAGATTCAAATTTTAATGGTCCTGCATTGATATATTTCGAGTATAATGTTATAAGGGTTCTAAATATACTCATCCAATTGGTTTTTGAAAAGTTTATGTCTTATATTTTAAATTATCTTTTCATTTTATTTAAATCGTTCATTAATAAGGTACTCGCTCAATCATAATGGTGTCATAAAAAAATTTAATTTATTTAATGTTTAAAAAATATAAAAAAAATACTATGATGTAGAAAATATTTTTGTCTTTCCAATTAATATTTATATTCTAATATATAATTTATGTAGACGAAATTAAAATTGTTTTACTTGGGTGATACATTCATTAGTGATATTCTCATTTCTTTAAAAATAAAATGATTAAGTGTCAACTTCACCCAAAAGTGATTCTATGGGGTCCCTAGGTTTGGCACAACGCATACCATGGTGAGAAATGACATAACCAGTATAATTAAGACACATGTTGGGGTGATTTTTTATTATTATGATATTATTTTATTACCCTTAACTACCCGATTACTAATTAATAACGATAATTAAAGATAATTACCATCATTACTATTCATAATGTCCAAAAACAAAAGAGTCTTAATTAAATAATTTGTATATTATGATTCCAAATATGGAATCCATTTTACCAAATTCCAATTACATAAATTGAAATTATTAATTTAAATGTAATTCTCATTGTCAAAAAATATAGCGGGTTTTTTTGAAACAATTTCTATCAAAAGATTGGCACTTGTTTATGCCGAATTCCAAAGTGAAACGAATTATAACGACCTACATTGGATTAAATGGTAAAACAATATTCTAATTACACTTTAAAACCAATTATAAAGATAATTTAACCATATAATTTAATCTGATGAAAAAGTAGTTTTGAAGTAAAATGCAGTATTTTTCACTAATCATTAAAAAATGAACATTGTCAGAAAAATATTAAAACTTTATCCAAAGTAAATTTCAATGTACCAATATTAAATAATAAGTTTATTTTGACAAATAAATATTATAAAATTTTCAAAATATAGATAAAAAAATTCCATCAACTGGCGGTAAAACAATCTTTTACAAATAATAGAGAATTATATGATTAAGATTGGATTTATTCTGTTTTTAAGTCTTTAAAACACTATATAATTCATAAATAGACATAGATAAGAAAATATATTATTCATTACTTACTTGGGATGTTACATCGTTCCCCCCTTTAGAAAATTTTTTCCCTGCAATTTATTTACTTATCGAATATGTGGGGGTATTTATCCCCCATAGCATTTTCAAATTCCCATGATGCCTCTTCACAAATGTGATTTTTCCAAAAAAACATTTACATGATGAATCACCATATTCCACAAGACATTCTCCATGTGGTCAAGAATATGGACTGGTTTCTCGTCAAAAGATAGATTCTCCTCCAACTGAACTACCTCTGGACTCAAAACATGAGATGGATCTTTTATGTACATCCTTAACATTGAAACATGAAAAACATTGTGTACCTGAGATAAACTCGAAGGTAAAGCCACTTGGTATGCAAATGATCCAACTCTCTCCAAAATTTCATATGGTCCAATGAACCTTGGAACCATCTTTCCATTCTTATCAAATCGCATCACACATTTCTATGGTGAAACTTTGAGGAAGACATGGTAACCTGCGGTAAAAGAGAGATCCTTCCTCCTGTTGGCTGCATACCTTTTCTACCTACACTGAGCTGTTCTCATGTGTTTCTGTGTCAGCTGAAATTTTTCTGCCAAATATTCTACCAATTCCGGTCACATCAACTTCATTTCACCCACTTCATCCCAAAAAACTGATGTTTGACACTACATCCTATATAATGCATCAAATGGTGCCATTTGTATACTAAAATGAAAACAGTTATTATATGAAAACTCGACCAAAGAATTATGTTGGTCCCAACTTCCCAGATAATCATTCGAACAATCATGTAGCATATCCTCCAATGTCTGAATTGTTCGTTCTGATTTCCCATCCGATTGAGGATAAAAAGCTGTACAAAAATTTAATTCAATACCCAATGTCTTCCGAAGGAATTTCAAAAATTTAGATGTAAACCTGGGATCATGATCTGATACAATGGAGACGGGAACTCCATGTAACATGACTATCTCCTTAAGAAACAAATGAGAAAGTTGATCTAGAGAAAAAGTATCTCGTATAACAAGGAAATGAGAAGATTTAGTCAAGTGATCAACAATAACCCAGATTGCATTATAACCTTGATGTTTCTTCAGTAACCCCAAAATTAAGTCCACATATATATTCTCCCATTTCCACTCTAGAACTGGTTAAGGATGTAGCATCCCTTTTGGTAACTTCCGCTCTACTTTAACTTGTTGACAAGTCAAACACTTCACCATAAAATCAACAATTTCTTTTTTTTTCCATCCCAGCAGTAGTACTCCGGAAAATCCCTATACATATTAGTACTGCCTGAATGAACTGAAAACTAACAACTATGATCTTCACATAACAAATCTCTCTTCAACGGTGAATCACAAGACACAGACAATCTCTTCCCAAATCATAAAACACAATCATTATCAATGTTGAATTCAGGCAACTTACCCTTCTGAACAAGCTCTACCTTTTTCTGCAACTCACTATCTTCCTTCTGTGCTTGCGTAATTCTGTCTGATAGAGAAGATTTCACTAATACCTAAAACAAAACAAAAGAACATCCTACACTAACAACTTATATTCAAAATTTCATCAAATCCTTTACCAAAGGATCACATTCCATATGTAACATGGTTAATGAGGTATTACAGTTTTGACTCAAAGCATCAGCCACTTTATTTTCTTTGCCTGGATGGTAATGAATTGTACAATCATAATCTTTGATTATTTCTAGACATATCCTCTATCTCATGTTCAATTATTTCTGAGTTAATATATACTTTAATCTTTTGTGATCAGTATATATTTCACACTTTACACCATACAAATTATGCCACCATATTTTTAAAGAGAAAACAACAGCAGCAAATTCCAAATCATGTTTAGGGTAATTTATCTAATGAGTTTCCAACTTCCGTAAAGCATAAGAAATTACCTGATCATTTTGCATTAGGACGCAACCAAGTCCATTCAATGAAGCATCACTGTAGATAACAAACTCACCATTCCTGGAAGGTAGCCCCAAAACTGGAGCATTCTCCAATATTCCTTTCAATTCCTCAAAATAATCATCACATTCTTTTGTCTAGATAATATTAACAACCTTCCATGTTAGCTTAGTCATTGGACTAGATAACCGTGAAATATTTCTAACAAACCTTCGGTAATAGCCTGCCAAACCAAGGAAGCTACAAATCTCAGTTACATTTGTGGGTCTTGGCAATTCATCCACAACCTTTGTTTTTGCAGGATCAACAGTTATCCCATCTTTATAATAAATGTGAACAAGGAAAGAAATTTGTTACAACAAGAACACACACTTTCTCAATTTCCCATAAAATTTTTATTCATTTCAGTTTTTCAAAATAACCCTTAAATGTCTGTAATCATCCTATTTACTTTTAGAAAACACCAAAATATCATCAATGAAAACAACCACAAAAGAAATCCATTAAATCATGGAAAATTCTATTCATAAGGTCCATGAATACAGCAGGTTCATTGGTTATCCCAAAAGGCATAACTACAAATTAATAATGGCCATATCTTTTACGAAACACAGTCTTTGGAATATCTGCTTCCTTTACCTTCAGCTGATGGTACCCCGATATCAGGTCAATCTTCGAAAAAAAATATTGTTCCATGGAGCTGATCAAAAAAATCATCGATATGAGGCAAAGGATATTTGTTCTTAATAGTGATGTTATTCAAGGAACTATAATCAATGAAAAGTATCATTGGACCATCATTATTTTTCACAAATAAAATAAGTGAACCCAATAGTGATGTATTAGGTCGAATGAAACCTTTCTCTAATAAATCTTAAAATTTCTCCTTCAACTCTAAAAGTTCAATTTGACTCATTCGATAATGGGGTTTTGAAATTGTCTTAGCAACAGGAACTAAGTCAACCGTAAATTCAACATCCTGATCTGGTATTATTCAAGGAAACTCATCAGGAAAAACATCAGGATACTCATTTACCACTGGCAGATCATCAATCAGAACAATTCATTTGTTTTAAATAATATATGAAAGGTAACATTCAATTCCATCTTTTACAAGTTTCTCAGCCTCTTGATATCTTATCAACAGTAAGGGTTCATTATTGTACAAAAACTAAAATTCTTTCTGAAATGAAACTTCTTTATCTCTACAATCAATCCTAGCATGGTAAACAGAGAGCCAATCCATAACCAGGATAACATCAAACTCTACTAGAGATAAAACAATAAGGATTTCAAGTAGGTTATTTCCACGGATAAGGATAAGAATATTCTTATAAACTCTTTTTCCCTCAACATTTCCCCAAGGTATTTTTTCCACAAGTTCAAGAGTCAACTCTTGAGATGTTATTCCTATTTTACTAGAAAATTTTTCAAAGATGAAAGAATGTGTGAACCCTAAATCAAACAACACACTGGCATAATCATAAAAAACAAACAATGTACATGATACCAATTCATTTGATGGCCCATCATCTGCTGAAGTAGTTGCGAAGGATTTCACCACACCTTTTCGCTTGTAGTCTAACTGCTTCACATCACTCGACCTCCATGTCGGACACTCGTTTTCATAGTGACCTATCTCATTGAACTTAAAACATTTCACTATCTATTAACAAATTTTAGTCTTACCACAACCTTGATCCTTTTCAGTGAAATCACGATCCTTATGTCCCATCTTAACACATCGGTAGCACTTTCCATAATTCAGAAGACATTCCCAAGCATGCCTTTTACCATATTTATCACAAACTCGAAACATAGTTTTCTTACCATCAGAAAGACAATTGGATCCCTAAATTTCTCAGGTGTACCAAATGAAAAATCATAATCCTCATGTGGGATGGAATGTATGATAGTGGGTGATGCAATGTCTAATTGTGTACACTGACCAGATCATCCAGCTCTCGTACTACCCCCTCGTACGAACACCCTAAGTACTAGGCCCACTACTAGGTTGCTCATCAAATAATTATCACCAAATAGATGGATCATACAAATCTGTTTAAAAAAATAAATCAATTGATATTATATAATATTTAAATATATATCATTGAAAAAAATATTAACTGCATGAACTAGTGGTGGATTTCCCAGCTCAGTTATGCGATTATTGTTGTCAATAATATGTTTTTGTCACGTATCTTCAATTGGTTTAATTTTTTACTTTTGAAAACAAATATGGAAGTACATAAAAATGTATAACTAATGTGTAACCCAAAAAAAAAATGAGAGGGAATACATGATTAATGCATAAAGTAACTAAATATTTTTTAGCTGAGCTTGAACAAATATATAATGAAGTTAATAAATCATACAAGATATAATAATGAAATTTAATTTTTAGTATGATAGTTTCTTAATAAGTTTCATCAGTCAGTTAAAATTAGGGAACATTGTTTCTACCAGATTCATAAGTGGTAAAACAGTTGTCAAAATTAGTGAAAAATTTAATTTTTTTAGCCCAGATAGAAGATGTATGGTTCAATACATGTTTTGATGACGAATAAAAACCATCATGTTCATTACGTGGTTAAATGTAAAAGAGATGTATTAGAATCATAAAAATTTTATACAAATCACAGTTAAAGGATTGAAATGTTAATACAGTAAGAAATGTTGGTTTCATATGTTTGAATACAGTTAAATTCCAAATAATAAAATGTAGTTCAAATAGAATTTCAACCAATAAAAATTGAATATTCAATTAACGGTCATGTCAGATAAAACATATTAGTAGTAAATATTAAATGAATTTGAATTGTACAAAACCTTACATCCCAAGTCAAGGTAAACCAAATTAATTGAGAACATAAATGGATGATTTTATATATTTCCCACCACAACGTCAGGTTAATAGTCATATCTGACAATTGAGCTATTGGAGTCATCAAAATTAATAACTCGATCATTTCCAATGGCAATAGGGATGGTGTCAATTCCATCATCACCATAATCCAAAATATGCCTTGGAATTACTTCAATAATGAAACAAAATTCATATTGAATATGGTTATTGACATAAAAATGTGTTTCACCATTGAAGCCAATGCATATGCTTCATTAGTTGCAAGAGTGTGAGACATATCAATTACCCAAAATCCATAATCATCAATATTTGTTCCCTGGACTTCATTGAATCAAACCACATACATTTCATCAGTATTACTCGTCCATGAGAATTATATTCCAATATTATTATTTTTTCAACGACTTTGTAATAACCAACATTTTCAAATCGTGGTCTACAATATAAAGAACTAGAATAACATTTTTTTTTTGAAGTAACCACAACACCACCATTTATAGTTCCCATTTTATTTTTTCATTCCATGACAATAAATCTGTTCCCATTGATAACAATTGATTTACAGTCACGAACCACATAATTAGGACCAAAATCCAATGATCTTATTTCCTCTGAGACAGAATCAGCGTCAAAATCAATACCTGAAATATAAATCAATATTAGACATAATTAATTATTATTTTAATTATTTTAAGTATAAATATTGTTCCTTCAATTTTATCCATGTAGAAAAATCTTCTCTATGAATGTTCTCCCTCCCTCTAAATGATATTGAACTATTTTTTCTATTTATCATCTCTCTATGTTCCATGTAGATAAAAAGAGTAATAGTTTAACATATATATATATCTATATCTATATAATATATAAATATATAATTTACTTATAAGATATATTCATCATGAAAATCCTATTGCAACCAAACTGTGTGATGTGCAATTTCCTGATCTTCAATACTTAATGTTGTCAATATATATGATCCAGGAATTCCTCCTATTTTAGGTAATGATTGAAAATTATGTTCAATTTTCTCATTCTATTATTCTTAAAATATTCATTGGTATGTTTATTATTTGTGTATGATCAGACAAATACATAGAGCAGAAATCCATACATTAATGAGCCTAGTCACCGTTCATGATAGAACCTTCCGAATGATTCCTGTTACAGAGATAAGACATTCTTGTGTATATATTTCTTTCAGTTGGATAAATCCAACGAATATTAATCATTCCCCCTACAATTATATTAGTTGAAATATGTATAGTGAGTTGTAACATGCATGTGAATAATGATGGAGGAAATTTTTTCTCTAACTCACACAAAATTAATGGGGCATCTGCCAACATTTTTTGAAAGAAATACTTGGACAACTTCATATAACAATGATCACTAAATAAATGGAACAACCGAATAACATCCACCCTTACATTATTGGAAAATAGATGAAGAATTTCCATTAAAATCAGCTAATGCAAAGGGATTTTATAACCATGAGTCATCAATTATTTTTGGTTTATCTCTCTTCTGTTGACCCTTTTGGATATGTTTCTTAAATAGCCATCATGTACATTAATAGTCTCTAGTACATCTAGATATTTTATTTTTTTATAAGTGTCATTACATAAGAAGCACATGGATGTTTCCATTTATTTTCACTGATATGCACAGAATATGATAGGGATGGCTTGCCAAATGCTGGATGGGTAGTGGGAATCATCATCAGATATGGTAGAGAAGTTATAGAAGGCTTAGATGTAAATGGTTTTGAAACAATGGGAGGCCTAAATATCACGTGTTTCTATATAAACAATGGGATCAACATATGTGATGAATGGTATGCCAGTGGGAGGGGAAGAGTCTAATCATGTATGCCAACCATATTGTTTAGCTTTCGTACCACCAACCCTCGTTTGAACACCATGAGTTATGGGCCAACTACAATGCACCTCATCAAATTACTATCACTTAAAAATGGATCCTACATAATTGTTTTAAAAATATTAATCACATGACAATATATATTATTTAAATATATATATTTGAAATAAAATACTCACTGTAGGCACTAGTGGGGGAATTCCAAGCTCAGCTATGCGATGATTGTTGTCTATAATCGGTTTTCATCGACTCTTTTCAATTGGTTTCATTTCATGGAATTGAAAACAAATATGAATGTAAATATAAAAGGATAACTAATATGAGACCCAAAAAACCAAATAAATGAGATGGAATATGGGTATTCATGGATAATTTAACTGAACATTTTATAGGCGAGCTCAAACAAATATATAATAATGTCAATAAATCATACAAGATTTAATAAAGATATTTAATTTATAGTAGGATTGTTATTTCATATGTTTCATCAGTCTAATAAAATCATGGAACATTGTTTATGCAAGATTTATAAGTGGTAATGCTATAATCAAAATTAAGGAAAAATTTAATTTCTTTTGCCCAGGTAGATGATGCTGGTTTCAATACTTTTTTTTACAGAAGACTACAAACCATGTTGTTCATTACATGGTAATATGTTAAAGAAAATTCTTATATTCATAAAATTTTATACTAATCATAGTTGAAGAATTGAAATGATCAACAAGTAAGATATGTTGATTTATTAGGTTTGAATACAGTTCAATTCCAAATTAGAAAATACAGTTCAAATCTAATTGCAACAAATAAACATTGAAAATTCACATACTGGTCATGTCAGATAAAAATAATTTGTAATGAAAATGAAATCAATTGGACAAGTACAAACCTTTACATCCCAAGTCGAGGTAAACAAAAAAATAGGGAACATGAATGGATGATTTTATAATTTTTCTTTTGAAAATATCAGGTTCACATTCAACTATGAATATTGTACTATTAGAGTCATCAAAAGTAATAAATGTATCTTTTTCAAAGATATTATAGATGGTTCCAATTATAGAATCACCATCATAAAAAATATGTCTTGCAATTACTTAAATAATGTCATCAAATTCAGGTTGAAGATAGTCTATGAGAAAAAGAATTTTTTTCATCATTTATTCCAATACATATGATTCATCGGTATCATGATTACGAGTCATATTAGTTACTCGAAATCAACAAAAATCAATAAATTTTCCATGTCACGTCATCGAATCAAAACACTTACATTTCATTATTGTGACTCGTCCAGTAGAATAATAATCCAACATTTTTTTTCAACATCTCTATATTAACCTAAATTTTCAAATTGCGGTCTACTATCTGATGCATTAGAAAAATAGTCTATTGAGGAATAACCAATTCATCATCATTTTTTTCACATGTTCTTCTCACGTTCAGTGATAATTAATCTGTACCCATTGAAAAAATAGATATACTGTCAAAAACTGCAATATTAGGACTACAAACCAATGCTCTTCTTTCCTCATAGGAAAATTGAGTAGGAAAACTCAATAAATGAAATAAAAATCATTATTAATCTTAATAAATAATATTTTTAATTATTTTAAATAATAATATTATTACCTTCATTTTGAACCAAGTTTAATACCCTTTTCTATGTAAAGTATTCCTAATTCTCAGTGATAAATAATAATTCTTTCTATTTATCATCATTTTATTCCCTGTAGATAAAAATATCGATATTTTTACATATATATATATATGATATTAAAATAAAATTTACATATAAGATGTATTCATCCATAAAATAACATTAGAGAAAAATTGTGTGATGTGCCGTCTCCCGCTCTTCGATGCTTAATGTCATCAATGTATATGATCTAGGAATTCCACCTATTTGTGGTATTGATGAAAAAATGGGTTCAATTTGATCATATTGTTCTTCTTTATTTCTAATTGGTCTATTCATTCTTATTGTAAGATCATACAAATATAAAGAGCAGAAATCTATACTTTCTTGAACTAAGTAACCATTCACGATAGAACCATACAGATAATTCCTGTTACGAACATAAGACATTAATGAGTACATATTTAATTCAGTTGGATACATTCAATTCAACGAAATAGGTCCTGTAGGATGTATTTCAGTGGGAATATGGATAGTCAGATTTAACATCCATGAGAAAAATGATGGAGGAAATATTGTCTCTAACTCACAAAAAATTAATGGGCCATCAGCCTACTTTTTTTGCAATAAATACATTAACAACTTCATAAAAAAATATCTATAATCAAATGGCACAAATGAATATCATCCACCCTTAAATTTTTGGGAAAAATTCAAAGAATTAATATAGGAATCAACTCATGTAGATGATTGTGATAATCATGAGTCTTCCATTATATTTTCTTCAAATACCTTCCGTTGAAAAGTTTGGATATGTTTCCTGAATTGAAATAATGAACTATAATAGTCATTAGTACTTCCAGAAATTTCTTTTCTTCTGTTGGTATCATCAAATTTGAAGCACATGGATGTAGCCATTTATTTTAACGGATACACACAAGATGCAATTCTGGTCTGATCCCCTAATAAACAACGTCACAATGAGATCATAAATAATCTACTTGAATTCCCCTAACATTTATAAGAAATGTATGAAATGTTTTAAATATATTTTTATTAATTTTCACTATGTCTATGCAATGACATAAAAAATTGGTTGACCAATAATAAAAATCAAAGAAGATACTTCTCATCTTCTAATTGTAATAGGTTTTAGTGAAAACATTCTCTCTCTTTCGAGATTTCATTTGACCCATCCAGAATGAAAAACTGAAATCATTAAATTCATTAAGATCATATGTTCCCGAAATAAACTGAGGTGGATCGTCAGTCTTTATGTTGTTGTCAAATCTTCGACGATTATTTCTATATGGATGGTTTATTGGCATGAATCGCCGGTGTCTCATAAAACTGAAACTACAACAATGTTTCAGTCTTCTGGATCATATATTCTCCATACAAACAAGACATGATAGTTTTCCCTTCCTGATCTATCCAGACATCATTTCCTATGTAGGAAAATCATTGATCGTCCACAAAAGTGCAACACACATCTGAAATATGTCATTCAAACATGCATCATATGTGGGCACACCCACATCGCAAATAATTTTTTCCACTTTTATTAATTTTTTCATATATATATATATCATTGTTGGGATTAGATGATTTAGATATGAGTATACTCATGAATGTGAATGGTTTTTTCATAAACAACCATGTTCGTGATTATAAATGTGTATAGAAATCGGCCATTTTCAATGCGATGTAAGAATCTTCCCAAACAGATTAAAACCATCACATGAAAGAACTAACCTAAAATTATGCACGTCAGCTGCAAAATCTATTTATCATGTATCAAATCTCTGCCATGAAAATCCATCTATAGGTTGAACCAAATCATCGTTATTCTTCTTTCCCTCAATATCATGCCATAAAATTTCAATTCATATTTCATTATATATAAAATGATTTTAATTTTTGGGGATCAATGGAATGATCCACATTACATTATGTGGTACACGAGATGGTGTTCCATTATCTTTTGTCTTCCAGCGGGATGTGCCATATTTTATACAATCATTTCGTTCTGCATTTTCTGCCCAGTAAAAAATGTAAATCATTCGTGCAAGTTTGAATTTTGTTTCATGAAAATCCAAGTTCCTAAAATAACATCCATGAGATATATTGGTTTGATTGATTATCTACATTATCTGTATTCAAGTCCTTCAAAAAGGTATGAATTAAATTGATGGAAGAATTAGGAATCTCACAGATTTTTTTCCAATGAAACATTAGGATTAAAAATTAAATATTTTTCGTTTAACCACATTGTCAATATACTAGAGTTGTGGTAGAATCATGAAATTTTTTCTCCCAGATGACATCATCATTTTCAGTAGACGCAAATTGTGTTCTTATATCTAAATTTTCATTGGTCATAATCCATACGTTTTCTTGATTATGAATAAACACAAACTGTTTATATAACAAATTCCCCAATCCTGTCCTCTCATTTGGATCATTAGCTATTTGAGATGTCATTTAATCTCCATTGTGATACCAGAAAGAGTATTTTTCATGAAAACTATATTTGGATAGGTGGTATCTGACATCTTCCTAGCTTAACCATGTTCTTCCAACACACTTTTAAAAAGTGTAGTGTATGAGACCACTATCTGAAGCATTGTAAAATGAAAAATCAAAAAAACCATCAAATTTATTTGAAATGTCGATTGAGATATGATCTGTTTCGAACATCAAACTTTTATTTATTATGAAAAAATTGTTATATGTCGTTTTTTCAAAAGAAATTCGATAATATTGATGTTTCAACAAAAATATAATTAAGAAAATGATAATTTTTCACATTATATGAATCCATAATTGACACACTACTCTATATGAGAATATTAATTGAAAAGTCAACATAATATGATATTTATAACACAATATCTTTTAATAACTATAAATGAGTGTATAAGATCATGTACACTTATGGTGGAAATTTATTCAAGAGTTGACTACATTTTAGACCGAAGAAATTTTGTATTTTTGTAAATAACTTGAGTTATAACCTACATTGCCAAAGGGGTTGGGTGTTCCTAGGGGGTGTGGGTTGTCTGGGGGGTGGTGGAGCTGTGCAGGGGGATAGAGGGGTCCAGGTGGTGGGGGTTGTCTAGGGGGTCATTGTACCCATGTGGGCGGGTTGTCAATGTGGGTGGGTGGTCATCCAGAGGGGTATCGGTAGTCTAGGGGGAAAGGTGGGCTTTCCACAGGTGTGGTGAGGTTGTCCAGGCAGTAGGGGTGTCTAGGGGTGGGGGATTTCTAGGTGTGGGGGCTGTCTAGGAGGATATTGGGTGTCCATGGGGTGTGAGTGTGGTGTCCAGGGGGTGGGTAGGGCTGTCCTAGGGGTTCGGGGTGTCCAAGAGGTGATCCGGCTATCCATGGGGGTGGTCGGGCTATTAAGGTGGTACGGGGAGTCCAGGGGACATGTGGGCTATCAACAGGGGGGTGGTCGCACTATCCACAGGGGTGTCCGGGATATCCCGTGAAGTCGGTGGTGTCAGGGGGGACTTTCCATGGGTGGGGGTGCCCGAGATGATGGAGGATGGATGGTGGGTCTCCAGGGGTGGGATGGGTGCCCATGAGGGCGGGGGGCTGTCCACCGGGGATGGGAGGGCTGTCCACGCGGGTGGTAGGGTTGTCCTGGGGGGTCGGGGGTGTATAGGTTGGTGGGGGGGGTTAAAGGGTGTGGAGGAATGTCTAGGGGGTACGATGTGTCTAGGGGGTGGGAGGGCTGACCAAGGGGAGGGTAGGTTGGAAGGTATGTCTAGGGGGTTTGGGGGTGTCCAGGTGGGTGGGAAGGCTATCCATGAGGGGATTTCGGGCATTCCACATGGGTGGCGGGGCTGTCGAGTGGGTTCAAGGGTTATTAGCGGGTGGGGGGCGTGGCGTTCTTTCTAGGGGGTGGGGTGTCCATGGGATGGGGGTGTTCGGGGGTGGAGGGCAGTTGTCTAGGGGGGTGGGGTGGCTCTCAACGGGGGGTGGGAGGTCCGTCTACGGTGCATCTAGGGCTATCCTCAAGGGTGGAAATGATGTTCAGGTGGTGGGGGTGTCTAGGGTGGTTCCGGGGGGCTGTCTGAGGGGGTGGGGATGTCCACCCCCAAAATAGGGTCATAAAATCCAATCATTATCTAATTGATGGATGATCTCAAGCCTATTATAGATGACCGAGAAGGCAGTTTGTGTAAACCAAAAATATCATACATATAAGTCATAATACACCTAATTGTAAACACATCACCAGATATCATACATGGATTAGATTTTAGGATCCATGTTTTGATGGGACAATACTCATAGGTTTATGATCCTTGTTATATCATTAGGTGATATGGAGTAATAAGAATGATAAATTTTAATGAGATCAATATGGATAATGGATAAAAACCTGAGTGATATTTATTTGTAGAGATCACTTCTTCTAGGAAGGGTAAGAGTGACTGTTTGTATGGAACATTAAGAAAAAATGTAACTTCTGAAATCAAAAATATGTTGGTTATATTTGATTCCTATTTTTATAGAGTATTTGAGTGCTCGTCCCACCCCCCCACCCTATATGTATTGTCCACACTACTACACCCTTTAAGCCCCCTACACCCATTCAAAACCACCTGGATAGCCCCCCACCCATCTTGGACACCCCCCACCACACCTGGACAACCCACCCCTCCTCCCGACACAACCAACACCCCTACAACCTCCCCCAACTGTAAATCCCACCACCACCCCATTGGATACCCCCACCCCCTTGACAGCTCACTCCCCCCTCCCCCACATGGATTTCCCACCCACCAACACCCGTAGAAAACCCACCCCCCCTGGAGAGCATTCACCCCCTTCCCCTGCACTCCCCCCTCGACACCCCAATGGACAGCCCCACCCCTCCCCCTCCTCGGTCAGCCCATACCCCCTCACCCACCGGTATACCCCCCCAATAAATCCCCACCCCCTAACTGGAATTTCCACACCCCCTTCTCTGGCTGCCAGCCCAACCCATTAGGACAACCCCCCCCCCCCCCCCCCCACCGGGACAACCCCCCCCCCCCCACCTGGAAACCCCCCCTCCCTCTGCAGCCCACACCCCATACCCCCCTTTACACCCCAACCTGACCAACAAGGGTATACCACACCCCTATTTGGGGTAGCCCATACCCCCTACCACCCCCCATGTAGCCCCCCCCCCACCCCCAGAACCACCCACCCCAACCTGGAAATCCCCCCACACAGGGATACCCCCATCCCCTCCTGCACTCCATTGGGTAATTTTATTTTAAATAATTTTATTCATTAATAAAGAGAAACTATCATGCATTACACATTTCATTCCAAACTACACATTCAATTTATCAAAACATGAAAAATTCAATTTATAAAATGATGAAAAATATTATTTATCAAAACATGAAAAATTAAATTTATACTGCTCTGTGGGTAACATAAAAAATTTCATTGGGGAATGTGAAAAAACATTAAATTGGTAATTACAATTTAAAAATTATGTCATCCACATATGAGATGTGGTGGTGTCTAGGAGGTGTTGTGGTGTCCAGGTGGTGGGTTGTCTAATTGGGGGGGCGGGTAGTCCAAGGGGGTTGGGGTGTACATGGGGTGGGGGTGTCTAGGGTTGGTGGAGGTGGGTTGGGGAGTGTCCAGGTGGGATTTCAATGGGGGTGAGGGGTGTAGAGGGAGGGTGGGGGTGGGGGTGTCCAGGGGTGGGGGAGGGGTCTATCCAAAGGGTTGGGGGTATCGAGGGTGGTGGGGGAGGGGGTTGTCCAATTGGTGGGGGTGTCGAATGGGGTGGGGGTGTCTAGGGGCGGTGTTGTCTGTGGGCGGTGTGGGGTGTCCAAGAATTGTGGGGAGGGGTGTCCATTGAGGTTTGGGGAGGGAGTTGTCCAAGGGTTGGGGGTGTCCAGGGTGTGGGGTCTTATCCAATGTGGGGTTTCTAGGGGGTGTGGGATGTCCAAGGGGTGGGAGGTGTCAATGTTTTGGGGGTGGATGTGTTGACAATTCCCATCCATCATCCCACCAACATCAAAATCCAAATCCAATTTTCAACTAAACTAATGTTCAAAAAACATTAAACAAACCCTTTACAACATTACAGTAAACAAACCCAACTAAATAAATTGTTGTTATATAATAGAGAAAATATTTTTTTCCCAAAAGTTTTGGAAGAATCATTGGGAAATCATTGGCATAGCCAACCGTTTCTTCAAACCATTTGAAAATGTTTCTTTATTTTACACAATAGCAACAGTTTGAGGAAACTGTTGGTATATTACTATTGGGAAACACCAGATTCTAGTAGTGACTATTGTTGTGCTACTGTGTGATATTATAGCACACTGCAGAATATCCCTATTTCAGTTGTTTTGAAAGAACTGATAAAATGAACATTTATCAGTTATTTTAAAAGCACAGATAATGGTCTATATTATGAGAAGTTAATGTAGTTATGGTAAAATTTTCTTTATAATTGAATTTATAACTATACATAATGTTATACTTTATCAGTGCTTCTGTAAGTGCGGAAAAATACATTTATCAATGATTTTATAATAAATTATAATTTTTTAATTTCAGTAGCACTATATTAATGTGTTGATAAATATTTCATTTATCAGTTTTTTTTAGTGTTCACAATGGTTCCATTTACAATTGAATTTTTATCAATATAAGTGGCACCATTATATGTTCTTTTTAAACACTGATAAAAGTACTGGGATTTTAACCTGGATATTGTATTGAACACATTTATATAATTTAAAAGTCAATTGTTAATGTAGTTATTGGAAATTTTTTTTGTAGTGGCCCATTTACCTAAAAAATGCTCCCGAAGATTTCATGTAATTGATGAACATGATTTTTAATGAGTAACTAGATACCTTTGTGGTATTCATTTTATATGAAATCCCCAATCACTCTATGTCAGTGGAGTATCATGTGCATTTTATAAGAATGGTTATGAGTTTATTGAGATATCAATACTATATTCCTCTATTCTGAAATTTGATTTCCAAGAATGGGATGCTAATTTTTTTGAGGCATTATATTAGAAATTTTTTTATAAATTGATATGGATAAACTGAAGAATATTATTACTTGGTAGAAACCATAAAATGTCATCGAGATTAAGACCTTCTTGGGCATAGATGGATATTATCAATGGTACATGAAGGAATTATCGATGTTGGATTCTTACAGGAATACACTTATCCAGAAGGTAATAATGTTTACTTTTTAGGATAAATGTCATTTTTCATTTATAGAGATGAAATTTCATATAACTACTTAAACCATTGTTTTCTCTTCTAGCAGTCATGATGGGCTATGGGGTCTTTTTTGATACATCGGGTGCTGCATTGGGTTGCTTTCTTATGTAAGATATCATTTCATTGCATATGGATCTCATCAGCTTAGGATGCATGAGAATAATTATATGACATAATACATTGAACATGAATCTGTGATAAATTAACTTATTATTTGATGGAAGTACCTATATGTAGAGTTTTACCATATTTTATAATCACAAGTGCTTGCGTTATATACACACTCTAAATGATATGAATCATTTCTAATGTAATTTGGTGTAAAACCTACAGTCATTCGATTTCTAAATCACATATTCCCTAGAAAAATGAAATGTCATTGCAGATTCATTTAGTAAGAAACTTTCAACCATGGAATTTAAGGAATCATTAGAAGTGTTGAATGTGGGGATTATCGTTGCAATGATTAATATTGGAGTCCAAGAATCAGGGAACATAGTTTCATTATCCATTTTTAGATGATATTTTAACTTCCAATTTTGATTATTTTGAAAAAACATCATGATGTTGAGTTTTATTTCAATATAGACTTTCTTTCTTGTTCTGAGACAGTGAATGATTTATCATTTTCCATATAGGTCATTCTATGAATTTAAAACCATTTTATTGTACCATCTCTAGTAAGGAAATCCCATATGGTTGATTTCCATATTTTATAGAGGGTAGAGGACCTAGGCACCACTGCTATGTTCTATGAAATGAGGTGGTATTTTTTCAACATTCTTTGAGAGTGTCTATGTTGAGTTTATCTCTCAATTTTATAAGTTACAACTAGTTAAGGCTGAGTAATTGAATCCGTATTGTTTTCTTCATCCAAATATAGTCCATAATTTGATGCAGGATTAAATATGTATAGAACTTTTAATCGAGTTTTTGAGTTCCCAAATGAAGAAGAATGAAATATGTGTAGTTATTGATTTGTTGATGAAATCAGATCACTTTATACCCATTTAGAATTCCTGAAGAGTAGAGGAGTTTTAAAACCTCTATATGGAATAGATTATTCATTTTCATGGAGTTCCTTTTGTCATATTCAATAATTGCAATATTCATGTATATTCTCATTTTTTTGAGAGGCCATCATGAGCCACTGTGATATCACATCTATTTGAGTACGGAATACCACCACTGGATGAATGGAATAAAAGAATGTGAAATACAAGTTCTCAAGGATATGCTACATACTTATGTTATCAACATTTTTTGATCATGGTCAGATAATTTGGAGATGTTTGAGTTTTTGTATACAAAATTGTTGGATTCCATAATCATAACGGCTCCTTTTGAGTCCTAATATGTTTATCATTGTATGTATATGTTGTGTTGGTTATGGATTTTTGAATGTTCCTTGGTTGGACCAAGATTGGTCCAAGAGTTTAATGAAAAGATTTAGTAGATTCATCAGAGGATTCTTATGGAACATTGTGGATATAAGACTTATGTTGATATTCAACATAGATCTTTGGAATTATCAGTGGGTGACATGGTGTTCAATATGGTTTCACTCAGATTGGGTCATCAAATACATGCGAGGAAAGGGAAGCTAAATAAACATTTTTTGGGACCTTTTAAGGTTGTTGAGAAGGTAAAGAATGTTTCCAACCATTAATCACTACCACCATAGCTGACATAGATCCATAACAAGTTTGTTGTATCACAATTGAGAATGTATCTATCTGATCTATCAATTGTTCTGAACTGGAGTGATCATGAAGATGAATGTGAATTATCGTAGACTGAATATCCAGTAAGGATAGCTGATTCTACAATAATGTTAAATTTTTGTAAGGTGATGCATTTGGATCACATTCTATGGAAGAACAATTTGGATATTCTTGATATGTGATAGAACTAAATAATGGTGATTGAATAATTGCTTCATCATTTTGACAAGGAATAATGATCATATGATTACTAGGGACATAAAGTTTCTATGTTGGGGAGGGTGTGACATCTAATTATTATATTCATTTATTCATAAACCCCTCCATATCAACATTATTTTGATGGAAATTTTTGGGGTATTTTGTGAAATTTATTTAAAATTTTGGATATTTTTGTGAAACTTCATGATTGGATCACCGTTTTCCACACCGTGTGCCCTTCTAAAACATTTTGTATAAATTGGAGAGTGGGATTGACATGGCTTATGTATGATTTACCAAACCTCTCACAAAATATTGGGAAACTATTCCATCAATTTATAATTGGTCTATATCTTGTGTGTGATTTATTAGTTTCTCCGATCATTGGATCACCGAAGAAGGATTTTTGGTTTCTGGATTCCCTGTAGGATTTGGTTCAAAGCGTGAGATGAAAATTCAGTAGTCAACCATTAGATTTTATTTTTCTATTCCTATTCTACCACGATATTACATCTTCTACCCAGGGTTCTATGAATCTTTATATTGATTTGAAGAATTATTAACCAACATTTGGGTTTCAAATATGGGATTATTTTATAGATCCTTTTTTTCGTAATTCTCCACTGATTTTTCTAGTTATGCCATAGTTATTTGAGATCCAATGATCCTTTTGTATGTATTTCCATTATAATGCCGAATTTTAACTAATCCTAAATTTCATTGTTTAAATTTAAATGTTAGTGTTAAATTAAATTTCATTGTTTTTATTAAATTGATTTTGATTAATTTTTTAGAAATACCCAATTCATTTGAATTTGGGTTATAATGATAAAAAGTGGTTTCGTATGTAATTGAAAACCATCAATTTCATTGAATTTAAGTGTGTTAATTGACCATTGAGAGATTTATAATTATTAAATTAATTTTTTGCATATAAATTAAATTATTTCAATTTAATTTATGGATCTTATTGAGGAAATGCATTTAGTGTATGAAAATTTGAAAACCCATAATTACATTGAATTGGTCGTTTTTGTGAAACATATATAATTTGTTGAAAATTTAATCAATTAATTTTATTTTGAAATTGGTTTTGTGAAATTTCAGAATTGGATTCAAATACGTATTTTTGAAAAATGGTATAAAATGGTTTTTGATCGAAATCATGGTGTCTAATAATGGTGATCAGTCATGCTTTTTATTAAATCAATGTTATGAGTTTTAAATAAAAAATAAGAATATTTCAAAACGAGGATGCGATTTAATTAAATTTCAATATACACTTAAAATAAACACCATATCATTGTTTTCTACCAAGGCACGTTAAATAATTTGTTTGTTATTGAGTTATTTTGGCTGGAACAAAATGACATAAAACATTTAAAACCTATAATCAACACATCACATACTTTAGGATGTGATGGTGAGTACTATTTGTGCTTAGGGATAAAGGGGAACATGTACATATTTTTCATTTCATTGTGTTGGGTCCCTATATCAAAGAGCTATTTTACCTGATTATGCATATGACCATGATTCTCCCATGTGTTTATTTCTAATGTATATATGTCATTGTTGTAAAATATTTTAAATTTATTATTATTTATGTAAAATATTTTTATATAAATGATTTTATTTAAGAGATTTGAGAAATGTTCCATATGTGTAAATCTCCTTTTTTTTATAAATAATTTAATCATTTGAAATGTATTTCGATAATTTTGAATTTTAAGAATTAATTTATAATATATTTATATAATTTATTTGCAAAGAATGATTATGTCGAATATTCTTTTCAAATTCCAAAATAGTTTGATTGAAAATTCAAACCACTTTCTTGGTTATTTTTACATTTTCCACTTGTTATGGAATCGTTTGGTGGAATAATATTGGTCAATGGTTCACACCCTATATGCGACTTCAAGATCTTGTAGATTATTTTATTTTAGGAGCGATCCATGGAAAATTATCTATTGGAAGTCGTTCTAACTATAGATATGTTGAAATGGTGAGTGGCGTCCTAAGGGACATGCTCCATCTTCCTATTTTGTTACCTTTTCATTAGTACATTGTGTTGTATTTCTTGTTTGACTTATGGTATAGTTCTCCATGTGGGGTACCACATAGATCAACAAATTCAATTGGAATGGGAACACGATGTTTTCCATGTGTAATAGTTAACACGGTTTGCGCAAGACCAAATGATCATTAATGATTAGGGTGAGCTTGACTTTGAGAATTTATCTACCATTCCCAAGTACCGAGTTGATATTATTGATTTTAATTAGAGGACACTTCATTGGAATTTTATTCCCCTTGTCTGTATCTAGTATCAACATAGTAAACATTGTTGGAGTATCGGGGAGTGAGAGACACATATATGATCCCAATACGCACATCTATTTGAGTAGGTTTTTCTATTTTGTGGATGAAAACCACCAATGTTGGAAGGATGTAATGATTATTATTTTCCATGGATTATTTTTTATATTAGGATGATTATTTTCATGACTAGTTGTTGGTACAACATAAAATTCTATTTCTCGAATAATGTTTTCAAATATATGAAATATATAAAATTTCACACGTATTAATTTTTTCATAAAAAAGTTTAATGTCTCTTGAATGGGTGACCATATAAAAAATATGACTGAAAAATTGTGTTTACAATACAGGTTTTAACCGAGGTTCGACATAATCATTTTTGTGTGTGTGCCTTTTGTGAAAAAATGCATGGTGGGTGTAAATAAAAAATAATTATTTCTTTATTAGTTTCGTTTATTTTGTTGTAGCAATAGATATAAAATCTTTGTATATGATAATAATTTTTCCTTAGTGATTAATTCTCAATATCTAGTGATTTAGATGAACATTGGAGATAATTCTTGGTGAACGATGAAAAATCTTGTTCGGATTCTGCATCATTGAACCAATAGAGTTTGGTGATCACATAAGCAATTAAGACAAAATAGTTCATTAGAAATTATTAATCAAAAATAAAAATAGTATGATTATTTGTTTTATTTGAGTCATATTTCATAATATTGTTCAATCATAGATCAGTTCCATGAATAGAGATTATATATACATCATATGTAGAATTAAATTGATTAAATGTTTTATTTTTTATTTTTTAATTAGTCAACATATTATGCCTTATTATATGAAAATTAATCAAGGCCAAATGGAAAATGGTTTAGTTTCATTCCCCATGATTTATGGATTATGGTTTTCTCTCATATTTCATTGTTATGATATCATTGTTGTTTCTTTTTGCTAATGGTTTGACAAATACATGGTTTCTATTTGTTCTGTTTCTGTAATTTTGTGTAAATAATAAAAATTGATAGTTCAAAATGTGATGGTGCATAAATTTCAAGAATCAATTGTGATAATGGATAGATCAATGAAAATTGATAGTGAAAAGGTAGTTCTTAATTTTTTACAAGGGATTCATGAAAAACTATGGATGGAGTGAATGGATTATTGGTATGTTTATTTGACAACCAGATATATATTCTGTATCTATATGAATCATTGATGACCCATAATATAGAGATTATGGTGCTAGAAGTAGCTCCATATATGTGGCAGATGATGTATAAGAGAACACAAGATTTCTAGAAAATATAGATAAAATATATGTGTATTTTAGTATTACATGACATGTGGGGCACTATCAACCGTTTCTAGGGTTTTGGGGTGAGGTTAATGATCACATGTTGTGTGAGCGTATCACTAAAAATGTGACCCAACTATGACAGCTCTATATTCACGTCAGAATATACATGGATAATAGAAAAATGTAAATGGACAGAGGCACGCCGTGTAATTGGACACAGAACTGACCAGGTGTCCATGAACATGAGAACCTATACACGAGTAGGAACAAGGGAAATAAAAATTATACCGACATATCCAGCATCACATCCGATGGATTCATGTGATCACTATAAACTGTGTATCATGACATTTACATGTCGCGTGGGGCTTTAACACATGGGAAGTCTTATTCATATCTGTATACCTTGTGTACCCCCAGTACATGACATAAACCCACTTCATGAGTATTTTAATCTCTTCATTTTCCAAGTTTATATAAATAATGGTTATGTTACTTCCCTTATTCTATTCTCCTGTGGATATAGTGTGACATTTCTTCACATCACTTGATTGAAATCCGCTATAGAGGATGAGTCTCATATTCTGTCGTGGTTTCCCTTTATAAGACTATTGAATGACCCCCTATCATATTTATACCCCATGTGGGGTTTGTGTAATCAGTGTGACCTCTCTGGGTATGATTTTAATCCAATATTTATCATTACAAATCGTTATGTTTTTTGATATCATTATTATATGCTCCCCTACATGGAGTGTTGATCCATATTGGGTTTATGGTTTACTCTAGTGGTTTTTTCCATGTACCCTTATCTGTGTATCAGGGTCTAAATAGACCATTGAGCTTATTGGGAAGTTCCAAATGATCTAAAAATCATCATCAAGTGTCTATGATGACAGAATGGATCATTGTGTTCCCCCCCTAAAACTATTGTTTCTTCTAAAATAATATTACGATGGTAGTTGGTTATGACTGCCTAGTTTCATCATGTCATTCATAAGAATATCTGTGTGTGTCTGTTATACAATTTTATGTCTTTAATTTATATTAATATACATGGTTCATTTTTTTAGTATTTTGGGTTTCATAAATTGTATTGTTATAATCACACATGAATGTTGTTTTTTGGAACATATCATGTCTTATGCATATAATAACCCCTTTGGCTGCATCCTGGGAGGATACACAGCGAGTGGAACATATGATGACCATGTAATAATGAGTTAGTTCACGGGAGCCTGCATGTAACATTTTTACACTCCCACGGAGCTGGTTTTAATCTTTATAGGTTTTGGATTGGCTTGAATTTTACCTCATTTTCCACTTTTAGTACATTACTGTCGTACTCTTTTGTGGGAATATATATGTAAGCATTCATTTGTTTTAGTTTTATTTAATTTCATCATTATTTGAGATAGGATATTTGTGTTTATATATGGATACATTAGGATAATGCCACCAATTTGTGGGATATGCCATCTCAGTGCTAGTCTTGATCCACTGTCATATTAGTGGTGGGCCAGGGGTAGTCATGAGGTCGACATCGTTGGGTTTGGTCGTGATAGTTTATCCTTTAGAACCCTTCCCAAATATTAAGATAAATAACAACAAAAATATTATCAATAAATTTTTTATTTTGGTTTATCACTAATCCCAAGAACAACATGAAATTGTCGGTAATCTTCTCAACGCAATCTTGTGAATACCTTCATCATGTAATAACATAAAAGAAGAAAAAGAGTCCTAAATTAAAAAAACTATTTGTAATCATTCAAGTTTCCATATTCATAAAAATAAAAAAAACTATTGGATATATTCCATAAATCCCAAAAAAATTTACTCCATTAATGAATTCATCATCCACTTTTACAAAAAAAATTATTAATTACAATGTAGTTAATACCCTCTATTTTAATTTATCCATATCAATATACATTGTATCCCAACATCCTAATCTCAACACCATAAATATATTAAATGTTATATTTCCATCAATACCTTGTTTTAATATAATATCAACATCAGAATGAGTCATTTTTCTTAGTAATTATTTCAATTCCATATAAAAATTCAAATCCTTAATAAAAATTTACTACAATACAATACTTATAAATTTCATAATTCATATCACTATGAAATCATTGAAAAAATATTCAAAAAACATAAATATTAAATCAAAACACAATCATATTAATTTCTACTCATCATCAAATGTGTAATCTGAGATTGACTATGATGAATTTTATTTTCTTGGGATATATTCCTTTGATATTTGAGACATTCTTTTGGGTATTTCCTTAAATCTATAAAGTTAGATAATTATATATTTGAATCTTTTTTCATACAGTTTTTGTCACACGCATAGTTTCCATTCTCTCCACTCATTTAGAAGACACTATTTCCTATTAATAAATTAAAAGGGTAATTAATTTATTAACCATCATTTGTGGGAAGACACATCTTTCCATTCTTCCATTTATCCACTTTTTTTTCACGATCATATTATTTATTTTTCCATTCAAATATATAACATGTAGAAAATTCATTCGCTTCCTTATAATATCAAGATATTATGTCATCATATAATGAGAATATTTTGGACACCGGTTACCTTCAATAAGTTGTATAAGACACATTAATGAAATTATGATTCATACACATTGCATTACATGAATTGTTGTGTTTCACATTCCATATACTATTGTCCATTTATAATCAATGGAATACAATATATTATTATGGGACATTAGTATAACCCCAAAATTAGTGAACTGATTAATGCATAAAAACTCTAAAGGAAACCATTTAATTATTAAATGGATTAATTGAACCCAATAGGAATCAATATTCAAAAAATCTCAAAGAGAGAGTCGTTGCCAATATATATGGATCGTCCTTTATAATGTCTTAAATGTGATAGGCTAGTTTATATCAAATTTTAATGTACACCACATTGATTATAATACCATTAGAAAATCCTCTTATTAGTAAAAGATAATTATTTTCAATCCATGCCCACTTCTCACTATTAATGTTCACCCATAGTAATCTTTTGGTCATCTATTCTTCTTGCTATGTTGTTTCATTAATCACGATAAACTCCTCCAATGTTTCTACCCCTGAATTCTTCAAACATTCCAAAGAATTCCTAGAAATTACACCTCCCTCACATTTTATGACCAGTTATAACACCATTTAATGGAGCTTCACAGTAATCTACAACCTCAGTCCGATCAGGAATTCCAAAACCCTTGGGATCATTGTCCATCATCTAGGATATTATTATTTTGTAGTTTTTCTCTCCATTGGTAGGGGTAAATAGGAATTTCTTTTTAGACCCTTCATGTTTCCTCTCTATAATTATATACACATTAGGGTGAGAAGCCCTCTACCTAGAAACACATCACCACTCACTCTTTAAAATATACAATATGATTCTTTACTAGACTCAATATCATGGTAACCCTTTCATTCTGTGGATGTGTACCATATAAACCTACCATCTCCATATGATGTAGCCTCATGAACCCTTTCAACTCCCCCAACATCCATTTTCGTTTCCACTTCAGGGTTTATAATAATACTAAATCTCACATACTTACTATAAGTTATCTCCATTATATTTAATGAAAAAGAATTCAAAAGCACCAACATCATTTAACCAGCAGTACCAACTAGTCCATTCACTGTATCCACAAATTCCTCATTTGAAACCTTTTGATTTTATTTAGATTGGAACTCTACTTTTCCTATTGTGCACATTAGGATGATGAATTATCTTCAATTGATGTCATAAACTCTTGAATTAGACGATAATTTATGCGCCTTATTCTAGTTAGAGATCAATTTTTTTGGACCACATGAAATTGAGTTTTCATCTGGGTGCCCCGTAATAAAATTCCCATCCAACTCCCCACACTCCTATGTTCTAGCATGCCAATCCATAGAATACGTACATCAATACACTGACACCACAATTGGAATTTGTTCATTCTGATGTGTGGCATATCTATGAACAACTAATTTTTCCCTACATACATGACCAATGGAATTCAACCCCCCCTATCAGCACACACATAATGAGTGCCCCAATTTTTTACATGAGGGATAGAAATCGAACCAAGACTCGAGTAGAACTAACTACTTGTATCCGAATTCCTATAAAAAACTAACCCAATAATATCAAATAGAAGTCTCAAAACATATACTTAACTATATATTTGTAGATAAATTTGATTGAAATGATTTCTAGTCCATCCATATAAGAGAATATAATGGTCATCAACGTTTCTGAATATTTGAATAATTAAATGGATTTGAAAAGGATGAAAGTGTTCATGAAATCTCAAACAAATAGTCAAAAACTGTGAATTATTTTACCTATGGATTTTTTAGGTCCACTGTAAATGATAGAATAGATTTTTTTTAGTAACATGTATTGATAGTACAGGTCATTACCAAAAAACTCTTTGATGTGAAGCATACAATTAGTTCACTATTATCGTGGAGGACCACTATTTCTTGATTTGATAAATCCTTATATTCTGAAAAAAAAATTGAAAAATGAATAAATTGAAGGATGTTGATGCTTGAATTCTGTAATCATCATCAAATTAGGAAAAGATGAGGAATATGTGAACTCTGATGATGAGGTAAAATGTTTTGGGTAAAATTTGCAAAAATTTAGGACATCAGGGCTAGGAAGAATCATAGGAATATGAGTTAAGTAGTCAAGGATTCAATAGTGGTGAAAGAAATGTGGTTGAGAATCCTTTAGTGGTGATGAAGGGGACTCCCCCATCATAGCGTAAGGGATGACACATGGTTCCTCTTAGTCAGGGCATGCTGACCTTCTTCCTCTGAGCATCACCATAGCTAATATCAAAATAATGATTATGGATCTTTGGGGATATCAATATTTCAAATCCATTATAATGGTTTATAATGAAATTGTGGATTATCCTATGAATATCCACTAATTGTGTCAATCTAGGTGAATGTAAGGCCATTTTTGGACTATGAAAACCACGTGATCATCAATGCATCATTTTCATAGTTATTTTCCCAAGGCACAGCAGTACCAGAACATATTTTTCTTATAATATCTATACAGGGAAGTATTTCATGGAAAACAAATAATATATACCTTTCAAAACCATAAGGATAATGTTATAATCATATCATAACATTCAATCAAAGGGTTTTGATCCCTAAATACATTTTCCTAAATATGGTTCCCATGGGTTCTAACAAACATCCTATGATAGAAACAATAATATATCGGAATAATGAAACCAAGAGCCAATGTTTACGTTATTATGAAAGTAAATAATACATGGAATCCCATCCCAATGTACCAAAAAGGGTAGTAGTCTTTGAACAATAGATATATAAATGGTCATATATTACACTTGAATGTATAAATCAACGAATAATATATTTTAAAAAATATCATTATTTCATATAGCATATCTATACATATCAATTATAAAATTCTCCCTGGTATCCTGGGGAGAAAATGGATTGGGTGATTCCAAAAGATGCGTTAGGGTATGTGTACATCAAATTATATGAATTATAAAAAAATAATCAATATGTAAAGGTATATAACTGATTAAAATTACACATAGAAATTAACATGAGGATAAAATGGGAGGAATTAATGATGATTGAATAATTCCATATAAATAACTATATAAACATGTTTTTTATAACTTATTGAATAATAATATGTAATTTTCTTGATTGAATTAATAATGAGGTAATTTATAATGTCAAACATAAAAATTCTAAAATAATGACCTTTTACAAGAAATTTACTATTGTTATCATTCAAAAAAAGTCTATATATTGTAGTTTCAACCACATCAGTTTTGGTAAACACTTTTTTTCATGTCTTTTCAAAATATAAACACTATAAAGACATTTCACAAAAAATTTATAATATTGAATACAAAATCATAGTGTTTCAATAAATAATTTTTTCCCATGATATCTATTGATGAGTTGATAGTCTATTTGTATCAGGGCTCCAATTGACACATACTATGTCTAATGCATTTGTTATATAAAATGTGTGAAACATAGTAAATATAATAAGTTATTATTTTAAATAACTTATAAAATGTTTATACATACCCTAATAAATTTAACAAAATCATAATCCACCAAATTTAATATGTTGAATGTTATCAAAATAACACATCAACTATCAAATTGATCATAAAACATATATAGAATGTGTAATGATGATATCAATACAACATATAAAAATTGGATAATAATTATATTAATCGTTTTATTTCACTAATGAATATATATTCAATAAAAATATGTTTACATCATTCATGGGAAAAATATATAATTCATTTTGAAAATAAATTAATTTTTTTAGATTTCTTATCTTTGAAAATCACTTTTAAAAAACATATAATTTTGAGAAAAAATAAAATAAAATTCTATGAAATGATTATTATCAAAATATAAATTTGGATTAAATTAAATGATGATCCTGATAGTGAATAATTTCAATAAAAATTCTTGGAAAAAATAAAATTCCCTTTTTACTATAAAATTTTTACTAAAGTTCCATGTTTGAAAAATAACCAGAAAATTACTTTCAAAATTTCAATATAAACCAATTGGATATATTTTTTTTAATCAACATAATAACCCAATGAAAAAATTTATAACTAAAAATTGTTAAATATATATTTAATAAATTATATTTATTGTGTCAATATATTCAATGAAACCATTATAGGATAACATGGTTTTGGATGAAAATTGTTTTTCCTAAATTTGAATTCAAGAATAATCAATCTCGTTTAGAATGTGATAATGAAATAAGCATTTACAATTACAATAACATTAAATTGAAAGTAAATAAATGAATTATAAATATGTTTCAACAAAAAATGAAGATAAAAAATTTAAAAATAACATACATTAATAAAATATTTTAATCACATAATATTATAATTAAATAATAAATGAAATATAATTTTAACACAATTAATTGAAATTGAGTTATGAAATACCTTCCATTACCCTTCAATTTGATTGCACATTCACTAAAAATTTATATAGTTGTTTTAAATATGTTATAATATTAAATTAAAACCATATTAAAATTTATAATATAACTTATTATACATTAATTATATATTATAACCCTTTAATTAATCATATATCATTATTTTCCTTATTTTTTTTGTTAATTCCATTTTTTTCTAATGATAGTTTTTTTGTAAAGATCCATTTATTACACATATTACCCAGTTTAATAATCTACACAATAATAATCATGAAATTATGGTAATATTTAATGAGGAATTATTATATTAAACCCAATAATTAAATATGGTTATGAAAAATGAAGTACATTATGATAATTGATATGGTAGATCATAGGTACACATGAGTAACATTTCCATTTTTCCATGATCATCAGGGAATTATGTTAAGTAATTTATAATTTTCACTTAAACATCATAATATAATATGTCTAAAATTATATTCATATATACCTCATTGATGTAGTTTGTGATAAAAAAAGAGTCACAATGCTTCATGAAGGCGATTGTCCACATGTACACAAACGAAGTTATCATATATTAACAGATTGACAAAATAATGAAATTGAAATGTAATATTTTCATAATGATAAAAATAACATGAATATCATAATTATTTCATGTTTATCTATTATAATCATTAAAATTATCCTTATAAACATCCTTGTCAAGTGTTTTTGAATGAGAACTCACATTTCTTCGTGAGGTGTCAGTCCATCAAATAGATGAGAGTCGTTATTGTATCTCATACGAAATATTAGTTAAGGAGAAATATATAATATAATGGGTACAGAGGTATAAAAAGTTAATAAAATGAATTAATATACTTTATATATATCATCATAACAAACCTATAGAGGTTTTAATGGTAAAATCACTGACATCACATTATGAGGCAGTAGTCTTTCATACACATGAACAATGATTTCATAACCTATTTCAGGGATATAGAGATTTTATTAAATCATAACCTTATTATGAAAAATATTAAAATATATTTAAGTTAATTTATTAGTAATATCATAATATTATAATATTAATTTATTTAGATGGAGGGAAATTAAAATAACGATGCTTTTTGAGGATCATTACCACTACTTCGTGTATCAACCTTAGGTATACACATAATCCATCATAAGATGACTTTATACCAAAAATAAGGGTTCCAGGATGATGGGGGGAATGTTTCAAGGTTATTTGGGTGTGTATTCGAAGAAAAAAATTGATTTTAAGGTGTGAATAATAGAGGGGAGGGGTTCCCTTTTACAAATGAGGTGTGTGGAACAATTGTAATTTTTTTCAGAATATTCAAAAGTACACACTTTTTTCATGAAAAATATTTTGATAATGGTTAATTCATGAACCTAGAAGAGATCATGCTATCATATATCCTGATAATGGGTTTTGTAACTATTGTTATGTTATTTTTATCCCTTACAATATATGTTTTTTTCCAAATAAATCAATTTTTAGCCTCACCACGTTAATTAATATTGATTGTATTCTTGTTTCATTTTTGTAGTATAAAAATAAGGTGACAATAATATAATTAATACGTCATTATAAATACATATATGGATTCCATTTTCACAAATAACATTAATAGAAGTGGATGTTATTAATAATGAATTAATCCTGTGGATGTAATGGAAAAACAATGATTTGATTATAAAATATTCAAAAGTATAAAATGTTTTTTTATCAAAATTCTTTATGAAAATTATGAAAATTAACTAAATTTTATTAAATGATATATTATTTAATAAATATCAGTTAAAAATATAATTAATCATAACGAATAATACAATCAAAACAATGGTTTTCTAATATAATAGTATACTTCTCACTATTCATTATAAAAAACGAAACATTTCTAAACAATACAAAATAAAATCACCCTCATATAATTTTGGTAAACAAATTAGAAAAATGATTTTTGTTTTTTCAAATAAATTTTTCAAATGTGTTAATATTTAATTTTAAAATTGATCTAAAAATCATCATTAAATCATCATTTAAAAAAATTATTTCTATTAAACATTTAATTATCATTAAAATAAGGATTATATTATTCCTACTAAATAGATATCCACAAAAAAAAATTTAGTCATTAATATTAAAACATTAAATTTTAATAGCATGGTTATAACTATTATACATAATAATGAAATATTAATAATATTACATTTTTCTTTTAAACAGGTTGTTGATGGTAATGCTAGCTAAAAATGATGTTGTGTGTAACTCAAGATAAAATCAGTGTTTCATGTATTGAATTTTATTTAATATATTTTATATATTTGAAAATAAAAATTCCCTAATGTATCAAGATGTAATATTTTCATCTATTTTTATTTTAATATGTTGCATATGTAATCGAATACAATGCTGTAAATTTAGAATTTTAGGGTGTTATAGTTGTGCCTGATAACCACCATTTAATAAAATATTTATTCATATTTTCAGAAAAATATCAACCAAAAATTCATAAACATCCGTCAATAAATATTTAAGAGAATTTCCATTGACATTGTATTAGAAAAATATAGTTTTCATAAAAAACCTTGTTAAGGAAAAACATCACAAAGGATCATAAACACTGACCACATGTTATGATGTTTATGAATATTAAATACACTACATGAAACATTTAAAAGCTAAAAATCATGATTTAAATATAATATTATGGTTCAATAAATAATTATGAATTTGTAGTTTTTAAATATCATTAAAATTATGGCACATAGAAAGTACTAGAGCACAACAAGACTATCAACTTATAAAAGTATATATGTATTAGTTTATATATAAAAATATTTCACTATAGATATATATATCAAAATATTACACAATCAAAAACATTTCTAACGAATTCAATTATAATATTTGAAATGATTTTGGGTACTATATTTGGGAATTTCTGAATGATATTTTATTGTCTCAAAGAAATTCCATCCACAATGTTGTATTTTCTATGATAATTACAATTTCAATTAAAAATTTTTTAATGTAATTATATTTATATTATTTCAATACAATAAATACTATCAATAAATAATTTATT
Source organism: Viscum album (assembly GCA_963277665.1). NCBI lineage: Eukaryota > Viridiplantae > Streptophyta > Magnoliopsida > Santalales > Viscaceae > Viscum > Viscum album. The sequence goes on along the minus strand of OY728121.1, from coordinate 6,616,539 downwards.
TAAAAGTGTTATTATAACTTTTTTAGAAATTAATGGCCATCAAGAATTGTTTTAGAATGTATGAAAACTTCATGAAGAACTAACATTTTAAAACTTTTTAGTAAATGTTCTCATTATTTTACATCATTTTATTATGTATCTTATATAGAATTTTATCCTAATATATACATATTTTATTTTTATAATGATCATGAAAAAAATCTTTCATGATAAATGGAATTTATTTATCAATTTTTGATATATTAATAAAAAAATGATTTCCAAAAAAGTATTAAGAGTTTTTAAAATAATGGTGATGCACTCGTGTACTATTAGTTACCTTAAAAATGGTATATCATCATTGTTTGACATGTTTATGATTGTTTGGGTGTGATTAAAGTTTATAAATGACTCGATCTATTCTTTTAGTTTAAAATTTTATTTTTTTGTAAAAACATGCATGAGAAAAACTCATTATTGGGAAAACACGTCCAAATTGTTTCTTTTCTTATGAAAAATGGCACATTTAACATTTGGGACATGTAGTAATAATCCAAAACTTAATCTAACACATGTTTTAATAATTATTACAAAATATTTGTTCATTCAGTTTACAAATTATGTTTAAGTAAATATGATGTCATAATTTCTATGAAACTAACAAACATGGTTATATATTATTAATGCTTTAAGACAGTAATCTATAAGGTATTTTTGACATGTAGTATTTATCAAACCTCAATCTAATACATGATGAGATAAGTAGGACTCAATCTGTGTGATTTTAGATTAGAAATAAAATTTTAGTTACATACTTTTTTCACTCACTAAAATTATGCCATACACATTTTTTTTTGATTCCTATGGTAAATGATCCTAAATCAATTATATAATTTGTATGAATCGATTTAACATCAATCTTACAGCTAGTGTGATAAATTTTACTCAATTGTTCGCATACAAAAAACATATTCTATTCTTCATGTAATTGATTACTCAAAATATATGATCACACCATATTTCAAAAATTCATTTTTAATGAGACAATAAAGATCAAATATAACCACTCATATACCAATGTAAATCCATATGACAACTATCTAAGGCGGAGAAATTAAAGATGAAATAAAAAATATTCAATTTGGAAAAAATATATACATTTAAACATCAATAATTACTTATTCTTATTTATTATGAATATCTAGTTCTATAACCCATAAGTTTTTTCATTTAAAAATATAAAAAAAAGTGTTATTTAGAAAAATGATTTTTACATTAATGATTTAAATTAATCAAAAAACAAGATGATAGTATTGAATAAATCCCACTACAGTGACAAGAAACAAGTTCTCAGCATCATATGAATAAATTTATATTATATTTTAATTATCATCATTGAATTTTATGTCACTGATTTTTTTCGCGGGGCTCCATCCCTATTCAAACAAAACCAAAACCTCAATGGATTTGAAAAAATGGGATGTTCTCATATAACACTATTTTTTATGTTATAATACAACATTTCTAAATATTAATGTCGATGAGGATTCCAATTTCATATGATTTCACCAAACATAGAGACATGCTTATCTAAATTCATAAATCATTCAAAATTCATGTAGCACATTTTATATCAAATTTTATATTATCATAGAATAACACATTAATAAATGGAATTTCTACCAGAATATATCTATGTTTCATATATTCCCCCCACTATGAGGAACAAAAAAATTGTATATCTAAATATTTGATGTAGTTATATTGTTCAAATAAACCATAAAATAATTACCCTCTATAACACATGATTGAATCATTTCAGAAATCATAAAATTTATTTTCATATAACCCATCCAAAAGGAACTAATGCATTTATATTAATAATTTGTGAAAAAATGAGAGAATTATAGTATCTAGGAGATGAATAATGGGAATATCTTAATCCCCAACATACATATTAATGAAATAAAACATTTCCTCCCCAACTATTCCTTCCTCCCATATTATCTGAGTTTTTTTAATCCTCTCTACTTCCAATGGATCCAATCTACTCCCATTGATAAAATTTAAAAATTATTCAAATTTTCAATCCATTAAAGGATGAAGAACCATTATACTTTTAATATTATAATTTTTGGGAATATCCGCTATTTGAAATTTCAACAAAATCTAAAAATCATGTGTTCGGTAATAAATTCATTCTTATGTCAACCATAAAAAAATACTGTGTATATAAGAGAATGTTTTAGATATATATTATTTTTGTTACCAATAATATATTTTGTATACTTGAAGACATTATAATAAGAAACTCTCAAAATGAATGTGAGCTAGTTCATGATGACTATATATTAGGATTAATAAGAATTTTCATCATTTGTGTCTAGGGGAAAACAAATATATTTTAATACAAATATGAATTATTATTACTAATCAATCATCTAAGAGACTAATTATGGGTAATAATCTAAAAATAAAAAGATACCACCATTATCCAACATATCATCATTTGTGTTGAAAAATAAAATTATCAAATCAATATTCACATATATTATCAAGGTTATGTTTCCCATTATAGTATGATTACATTATTGAACTCTAATATAAAGTATGAAACATTAAAAGATCCAGATAACCAATATTAGAAAATCCACACATATGGGTTGATATTTCAATGAACATTCAATTCCACTCGAGTCATGAATATTATTGTTGTATATAATTAAAAACAACACAAATTATTTTATCTCAAATGAGGAACCTTAAATTTTAGTATCATTTTTAAATTTTATTTTCATATATAACCCTTTTTCAGAAAATTCAAACTTGATATTCCAATAATCATGCATTAAACTATGTACATTAGTGTGATTATAGAAAATCATTCTAGATCCATGATTTGAATTAATTGATTAATTTTCTATAATTCCATCCATATAAACCTATGATCCATATGTTATCCAATAGACTTGTATCCATTGATTGATGCAGAAGAAATTATACTATGATGATGATGTGAAAATTTGTAGTAATTTAAGTGAGAAATCATTAATAGAGACAATGTGGTGATGATAATCATTGGAGTATCTATAAAATGGGAAAATAAATTTATATTGACCACTCTTCCCCCATTATTTTCATTTTATATTTATTTCTAGGATGGAATGGAAACTTCTAAATCAACATGTTATATTTTCCTTCATATCCAAAATTATCAACCCTCTAACATACTGAGATGTGTAAAATAACGGATTCTTGATGGGAGATCATGGGAATTGACCATCCTATAGTAATTGAACATGATTATATGTCATTAGATATTGTAATCCATTATTTTTTGTCATGGTAAATATGAATTAATAGTTTTATTATTGTCCATCATTACTCATTCATTGTAGTACATTTCATAAAACTAGATGATACAATTTACAGTGAAGATGGATACATTGGGTGTGTCATGAGAGATGTATTATTAATTAATATGTTGAGGATTTTTACAAATAAGATTTATAATTTCTTTTGATATGATTTAAATTAACAATAAATTTAAAGGATGAATATCCTCTCTATGTCATGGAGTTTTATATTTAATTTTTTGATTGATTTTTTAGTTATGATGTTTAAGTGTTGTACATTTTGTTAATGATTCATAAAATCCAAAAAAATGTTAAATTTATTCACCCACCAAACACGTCTTCTATATCTAAATTGTTCATGAAACCCATTATCACTAAACAATATCATCCAATGACTATGAAATTCTATGATCTGATGTCCTTCATAATAAAAACTCAAAAAACCTAAAAAAGGTGTATAATATTGTTTCTGGTCAAGATTTGATACCTCATCCATATATGAGTACCAAGGTTATTTCATATATCACATAAAATCATTTTCCTAGAAAATAAACAATGATATAACATATCCTTAAAATCCTCTTGACATCATAGGGTACATCACACACTCCAACTAACCCAATAACTGGGATCAGTTTACAATCACAAACAGACTTCTCAAATTGAAATTTTGATTGGTGTTTGAATTTGAATTAATTAATTATGGTTGGTTCATTGTGAGGGTTTCAAATTAATAATTAAAAATGGATTTTATGAAAACAATAAAGTAATGTATTTATGAAAAATAATTGTAATTTGAATATTATTAAATAATTACATGACATAATATTTTATATATAATGGAAATAAAAATCACACATTAACGAAAGTTATTTTTAATGTAAATATATCAAATTCATTTATAAATAAATATACATCACATATTTAATTCCATTTAAATACTATATTATTAAATAAGTATAAATTTATAATATGAATATATTTTCCCTTAATTATAATTATTATCATTTATATTAAATATTTCTATAATATTAAAATATAATATTTTATAAACTAATTATATGAATTTAATTCTATTAAAATGATTTTAATATAATTTATATAAATAATTGGTTAAATATTGTTTGTTTATATTTAAATAATTTAAAATTTATATTTATATAATAAGGTATTGAATAGTTTTTTAATTGAGAGCATCATAAACTATATATTTATATTTTAAAATATATTATATTTGATTTATTAAATATAATTTATGTCAAATAAGTTATCGAATCATTATAAATAAATATTATCTCTGATTTATGAATCATAAGTGATATATAATGTATAATGTTTATGTTTTAAAAACATAATTGATTCAGAAAAAATTAACTAATTTGAAATGTATTATATTTATAAATATAAATCTAGAAGTTATGGGAGGTTTTGGGTACCAAAAATTGACATGCGTTTCACTTCAGTTCTTATTGTTATATGAATTTCAAATAGTTTTATATATAATGTAATTAAAAAAGATTTATGTTCCTAAATGAGGTCACTAAAAATTACACTATAAAATGGGAAAATATAAAGAAATAAATGGGGTGGGAAAAATTTGTGAAGGTAATGATGACATTGAAATTAGTCAACACTAGTATGTAGCCTTGTGATGTGTATATATATCCACTTAAGGGCCATGGTTTTCCAGAATCAATCCATTCTGTTAGTTTATGTGTCTACAGCAAACCATAGTTTTGGTATACGAATGAATGATGCATTGGACGAGTGTGAAGTAGTAGATAGGGTCCCTAAGATGTTCTATATGATGTTTTGAACCCCCCCCCCCTTCTATGATACATTTAGATTCATCACTATTCCATAGACCTATGCCCATATGAGACCTAATTACCTCTATCCACATGGGTTACCCTAGACTCTATAAAAAAACAAACCACGTCACCCCATCGATAATGCTTATGAGTCCAGATGGATGGAATATGGATTTGAACGTCACCGCCTATTCCCATAAAACCTTCCATAGTGCCCCATCCATAGTGCCTACTAGGCCAGATAGGTGGATGACATATATGAATATCACTACCCATTCTCAAATGACCTGACATTACACCACATGAACAACACATATCGCTTTCACCACCATTTCTACCTGGCACAATGCACCATTAATAATGCATATAAGGATAGTCACCTCCATGACCTATCATAGAGCCCCAACAACAATTCCTACTAGGATAGACTATACGAAAATGTATATGGTCTTCACCTCCATTTTTCAAATAACCTTCCAAGATTCCTCATTGATATCACCTAACACTATCATCTCCCTTTATCAGATGAAATGCCACAACGATCCATCAAAAATTCCATCCATTATCCCCACCATCATCATCGCACTTTCTCAGTTGATCTAACATGTAGCCCATCGACAACACCTACCTCCTTCAGTGACATTTAAAAAATGGTCTACCATTTCACACCATAGATAATTCCTACCATTCGAAATGGGGGAATATGGATTTGATGATCATCACCCCTTGTGTGTAATTCCCCACACCAGAAGATTCCAATTTGGATAGAGGTGTTTGGAAACGACTCTCTTGGACCCTACCTGTCATTTACCCCTATGGAGGATGAATCACACTAATGAATGGTTAATAAAAACTAAATTCTATAAGTGATACGACTACACATTATTTAGTGATACGGGGGATTCTTTGGATAGCTCCCTTCATCCAAACACACAGTGCCAAACAAATAATATTGGATGTTGAGTGGTATTAAATTAACAACAGGTTGCAATAATTAATGGGCTTTTTTCATAAGGATTAAAATAATTAATGTAATGAAATATGGTATATTTAACTATAATGTTAGAATTCATTATGTTATGGATACAATAATAATTGTTAATTATCATTAAAATTTATAAATCAATAATATTTTAGATTTCACTAATTAAAAATTCCCAATTTTTATACTCATGGTACACTAATTCATATCATGAAATATTCCACGATGTTGCAAAAAAAAATAAAGAGTAAAAGTGATCCATTTCTCATTTTAATTTTCAAATGATGATAAATTTTATGCCATTTTGATCACATTTTTTATTGATTCTAAATATCAAATTAAATGAGTTAATATATATATAAATATATACATTTTTATATATTTTTAAATAATATTTAAGTTTTTAAAATAATATATATGTAACTATTGTATATTTAAAGGGTTTATATAAAATTTTATAAATAAATAATTTTATTTTATTAAATTTTTATTCATAAAAATTATTAAATTTATATTAGATTATAAAAATTTTAAATAGTATATTTATATACTTTAATTGAATTTTTTTATATAATTAATATATATATAATTTATTAATATTTTATTGAAATGATTATATGATATATATATAAATTAATATATTTATTTAAATATGTGAATCCTATTTGAATTTTTATTTATATTCATATTTGAAAATTAAAAAATATAAGTATATACATTAGAATATGAATGTTTGTAAGTGTATGTTTATATATTTGTCATTTTTGATTTCTATAAGATGTGTTGTTTTGTGTGTTTGTGCTTATGTACGTTTTATGTTTGTTTGTGTGTGTATGTATTTGTGCATAGAAGTGTATGCAATTTTATTTTTATGTTATACATATGTGTACGTGTACATGTATGTGTATTTATATATGAAAAGTGTATTTGTATGTATTTATAAATTTTTATTGAATGTATATCTTCATTTAAATTTGTATGTACATTTGTATGTGCATGTGAATGAGTTATTGTATGTGCAATTGAATGTGTTTTTATGTATATATGTATATGTATGACTAAGTATAAGAATATATGTGTATGTTTTTGTATGTGTCCATATATGAATATGTGTATGTATTTTAGTATATTTATGTACTAGTGTATGGGTATGCATAAGTGTATATGTGTGTTTATAGTCAAATGTATATATGTGTATGTATGTGCATGTATGTGTATGCAATTATATAGATGTTTATGTATATGAAAATGCAGGTGTATGTGTATGAATATGAATTTCTATGGGCATGTAGAAGTGTATGTGTATGAGTTTGTGTTTTTGTATATGTATTTGTTTAGGTTGAATGTGTGTGTATATATGCTTATATATAGATATGTTTTTAGGTGCATGCAAGGGTAAATAAATATATGTATCTGTATGTGTGTATACAAGCATTTGTATGTTTATATGCCTACTCATACATGTGTGGGAATGTGTATGTGATTGTATATATGGGTATACTTATATGGTGTATGTTTGTGTACAAGTATATCAATGTGATTCTATATGTTTTCATGCATGTATGTTTATTGATTTAATATTATTTATTTGTTTTTAGTATCTCTCAAATTTCAGTTTTTTTATAAGATTATTCTTTTTTATTATATAATCATTTAATATTTATTTAATATATGCAATTTTTATAGTTATTTATAAAAGATTTAATAGGTATATATTTGATTAAATAATAAAATATTCACAATTATTAAAATTTATAAAGGTTATTAACATATTATATTTTCCATGTACTATCAATACAGTAAATAATCCAATCATTAGCAGTAATAATAGTATTTATTTATAGAGTATTATTAATTTTTATATGTTTTAAATTATTGTAATTGATATTATGTATTAACATTTCACATTTTGTAATTTATTTCATTAAATTTATTCATTTTTAATTTTATTTATTTATTTAATCCATTTTTATATTTAATAATATTAAATATTTTTTGAAATTTATTAATTTTTAAAAAATATACATATTATTTAATATTCTTTAATATTTTCAATATCTATATAATTTAAATGATTAATATTTATTTTTTTTATGTTTTAATATTTTAATATGTTTGATATCCATATAATGGATTCCTATAAGACCATCTCAAACCCATAGCATTTTCCCCTGAAATTTAACAACGAAATACGCAATCGCTAAAACCATTTAGGATATTATGTTAACAAACACAAATGATGTGGATGTGCTTATAGAATATTTCTAATGATACAATGGGTCATTGATGTTCATGCTTTTCAGTATCGATATTGCGTGCCATGGAGATACAGTGAGAGTTGGATGGTGGCGTCAACATAGGGGTCACTATGGTCCTCGAGTGGCATGATTCAGTGATGGAAGAGAACACTTAGGAAGGTAGTATAGTTGTCGTTGGAGGGGGAAAAACACTTCTATGATGAATTTTTGGGCTAGTCTTGATGATAGAACCATGGTTTGGAATGGAAATGCTCCATTGCTAAGGACTGCCTCATGTTGTGGTGGTGTGGGCATTGAATGTGTCGTGCGATTTCTTTTGGTGAATAGTGGATGTGTATGTGATCCTTGTAGAGATGTTTGGGTAGTAGGGTTTGTTGATCATTGATTTGGATAGGCAAACACCTGATTGACTACAAGGGTTTTCATATGATAATTATCTATGACAACCCACAAAGTGTTTGGCGGGATAATGGAAGCACTAGGCATGGGCAGGGCCTGACGATCATTAGATTATATTAGAGGCCCAATCGGTTGTGATAAATTCAATAACAGTTCACGATAATGATGGGTCAAATGGGCCATGATGGTTTGTGCATAAGCTGTAAGGGTCATAGGGACTGTATCAATAAAAATTAGTTATATGGGCTGCTTGAATATTAGTCGGTTATTCCTTGGGGGGCTATGAAATTCCACATAGCTGGTGGGAATGTAGTGTGTGTGTTTTGAGGTATATGTATCCTCAAATACTAATATATATATATATATATATATATTTGTATAATCTGTTAATTCATTTTTATTGACTTTTTATGTGTACTTTTTTCATGAAAGAAAAGGCCACTATCTATAATAGTAGAAGATCAGTTAAATTGTTGTAGGACCAAGGGCAAGTGCCCAATGAACATGGCCCGCAGGCTCGGTGTAGCGTCATGCTAGCATCAACATATCATCATCACCATGAATGTGGCATTCTATCTATCATGAACCCGGCAGGGTACCCTGGTATCCAGATATCCAAGCCGACCCTGACATAGCCCAAAGGGCGTTCCTGATCCCCATGGGTCAGCGACTACCACCTAGAATCACACAACATGCAAGTGGGTACTATTTTTCCACCATCAATGTGGAAGAAATGAAACAATACATCATGCAAAACAAAAATGAAACTCCACTGGAGTTAGTGTGCCAGAAAACAAAGAGGCATAAAATTCCTAATGTAGTATAATCCAAGTACTAAAAATGGGAAAACATCCCCTAGGCCTCGAAGGACACAACTCACCAAGACCGAAACTCAACAACTGGTTGCACCTCCATGAGATCCCTTCACATTTCTCAAACCTGGAAGAAGAAAGTCTACAAACACCTGAAGGAAAAAAGTAGGGTGTGAGCCAAAGCCTAGAAGGATACCACCAATGATTCTGTAACAGATGAAATATATAGATTTTCCAAATAATCATTTTCTATTATCAAATAAACCGATTTGGAAATTCAAAAGCATTTTTGAACAAAACATGTTATACAATTTCTATTGATGGAAATAAATATTTTACGTTATTATTTTACAAATGATGGAATATTTCTAAAACAATGTCATAAGTAAAACATTTTTATTGTATAGTTTATATAAATTCAGCAGGCATGTAATTTAGTTCAAAATTATGTGCATACATTTATATATCAAATTTAAATATACATGCGAGAAACATGGTCATCTTCCAAAAGATAAGATAGTATAAACCTATTATAGGATTCGACACACTGTATGTGAACTCATGAAAATGTGTATACACACATCCCTATGACACTGGACAAAGGAGACTCATCACCAACCTGTTGAGGGTGTGACCCACTGCAATTATGTTCTAGAACATTTTCATAGCGTAAAGTGAATAAAAATAACTCACTAACTACCTAAGGATTGTATTAACTCCTACATTATGTGCGAACTATTTTAACAATGCATAAAAATATGATCAATCCCATTATTCCATTTCAAATGTTCCAATTTCATTCCATTTAATTCCAAAATTGGTTTTTTTCAAAAACATGCCTTTTTCCCAAGAGAAAAACAATGGGTATCTATCAAAGCATTTTAAGAAATTTTCACAAGTTTGAAATTCAATCAAAACTAATTCCATCAACACAAAATTTATTTCCACAACTAAAATCAAAATTTTATTTTAAATCATTTCCATAAAATGCACAATTTAATTAAACAATTTAAATCAGAATATTTCCATAAACACACCTAATTCCTTGGAATTGGGTGTCTTCCAAAATATCATGCCAAAACCATTTCTAATACCTCAATTCACTGGAATAGAGTATTAATAAATTTAATTGAATGTAGATTAGAGAAATTGACGTTAAATCAAGAATTGAAATAAATCATGAAATACTAGGATGATCAATTTGGAATGTTGGGAAAAAACCACATACCTCGAATTATTGACGAGAGTTATCCCAACGCGAAACCCAAAAAACCGAGCAGCACAACGTCGTCGATGATGTTATGGATCTAAATCCTTAAAAACAAAAAAAAATTCAATGGAATCCTGATCTTGGAAAACATGATCTAGATCCACAATCCAAGATCTATATCTCAACTCATCAGATAAAATCCTTAGAAAAGGTGGAAATATTCCATGAATTGATCAAGGAAAGATATAGGAAAGTACGATAGATGTAACATGTTGAAATCCACTTACTAGGAGGAGAGAAGATCCTCAATCTGAGCCTTCAACATCAAATGATGATGTTTAGATCAACTGGGAATCTCTCCGGGAGGCATTGGAAACACCTAGAATGTTTCAAGCCCAACCCAAGGATAGAAATATTGATGTCCTGGGTGTTCAGAAGGTTTTTAGAAGGATTTACTAAATTAAAAAACTAAGAGCACGGTTACATGGAGAGTGGTGCATGGTCCGGAAAACTGTGCACCAATTCTGCCGAACCCAATATCTAGGAATGGTAGGATGGCACAGTTTGGTCGCACTGTATGACAAACCATGTGCCGACCTTGCAGAAAACTCTGTCCAATTCTGCTTGGTTGGAACAGTTTGGTTGAACGGTTTGTCAAACCGTGTGGAAAATGATCACAACTCACAGTCATTTAGTTCCCCTTAAAAGTTCACCCAAACGCACACCATGTCATTACCCTAAAACACAGTAACTTATAAACATGATAAGTAAATGAAAATGTGATGTGATGTTACATCCTACCCACCATAAGATCATTCTTTCCCCTAAAAGCCTTTGAAGAAACCTCCACGTCAAAATGATGAGTCCACTGCACTCTCATTTGTGCCTTCCTTTCCAACGTTTCATTAGAATTAGAACCATGCTGCAATAGTACTTGGAATAGAGGTATCATTCATCCTTGATGTACCTTGTTCTCTGAATCAACAACCCTAACTGGTCGTTCAGTCACAGAAAAATCTGGTTCAATCTCAAGATCACTCCAGCTTAAAACATGAGATGGATCAGAGAGATACTTTTGCAGCTACATTATATGAATCACCTTATGTATTGACTTCAGTAGTGGTGGTAGAGATTGATTATAGGAAACATTCCGTAGAAGTCCAAAATCCTCAAAAGATCTCATAAAACGAGGACTCAAAAGGTTTACGGTGATGATCAGCATAAGAAATGTACCTACTATGTGTTGTCAAAATTCACTAACAAATCAACCTGATCATAGATTTCGTCTCTTGGACCAAAATTGGTCCTTTCAAGGAAAATTCACCAATCTTTGGAAAACAAAATGGATATTTACAAGGATGGAAATAAAATGCCTCAAAAAGAGCCATTTTGATTGCAGATAGATAACTGTTGTTATATGAAAATTCAACTAGCCCCAAATGTTCATCCCAAAACACACCAAAGTTGAGAACACATGCACGGATCATATCCTCATGGATTAGAATAGTTCCCTCTGTCTCACCATCTAATTGTGGATGGTAGGTCATGCTCAAACAAGCCTGAGATCCTAGTTCCTCCTGAAGGACTCTCCAAAATTGCGAAGTAAACCAAGGATCCTTTTCAGAGTCTATTGAAGACGAAACTCCATGAAAACGAACAATTTCTTTCACATAGGTATTTCCCAACTCCTCAACTTTTGTTATATCTCTAATAGGTATAAATTGAACTGACATTGTCAGCCTTTCAATGACAACCCATATCACATTCATCTACCTCTGGGTTTGAGGTAACCAAACCATAATATCTATAGAGATTTCATCCCACTTCCCTGTAGGGACTAGAAGTGTTTGATGCAAACATGAAGGTTTCTGGTGCACGGCTTTCACATGTTGGCATGTATCACAACAAGAGACAAAATCAGAAATGTCTCTTCTCATACTTGGAAACAAAAACTATTGACGCATGTCAAAGCACATCTTCATGGTTCATGGGTCTACAACCCACTGAGATTTATGGAAATCCACCATCACATACTTCTGTTCCGATAACGGCACAACGTAACAGTTTTGATAACACAGAACACTCTCATTTGAGAACAACCACTGGTTGTCACTATCCCCACCATAAAGAAAGTCCCTAATTCAATGGAATTCATCAAATAGCTGTGGTTCCAGAAGAATTAACTCGAGAAGAGCATATGTCAATTGGACACCAAATAAAGAATCTTTATTCCCCTTACACAGAACTCCAATATGAAACTGAGAAAAAAGTTCCATCAAACACCACTCTTCTAAAGATTCTTTTATATAATTTGAGTGATGTTTCCTTATTAACGCATCTGCAACTACATTCCCTTTTCCATGGGTATAGGAAATGTTAGAGTAGAATTATTGCAGGTACTCCACCCAACGCCTTTGGCGGAGTATCAAATCTTCTTGAGAGAAGATATAACTCAATCTCTTGTTGTTTGAATACACTGTAAACCTTTTTCCATATAGGTAATGTCTCCATCAAATAAGTTCATGCATTACAAATGCATGTTCAAGGTCATGGGTAGGATAGTTCTTCTCATGTTGTTTATGCTGATGAGATCCATAGGCAATAACATGATTACCCTACATAAGGACAGATTCCAAACCTAAACCAAATTTTCACAGAAGACCACATAACCTACCCCCGCCACATGAAGAGTTCAAACTGGTGTATTATTCAAAATATTATTTATCTCAACAAAATAACTCTATGATTTGTCTTTCTAGGATAAATTCACTTCCTTTCATGTCAGAGATTTTTTCGGAGAAGCTAACTTTGAGAAGTCATTAACAAATCAGAGATAATATCCTATTAATCCCACGATGCTCCAAATCATGAAAACATTTCGTGGTTGTTCACAGGTCATAATAGCCTTCACCTTCTTAGGATCAACTGATATTCCTTGTTCTGACATGACATGTCCCATGAAATTTACTAGTGAAATCCAAAAATCACACTTTGAAAGCTTAACATAAAGTCGGTGATTCCTCAGAAGACTCAGAACTCTTCTCAGATTATGTACATGATCCTCCTTATACATGGAGTAGACAAGAATGTCATCCAAAAACTACCACAAAGGAACCTGGATACTCATGGAAAACCATTTTCATCAAAGCCATGAAAATTTCAGGAGAGTTTGTTAGGCCGAAAGGCATAAGAAGGTACTCATAAAGGCCATACCTACTCTGAAAAGAGGTCATATGATTGTCAAATTATTTTATCCTCAATTGATGGTAACCATATCGAAGATAAATTTTTTAAAACCACATTTCCCCTTTCAATTGATCTATCAAATCATCAATTCATGGTGAAAAATATTTGTTCTTTATCATATCTTGATTGTGATTTCGATAATCAATGCATCTACGAAGAGAACCACCCGCTTTCATGGAAAAGAGAACTTGTATTGCCCAAGGTGACACACGTGGGATTATAAAACCTTTCTCAAGAAGATCATATAAATGAGACATCAGTTAATTTAGTTCTGCTGGAGCCATTCGGTATGAGGTAATAGAAAGAGGTTGTGTACCAGGCAATAATTCAATAGAAAAATCAACCACCCTTACTGGTGGTAAACCAGAGATCTCAAAAGGAAACACGCTGGGAATATCAACGATGACTGGAGGAAGATCAACACACATTCAATATCTATATGGATCAAAAGTGAACACTGATATAACTTTCCCTAACTCTGGATAATAGGGTCCCTCTCTGCTTGACCTAGGGTCCCAATCTCCTTGAAAATTAAGAGGCACACCATTGGGTGTAGTAATGTAGACACGTCGATGATAATAATCGATTAGGGATTTATTGTCAATGATCCAATCCATCCCAAATATGATGTGAAAAGAATTAATATCGAGAACCAATATACTCCATGTATGATAAACACTTGATAGAGAGAAGACACATGCATGACTATGTGTTGTTTTTTGTGTCTGTTCTTATGTATGTTTTATGTTTGTTTGTGTGAGTATGTATTTGTGCATAGGGGTGTATGCAGTTTTCTGTTTATGTTATACATACGTGTACGTGTACATGTATGTGTATGTATATATACAAAATTTTATGTGTATGTATTTATAATATTTTATTGAATTTATATCTTCATTTAAATATGTATGTAGATTTGTATGTGCATGTGAATGAGTTATTGTTTGTGAATTTGAATGTGTTTTTATGTGTATGTGTATATGTATGACTATGTATAAGAATATATTTGAATGTTTTTGTATGTGTCCATATATGTATATGTGTATGTATTTTATTATATTTATATACATTTGTATGGATATGTGTATGTGTATATGTGTGTGTATAGTCATATGTATATATGTGTATGTAAGTTCCTGTACGTGTATGTAATTATATAGATGTTTATGTATATGCAAATGCATTTGTATGTGTATGAATATGAATTTTAAGGTGTATGTACATGTGTATGTGTATGAGTTTGTGTTTGTGTATATGTATTTGTCTAGGTTGTATGTGTGTATATATATTCTTATGTATAGATATGTTTGTATGTGCATGCATGGGTAAATTATTATATGTATTTGTATGTGTGTATACAATCATTTGAATGTTTATATGCATATTCCTACATGTATGGGAATGTGTATGTGATTGTATATATGAGTATACTTATATTGTGTATGTATGTGTACAAGTATATCTATGTGTTTGTATATGTTTTCAGGCACGTATGTTTAATGATTTAATATTTTTTATTTGTTTTTAGTATCGCTCAAATTTTAGTACATTTATAAGATTATTCTTTTTTATATAATCATTTAATATTTTTTTAATATATTCAATTTTTATAGTAATTTATACATGATAAAATAGGTATATATTTTATTAAAAAATAAAATATTCACAATTATTATAAATTATAAAGGTTATTGACAAATTATATTTTCCATGTACAATCAATATAGTAAATACTCCAATCATTAACAGTAAAAATAGTGTTTATTTATTTTGTATTATTCATTTTTATATGTATTAAATTCATGTAATTGATGTTATGAAATTTATTTTTAAATTTTTTAATTCATTTCATTTAAAGTATTCATTTTAAATTATATTTATTTATTTTATCCATTTTATATATTTAATACTTTTAAATATTTACGTAAATTTATTATTTTCTAAAAAATATACAAATTATTTAATATGCTTTTATATTTTAAATATCATTATATTTTATATGATTAATATTTATTCATTTTTTTATTATGTTTTAATATTTTTATATTTTTGATATCCATATAATTGATTCCTATAAGACCATCTCAAACCCGTACCATTTTCCCATGAAAATGAATAGCGACATACGAAATCGCTAAAACCATTTAGGAGATTATGTTAAGAAACTCAAATAATGTGGTTGTGCTTCGAGAAGATTGGTGATGACAGATTGGGTAGTCGATGTTCATGCTTTTCAGTCTCGATAGTGTGTGCCATCGAGATATAGTGAGAGTTGGATGGTGGCGTCATCATTGGGATCACTATGGTCATCGAGCAGCAGGATTCAGGGATGGCGGAGAACACATGGGAAGATTGTATTGTTATTGTCTAAGGGGTTAAAACACTTCTATGTTGGTGTTGTGGGTTAACCATGATGATAGAACCATGGTTAGAGATTGAAATGCTCCATTTCTAAGGACTGCATCATGCTGTGGTAGTGTGGGCAATTCAAGTGTTGCGTGATTGCTTTGGATGCATTGTGTATGTGTTTGTGATCCTTGTATATAAGTTTGGGTAGTAATAACTGTTGATCATTGATATGGATAGTCGAAAACCTTATTGACTGCAAGGGTTTTCATCTTATAATCATCTATGACAACCCACAAGATGTTTGGTGATATAATGGAAACACTAGGCATGGGAAGGGCCTGACGATCATTGGATTATATGGGATACCCAATCAGTTGTGATAAATTAAATTGCAGTTCAAGATAATGATGGGTCAAATGGGCCATGGTGGTTTAGGCATAAGTTGTAAGGGTCATAGGTACTATATAAAAAAATCTAGTTCTATTGGCCTTTTAAATATTGGTCGGTCATTCCTTGCGGGCCTATGAAACTCCACTTTGCTGGTGGGAGAGTAGTGTGTGTGTTTTGGTGTATATTTATCCTCAACTCCTAATACTTATATATATATATATATATATAATTATTTTTATAATCTATTAATTCAATTTTATTGACTTTTTATGTGTAATTTTTTTCTTTTTATCATGAAAGAAAAGGCATCTATCTATCTTGGTTGAAGAACAGCAGTTACATTATTTTAGGACCAAGGAAAAGTTCCCTAAAGAATGTGGCATGAAGGCTCGATATAGCATCAAGCTAGCATTAACATATCTTCATCACCATGAATTTGTCATGCTAGTTGTCATGAACCAGCCAGAGTACCCTGGTATCCCGATAACCGAGTCGGCCAAGACATATCCCGAAGGGTGTTCCTGATCACCATGGGCTTGTGACTAGCACATAGAATCACACAACATGCAAGTGGGAACTATTTTTCACCAACTATGTTGAATAAAAGAAACAATATAGTATACATAACAAAAAGAAACTCCAGTAGAGGTAGTGTACAGAATACACAGAGGCATAAAATGACCAAAGTACTATAACCCAATTACAAAAAATGCGAAAACTCCCCCAAGGTCTCATAAGACACAACTCACCAAAACCAAAACACAACAACTGGATCCATCTCCACGAAATCCTTTCCCTTTTCTCAAACATAGAAAAATTATATCTATATACTCCCAAAGGAAAAACTAGGGTGTGAGCCTAAGCCCAGAAGGATACGACCAAAGATTACGTAACAAATTCCATATATAGATTATCAAAAGAAATGTTTTCAATTATCAAATAATCCTAATTGGAAATTCAAAAGCATATTTTAACAAAACATGCTATACAATTTCAATTGATGGAAATAAATATTTTATGTTATTATTTTACAAATGATGGAATATTTCTAACACAATGGAATAAGTAAAACATATATATTGAGTAGTTTATATAAATTCAGCATGCATGTAATGCATTTCAAAAGTATGGGCATACATTTATATATCAAATATAAATATACGTGTGAGAAACATGGTCATCTGCCAAAATATACGATAGTATTAACCTGTTATAGGATTCCACACTCTATATAGGAACTCAGAAAAATGTGTATACACACATCCCTATGACACTGGACAAAGGAGACTCATCACCAACCCGTCGAGGATGTGACCTACCGCAAATATGTTTTTGAACGTTGTCGTAACATAAAGTGTATCCAAATAACGCAATCACTACATAAGGATTGCATGAACTCTTACATGATGTGCGAACTATTTTACGAATTATTAAAAATATGATCAATACCATTATTCCATTTCAAATGTTCCAATTTCATTCCATTTAAATCCAAAATAGGTTTTATTCAAAACATTCCTTTTTTCCAAGATAAAAACCATGGGTTTCTATCAAATCATTTTAAGCCATTTTCACTGGTTTAAAATCCTATCAAAACTAATTCCATAATCATAGAAGTTATTTCCACATTTAAATTCATCAATTTAATTGAAATCATTTCCATCAAATGTACAATTTAAATTAAACAATTTAAATCAACAAATTTTTTTAAACACACTGAATTCAGTGGAATTGGGTGTTTTCTAGATTTTCATGCCAAAACCATTTCAAATACCTCGATATACTAGAATATTGTTTTAATCAATTTAATTGAAATTATATTAGATCCATTAACATTAAATCAAGAATTGAAATAAATCTTGAAATACAAGGATGAACAATTTGGAATGTCAGGAAGGAACCACCAACCTCGATTTATTGACGGGAGTCAACCCAATGAGAAACCCCCAAAAACCGAGAAGCACAAGGTCATCGATGAAGTTTGGGATTTAAATCCTTAAAACCAATAAAACAAGATCAATGGCATCAAGATCTTGTAAAACTAGATCAAGATCCACAATCCTAGATCTAGATCTCAACTCATCAGATTAAATCCCTAAAAAATGGTGGAAATATTCCATGAAATGATCAAAGAAAGATATTGGAAAGAACGGTAGATGTAATAGGTTGAAATCCACTTACCAGGGGGAGATAATATCCTCAATTTGAGCCTTCAACATCGAATGAAGAAGTTTGGATCAATGTGGAATCTCTCTGGGAGACTTCGGAAACACCTATAATGTTTCAAACCCAACCCAAGGTCAGAAATATCGATGTCATAGGGGTTCATGTGGTTTTAAGAACTATTTTAGGAATTAAAAAACCGGGCGCACGATTACCTGGAGAGAGGCGCATGGTCAGGAAAACTGTGTGCCAACCGTGCCGAAACCAATATCTAGGTATTCAAGGTTCGAATAGTTTGGTCGCACTGTAAGTCCATCCATGCGAAAACCTTTTTGGAAAACTCTGTCCTATTCTACTTGGTTGGCACATTTTGGTCGAATGGTTTGTCAAACCGTGTTGAAATCATGCACAAATCACAATAATTTAGTTTTCTTTAAAATTTCACCCAAATGCACCCCAAGTCACTACTCCAAAACTAAGGTATGCAGAAACATTAAAATTACCTAAATACGCAATGTTATTTTACATCCTCCAAACCATAAGATTTTTCATTCCCATGAAATCCTATGAAGAAACCTCCACGTCAAAAAGATGAGGCCACTGCACTCTCATTTGTGCTACCATTCCCACATTTCATGAGAATAAGGACCATGCTACCAGTGTACATGGACTAGAGGTATCATTCACCCATAAAGTACCTTGGTCTCATAATCAACAACCCTGACTAGTCGTTCAGTCACAGATAAATCTGGTTCAATCTAAAGATCACTCCAGCTCAAAAAATTGATATAGACCAGAGAGATACTTTCGCAGCTGCAATACATGAAACACGTTATGTTTTAGTGTCTGTAGTGGTAGCAGAGCCTGATGGTAAGAAACATTCCATAAATGACCAACATCCTCAAAAGATCCCACAAAATGAGGAGCAAGCTTCCCTTGGCTTCCAAGCCATTGATGAACTAATCAGTGTGAAACATTCACGAACACCTGGTCACCAACTGAGAACTCTAATGGATTACGGTGATGATCAGCATAAGAATTGTACCATCTATGTGTTGTCAGAATTCTCTTAAAATAAACTGGATCTTAGCTTTCGTCACTTGGACCAAACTCGGTCCTACCAAGGATTTTCACCAATCTCCAAACATTATAATGGAGATTTACAAGGACGAAAATACAATTCCTCAAAAAGAGCCATTTTTATAGGAGATGGATAACTGTTGTTATATGAAAATTCAACAAGCCCCAGATGATCATCCCAAAACACACCAAAGTCGAGAACACATGTGCAGAGCATATACTCAAGGATCTGAATAGCTCCCTCTGTCTGTCCATCTGACATTGGATGGTAGGTCATGCTCAAATAAACCTGAGATCTCGGTGCCTCCATAAGGCCTCTAAAAAATCACGACATAATCCTAGGATCCCTATCAGAGACTACTGAAGATGTAACTCTGTGCAAATGAACAATTTCATTCACATAGATATTTCCCAACTCCTCAACTTTGGTTATATCTCAAAAAGGTATAATGTGAGCCGACATGGTATGCCTGTCAATCACAACCCATATCACATTATTATTCCTCTGGGATTAAGGTAACCCAACCATAATGTCTATAGATAATTCATCCCACTTACATGTAGGGACTAGAATTGGTTTAAGCAATCCTGGATGTTTCTGGTGCACAGATTTCACATGCTGGAATGTATAACAACGAGATACAAACTCAAAAATGTCTCTTCTCATACCAGGGCACAAGAACAATTGTCGCATGTCATAGAACATCTTCTTGGTTCCTGTATGTTCAACACACTGTGATTTACAGAAATCCTCCATCACATCCCTCCTTTCCGATAAAGGCACAATGTAACAGTTTGGATAACAAAGAACACCCTCTTTGGAGAACAACCATTAGTTGCCGGTCTCCCCACCATAAAGGGAGTCCCTAATGCTATGGAATTCATAATCCAGTTGTGGTTCCGGAAAAATTAACTTGATAAGAGCATATGTCAACTGGACACTGGATAAAGAATCTTCATTCCCCATCCACGGAACTCCAATTTGCAACTAAGAAAAAAGCTCCATCAAACTCCACTCTTCTAAAGATTCTTTCATATCCTATGATTGAAGTATCCTTCATAATTAATCTTCAACTACATTCCCTTTTCTCGGGGTATAGGCAATGTCAAAATCGAATGATTTCATGACCTCCACCCAATGCCTTTGGTGGAGATTCAAATATTTATGATAGAATATTTAACTCTCTCTGTTGTGGTTTGAATACATAGTAAACCATTTTCCATAGAGGTAATGCCTCAAAAAATAAGTGTGTGCCTTATAACTGCATGATAAAGGTCATGGGTAGGATAGTTATTCTCCTTAATTTTATTTTGATGAGATCCATAGTCAACAACATGATTACCTTGCATAAGGACACATCCCAAACCTGAACACGATGTATCAGAAAAGACCACATAACCTATTCCCGCCACATGAAGAGTTAACACCGGTTCATTATTCAAAATACAATTTATCTAAACAAAATAACTCTGAAATTTGTCGTCCTTGGAAAACATCAATCCCTTTCATGATAGAGATGTCATCAGAGAAGATAACATTGAGAAGTATTTAAAAAATCAGTGATAATATCCTATTAATCCCACAAAGCTCTGAATCTGGAAAACATTTCGTGGTTGTTCCCAAGTCATAATAGCCTTCACCTTACCAGGATCATCTAATATTCCTTGTTCTGACATGAAATGACCCAATAAATTTACTAGTGTAATCTAGAAATCACACATTTAAAGCCTGACATAATGTCGGTGATTCCTCAGAAGACACATAACTATTCTCAGATTATGCACATGATCCTCCATAGACTTGGAGTAGACAAGAATTTCATCCACAAAGGCTACCACAAAGGTACCTAGATACTCACGGAAAGCCTTGTTCATCAAAGCCATTAAAATTTAAGGATAATTTTTTAGACCGAAGGGCGTAAGAAGGTACTCATAAAGGCCATACCTACTCTGAAAAGAGGTCTTATGAATGTCGGAATATTTTATCATCAACTGATGGTAAACAGATCGATGATAAATTTTTTAAAACAAATTTTCCCCAGTCAATTGATCTATCAAATAATCAATTAGTGGAATCATATATTTGTTTTTTATCGTTTCTTGATTGGGACTTTGATAATCAACGAATAAGCGAAGAGAACCACAAGCCTTCTTGTTGAATAAAACTGGTGTTTCCCAATGTGACACACTTGGGAATATAAAACCTTTCTCAAGAAGATCATTTGACTGAGGCTTTAGTTAATTTAGTTCTACTAGAGCCCTTCGGTATAAGGTAATAGAAACCGGTTGTGTTCAATCCATTAATTCAATAGGAAATCAGCCTCCCTTACTGGTGGTAAACCAGAGATATTAGAAGGAAACACATCCGGAATCTCAGCGACGACTGGAGGAAGATCACCACACATTCAATCTCTCTCAGGATCAAACGTGAACACTGATATAACATTCCCCTAATTTGGATAAGAGGGTCCGTCTTTTCTTGACCTTGGGATCCATTCTCCTAGAAAATCAAGAGGCACACCAATGGGTGTAGTAATGTAGACCAGTCGAAGATAACAATCGATCATTGATTTATTGTCAATGATCCAATCCATCCCAAATATGATTTCAAATTAATTCATGTCGAGAACCAATAATCTCCATGTATTATAAACATCTGATAGAGAGAAGACACATGCAGGACTATGTGTTATTTTGTGTATCTGTGCTTATGTACGTTTTATGTTTGTTTGTGTGAGTATGAATTTGTGCATAGGGGTGTATGTAGTTTTATCATTATGGTATAAATATGTGTACGTGTACGTGTATGTAGATTTATATATTCGAAAGTGTATGTGTATATATTTATAAATTTGTGTTGAATGTATATCTTCAATTAAATATGTATATACATGTGTATGTGCATGTGAATGAGTTATTTTATGTGCATTTGAATGTGATTGTATGTGAATGTGTATATGTATGACTAAGTAATAGAATATATGTGTATGTTTTTTTATGTTTCCATATATGTATATGTGTATGTATTTTATTATATTTATGTACATGGGTATGGTTATGAGTTTGTGTATAAGTGTGTGTATTGTCATATGTATAGATTTGTATGTATGTGTTTGTACATGTATGTAATTATATAGATGTTTATGTATATGAAAATGCATGTGTATGTGTATGAATATGAATTTGTATGTGTATGTACATGTGTATGTGTATGAGTTTGTGTTTGAGTTTGTGTATATGTATTTGTTTAGGTTGTATGAGTGTGTATATATTCTTAGGTATAGATATGAATGTATGTGCATGCTAGGGTAAATAAATGTATGAATATGTTTGTGTGTATATAGGCATTTGTATGTTTATATGCCTATTCCTACATGTCAGGGAATGTGTATGTGATTGTATATAAGGGTATACTTATATTGTGTATATATGTATACAAGTATATATATGTGTTTGTATATGTTTTCATGCATGTATGTTTATTGATTTAATATTATTTATTTGTTTTTAGTATCTCTAAAATTCCAGGACATTTATAAGATTATTATTTTCTATTATATAATCATTTAATATGATTGTAATATATTCAATTTTTATAGTTATTTATACGAGATTAAATATGTATATATTTGATTAAATAATAAAATATTCCAAATTATTTAAAATTATAATGTTTATTAACATATTATATTTTCCATGTACAATCAATATAGTAAATACTCCATTTATTAGCAGTAATAATAGTATTTATTTATTTAGTATTATTCATTTTTATATGTTTTAAATTATTGTAATTGATTTTATGAATTAACTTTTTACATTTTTAGTTTTTTCATTTAATTTATTTATTTTTATTTTTAATTTTTAATTTTATCCATTTTCTATATTTAATAATTTTAAATATTTTTGGAAATTTATCAATTTTTAAAAAACAAAGATATTATCTAATATGCTTAAATATTTTCAATTTCTCAATTATTTATTTGATTAATATTTATTTATTTATTTATTACGTTATTATATTTTAATATGTTTGATATCTATATAATGGATTTGTATATGACCATATCAAACTCATACCATTTTCCAGTGAAATTTAACAACGACACACGAAATCGCTAAAACCATTTAGGAGTTAATGTTAATAAACAAAACTTTTGTGGATGTGCTTTGAGAAGATTGGTAAGGATAGATTGGGTCGCTGATGTTCATGCATTTCAGTATCGATAGTGTGTGCCATCGAGACATGGTGAGAGTTGGATGGTGGCGTCAACATAGGGATCACTATGGTCCTCGAGCGGTAGGATTCAGGGATGGCAGAGAACAATTGGGAAGGTAGTATGGTTCTCGTTGGAGGGGATAAAACACTTATATGTTGAAGTTGTGGACTAACATTGTTTATAGAACCATGGTTGGGGATGGAAAATCTACATGTCTAAGGACTTCGTCATGTTGTGGTGGTGTGGGCATTACATGTGTCACACGATTTCGTTGGATGGATGTTGTATGTGTATGGGATGCTTGTAGAGATGTTTGGGTAGTAGGCTTTGTTGATCGTTGATTTGGATAGGCTAACAACTGATTGACTGCAAGGGTTGTCATCTGATAATCATCTATTACAACCCACAAGATGTTTGGTGATATAATGGAAGTAGTAGGCATAGGCAGGGCATGCTGATCATTGGATTATATGGGAGGCCCAAGAAGTTGTGAAAAAATCAATTGCAGTTCACGACAATGATGGGTCAAATGGGCCTTGGTGGTTAGGTTATATTCTGTAAGGGTCATAGATACTATATCAATAATAAATTAGTTTTATGTGCCTCCTGAATATTGGTCGGTTATTCCTTGGGGGGCTATGAAATTCCACTTTGCTGGTGGGTGATTTGTGTGTGTGTTTTGGAGTATTTGTATCCTCGACTCCTAATATATATATATATATATAATTATTTGTATAATCTATCAATTCATTTTATTGACTTTTTATGCGTACTTTTTTTCTTTTTTTCACGAAAGAAAAGGGCTCTATCTATCATGGTAGAAGAATATCAGTTACATTATTGTAGTACCAAAGACAAGTGCCCAATGAACATCGCCTGCAAGCTTGGTGTAGCGTCATTATAGAATAAACATATCTTCATCAGCATGAATTTGTCATGCTAGTTGTCAAGAACATGCCAGGGTACCCTGGTATGTTGATAACCGATCCAGCCCTGACATAGACTGAAGGGCATTCCTGATACCCATGGGTCAGCGACTAGCACCTGGCATCACACAACATGAAAGTGGGAACTATTTTTCAACCAACTATATGGAAGAAAAGAAACAATACAATATCCATTACAAAAATAAACTCCACTATAGGAAGTGTACCAAAAAACAAAGAGGCATAAAATGCCCAAAGTACTATAACCCAAGTACTAAAAATGGGAAAACAGCCCCAAGGTCTCGAAGGACACAACTCACCAAGACCAAAATTCATCAACTGGATCCACCTTCAAGAGATCCCTTCCCATTTGTCAAACCTGGATAACTAAAGTCTACAAACACTCGAAGGAAAAAGTAGGGTGTGAGCCTAAACCCAAAAGGATACCACCAATGATTCCGTAACAGATTTCATATATATATTATCCAAAGAAACGTTTTCAATTATCAAATAAACCGATTTGGAAATTCAAATGAATATGTTAACAAAAAATTCTATACATTTTCCAATGATGGAAATAAATATTTTATGTTATTATTTAAGAAATGATGGAATATTTTTAACCTAATGGCATAAGTAAAACATTTATATTAAATAGTTTATATAAATTCAGCAGGCATGTAATGCAGTTCAAATGTATGGGCACACATTTATATATCAAATATAAATATACATGCGAGAAACATGGTCATATTCCAAAAGAAACAATAGTATTAACTGTTATAGGATTCCACACTCTATATGTGAACTCACGAAAATGGGTATACACACATCCCTATAATTTTGGGCAATGGAGAATCATCACCAACCCATCGAGAATGAGACCCTCTACAAGTATGTTTTATAATGTTGTCGTAGCGTAATGTGTATCCAAATAACTCACTAACTACCTAAGGATTACATGAACTCTTACATGATGTGCGAACTATTATAAGAATGCTTAAAAATAAGATCAATCCCATTATTCCATTTCAAATTCTCCAATTTCATTCCATTTAAATCCAAAATATGTTTTATTTAAAAACAGGCCTTTTTCAAAAGAAAAAACCAATGGGTTTCTATCAAAACATTTTAATCCATTTTCACCAATTTGAAATCCAATCAAAACTAATTCCAACATCACACAATTTATTTCCCCAATTAAATTCAAAATTTTAATTGAAATCATTTCCGTCAAATCCAATCAAAACTAATTTGTAATGTTGGGATTGAACCACCTACCTTGATTTATTGATGGGAGTTATCCCAACGAGAAACCCCAAAAACTGAGCAGCACAACATCATCTATGAAGTTCTGCATCTAAATCCTTAAAACCAAAAAACAAGATCAATGAAATCGTGATCTTGTAAAACTAGATCTACATCCAAAATCCTAGATATAGATCTCAACTCATTGGATTAAATTCACCTAAAATGGTGGAAATCTTCCATGAAAAGATCAAGGAATGATAAAGGAATGAACGATATATGTAACAGGATGAAATCCACCTACAAGATGAAGAGATGATCCTCAATCTGAGCCTTCATTATTGAATGGCGATGTTTGGATATAAATTGAATCTCTCCGGGAGTCATTAGAAACAAATATAATGTTTCAATCCCAACCCATGGTTTGAAAGAACGATGTCATGGGGGTTCAGGTGGTTTTAAAAAGGATTTTAGAAATTAAAAATCCGAGTGCACGATTACCTAGAGAGAGGCAGATGGCCTGGAAAACCGTACGCCAACCATGATGAACGCAATATCTAGGTATGCAAGGATGGCATAGTTTGGTCGCAATGTATGTCAATCCATGCGCAAAACCTGTCAACAAATCTGTCCAGTTCTACTTGGTGGGCACATTTTTGTCGAACGGTTTGTCAAACAGTGTGAAAACCGTGCAAAAATCAAAATCATTTAGTTCTCCTTAAAAGTTCACACAAAAGAACCCCATGTCACTACTCCATAACAGAGGTACATTGAAACATGAAAAGTACCTGAAAACGTAATGTGATGTTACATCCTCACCACCATAAGATCTTTCTTTCCACTGAAATCCTTTGACGAAATCTCCATGTTAAAAAGATGAGGCCACTATAATCTCATTTGTGCCTCCCTTTCCCATGTTTCATGAGAATCAAAACCATGCTTCCATAGTACATGGACTAGAGTTATCGTTCACCCATGAAGTACCATGGTGTCAAAATAAACAACCCTGATTGGTCGTTCCATCACAGATAAATCTGGTTCAATCTCAAGATCACTCCTGCTCAAAACATGAGATGGATCAGAGAGATACTTTCGCAACTGCAATACATGAAACACGTTATGTATTGACGTTAGAAGTGGTTCCAGAGCTTGATGGTAGGAAACTTTACCTACAAGACCATCATCATCTAATGATCCCACAAAATAAGGAGAAAACTTCCCTTTCCCCCCATGTCGTTGATGAACTAATTGGGGTGAAACTTTCAAGAATATCTGGTCACCAACTAAGAACTCTAAAGGTTTGTGGTGATGATCATCCTATGAATTGTACCAACAATGTGTTGTCAAAATTCTCTAATAAATCAACTGGATCATAGCTTTCGTCTCTTGGACCATACTTGGTCCTACCAAGGAACTTTCACCAATCTCCGAACAACATAATGGAGATTTACAAGGACATCAATAAAATTCCTCAAAAAGTACCATTTTCATCGCATACGAATAACTGTT
Organism: Viscum album; assembly: GCA_963277665.1. Lineage (NCBI taxonomy): Eukaryota > Viridiplantae > Streptophyta > Magnoliopsida > Santalales > Viscaceae > Viscum > Viscum album. The sequence continues at coordinate 6,588,601 of OY728121.1, read as the reverse complement.
GTTATTTGAAAATTCAACTACCTCCAGATGATCGTCCCAAAACACACCAAAATCGAGAACACATGCAAGGATCATATACTCAAGGATCTGAATAGCTCCCTCTATCTGGCCATATGACTGTGTATGGTAGATCGTGCTCAAATGAACCTGAGATCCCAGTGCCTCATGATGGCCTCTCCCAAATCACGAAGTAAACCAAGGATCCCTATTAGAGAATGTTGGTGACGAAACTCCATGAAAATGAACAATTTCTTTCACATAGATATATCTCTACTCCTCAAAATTGGTTATATCTCGAATAAGTATAAAGTGAGCTGACAAGGTCAACTTTTCGATCACGGCCCATATCATGTTCTTCTTTATCTGGGTTTGAGGTAACCAAACCATAATGTCTATTGATAATTCATCCCACTTCCATGTAGAGACTAGAAGTGGTTGAAGAACCCCCGAAGGTTTTTGGTGCACGGATTTCAAATGCTGGCATGTATAGAAATGAGATAAAAACTCAGTAATGTCTCTTCTCATACCTGGCCATAAGAAAGATTGTTGCATGTCATAGAACATATTCATGGTTCTCGGGTCTATATCCCAGTGAGATTTATTAAAATCCTCCCTCACATCCTTCCTTGCTGATAACGACACATCATAACAGTTTCAATAATATAGAACTCCGTATTTGGAGAACAACAACTCGTTGTCAATCTCCCCGCCACACAGAGAGTCCCTATTGATATAGAATTTATCATCCAATTTTGGATCCTGAAGAATAAACTCAAGAAGAGAATATTTCAACTGGAGACTGGATAATGAATCTTCATTACCCTTCCACGGAATTCCAATATGCAACTAAGCAAAAAGATCCATCAAAATCCACTCTTCTAAAGACTCTATCATATCCTTTTATGGAAGATTTCCTCTTAATGCATCTGTAACTACATTATGTTTTCCCAGGGTATAGGAAATGTCAAAGTAGAATGATTATAGGTACTCCACCCAATGCCTTTGGCGGAGATTTAAATCTTTTTGAGTAATGATATAACTCAATATCTTGTGGTTTGAATACATTGTAATCATTTTTCCATAGAGGTAATGTATGTAAAAAATAAGTGTGTGCATTACAACTACATGTTCAAGGTCATGGATAGGATAATTCTTCACATGAGGTTAAAGTTGATGAGAACAATAGGCAACAACATAATTAACTTGCATATGGACACATCCCAAACCTTAACCCGTTGTATGACAGAAGACCACATATCCTATCCCAGCCACATGAATAGTTAACATTGGTGGAGTATTAAAAATAAGCTTTAACTCAATAGAAGAACTCTGACATTTGTCGTTCTAGGAAAACATAACTCCCATTCATGTCAGAGAAGTCATCAGAAAAGCTAACTTTGGGATTTCTTTAAAAAATCATCAATAATATCTTGATAATCCCAAAGAGCTCCGAATCTTGAAAACATTTCATGGTAGTTCCCAAGTCATAATAGACTTCAACTTCTTAGGATCAACTGATATTCCATGTTCTTACACGAAATGTCCCACGAAATTTAATACCTGAATCCCGAAATCACACTTTGAAAGGTTGGCATAATGTCAGTGATTCATTAGAAGACTCGTAACTGTTCTCAGATGATGTACATGATCCTCCTCAGACATGGAGTAGACCAGAATGTCATCAACACAGACTACAAAAATGGTACCAAGATACTCACGGAAAATCTTGTTCATCAAACACATGAAAATTGCAGGAGAATTTGTTATGCTGAAAGGCATAATATGATACTCATAAAGGCCATACCTACTCCAAAAAGAGGTCTTATGAATGTCAGATTATTTTATCCTCAACTGATGGTAGACATATCAACGATCAATTTTTGAAAACCACTTTTCCATTATCAATAAATCTATCAAATAATCATTTCATGGTAACAGATTTTTTTTATTTGTCGTAACATGATTGTGATTTCGATAATCAATGCATAAGTGAAGAGAACCATCATCCTTCTTGGCGAATAGAACGGGTGCTTCCCAAGGTGACACACTTGGGTATATAAAACATATCTCAAGAAGATCATCTAACTGAGACTTCAGTTCCTTTAGTTCTGATGGAGCCATTCGGTATGAGGGAATAGAAACTGGTTTTGTACCAGGCATTAATTCAATAGAAAAATCATCCTCTCCTATTGGAGGTAAACTAGAGATGTCAGAAGGAAACAAGTTAGGAATCTTAGTGACAACTAGAGAAAGAACACAACACATTCAATCTATCTCAGGATCAAAATTGAACACTGATATAACTTCCCACAACTCTTGATAAGAGGGTCCATCTCTGCTTGACCTTAGGTCCAATTCTCCTTGAAAATTTGGAGGCACACCACTTGGTGTAGTAATGTATACCCGTCGAAATTAAAAATCGATCAGGGTTATATTGACAATGAGGCAATCCATGTCAAATTTTATTTCAAAATAATTCATGTCGAGAACCTATAAAATCCATTTATGATAAACATCTGATAGAGAGAAGACATATAGAGGACTATGGAGACCCGTCTCTCTCAATATACCAAGGGGTTCAGAAATATCAATCTCACATGATTAATGCTCCATAGGTATATTATGTATGTAAAAAAAATGGGTTGAAATAAATTAGTGAGATGCACTAGTTTCAAAAATAGCAATCACTAATGAAGAATATATAGTAATGGTAGCTCTAAAATTTTTAGGACCTGTATCAGCTACCTCTGGCGACTCTTCCACTATGTGAATAAGTTTCATTCCAGATTCTTATGGCTGGAACCATTTTATACGTGAAGAATTTTATTGCCCTTCATTTTTTTGAGGTGCTGAAGATCATGTTCCACTACGTGGAGCAGAGAAGTGATGGAAGAATCTCTGTATGTTCCCTAAACATCCACAATAGTTATATTTATTTGGTGACTTAGTGAAAAAGCTTTTAGAATGTTCGCTCCTTCCACAATGATAACAAGTCAATGAATCCCCTCCTGGTGTTGCAAGAGAACTGGAATGAATCTGTTGTCGAGAACTACCATGATAAATTCCGCGCTTCTATTTTCCGTTAATGGAACCAAAATTGCCACTAGGTGGGAAAGGAACTTCCATAAACCCTGAAATTCCTATTAGGTCCATCTCAACCATCATCTCACTATCCAACACATCAACAAAAGTGTGTAGATTCAGTACGAAAACCTGAGAATAGATATCTGATCGAAGTCCCAATTCAAATCGTCGAGCCTTCATATTCTCATTAGATTCAATCTCAAGAGAAAATTGTACCAAGATAGAAAAGTGATTTTAGTAATCAGTCAGGGTTTTTTTGGCCTGCTCATTTATGAAAAACTCTAAAGGAATGGCCAACACCATTGATTCTTGGTAGAAATGGTCAGTGAAAAGAACCCTAAAGACATTCCACTCTAAACCCTCATGTTTCCCAGCCATCACCATCGTTTCCCACCATCTCATACATTATCCCTCACACACGAAGGTGGAACACTTTACCATGATCACACTAGGTGTCTCCATGAACCCAAATAGACGTTCAATCTTACTCTACCATCCCTCAGTATGATTAGGGTCAATGGATCCTTTGAAAACTAGTGGCATATGACATCAGAACTAACTGGAATGATTTTGGATAATATCACTATGAGGATCTATTGATGGAGGCTGAATAAGAACAGGTGGTGGTTCTTACCCTAGAGCTTGGACAGTGTTAACAATCACCTCAACTAGGCCCGGATCCATAACTAACTCGCTTGATATGATTTAGCAACAACCACTTTTTGGATCTGATTTCCATGTATTCTAGGAGGCAAGATGCTATATGACAAAAAAATACATTAGATTAACACTCAAATAGTGTAACAAGGAAAAATATTCTTAATATAAGGGATAACATGATTTTGATTCCACTCTATCAAAATGAAAATAGGTACAATAATATAATTAATACAGAAGTTGTATTTCCCTAAATAACCCTGGTGACTGGAGGTTCATTGTGGTGATATCTGGCCAGACACTCAATCAAAACTACCTCCTAAGTCCCGATAAGAATACTCTAATTCATATTGTCATCAAGGGAATATTCTTAACTTCCTCTGATACCATTTTTTCACGAACCAGCCTGGGTGCCCTGTTAACCCGATAACCAAGCAGACACTGATGTATCCTAAAGGTCGTTCTGAATACCCCTGGGTCGACGACTAGCACATGGCATCACACAACATGAATGTGGGTACACTTCTTCCACCAACAATGCAGAAGAAAATAAACATGAAAGTATACAAAAAAAACTCTACAGGGAGTAACATTCCAGAAAATAATGAGAGTAGTAATAGGTTGAAATCCACATAACAGGAGGAGAGCAGATCACCAATCCGAGCCTTCAGTCTCGAAGGAATAAGTTTGGATCACTTTGGAATCTCTACCAGAGGCTTTAGAAACACATAGAATATTTCATGCCCAAGCCAATGTCGGAAATATGGATGTCCTAGGGGTTCACATGATTTTAAGAAGAGTTTTCAGAATTAAAAAACTGCATGCACAGTAACCTGGACCGAAGAGCGTGTTTATGAAAACCATGCACCAACTGTGCCGAACCCACTACCCATGTTTACATGGTTGGCACGGTTTGGACACAAGGTCATTAAAACCAAGCATGAACCATGGAGACCTCTCTGCCCAGTTCTGCATGGTTGGCATGGTTTGGTCCCACATTTTTTCAAACCATGGGCAAACAGTGCATAACTCATTGTCCATTAGTTTCCCTTAAATGTTCACCCAAACACACCCCATGTCACTAATCAAAAACAGAGGTACTTATAAATATAAAAAGTGCCTAAAAAAGTAACGTGATGTTACAACAATGTAACACCCCTTGAAAATTGTTACTTAATATGCTAAATTTTACTAGCCATGTCAACAAGGTCCTCCTTTCTTTTCAGGATCCTATAAGATTACAACTCCATAGTATAGCATGCTTGACTTGGAGTAGTAATCACAATTAGTGAACATATAAGAAGTTTCCCAGGGTGTGTGTGAGTGAGGACAAAACACAATGAAAAAACATGTGGTGGCCTGTGGGGACAGTCATTAGTATGATAAGCGACCCTAGTGAGTAATAGCCTATGGAGTGCAGTGGAAGAAACTAAGGTATTACAGGTGAATCATGGGGTCAGATGACCATGTTCATGGCCTGGGTAGGCGGGTCGTGACAAATGTTATCAGAGCCAATACCCAACCATAATTTCATAGGCACTGTCTGGTTTTGAGTCTTGGGGTCCACAATAAGGACATTGTTCTTTAAATGGATGGATAATGTAATACCCCTTGAAAAGTGAGACATTAAATGATAAATGTTACTACCCATGTCATCAAGGTGCACCTTTATTTTCAGGAGCCTACCGGATTAGAACTCCACAGTTATGCATTCTTGTCCTGGTGTAGTAATCAGGATTGGTGACCTTCTGGTATGTTTCCCAGGGTGTGTGTGAGTGAGGAAAAAACACAATAAAAGAACATGGGTTGGCCTATGGGGACAGTCATTAGTCTGATAAGCGACCCTAGTGAGTAATAGCGTATGGTGTGCAGGGAAGGAAACCAAGGTATTAAAGGAGAACCATGGGGTCAAATGACATGGTTAATGGCCAGGGGAGGCCGGTCTTGACACTAGCATCACTACTTTCCCACATCATGCCCGCAACATTGCCTACCTATGTCACTACATGCGTTATATATCCCCCAAGTGGCATTCCACGATTCAAACCCTTATTTTTATTTATATAAAATTGATGTAATAAATCATACAGATTCTCTCTTTAAAAGTTTTGATTATATAAAATTTTATTTATATATATTTAATATGATTTCATTCAGTGTTAAAAATTAATTTGTAATTTTTTTTAAATATTGTTTGATGTTATGAATTTTTTAATATTTATTTATACATAATTATATTATATGTTATAATATTATAAAAATGTTTTTTATTTATAATAATAATATATTTTAGTTTCATTTATTAAATGGTAATTCCGTTAAAATGTTTGATATTTATATAATTTATTTATTTAATTTAATTTCTAATGATTCTATACATTTTTGTATGTGATTACAATTAAATCATTTAACCATTCAAATTAGAAAAAATTATTTAATATGATTTATTATTCTAAACATGTTTTTTATTTATATGAATAATTTTCAAAAAAAATTTATTAACATGTAATATTTTTTAATTTTTTTGAAATATTTATATTTAACATATTTAAATGAATTTTTTATAATTTTCATCAATTATTTGTATATGTTCAAAATTAATGTAATTGTTCCATGAATTTTTTTTTTCTATTTACTATGTTTTAGTATTTTCATAATGTATTCATCTAAATTTTAATATATATTCATTTTTAGATTTTTACACCTAATTTTTATAATTAAAAATATTTATTAATTTTTAAATATTTTTTTAGACTATTCATATTTAATTATTCAATTTCACTCGTTTTTTGAAAATTATACATTTTAGATTTTTTTTCTTTAAAGAGGATAATAATTTGTAATTTTTTCTCAAATAAATTATTTTAAATATATATTCATTTAAATAAAATTTATTTTCTTTTAAATAGTTTTTATCCAATTTTACCAATATGTTCTAATAAAACATATATATATAATCTCTGTAATATTACTGATGATAAATACAGGTTTTTCTGCTATGCTTTTAGCACTGATAATGATTGGTTTTATTAGTGAAATATTTTTCATTGATAAAACCTGTCTTTTTTAGTCGTTATTAATTACATGCTGATAATACTCATATATATATGCATGTTTTGTAAAGAATTGATAAAAAATTCTTGGTAAAATAATTTCATCACCAAGGGGACTCGTTTTGATTCACCATTCATGATCTGACAAAAAAGTCAACCACTTTCTAGACTTCCCCTCAAACCTTTTGGACGAATGAAACCTAAAAAAACCTAATGAATATGGTTTAATATAATGAATCTTCTTGTACTTGTTTCTGGTTACACATCATACAAAATTTTCTTAGATACCATTTAATGATTATTGAATTTCTTACTCCATGATTCATAACTGGTTTATAATGGTTATTTCTTATTTAACAATTTATTTAAATGATTTACTTGTCCATGAGTATGGTTGAATGTTCATATAATCGAGCCTGGGTGAATCAATTGTGTAGCATAACATGGAAAAGTAAATATCAACCTAATCATTCATAGTATTTCAATAATTTATTATAATATAAATTCAACTACAATTATTAATTTCAATTTCAGTTGAACATTCTCTCAAAGTTACACCCATACAAAGGGGTTCAGATATGGGGACATACATTCCCTTTTCCAATGTGCCTTTATGGCTTGTGATTTTTCTAATTTAATTTTCATGGTTGATAAAGGCAACATATTTATTGGGGGGATGGTCTATAGAATAATTCCACCTATTTCCCATCACATCTTATTTGATTGGTGATTTGTTTTTCTATAGGGCCAATCATTAATAATGCATATCTAATTTCAAACATTTCAAAAAATATGAAAATGAATCCACACAATTAGTTGATTATCCCAAATCATAAATTTCCTTCTTCTTAGGTGAGACTAATTGAAGAAAGGATGATCATTGTCGATACTATGGTATATTGGTGGTTGATAATAATAAAAAATATATTTGGATCCCTATTTTTTTGGTCAATACAAAAATACTATATCTATTGAGAAATGTTGAAATTTTAGACAAAAATACCCAGGAATTAATTTTAAGAGCATCACAAATGTAGGGAAGGAGGTACTTTTATAATTTTTATCCCAATCTATTCCAATTAATAAAATGTATTTAGATAAGATACCCAACATTGTGATTGATCAAATTCACTCTCACACAACTATGTTCTGATGGGTTTGAACAATAAAAAAATAATTAGTTAACTCTGTAAAATCATTGTATACCTATACATTTTGGTAGTATGGTCTATCAATACATTCCCACGATAAAAATTTCTATTTTAGAAAAGAAACGATGACACATTATTCATAACACATGTTCCCTATGCACTCAGATCATTCAATCGAAATATAATCCCCATATGTGTTTTTCTGATGTAGCCCTTAGCCCACGCCCTATCATTTCATATAGATGCCTATGGGGATTATCTGTTCTTATTTGGAATGTAAACTTTTGGAGGATTGAATATCGAGACAAATTCAAGATCAGGATGGACCGTTTGTTGTTTATTATTGTGGGATGATTTCCACATCCGTAGCAGTTTTTAATTGGGAGGATTCTGTCATTTATCTCAATTTAATGATGCTAGTAATGGATTGTGTTATGAAAAACTATACATATGGTTAAATTAAAGGGATTAGAAGGTTTTTTTATTATTATGTTTACAAATGATATAGACCAGGAAAATATTTTTTGAATAATGGAATTTTTTTGAGGTTATGTGTTGAAATAAACGTATACATTTCCCAACAGATAATAGATAATTAAAAGTAACGATTTTAAGAAATGGTTATGGCACATTTAATTCTCTCCCATTGTAGAGTCCCAAATCATGACTTACATGGACATTACATTACTTTTTAGGAATACTTAATACATTACAAAAACTGACACATAAGGACATTAATAGTGTAGTGTCTTTGAAAACTCAAAACGTAATCTTCTGATCATGATGAAAGATCTTCAACATCTCCCATAAATATCATACCCTATTGGTTTTCTTCCTTAAAACCATTATCTAAATCCTTGGGAAAATAAAACATATAAAGGGTGATCTCAAGTGCTCATTAAGGGTAAAAATATAGAACATAAAACAATCCATAATCATTTGAATGCAAAAACATGAACATAATATCTAAACATAAAAATCATAAGCAAAGACATAAATCTTGGAAGTATGTAAGGCATATATCATAATGGATCATCAATCATGATAAAATATCATTGGAATAAAGAATGTAATTGCGGCAACCATTAAGCACATGTTATGATTTCCATAGTATCCAAGGCATTACTCACATGACTGTCTTAGTAGATAATGTCCCTTTCTGAATCGAGTTCACTCCTTGTTTCAGTCCTATAACACTGAATCAGATTAATGTACCATTCCATCCATGTATATCTCATGAGATAAAAATAATTACCCAATTAATTATAGGGAGATATAGGTCCCACCCATCTCATAATTAAATCATTCTTACATGTGCCACAACAAGAGCATAAATCATTCATCATTACCCAAAGAATAAAATGGGGTTCATAAACATCATCCCATCATAACTCAATCCATATAACCAAAAGGATATCATTTAATCATATGAAAAGTGAAACCATGTAAATCATAGAGAAATTATACATGAAACATACACATATGAAATAATTTCGTCTTATATGGAAGATGGTTTTGATAAAACACTTGAAATGAATTCTTGAGGAAAATATCATTTCTTCTTCAAAATCCTTTTCTTTTCAAAAAATTCCAGGAAATTTTAAAAGAAAATGATTTTTTTTGAAAATATTCATGAAATCTTGTAGAGTAATATTATTTAAAATAAGGTGTTATGAAACAGTAAATTTCTGTTCATGCCATATAAGTTAAAAAAAATTCCTCTCGTACTTTTTCTGGAAGAGACAAAAAGTACCTCGTAAAAGAATGATTCCTTACATAACATGTAGTAAAAGACAAAAATGGGTAAAAAAGACTTTAAAAATACAAGAAACCATGTTTATAAAACATGGACATGGATGATAATTATAACCCCAGTAAATACTTACGAATAAACTATCTCGGATAAAAATGAGATTGGAAATGGTATCCCTTAACATACTTCCAATTTGCTTCATATATATCCGAACCTCCTGTATATTGATTTAAATAATGTCATTGATTTATTTCAGAATCATATTCATTGTTATTATATCATATATGGTCCACTTATGACTTTATATTACCCGTTCTTTTGTAAATTCCATTTTAAAGCAGCATTTTAGATAAAATCTTTTCATTTATCGTACGTGTTACGACATGTTTTTCATGATATTATTACATATATCATGATTTAAATAATTCTATAATATAAAACATGATTTATATATAATATATATTCCTCATATACATATATATATATATATATATGATAGATCGATAAATGGAATGAAATATACCGTTTATGGAGACGGTAGGTCGTACGTAAGCATGAACGTTGTTTTCGTTTCCTTATTGAATTGAATAGAATTAAGTAGATGAAATACATATATATATACATAAATAAAATATCATTATTATGAAATTTATTTCATTATTATTCATTATATATACTTTATAATCATTCATGAATTGTTAACATGGAGAATGAATCTCATCGGGTCGTGGAGACGATAGTCCGTACGTACACACGAGCGATGATATAATTTCCATGATCATGGAATTGTATTGAAGTGTATGTACAATATTTCAGAATCAATATCAAATTAAAATAATCATATATAGTTACTTATTTACACCATTATAACCTTCCAAATAAGGTGGTGGTCGAAAACAGATTACAACACAGCGTGGAGACGGTATTCCATACGTACGCACGCGCGGTGATTTCATTTTTCGTAGGATGGATAGAAAGAGAAATAAGGATGTTCCATATTTATAATAACATATCATTATATATTTAATACTGATGTTATTAATTTATAATGAGAAAACTAAAGAAGAATAATTAGAAGAAGAAAGAAACTTGAGAAAATTTGAAAAAGAGATTACCTCTTCTTCGACACACCTCCTTTATGATTCCTCTTAAGGAAGTAGAGTTGGTCTTTTGAGAATACAAGAACCTCCGAAATTTTGATAGGGAAGTGGAGAAGATAAATGATGTGGATTTTGCCGAGCTTCAAGGCTCAAAAGGGTGTTAAGAGAAGAGGGAAGGGGTGCCCTTTTTATAAGGGAGGAAAGGGGAACCTTTGGAAAAACTTAAAATATTAATTTATAATAAAGTAATATTCGGGTTTTAATAGCTCAAAATTGATTTATTTCGAATAAATGGTGGGGATGTATTGAAATATTCTCAATAAATAGATTTTAGACAGGTTTGGGTCATTATATTAACCTTATGATTTAGTTTTAACTCTTAGTTAATTCGATTGACATATACCATGTTACTGTTTATTTTTATATTATATAGTTAATAGACATACCATATATATCCACGCGACCCAAAATCGTCCATTAATGATACACCAATAATGGTATAAGTATCTTGGCCGAGCATTATATTTTTAGGAATATAATACCAATTAATAATATAATATTTGTTTTAAAAACTATTTTATGCCAATTTTGACAATATTTGGTAATGGATTTTTGTGAAAATCATAACAGCATGATTAGTTAGAAAAAAAATTATTTAATTAAATAATAACATGTCATATTAAAATATAAATTTTTTGGAATTCATATAAAGTCACAAATTGTATTTATTTGGGTATTTATAACACCAATTATTTTAATATTTCATTATTTAGGTAATTACTACATCACCATTCTATCATAAATAACATAAATTATTAAATGCCTAAAAATTATAAATAAAATAACATTAGGTATGAAATATTTTTTTATTTCTAATTAATATTTATAGTCGAATTTATCTTCAGTATAACCCAATATTAAAAATTATTTAGTTATTATACCATGATTATATCTATTCTAACCCTTCTTTAAATAAATTAATAATATTTGTCATAATCTATTCCAAGTGGACCTAAATGGTCATATTTAATTCCTAATATTGTATTTAGTCGAATTAAAATTATCCAATAGAATTAGGAAATGTTTTAGGGTAATAATAATATCATTTTTAGCCTTAATTACTCTATTTACTTTTAACCGTGGTAAATAAAAGTAAAAAGTTAACATTCAACAAAAAATACTTTCATCTCATTGAACCACATTTTAGTCCTTGATATTAAATGTGCCTTTCAGATTTTAGAAATTTCACTCACAGAAGAGGTAAAATTAATTTTTATGAGAATTTCCAAATTCTCTTAGCAGGTGTGTAAAAGAAGGTTAAAAGTTACATAATATTTTATATATCTAAAATTATTATATAATGACACCAATGAATTACATTGAACTTATATTGGTATTATGTATCAATTTTGACCTTAAATAAAATGAAATAAACTAAATAATTATTTAAATAAAATGTTGGTTTTTAAATAGTAACCTAGTGTTTTCACTATTCCTCAAAAATTGAATGATTTTAGAAATATATCAAAAATTCACCCAAACCTAATTTCGATATTCCGAATCCAAAAGTGATGTCCATTTTGAATGATAAAATTTATAAATTTTCAAAAAGTTGGTATTACTATTCATTACGGCTAGTTTATATAATATTTTAATAACATATCATTGTTTAGTGAAACTCGATATTGCGTAAAACACACGCTATTGTAGAAGGTCGTGATTGCGTGTAAAGCATGCCATGTCAGGGATGCTTGTAGTGAAAGATCCTTTTGGTGTATCGTACAACAAAAGATATCAATGAAATTAAAAAGAATATTTTTCATAAAATCTCAGGGTGTTACATTCTACCCCCCTTAAAATGAATTTCGCCCTCGAAATTCATCAGGGATATAAATGGTTTACTACACAAATGATTCTTTAATAGAAACCCAGTTCGTAAAAAGGAATACCAAAACTTATCTTTAAAAACTAATGTATGAAACATAACTATTACCCAAATTAACTAATCATTGGGTTCCACATAGGAGAACATAGGTGAAAATATGGATATGTAAGTGAAATTTAACCATCATGTTTTGATGTAGAGTGGAAGAGAACATGGCTATGAAAAATCCAACAATCACAAAGCCCTAAATTTTTGATGATTTAAGGTACCATATGATTCATCAGAAATAAGGACAATATGACAAAAAAAAATTTATGTATTCAATATCATTTCACTAATGTTGAATAATTTGAATTATAAGAATTACTTAATTGCTTTTGGTACAATCTCACTATTGTTTGTGCCTCGAACAATTTCCACTTCATCTCTTAAAAAAATGAAGTTGAATTTGTATTCCGTGAAGTGTCAGCAGATCATGTGATAGAATGATAGGCCATTCCATCTGTCTCAAACAAAAGGTTAGAAAAAGTTATCAAATATACATAAGTCCATCTACAGTGACATTAATTATATATGGTTCCTAAAATGGACTTATACATCATATATCATACCGCATAATATAATAAAACTAGCTTCTACTAACCAGGGACTTCCTATAGGCCAGTGGTAGGCGATAAAGGCATGTCGCACTTTGGTTTTTGGTTCGATTCCCTCATCCTTTTCCGATGTGACGGGTTGTTTCCCACCCTACATGTTGTCCTTTTTATAAAACAACACTATTAAAACATTACAGAAATAATTTTGAAAAATGTTCTATGCTTAAACAATACAATCTGATGTCCGAAATAACCCTTTCCAATCTTTAGAGATATCCAAAATACATCTGTCCAATCTCACAGTATAAAGAAAATGATTTATGTAAAGGTCACATAACAAGAATTTGAATACCATCATTTATTATACGATATATCTTGTTGGTCACATTCCAAACATATGAATTCCTTAATCATGTATTCTCTTGAAATAGAAATTACCATAGAACCTTAGTGAAAACATGAATGTTGTCATAAGGTAACTATTTTCACATACCAAAATCCCAAAAATTCTATATACTCATACCTTGATATAAAATTGTCCTTATATCATTGATGAGCACATGAATACTGTCAAACATTTCATTTTCTCCTTATTCTTTCATTATGTGCATATCGTCTTCTTTCCAAAAATATCTCAATCACTTTCCATGGTTATTGGGACCATAAAAGTATTGAAAACCACAATAGACCAATACATAATTATTCCAATATTCCACAATAATATATAAAACGTTATTTTGGAATCCCATTACATAAAAACTTAATCATTCCACCACATTGTTGTCATATTCAACATGGCCAATAGTGATCACATGTGACTTCCCTTTGTCCTTTGCCTTATGTGGTTTCTCATGTTGATCATCATTAACCCTCATTTTAGGAAATTGATTATCATATTTCCCCATTTCATTTCACTTGAAGCAATGAAGTGTTGGTGGTGCATTCTCTGTAGTATTTTCTTTATTCACATCATTAGAAACCCTTTATCTATTACATCGACACTCAACTTCTCGATGTCCTTCTGTTTCACACTTAAAACATTTTCTAGTCCCTTTAAGACAATCTCCACCATGCTTCTTTCCACAGTATGAGCATAAAGAATCATTCATCTTCTTTTCACCATTGCTCTAATATTTCTCCTTGAAATCCATCATTCATTTCTTGTCCAAACCATGAGATGTATATGAAACACCGACTTCCATTTCTACCTTGATATCAGAATACAAAATTTCTTCATAGCTACTGAACTCTTTTATAGTTAATGCCCTTCGATGAATTGGTTTTAAGACACTGATGAATCGATCAACTTTACTTTAATGTTGGATGATTAAGCCATATTCATACCTTGAATGCCTTGTAAAATTGGGTTCGTATATACCAACAAAATCATCATCCTTATGATTAAGCTCAAGGAACTCCTTTTTCGTCTTTTATCGAATATTATGAGATATGTACTTACTGAAAAACAATTTATTGAACACGTCCCATTCCATGGATTCAATTTCATCTTGGGGTCGTGTATTCTTAATTAGAGTCCACCATTGGTCTACTTCACCTTCTAAATGTTAAACTGCTATAATTAATTTATCATGTTCTAAACAGCAAAGTATGGAAAATATCTTTTCAAAGGTACTGATCCATTGTTCAGCAACAAGTGGACTAGAAGACCCATTAAAATAATGTGGATGTTTCCCCATGAAGGATTCAATAGAATATTGTTCCCCTCTCTACTCATTTGGAAGTCCAGAATGATTCATAGCTTGCGTAATTATAGAAATATGATTTTTCACTCCATATCCCATAACATGGTTTCGATCAGATGGAAAATTACTGCATTGTCCACTACATTGATCAACAATGTTCCTTCAGGTTCCAGCCATCATCTAAAACCAAAAAAGAATAGTGTGACAGGATAAAAACATGCTAGGGAAAAGAACATAATAAAGTTGGAGTACCCACGATATCTAATATCATACATTTAATTATAATATCATTACCATAATTTTAGAAATATAACATATCATTATACATATCCTTAGGGACATCCCTAGACATACTTAGAAATATCTCTAGGGATCTTACTAAAGTTTTCACATCTTAGTTTCTAAAGGTTAACTAAACCTTTAATTTAAAAACAATTGTAGAGCCCCAAAGCATGACGCACATGGACATTAAATTACTTTTCTGGAATACTAAATACATAACAAAAATATACACACAAGGATCGTAATAGTTTATTGTCTTTGAAAACACAGAACATAATCTTTTAATATTGGTGAAAGATCTTCAAAATCTCCCATTATGATCTTCCCCATTTGGTTTTCTTAATTAATCCATTTCTTTAAATCATGGGGAAATGAAAACTTATAAAGCTTGAGCTCAATTGCCCAGTAAGGGTAAACATATAGAACATAATACAATCCATAATCATTTGAATGCAATGAACTTGAACATAAAATATAAACATCAAAATCCTGAGAAAATACATAAATCTTGTAAGTACGTAAGGCATATATCATAATGGATCATAAATCATGATAAAATTTCATGGGAATAAAGCAGTAATTGTGGCAACCATTAAGAAAATGTTATGATTTCCTTAATAGCCAAGGAATTACTGCCATGACCATCTTAGTAGACAAAGTCCCATTCTGAATCGTGTTCACTCCTCGTTTCAGTCATGTAACACTAAACCAGATTAACATACCAATCCATCCATGTCTATCGCATGAGATATAAATTTTTACCCAATGCATTAGAGAGAGATATAGGTCCCACCCATCTCATAATGAAATCATTCTTACGTGTGCCACAACATGGACATAAATCATTCATCATTACCCAAAGAATAAAATGGGTTTCATAAACATCATCCCATCATAACATAATCCATATAAAAAAAGATATCATTTCATCATAAGAAAAGTGAAACCATGTAAATCCTAGAGACATTATACATGAATCATACACATATGAAATAATGTCATCTTAGAAGGAAAATGGTTTTGATAAAACACGTGAAATGAATTCAAGAGGAAAATATCCTTCCTTCTTCAAAATTATTTCCTTTTCAAAAAATGCAATGAAATTTATAATGAATTTTTTTTTAAATAGTCATGAAATATTGTAGAATAAGATTCTTTAAAATAAGGTGTTATGAAACTGTAAAAATTTCTTCATTCCATCTAAGTAAAAAAAATATTCTTCTCGTACTTTTGCCTGAAATGAAAAAATGTATCTTGTAAAAGAAAGATTCCTTACATACCATGTAGTAAAAGTCAAAAAAGGGTAAAAATTAATTTAAACATACATTAAACCTTGTTTATAAAACATGTACATGAATGATAAATATAACCCCAGTAAATACTTACGAATAAATAATCTCGGATAAAAATGAGATTGTAAACGGTATCCCTTACCATACGTTCGATATGATTCATATGAATTCAAACCTCCTCTATAATGATTTAAATAAAAACATTGACTAATTACAGAATCATATTAATTTTTATGATATCATATATGGTTCACTTATGACTTTATATTAGCCGTTATTTTTTAAATTCCATGTTAAAGCAGCATTTTGGGTAAAATCGTTTCATTTATCGTTCGTGTTTCTACTTGTTGTTCTTGAAATTATTACTTATATCCGGATCATATTAATTATAGAATATAAAAAATTATTTATATATAATATATATTCAGCATATACATATATATCTGATATATCGATAAATGGAATGAAATACACTGTTTATGGAGATTGTAGGTCGTAAGTACACATGAACGCAGTTTTTATTTCCTAATTGAATTGAATGGAATTAAGTAGATGACATACATATTGTAACGCCCCGACCCTAGTTACCCAGATTTAGTGCATTATTACATAACATTGGCATGATCACATGAATGATCAAATCTCGAAAGACCTATTGGTTTAGTATCCTTGGAAACACTAGATATATTCATAAGTCTTACATTACATCATAAAATGAAAAACTACTACAAAAACATATTATCTCCATAATACACACTCATATCCCCACATAATATCCCCACAGGTCATTCATAATTTACTTCTTCACTTCCTGGGAAAAATAAAACATAGAAAAGGGGTGAGATCAAATGCCCAGTAAGGATAACAATATAGCAGAATCTTTCATAAATAAGAATAAACATTTAAGGCAATGTATAACTAAAACAAAAGCCTTTCAAACTTGAACTTTCAACATGGTATGGAATAAATAAAATTAAATAATTCCATTTACTTATTCACATTGATATTCTACTAATCGAATAATCACATGCAAAATCAATAACCACTTTCATAATGTTGGAATGCATAATGCCAGACTATCATAACCACATAGCCAAGGCCTAGTGCCAAGACTACAAATAAGATTTTTCCAAGGCCTTGTGCCAAGACACTATTTTGTCTCATGAGACCTACCGATGCATCGAGGAGCTATAGCGGGATCCACCCGTCACATATTAAGTCCAATGCATTCCCATATGAAAAGTTTTAAACATAAGATAAACATTCGTATTAAAACTAGCATATGAAATGTCAATAATTTCACCATAAACTATGAATGGTATAAAAATAGCACATCCATAGTCAAACATATCACAAAACATTCAATACAATATAGAATTCATGTATCATAATAAATCAACTTCAAATAAGCGTAAAATCCATCAAAGGATGTTGACAAAGATGAAATCAATACTCTTTTTAGAGAAATATCTCTTTCTATTTTTGAAATCATTTAAGATCCATATAGAATAAAAAAATTTATTTGAAAATATTCTTATAAGATTGTAAGGAAAGCTTTGAAGATTTTATAATGGCGGAAAATAGCCGCACCCGCCATATAAGTTAAAAAAACATTCTAACCTAAATTCTGTCGAAAAGGTTAAAAAGGACCTTGTTTTGAAAATGACGGAACGATTCCTTTATAAACCTCTTACATAAAGTCAAACAAGGGTATAAATGACATTAAACCATATTATTGTAAATAATAAAAATGTTTTGAAATACATTTTTAAGAAAACATGGATGTGGATGATAAAGATATCCCAGTAGATTATTACATATAAACAACCTCTGTTAATGAAGAGATTGTGTAATAACCCTTACCTTGTACTTTTCTGTGGTTGGGGTAGGTTAACCTCCTGTATAATGGTGAAATAATTTTTATGAAATTATACATGAATCATATACATAATTATGATATCATATATGATCTTTTAAAATTGATTTGATAATAATATCTTAGTATTATCGTTGTTTCGGGTGTTAACTTACTTGTTTTCTTTTATATGTTTTGTTACGTAAGCCATGTTTTTAATGGATAGTTGGTATATTATTCATATCCAGAATGATATCAAGTCCTTAAACATCGTTTTTAAATCATCAAATGATAATTAAACAAGAATGGATACGATGGAGAATGAATCCCATCACGTTCGTGGAGACGGTAGTCCGTACGTACGCACAAGCGACAATATTATTCTTTTGATATAAAAATAATATATAAATTTTTGTTATATCATATATACAGAATCATTAACATGTTTTATTTATTATTTACATGAGTTACATATCATTATTATACCCATCCAAATAATAATATATTGAATAACAATTACACCACGATGTGGATACGGTAAGTCGTACGTACGCACGTATGGTGACATGTTATTCAAAGGGTGAATAGAATACTGAATATGGTTGTACCATATTTATAATAACATCACAGTATATATAAGATACTGGAGTTATTATTTTAGAATGGTAATAACAAATAAAGAAGAAGTGGAAGAAGAAAGGAACTTGAAAAGGGGTGGTGAAAACATTACCTCTTTTTCGGGTTCTTTCTTTTGATTTGATCAAAAGGGATACTTAGGTTGGCTTTCTGATCAAACTAAGGCCTCTAGGTTGTAGTGATGGATTTTGGGAGAGTATTTGGGCAGAGTTTGGCCGAACCAAAAGGCGTTGAAGGTGTGAAGAAATGAGGAGGAGTGCCCTTTTATAAGAGGGGTGAGGGGAACCTTTGGAAAAGCTAGAAATATTAATTTATAATAAATTCATATTCGGTTTCTAATGGCTCCAAAGTTTATTATTTAAATGTAAGGTGGGGATAGGTCGAAAACAACTCAACCAATAGAATTTAGACAGGTTTGGGTACTTATATTAACCTTATCATTAAGTATTAACTCTAAGTTAATTAGTTTCACTTTTAAAATGTCTCTTTGTTTTTTTATATAATATGGTTAATAAACATACTATATAGATCCAAGAGACCCCCAAGTGGTACATTAATAACTAAACTATCATGATATAAGTTTCTTGGAAGAACCTTAGATTTTTAGGAATTTAATATCAATTAATAATATAATATTTGTTTTAAGAACTCTTTTTTGTCAATTTTGACACTATTCAATAGTTTATTTTTGTGAAACTCATAACAGATTGATAACATAGAACAAAGTCAATTAAATCAATCCTAATATATCATATTATCCTAGAAAATTCGTTTAATTCATTAAAAGTTTCATATTATATTTATTTGGGTATTTATAATATCAATTATTTTAATTTTTCACTATTATAGTAATTAATTCATCATCATTGTGTCATTAATAAATTAAATTATTTAATTTCTAAAAATTATAAATAAAATATCACTATGTAGGAAATCTTTTTAACTTTCTAATGAATATTTATAATCTAAAATCTAACATACATAACACTATTTAAAAATTGTTTTTCTAAAAGATATATGCTCGTGTTATTTTTGTATTCATTTTAACTTAATTAAAATAAAGTGTCCCTATCAACTACAAGTGACACCATGGGGTCCAAAAATCGACCCAAAGATGCCTATGGTCGAACATGTATCAACCAATAAGGCTAGGCCACGTTTTAGGGTTATTTAGTATTATTATAATATTATTTTTTAACCCTTATTTGCCGGATTTACCCTTAACCATGGTAAATAAAATATTTACCGTAGTAATTATTCAAAATGTCTAAAAATAAAAGTTACCTACTTACACAATTTGGAAATCCTGATTACAAATATGGAATCCTTTTTTCTAAATTCAAAACACAGAAGTGGCAGAAATTAATTTAAAATTAATTTCCGCTGTTAAAACAAAAAGTGAGTTTTTAAGAGATAAAAACTATCAAAAGATTGACACTTGTTTATGTTCGGTTTAATTGTATAATTATGTCCAATGACCAACATTATATTAAATGGTAAAAATATATTCTAAATATAATTTAAAACCACTCAAATTCATAATTTATCACTATTAATTATTTTGATTAAAAAGGCTGTTTTTAATTAAAATTTAGTAATTTTCACTATTCATCAAAATATGAAAGTTATCCGAAAAGTACCAAAATTTCACCTTAGGATAAATTCGATATTAAGAATCCAAAAATGAAGTCCATTTTAAAATATAAAATATATATAATTTCAAAAAGTAGGTATTACTATTCATAACGGCTAGTTTAATTGGTTATGGTGTGTTAGAACTCGGTGTTGCGTACAACACACGCTATCACATTATTCAAATAGAAGCGTACCATAGAAGATTGGGGTGTTACATTCTCCCCTCCTTCAAATAATTTCGTCCTCGAAATTTCTAGAATACTTATCACGTGAAAAGACTCGGGTGATTCTTCATCATAAGTTCCTCGGGTTCCCACGTTGCCTCTTCCATCTTATGGTTTCTCCACAAAACTTTTACCAGATGCGTCGTCTGGTTCCTCAGCACTGGTTCTCTCGTATCAAGAATCATGACGGGCTCTTCACAATAAGATAGATCGGGTTCTAGTTCTAATTCTTCATAGGTGAGTACATGCGTTGGGTCAGACATGTATTTCCTCAACAGAGATACGTGGAACACATCGTGAACTTTGGAGAGACTTGGCGGCATTTCCAATCAGTAAGCTACAACCCCAATTCTTTCTAGAATTTCAAAGGGTCCGATGTACCTGGGACTCAATTTACCTTTCTTACCAAAACGTATTACTCCCTTCCATGGAGATACCTTCAGAAAAACATGATCACCGACTTGAAATTCCAAATCCTTCATTCGATTATCGGCATAGCTCTTCTGCCTACTTTGAGCAGCTTTGATGTGATTTTGGATTACCTTCACCTTTTCCTCCGTTTCCTCCACCAGTTCTGGGCCTACAATTTTTATTTCACCAACGTCATCCCAACTGGTTTGTGTACGACATCTCTTACAGTATAACGCTTCATATGGTGCCATGTGAATACTCGAATGGAAGCTATTGTTATAGGAAATTTCAGCAGAGGTAAATATTTATCCCACATACCCTGAAAGTCAAGTGAGCAAGATCTCAACATGTCATCTAAGGTCTGAATAGTCCGTTCTGATTGTCCATCTTTCTGAGTGTGGTAAGCAGTACTCAATAGAAGTTCAGTATCTAGGGATTTCTGAAGACTTTTAAAAAATCATGAAGTAAAACGGGGATCATGATCAGAAACAATCGATAGGGGTACTCCATGAAGTCTCACAACTACATTAATATATAGTCATTCTAGACGTTCCAGGGCTAGATCTTATCTTATAGCAAGAAAATGTGCTGACTTGGTAAGACGATCAACAATAACCCATATTGCATCGTTCCTTCTAGGAGTATTCGGTAGCCCCATGACAAAGTCCATCATAATATTGTCCCATTTCCACTCCGGTATGGGAAGAGGTTGCATGACTCCTCCAGGCTGTTGCCTTCCAGCTTTCACTTGTTGACAAACCATACATCTTGACACAAAATCAGCAATATCCCTCTTCATGTTGTCCCACCAACAATGTTCCTTCAAATATCTATACATTTTGGTGCTCCAAGGGTGTATAGAAAAATTGGAACTATGAGCATCATCCAGCAATTCCTTTTTAGATCAGGTATATCGGGAAAACAAAGTCTCTTCCCAAATTTCAAAATTCCATCTTCATACACAAAGTCTCTCAATCTCCCATCATTCACAGCTTTAATCTTCTTTTGAAATTCTTCATCATCGGGCTGAGAACTCTTAATCCTTTCTAGTAAATATGGTTTGGCAACCATTTGAAAAAGCATTGATGTTTCACCTTCCCTGGTTATTCCCATGTCCATATTCACTAGATCCATGAAAATTGGATCCCTTTCAATTATCATATTGTTCAAAATTCCATGGTCTTTTCTACTCAAAGCATCTTCCACCTTGTTTGCTCTCCCTGGGTGGTAGTGTATCGTGAAATCATAATCCTTGAGTAATTCAAGCCATCTCCTTTTCCTCATGTTGAGTTCTTTTTGTGAGAAAATATACTTCAAACTCATTTGATCAGTATAAATCTCACATTTTTCACCATTGAGGTAGTGCCTCCATATCTTCAAAGCAAAGATCACAGCTGCTAACTAGAGATCATGAGTAAGATATTTTTGTTCATGAATTTTCAACTGTCGTGATGCATAGGCAATAACTCTATCCTTCTGCATAAGGACACAACCAAGTCCTTTCTTCGATGCATCACTATATATAACGAACCCATCATTCCCCAATGGTAGAGTCAATATAGGAGCATTGACTAATCTTTTCTTCAGTTCTTCGAAACATTCATCACACTCTTTTGTCCAAACAAATTTAAACCCTTTATGTATGAGCTTCGTTAATGGGTTAGCCAATCGGGCGAAATTTTGGACGAAACTTTGATAATAACCTGTCAAACCAATAAAACTACATACCTCAGTTATACTCGTAGGTGCTGGACATTCTTGGATTTCCTTGGTCATAGAAGGATCAACAGAGATTCCATCTTTAGAGAAAATATGGCCATGAAAAGAAATCTCATTTTTCCAGAATTCACACTTGCTAAACTTTCCATATAATTCATGCCTCCTCAGAGTTTTCAAGATAATGCGCAAGTGATTTTCATGATCTTCGTAGGTTTTGGAGTATACCAATATATCATCAATAAATACCACCACAAATTCATCGAGATACTCCTTAAAAACACTATTCATCAGATCCATGAATACAAAGGGTGCATTAGTCAATCCAAAAGGCATTATAGTAAACTCGTAATGCCCTTACCTGGTTTGAAATGCTGTCTTCGGAATGTCATCCTTCTTTACACACAACGGATGGTATCCAGATAGAAGTTTAATCTTTGAAAAGTATTGAGCTCCATGCAGTTGGTCAAATAAATAATCAATACGAGGTAGGGGATACTTGTTCTTTATCGTTATAGCATTGATATCCCTGTAGTCGATACATAACCTCATAGATCCATCCTTCGTTTTAACAAAAAGAACAGGGGCTCCCCATGGAGAAACACTAGGGAGAATAAATCCTTTATTACTCAACTTCTCTAGTTGTTTCTTTAGTTCGACTAACTCTACAATGGCAATTCTATAAGGGGTCTTCGATATAGGCCTTGATCCATGAATTAAATCAATGGAAAACTCAACTTCTCGTTCTGGAGGATGTCCAGGTAAATCTTCTAGAAATACATCTACAAATTCTTTCACAATAGGTAAATCCTCTATTTGAACATTCCTTTCCTCACCAACAGTTATTTCATTCTCTTCCTCCCCAATAATTGAATTTAGTTGAGCTATTGAGGGTGGATCTAAATACGAATAAGGTGGTGACGATTCTGCTCTAAAGATAAGGTGTTCCTTATCATTATCATCAAGAATCATAACCTCTTTCTTCTTACAATAAATCTTCGCATCATAGTACGAAAGCCAGTCCATACCGAGGATTATGTCAAACTCAATCATAGGTATGACGATGAGATCAGAAGATAACGAGCATTTATGTGATCTAATGGGGACTGATTCACAAAACGTTGTTGCAATGATACTTCCCTTAGGATTTTTAACTGACAACTCCCTTGTTAAATAAAATTGGAAATATTTAATTTTCTTAGCAAACTGGGAAGATATGAAACAATGTGATGATCCAGAATTAAATAATACATTTCCTAGACTTGAGGAAACCATTAAATTACCTACCACCACGTCTTTCGGAGCTTCTACCTCAGCAGTAGTGATAGCATAAGCCTGGCCTTGATCCCTTGGTCTTTTCTGAGGTAAGTTCTCCTGACGCTTAGGATATTCATTTGCATAATGCCCCATCTCCCTGCAATTATAGCACTGAACGTTGGTGGCATCCTTCTTCCCCTTGCAATCTCGAGCTTGGTGGCCTTTTTCACCACACTGGTAACAGACTCCCATTCCCTTCAAAAAAGTACCATGATGTTTCTTCCCGCATTTACCATAGGATGGATATTCAGCCTTTCCCTTCTTCCCCTTATTTTCATTCCCAGATTGATTAGAAGGTCTCTTCTTCTCTTTCTTTGATTTAAAGTCATAAGACTTAGAGAAATCCTTTTCGGTCATGATAGCAAATGAGACAATGTCTTCGTACGATGAAAAGGATTGTGAGACTAATGCTCGATGGAGAAATGGTTTTAACTCATCAAAGAAACTATCAATATTACTTCTTGGGTTACGTATATAATCTCCAGCATACCTTGCTAACCTTGTAAAGTTAGCCTCATACTTTGTGACATTCTCATCCTCCTTCTGTCTCAAACTCAGAAATTGCCTTTCCATATCTGCTCAATGGTCGCGAGGAAATTATTTTTCTAAAAATAGATCATTGAACTCCCTCAATTCCATATTTGATACTTCATCATCTTCCTTCGTATTTTGAATCAATGACCACCATTGATCAGCATCTTCAGTGAGGCGATAACTACCATGATAACTTTTTCCCTTTCACTACTCCCCAAAGCCTGAAATATTTTCTCTAGGGAAAATATCAATTGCTCAGCTACTAAGGGATCATTACTCCCATTGAACGTTGGTGGTTGTTGCCTCATTAATCGATATAACATTCATCCTCCATGCTGCGGATCAGGGTGCTCCATACGGGTAAGGTTATTATTCATAACCTGAGTAAGTTGTCCCAGTATGGTGATTAGCTGATCGGTACCAGTTTCATCACCAGCTCCACTATAATTATCTTGTGCAAGACGGAAATCCCTACATGGAGTGCGTGCATTGATACGGTTTCCATTTCTTCCACTAGGCGCCATTTCTAAACAATGGCATAAAATAGATCAGTTTATGAATCAAAATACTTATAAAACACTTAACATAAAATGAACTATTTACGGATATAATCCATAATCATAAAAATGTTTTCATTGAGGAAGTATATACTCATAAACCCTTCATAATTATTTTTAAAGAAAATTAGAGTTATCCTAAGCATATCCCTCGAGAGTGTCGCAACCAAGAGTGCAGCAAGGCCCGTTGTCGTGCACCAGTTCCCGTTCGAGTTTAGCTCAAAGTGGTGTTTTCGGGTTTTACCCCTAGGTACATCTGTGCTAGAGCCGCCTCGACCTGCTCGTATCCAGAAATGGTTGTATTTCACGGAAAACTCACAAAATCTCTACAATACCAAAATTCTAGGAAGTTCTTCTATATTAATCCTCAAAGTTCATCTTAGGTCTACGTGCTCTAATCAGAGTTTATCTAAATCTAGCTTCCATGGTTTGTACTAAACATCCTCTGATACCAACTGTAACGCCCCGACACTAGTTACCCAGAGTCAGTGCCTTATTACATAACATTGGCATGATCACAAGAAAGATCAAATCTCGAAAGACTGATTGGTTTATTAGCCTTGGAAACACTAGATATCTTCATAAGTCTTACATTACATCATAAAATGAAAAACTACTACAACAACATATTTTATCCATAATACACACTCATATCCCCACATAATATCCCTGCAGGTCATTCATAATTTACTTATTCACTTCCTAGGAAATATAAAACATAGAAAAGGGGTGAGCTCAAATGCCCAGTAAGGATAACAATATAGCAGAAACTTTCATAAATAAGAATAAACATATAAGGCAATGTATAACTAAAACAAAAGCCTTTCAAACATGAACTTTCAACATGTTATGGAATAAATAAAATGAAATAATGTCATTTACTTATTCACATGGATATTCTACTAATCGAATAATCACATGAATTATAAATAACCACTTTCATAATGTTGGAATGCATAATGCCAGACTATCATAACCACATAGCCAAGGCCTTGTGCCAAGACTACAAATTAGATTTTTCCAAGGCCTTGTGCCAAGACACTAGTTTGTCTCATGAGACCTACCGATGCATCGAGGAGCTATAGCGGGCTCCACCCGTCACATATTAAGTCCAATGCATTCCCATATGAAAAGGATTAAACATAACATAAACATTCTTTTTAAAAATAGCATACGAAATGTTAATAATTTCACCATAAACTATGAATGGTATAAAAATAGCACATCCACAGTCAAACATATAAAAAAACCTTCAATACAATATATAATTCCTATATCATAATAAATCAACTTCAAATAAGCGTAAAATCCATCAAAAGATGTTGACATAGATGAAATCAAAACTCATTTTAGAGAAATATCTCTTTCTATTTTTTAAATCATTTAACAGCCATATAAAATAAAACATTTTCATTGAAATTAATCTTATAAGATTGTATGGAAAGCATTGATGATTTTATAACAGCGGAAAATAGCCGCACCCGCCATATAAGTTAAAAAAACATTCTTACCTAAATTCTGGCGAAAAGGTAAAAAAGGACCTTGTTTTGAAAACGATGGAAAGATTCCTTTATAAAACTCATATATAAAGTAAAACAAGGGTGTAAATGACATTAAACCATATTCTTGTAAATAATAAAAATGTTTTGAAGTACAATTTTAAGAAAACATGGATGTGGATGATAAAGAGATCCCAGTAGATTATTACATATAAACAACCTCGGATAATGAAGAGATTGTGTAATAACCCTTACCTTGTTCTTTTCCTTGGTTGTGGTAGGTTAACATCCTGTATAATTGTGAAATAATTGTTATTAAATTATAGAAAAATCATATACATAATTATGATATCATATATGATCTTTTAATATTGATTTGATAATAATATCTTAGTATTATCGTTGTTTCGGGTGTTAACTTACTTGTTTTATTTTATATGTTTTGTTACGTAAGCCATGTTTGTAATGGATAGGTGGTATATTATTCATTTCCAGAATGATATCATGTCCTTAAAGATCATTTTTTAATCCTCAAATGATAATTATACTTGAATGGATATGACGGAGAATGAATCTCATCGTGTTCGTGGAGACGGTAGTCCGTATGTACGCAAGAGCAAAAATATCATTCTTTTGATATTAAAATAATATATAAATGGTTGTTACATCATATATACAGAATCATTAACATGTTTTATTTATTATTTACATGAGTTACATATCATTATTATACCCATCCAAATAATAATATATTGAATAACAATTACACCACGACGTGGAGACAGTAAGCCGTACTTACGCACGTATGGTGACATTTTATTCAAAGGGTGGATAGAATACTGAATATGGTTGTACCATATTTATAATAACATCATAGTATATATATGATACTGGATTTATTATTTTAGAATGGTAATAACAAAGAAAGAAGAAGTGGAAGAAGAAAGGAACTTGAAAAGGGGTGGTGAAAACATTACATCTTTTTTGGGTTCTTCCTTTTGATTTGATCAAAAGGGCTCCTTAGGTTGGATTTAGGATCAAACTAAGGCCACTATGTTGTAGTGAGGGAAGTTGGGAGAGTATTTGGGAAGAGTTTGGCCGATCAAAAATGCTTTTAAGGTGTGATGAAATGAGAAGGAGGAGTGCCCTTTTATAAGAGTGGCGAGGGGCACCTTTGGAAAAGCTAGAAATATTAATTTATAATAAATTCATATTCGGTTTCTAATTAATCCAAAGTTGATTATTTAAATTTTATGGTGGGGATAGGTCTAAAACAACTCAACCAATAGAATTTAGACAGGTTTGCGTACTTATATTAACCTTATCATTAAGTATTAACTATAAGTTAATTAGTTTCACTTTTAAAATGTCTCATTGTATTTTTATATAATATGGTAAATAATCTTACTATATACATACAAGAGACCCCCAAGTGGTCCATTAATAATGAACCTAACATGAAATAAGTCTCTTGGCCGAACCTTGGATTTTTAGGAATTTAATATCAATTAATAATATAATATTTGTTTTAAGAACTCTTTTATGTCAATTTTGACAATATTCAATAGATGATTTTTGTGAAACTCATAACAGATTTATTACTTCTAAAAAAGACAATTAAATCAATCCTAATATATCTTATTATCCTTGAAAATTAGTTTAATTCATTAAAAGTTTCATATTATATTTATTTGGGTATTTATAATTTCAATTATTTAAATTTTTCACTATTATAATTATTAATTTATCATCATTGTGTCATAAATAAATTAAATTATTTAATGTCTAAAAATTATAAATAAAATATCACTATGTAGAAAATCTTTTTATATTTCTAATTAATATTTATAATCTAAAATAAAACATATATAACCCTATATAAAAATTGTTTTTCTAAAAGATATATGCTTGTGTTATTTTTGTATTCATTTTAACTTAATTAAAATAAAGTGTCCCTATCACCTACAAGTGGCACCATGGGGTCCCAAAATCGACCAAAGATGCCTATGGTCGAACATGTATCAACCAATAAGGATAGGACACGTTTTAGGGTAATTTAGTATTATTATAATATTATTTTATAACCCTTATTTACAGGATTTACCCTTAACCCTGGTAAATAAAATATTTACCGTAGTAATTATTCAAAATGTCTAAAAATAAAAGTTACCTATTTACAAAATTTGGACATCCTGATTACAAATATGGAATCCATTTTTCTAAATTCAAAACACATATGTGGCAGAAATTAATTTAAAATTAATATCCGCTATTAAAACAAAAAGCATGTTTTTAAGAGATAATAACTATCAAAAGATTGACACTTGTTTATGTTCGGTTTAATTGTAAAATTATGTCCAATGACCAACATTATATTAAATGGTAAAAATATATTCTAAATATAATTTAAAACCACTCAAATTCATAATTTATCACTATTAATTATTTTGATTAAAAAAGTTGTTTTTAATTAAAATTTAGTAATTTTCACTATTCATCAAAATATGAAAGTTATCCGAAATGTACCAAAATTTCACCTTAGGCTAAATTCGATATTCCGAATCCAAAAATGAAGTCCATTTTAAAATATAAAATATATTTAATTTCAAAATGTAGGTATTACTATTCATAACGGCTAGTTTAATTGGTTATGGTGTGTTAGAACTCGGTGTTGCGTACAACACACGCTATCACATCATTCAAAGAGAAGCGTACCGTAGAAGCTTGGGGTGTTACACATATAAATATTCATAAATCCAGTATCATTATTATGTCAAATATTTCATTATTATTCATTATATATACTTTATAATCATTCATGAATGGTTGGAGAATAAATCTCGTCGTGTCGTGGAGATGGTAGTTCGTACGTATGCACGAGCGATGATATCATTCCCATGATCGTGGAATTGTATTGAAATGTATATATAATATTTCATAATCAATATCACTTCACAATAATCATATATAGTTGTTTATTTAAACCATTATACCCATCAATGTACGGTGGTGGTGAAAAACAAATTACACCATGGCGTGGAGCCGATATTCCATATGTACGCACGCGTGGTGATTTTGTTTTCCGTAGGATGGATCGAAGGTGAAATAAGGTTGTTTCATATTTATAATAACTAATAAGTATATAATTAATACTTATGTTAATAATTTATAATGAGACAACTAAAGATGAAAAAGTAGAAGAAGAAATAAACTTGAGAGAATCGGAAGAAGATATTACATCTTCTTCGACGCACCTCGTTTAAGCTTCCTCTTAAGGAAGTAGAGATGGTCTTTTGAGAAGAAAAGAACCTCAAGAATGTTTCTAGGGAAGTTTAGAAGATAAATGGGCAGGGTTTGGACGAGCATCAAGGGTAAAAATGGTGTGAAGAGAAGCGGTAAGGGGGTCCCTTTTTATAAGGGAGGAGAGGGGCACCTTCGGAAAAACTAAAAATATTATTTTATAATAAAATATATTCGGTTTTTAATAACTCAAAATTGATTTATTTAGAAGATATGGTGGGGATGGGTAGAAATAATCTCAACCAATTGATTTTATACAGGTTTGTGTCATTATATAAACCTTAACATTTAGTTTTAACTCTTAGTTAATTAATTTGACATTTACCATGTCACTTTGTATTTTTATATTATGTAGTTAATAAACATTTGATATACATACAAGAGACCCCCAAGTTGTCTGTTAATGATACACATATCATGATATAAGTATCTTGGATGATCCTTAGATTTTTAGGAATATAATAACAATTAATAATATAATATTGTTTTAAAAAAACTCTTTTATGTCAAATTTGAAACTATTTGGTAATGGATTTTTGTGAAACTCATAACAACATGATTAGTTAGAAAAAAGTTAATTAATTAAATATTAATGTGTTATATTAACCTATAAAATTTATGGAAGTCATGAAGAGTATAAATTAGATTTATTTGTGTATTTATAACATCAATTATTTTAATATTCATTATTTAGGAAATTACTGCCTCACCATTGTGTCATAAATAACATAAATTATATAAAGTCTAAAATTGTAAATAAAATACCATTAGGTATGTAATCATTTTATCTTTATAATGAATATTTATAGTCAAATTTATCTTATTTATATCCCTATATTTAAAATTATTTAGTTATTAAACATTGATTTTAACTATTTTAACCCTTCTTTAAATAAATTAATAATAAATGACCAAATCTAATCCAAGTGGACCTAAATGGTCCCATCTTATTCCGAAGGTTGTTTTTTGGCGATTTACACCTATCCAGTATAATTAAGACATGTTTTAGGGTAATAAAAATATCATCATTACCCTTAATTACTCTATTTACTTTTAACTGTGGTAAATAAAAGTAAAAAAGTTACTATTCACCACAAATTATTTTTCATCTCATTGAACCAAATTTTAATCCTTGATATTAACCGTGTCTCTTGGATTTTCCAAATTCAACTAATAGAATCGGTAAAATAATTTTTATGTGAATTTCCAAATTCTTCTAGGAGGTGGGTAAAAGACGGTGAAAAGTTCAATAACATTTTTATATATCTACAATTATTATAAAATTACTCCAATGAATTACATTGAACATATATAGGTATTATGTATCAATTTTGAACTAAATTAAATTTAAATAAACTCAATAATTATTTAAATAAAATGTTAGTATTTAAATAGTAACCAAGTGTTTTCACTATTCATAAAAAATGAAATGATTTCATAAAAATACCAAAAATTCAACCTAGGATAATTTTGATATACCGAATCCAAAAATGAAGTCCATTTTTAATTATTAAATTTATATAATTTCAAGAAGTTGACATTATTATTCATAACGGCTATATTATATAATATTTTATTGACATATCATTGTTTAATGAAACTCGACATTGCGTACAACACACGCTATCGTGGAAGGTCGTGATTGTGTGTAATGCAAGCCAAGTCAGGGATGCGTGTAGTTCAAGCACATTTTGGTGTATCGTATAGCACAAGATATCAATGAAATTAAATAGAATTTTTTTCTTAAAATCTCGGGGTGTTACATTCTACCCCCCTTAAAATGAATTTCGCCCTCAAAATTCATCAGGGTTATAAATGGTTTATTAATCGAAAGTTTCTTTAATAGAAACCAAGTTCATAAAAAGGAATACCAAAACTTACCTTTAAAAACTAAAGTATAAAACATAGTGGTTACCCAAATTAACTAATCTCTGGGTTCCACATAGGAGATCATAGGAGAAAATATGGATAAATAAGAGAAATCTAACTGTCATGTTATGATGGAGAGTGGTAGAGAACATGGCTATGAAAAAGCTACCAATCACAAATCCATAAATTTGTGATTATTTAAGGTACCATATGATTCATC
This sequence comes from Viscum album, assembly GCA_963277665.1. NCBI lineage: Eukaryota > Viridiplantae > Streptophyta > Magnoliopsida > Santalales > Viscaceae > Viscum > Viscum album. The sequence continues at coordinate 6,556,272 of OY728121.1, read as the reverse complement.
AGATATAAGGACACTATGACAACATTTTTTTTTGTATTCAAGATCATTTCCCTAAAGTTGAAGAATTTGAATTATAAGAAATAATTACTTGATTTTGGTACAATCTCACTATTGTTTGTGCCTTGAACAATTTCCACTTCATATCTTATAGAAAAGAAGTTGAATTTGTATTCCGAGAAGTGTTATCAGATCATACGATAGAATGATAGGTCATTCCATTTGTATCATACATAAGGTTAGAAAAAGTTATGAAATATATATAAGTCCATCTATAGTGACGTTAATTATATATGGTTCCTAAAATGGACTTATACTACATATAACATTCCAATTAATATAATAAATCTAGCTTATACTAACCAGGTACTTCCTGTAGGACATCAGTAGGTGATAAGGGCCTGTCGCATTTCGGATGTGTGTTTGATTCCCACAACCTTATCGGACGTGATGGGTTGTCTCCCATCCTGTAGGTTGTCATTTTTTATAAAACTGCTCTATTATAACATTATTGAAATAATTTTGAAAAAAATTCGATGCTTAAACAATACTATCTGATGTCCGACATAACCCTTTCCAATCTTTAGACTTATCCAAAATACATATTTCCAATCTAATAGTATAAAGAAAACGATTACTAGAAAGGTCACATAAACAAAATGTGAATACCATCATTTATTATACGATATATCGTGTTGGTCACATTCCATAATTTTTAATTTCTTAATCATGTATTCTTTTGAAATAGAAATTAACATAGAACCTTAGTGAAATCATGAATGCTTCCAAAAGGTAACTCTTTCAACATACCAAAATAAAAAAAATTCTATATACTCATACCATGATATAAATTTGTCCCTATATCAGTCATGAACTCATGAATACTTTCAAACATTTCGTTTTCCCTTTATCTCATCATTATGTGCATATCATCTTCTTTCAAAAAATATCTCAATCAAATTCCATGGTTACCGGCACAATAAAATTATTTAAAACCACAATAGACTAATACACAGATATTCCAATATTCCACGATACAATATACAACATTATTTTGAATCCCGTTACATAAACACTTAATCATTCCACCACATCGTTCTCATATTCAACATTTCCAATAGTGATCACGTGTGACATCCCTTTGCCCTTTTCCTTATGTGGTTTCTTATGTCGATCACCATTAACTGTTGGATTAGGGCATCGATTAACATAATTCCCCATTTCATTGCACTTGAAGCATTGAAGTGCTGGGGGTGCGTTATCTACAATCGTTTCTTTATTCATCTCATTAGAAACCCTTTTTCCATTACATCGACACTAAGCTGATTGATGACCTTCTTTTCCACACTTAAAACATTTTTTAGTCCCTTTAATACAATCTCCACCATTCTTCTTCCCACAGTTTGAGCATAATGAAACATTCATATTATTTTCACCATTGTTCTGAGATTTCTCCTTGAACTCCATCTTTTGTTTCTTGTACTAACCATGAGATGGATATGAAACACCAACATCCATTTCTACCTTGATAGCACAATTCACAATTTCATCATAGCTACTGAATACTGTTATAGATAATTCCCATTGAAGACTTGGTCTTAAGCCACTGAAGAATATATGAACATTACTTTCATATTGGATGATAATTCCAGATGCATAACTTGAAAGCCTTGTAAAATTTGTTTCATATATACCAACAGATTCATCATCCTTTTTTTAAGCTCAAGGAACTCCTTTTCCATCTTTGTTCGAAGAATATGCGGGATGTACTTATTGAAAAACATGTTCTTGAACTCGTCCCAATCCATGGATTCAATTTCATCTCGGGGCCCTGTATTATTAATTAGAGTGAACCACTGGTCTGCTTCACCTTCTAAATGGTAAATAGCTAGAATGAATTTATCATGTTATGAACTACGAAGTATGGAAAATATCTTTTCAATGGTTCTGATCCATTGTTCAGCAACAAGTGGATCAGAAGGCCCATTGAAAGAAGGTGTAAGTTGCCTCATGATGGACTCAATAGAAAATTTTTCACTTATCTATTCATTCGGAAGTCCTGAATGATTCATAGATTGCGTAAGTATAGCAATACGATTTTTCACTCCATCTCCCATAACATTGGCTTTTTCAGGAGGAAAATCATTGCATTGTCCATTACATTGATCAAAATGGTTCCTTCGGGTTCCAACCATCCTCTAAAACCCAAAAGGAATAGCCTGTGAGGAAAAATTCATGCTAGGGAAAACAACATAATAAAGAGGGAGTACCTTCGATATCTAACATCTTAGGTTTAATTCTAATATCATTACCGTAATTCTAGGACTATAACCTATACTTATGTATAACTTTAGGGACATCCCTACACATACTAAGAAATATATCTAGGGATATCACTAATGTTTTCGCATCCTAGTTTCCAATTTATAACTAAACCTTTCCTCAAATACTAACTATAGAGCCCCAAAGCTTTACATACTTGGACATTACATTAAATTTGTGGAATAATTAATAAATGAAAAAAACAGACACACAAGGACCATAATAGTTTAGTGACTTTAGAAACTCAAGAACATATTCTTCTAATCGTGGTGAATGAACTTCAACTTGTCCCATAAAGATCTTCCCCTTTTGGTTTTCATACAGAAAAAAATTCTTTAACTCATGGGGAAAAGAAAACATATAAAGGGTGAGCTCAAGTGGTCGGTAAGGATAAACATAGATAACATAAAACAATCCATAAACATTTGAATTCAAAAACATTAACATAAAATCAAAACATCAAAATCTTGAGCAAATACATAAATCATAGAAGTAAGGAAGGCATATATCAAAATGGATTATCAATCATGATAAAATATCACGGGAATAAAGCATGAAATTGTGGCCACCATTAATCACATGTTATGATTTCCATAGTTGCCAAGGAATTACTGCCAAGACCATCTTAATGGACAAAGTCGCTTTTTGAATCGAGTTCACTCCTCTTTTCAGTCCTGTAAAACTGAACCAGATTTACTTACCATTCCATCCATGTCTTTCTCATGAGATATAAATCCTTACCCAATGAATTGGAAGGAGATATAGGTCTCACCCATCTCATTATTAAATCATTCTTACGTGTGACACAACATGAACATAAATCAATCATCATTACCCAAAGAATAAAATGGGTTTCATAAACATCATCTCATCATATCATAATCCTTATAAACAAAAGGATGTCATTTCATCATAAGAAATGTGAAATCATGTAAATCATAGAGAAATTATACTTGAACCATACACATATTAAATAATTTCATCTTAGATGGAAAATGGTTTTTATAAAACACGTGATATGAATTCTTGAGGAAAATATCCTTTCTTCATCAAAATCATTTTCTTTTCACAAAATTCCATGAAATGTTAAAATTAAAGGATTTTGTTGAAAATAGTCATGAAATATTGTAGAGTAATATTTTTTAAAATAAGTTTTTATGAAACCATAAAAATTTGTTCATGCCATATATGTTTAAAAAACATTATTCTCGTACATTTGCCGAAAAAGTCAAAAAGCACCTCGTAAAAGAATGATTTCTTACATACCATGTAGTAAAAGTCAAAAATGGGTAAAAAGGTCATTAAAAATACATGAAACCAGGTTTAGAAAACATGGAAATGGATGATAAATATAACCCCAGTAAATACTAACAAATAAACAATCTTGGATAAACATGAGATTGGAAAATGTATCCCTTACCTTACGTCCAATTGCTTTGTATGTATCTGAACCTACTGTATAATGATTTAAATAATGTCATTTAATAATTACAGAATCATATTAATTGTTATGATATCATATATGGTTCACTTATGACTTTATATTACCCATTCTTTTGTAAATTCCATGTTAAACTAGCATTTTGGGTAAAATCGTTTCATTTATAATACGTGTTTCGACTTGTTGTACTTGATATTATTACATATATCCTGATTTACATAATCCCAAAATATAAAACCTGATTTAAATATTATATATATTCATAATATACATATATATATTATAGATCGATAAATGGAATGAAATACAACGTTCATGGAGACGGTAGGTCGTACGTACGCGTGAACGCTGTTTTAGTTTCCTTATTGAATTTAATGGAATTAAGTAGATGAAATACATAAATATATATACATAAATATGGCATCATTATTATGTCATATATTTCATTATTATTCAGTATAAATACTTTATAATCATTCGTGAATGGTTAACATTGAGAATGAATCTCATTGCGTCGTGGAGATGGTAGTCCGTATGTACAAACGAGCGATGATATTGTTCCCATGATCGTGAAATTGTATTAAAGTGTGTGTATAATATTTAAGAATCAATATCACTTTACAATAATCATATATAGTTATTTAATTAAACCATTATATTCATCCAAGTAAGGTGGTGGTCGAAAACAGATTACACCACGGCGTGGAGACGGTATTCCGTACGTACGCACACACAGTGATTTCATTTTCCGTAGGATAGATAGAATGTGAAATAAGTTTGTTTCATATTTATAATAACATATATGTATATAATTAATACTGATGTTATTACTTTATAATGATACAACTAATGAATAAGAAGTAGAAGAAGAATGAAACTTGAGAGAATCAGAAGAAGAGATTACCTCTTCTTCGATGAACCTCCTTTAAGCTTCCTCTTAAGGAAGTAGAGTGTGTCTTATGAGAAGACCGGAACCTCCATAATGTTGTTAGGGAAGTGTAGAAGACAAATGGGTAGCTGGTGGCCGAGATTCAAGTCTCAAAAGGGTGTGATGAGAAGTGGGAACGAGTGCCCTTTTTATATGGGAGGAGAGTGGAACCTTTGGAAAAACATAAAATATTATTTTATAATAAAGTAATATTCGGTTTTTAATAGCTCCAAATTGATTTATTTATAAACTAAGCTGGGTATGGGTCTAAATCCTCTCATCCAATAGAATTTATAATGGGTTCGGTCATTATATTAACCTTATATTTTAGTTTTTACTCTTAGTTAATTAGATTGATATTTACCATGTCACATTGTATTTTTATATTATAGTTAATAAACATACCATATACATCCAAGAGACCCCCAAGTGGTCCATTAATTATAAAAGTATCATGATATAAGTATCTTTGATGAACCTTATATTTTTAGGAATATAATAACTATTAATAATATAATATTAGTTTTAAAAACTATTTTCTGTCGATTTTGACACTATTTGGTAATGGATTTTTGTGAAAATCATTATAGCATGATTAGTTCGAAGAAAGTTAATTAATTAAATACTGACATGTCATATTAACCTATAAAATTTTCAAAATAATTAAAATGTCCCAAATTATATTTATTTTGGTATTTATAACATCAATTATTTAAATATTTCATTATTTAGGTAATTACTACATCACCATTGTGTCAGTAACAAATAATATTATTTAATGTCTAAAAATTATAAATAAAATACCATTTGTTATGAAATATATTTAACTTTCTAATTAATATTTATAGTCTAATTTATCTTATTTATAACCCTATATTAAAAATGATTTAGTTATTAAACATTGTTTTTAACTATTTTAACCATTTGTTAAATAAATTAATAATAAAATTCCATATCTAATAAAAGTGGAACTAAATGGTCATATTTGATTCCTAAGGTTGTTTTTGGTCGAATTACACTTATCCAATGGAATTAGGACATGTGATACGGTAACAATAATATCATCTTTACCCTTAATTACTCTTTTTACTTTTAACCATGGTAAATAAAAGTAAAACGTTACTATTCAACAAAAATTATTTCCATCACATTGAACCACATTTTAGTCCTTGATATTAAACATGTCTCTCCAGATTTCAAAATTCCACTCACAGAAGCGGTAAAATTATGTTTTATGTGAAATTCCAAATTCTCCTAAGAGGTGAGTAAAAGGTGGTGAAAAGTTCAATAAACTTTTTATATATCTAAAATTATTATAAAATTTATTCAATGAATTATATTGAACATATATAGGTATTATGTATCAATTTTGACCGAAAACAAATTTAAATAAACTAAATAATTATTTAAATAAAAATTCTGTTTTTAAATAGTAACCCAGTGTTTTCACTATTCATCAAAAATTGAATGTTTTCAGAAAAATACCAAATATTCACCGTAGGAAAATTTCGATATTCAGATTCCAACAATGATGTCCATTTTGAAAGATAATATTTATAAAATTTCAAAAAGTGGGTATTGATATTCATAACGTCTAGTTTATATAATATTTTAATAGCATATCGTTGTTTAGTGAAACTCGATATTGCGTACAACACACGCTATCATTGAATGTCGCGATTGAGTGTAAAGAAATACATGTCAGGGATGCATGTAGTTACTGATCGTTCTGGTGTATCGTACAACATAAGATATCAATGAAATTAAAAATAATATTTTTCATAAAATCTCCGGGTGTTACACCCATGCTCTGAACATTCTTATTAATGTATTTCAATGGAATACAACAGTAAAATTAGATTCTAATGATATTAAATATTAACGTGGATAATTTTTTACCCTACCACATTATTGAAGTAAAAACTCATATATATGTAATTTTATACCATCAAGGGGCCAAGAACATTTGACATGTACATAAACCCAAATGTAGATTGGATTGTGGAGATGGATTATGGTTATGTGTAAATATTCTCAAAATGGCCTTATTAAAAAATCCATTGATACAATATGCATCATATATACCACATCATGGTATATATGGGTGATGATATATGATATTGGTTTTAATAAGATTTTATAACCGGACTCCTTTTGGATCAATCAAGTTGTATCTTGGAAGGAGATTTGGAAGCATAATGATATTTTTCTTGAAAATTAGTTAATGTCTTATATCTTCTATAAGCAGACCTCCCACCATCCAACTTTTTTATGATTAATGTGGATGAATAAATATTCATAAGAGGTATGATTTTTTTGGATATTTTGGAACACGATAATCTGAGTTTCAATATCACAACTTTCAATTTATGTTCCATTTTATTGTTATCCACCGGTGGATAAATCACATGAATTATTCATTGGATTAATGGTATCCCATGGGATAGGTTGGAAAAAAATATCAACATGGAATTAAACTATATTTTTATTATTAATTTTATTAGTTCCTAACAGTGTGGTATCCAATCCTTCAGCTTATTGTTAATTAATATTCAATACATTTTCAATAATACAAGAATCTCGACCTATAATATCAGTTTGGGTGAAATCATTGATATTTGTACCATAAGATGACCATATACAAAATGTATATCCAATACCGTAGGTTTAAAAACCCTCTTTTGACCCTATTAAAATATTTTTGAAAACCAATTTTCATATATTTAGTATCTATTAAAAGTATTTATACAAACCTTTTTTATTTCATCAATAAAATGGAATTATATCAATTGTTTCCCTAATACTGTTTTTATATTTTATGGCTACAACAAAATATTTGGTAAAACCCTCTTTATAAAATACATTTAATGAAACTATACTAATGTTTTTTTTAAAACCATTTTTAAAGGCCCCAAAATTAAAAATAAATATATCAATTTATTAGAAAACATTTGGTATTTCCCTACCCAATGGATTTACAAAAAAATGGTAAAGGTTTTCATATTTTTAAGGAATTATATTATCATATAACAACTAATACATAAAAAATATTTATTAATATATATATATATATCCAATTATTTCTATAAAAAATTGAATCATAGTGGTTATGTGTTTGAAATATAATTCGGTGGAGCAGGGATTAAAACATGCAATGTGTTTATTGAATTACCTATATCAGCACTTTCGAAAACTATTAGTATAAGAATTTCATATTATATATACCAAAACAATTTAATTTATTGTTATAGAACAACTATAATAAATGTTTCCTACACCAATTTGTATAGTTATATACAAATTAAAGTCAATACAATTGTCCCCCAAACAATTTGTATTACATTTACCAACGGTTTTTTAGACTATTCCAACGGTTCCAATCCATTGGTATCATATTTTTCAGAAATGGATTTTCCTCTTATTTTTATGATCATCTCCATTATTAAAATATATGATAATAGGGTGGACCATTTTATTATCTTGTCCAATCTCTCTAATGATCCTCTTGTTTGGTAGGAATAAATCACTCATTCTATGATATCAAATATAATTTTTTTATCGATGATCCATTATTAAAATTTATTTATTTTTTTTAAATCTCATAGACAAGAAATGAAATTTGAACAAACCAGTTCCACATAAAAAATAATTTATTGTCCCAATAAATTTAATGTTCCCAAATGATGTGTAGTTGCAGTAATAATTCTTATTATGGGATTATCATCAACTATATTCATTTCCCTCAATGTAAGAGGTCTATAAATATTCACCCATAGTAGTTGCATTATATTGATGACCCCATTGAGGAATCATCCCACTTTTATCCCATCCTCAGCTCCAATTAGTATGTGCATATTTTTTTAACGGGTACATTCCCTTGTCACCACTAAATTCATTCTAATCACTATTCGATTTTTATTTCATCATTTTGACCTTTTCTAGTTAATATTATATGTTCATTCCAATGTTGAAAACCCATAATTTTATTCCTTAAACCCAATAAAATACAATTGTCTCATTAAATGTAACATTCTCAATAATAGGTGATTGATCCCAATCAATGATTTTATAATATTATAAATGATCAACTTAATCTCATGTGAATCCTATCATCAAAACACCACCAGGTCTAAAATGTACCAAGTGATGAAATGTAAGAACATAAAAACCTCCAAATAGCATTAATCCTTTAAATTAATCCTATTCAAACAATCCTACATCAATGTGATTTTCAATATATGAAAATTTAATTAGATTATTTGTTACATTATTTATTTTAAACATTCCCATTAATTAATGATTTCTAACACTACAAAAAAATCACAATAAAAGTCATTTATCACTAATTATCAAAGAAAATAGTTTTATTTAGCATAAATAATTACATAAGAATATCCTTTGATGGTTATAAGTTAATACATTTTAGGAATTTTTTTATTTTATTAAATATAAATATTATTTAATAAATTCTTATTAAAATTAAAAAATGGATGTATTCTAATAATATGATTAATGAGTTTGAGGATGAGTTTCATCTAATTTGATAATTTTCAAGCATATAACCCTTCTCAAATACTTTTTACGTGTTTACAATGTTAATATTCAGAACATATTAGTCTAGAGGATTTTGAAGAACACTGGGTCTATTATTGAATAGATAGATTTTATAAATCGGATAATTTACATAGGTTAAAACTGAATATAGCTAGTGATAAGGATAAGATTGTGTCTTATGGAAATATTATAATATTAGATGTGTGAATCATGATAATGAAAATATTTAATATTTGAATATAGGTGGGACGATTGATAATAATGTATTGAGGAAATGAAAATTACAATTGAAGTTTAACTCCTGTATCAAGAAAAAAAAATTAGATTTTAAATAGATTTTCGATGAAACCAATGTATAGTAGTTATAATAAATATACATCTTTATAAACCATAGTGATGATATATAGTGAAAATGTTAGAAATATATGTATTGAATCAATCCTTTTGGAACAACTTTTTCTATTGAATGATATGATCTGACTATATAATAAGCATCCCCAAAAATCATATTTCACTAAATCATATATTTATCCAATGTGTATGATTTATGAAAGATACATTCATGTCTAAATTATAGTATAATATATTTTAATTAAAATTAATCAGTTTAAAATAAAAATTTTATGGTGCATCTCGATACAAGAATGATTAATCAATTCCTTTGAATGTTTTATGGTATATTCCAATCTATCTGTGGTTTTAGAAACTATACAGATGTTAAGATACTTCGTGAAAATCCACATGGGAGGTAGAAAATTTTAAGAAAATTGGGAGAGAAATCACATAATAAAAAATATTCTATGAAGAATGATTTATCAAGATAATACTAAAATTGCAAATGAGTGGATAAACCATCATCTTTTGTTTTCATCTGATGTATTGAATCCAATTAATATTCAAGCAATTACTCATAATATATTGATAGTTTTATTGAAAAAATATAAATTTCTCCCTTATTTGAGAATGAAGAGAAAATAAGGTCTGTTGTATCTTCTTATAAAAGTGAAAAAATGTTTATTGATGTTGATATTTATTTGGATACATTGAATTAAAATTATAAATTAATTTCAGAATTAGTTGTTTTGTTTTATGAGTCTTAAAGAAATAAGTATTTAATTTTGAATGATATTTTGTATTGTAATATTAATGGTTTTTCACCATGTTGAACTTATTTAATATATAATATTATAGGAACTCATGGTTGTCCTTTTCATTATGAAGTTGAAATCTCTATTAGAATAAAACATTCATACATGATACAGTTTTTAGGAAATCAAATATTTCAACCCTAAAGTCGGAAATACCATTATTGGATTTCATTATTCGAATAGAGTTTAGAAAACTATATAACACCATCTACACTAATATGTTAAATTTAATGTTAAAATGTTAAATATATTGAAATGTTTTTTGAGAATATAAAAAACCAATAGAAATTAATTAGGGTATTACATTAGAAAATTTATAAAATATATTTTCTTCCATCATCAATCAAGCATCACCAATGTGTTATTTTTTATGATAATTAAAATATCATTTCAAATACTAACTAAAACAAATTATTTATATTTTTTCAGTACATATAAGATTATTAATTTAACATTAATTTAAAAGGTGAAATCGATTTTTTATTATATTAATGGGAAACAGACATTGTGTCAAAATGAATGTACACATAATGAAGTGGTTACATTCAAAAACATCTATAGAAAATTTTAACATCATTTTAATTAATTTTTTAGTTAATTTCATTATAGTTTTTACAGGATACTTATGTACTTACTTTTTTTAAAGATCATGATGAAATAACTACATCAATATTTTTTAATTTAACCAGTTTGTTCTATATTATGATTAATAATTGTAGAAAGAAATTAGCAGGAACGTCTAAAATATCAATGATGTAATCATATAATAATTTTGATGTCTCGACATGAGTTCCACTATGCGGTACCTGGATCTGGTTGGTTACATGCCCTCAAGAACACTTATTCGTACGCTAGAGGGTGCCAACTAGCAACGAGGGTCTGGTAAGTCCTTCTTGTGAAGACTATACAATCTTTTACCAGAATAAAACACCAGTGAAAGAAAAGAACAATAACCAGGTTTTGAAACATATATATAACCATTAAAATACCATGATATATGATAATATAAACTAGAAAAAACAATACTCATCTGAAAGGTAAATCGTTTTATAACAATGAAATTGTCAAGTGTTTATATTGAGTATAAAACTAAGAACCCAATGAATCCAAAATGGGTCCCGATACAAATTCGGTTCCCTATCACATAATACAATCCCAAACAAAAACCTATCCCATAAAATTTCCCTTATCATGCCCTATAATTGAATAATCTACTCATGTGCCGATCTGGCATCCCGAATCGGGTGTGAGTACAGCTTAGAAGGCCATCACCAACAAATGTCCAAAAATATTCCAGTAAACTGATAGTGCATGATGTTTTAGGAAGCATTAAATAGAATTAAAAAATTAAAATGTTATCAAATTTTCATTTATCTGTTAATTATCACACATGGACCATTTTCAATTCATTTTTCCAAATTGATTCATCATTCAGTATTATCATACATTCATAGTATGTATCCCTTTCTAACACCCTGAAATATAATTAAAAACATCAATCATTATTATCTTCATTTGGTATAGGTATTCATGCCTAGCACTCCAAATATCATTAATTTTATGTTGCCATTCATGTAACATTATATCTCATTCGCTGTAGGTCGCCTTTCTTAGCAGCCCATAATATCATGCTTGGACAACAATTGTGGAGGAACCCCAAGTCCAAGTCCCATTTTCTAATGATTATAGAACTCCATGTCTACAACCACAAATATTTCCTCCATTTAATTATTATATAATTCATTTTAATTTTCCATATTGTTAATATACAAATCCAACAATTATATTATAATTTCTATGTCTATTAGTGATTTCAACAATTAACTATGAGAATATCAAATTAATATATCAATCAATCAATCAATTAATTAATTAAATTCTAATTCCATAATTAATTCTTCACAATTAAATATCTATATCTAAACCCAAAATTCCTTAATTAACATCCAAAATTAATAATCTTAGATCAATACATGGAAACCAATTAATTACCAAAATTAATTATCATTAGTTAAAATCATGGCACATAATTAATTCTCAAAAAATTATATCACATAGCCAAACATAATTCCACAAAAAAAATTTACCAATTAATTATCATATAACAATAAATTAAATATCTCAATCAACTAATTTCAACCATTAAAAATTATCCAAAATATCTATTTGGGAACCCCCTTCATTTTTCAACGATTTCATTAGAAACTGCCACCAAGGAAACTCAATTCAATTAATCATTCATAATTATGATAATATATGTAATAATTTATCAAGGTGATCTAGAAATAATAAACACACATTCATATATCATAAATCATGACTATATGTGTTATATATAGGCCACCCACCTCAGTTAATTGATAGATGTTACCCCAACAAAAATCCATAAAATCCAAGTGGCATGACGTCATCAATCACATTCTGTATATGAATCCCTAAATCCAAAAATAATATCAAGTAATCAATGCCGAGAAAACTAGATTTTGATCCACAATCCTAGATTTAGTTATCAACTCATTGGTTTAGATCGAAGAAAATGGGAGAGATCTTCCTAGACCATATCTATAAATGATAAGAGAAATAACATGAGAAGCATCAGGAAAAAATCCAATTACCGGGATGATAGAGGATCCTCAATCTTAGCTTCCAATCTCAAATAACAGTGTTCATATCACATTGGAATCCCTCTGGATGGATTTGGGAACACCTAGAAATTTTCAAGCCTACTACTAGGTCATATTAGAGGGTATTTGGGGGTTTGGGTGGTTATAAAATCTATTTTTCAAAATAAAATGGTTTGTACACACATTTTCACATAAAAGGCCATACTGTTAGGAAAAAACATATGCCAATTGTATAATCATACACAACCTTCATGGAATAATGGTGCATGGTATGTCAAACCATTCTCCAACCATTATGACCCCCACTATCGTTATGGTTTGTCCAAACCATTTACAAACCGTGCACAACCCATGTCATTCCAAAAACTTCACCCCAACACACACAAGGTCATACCCCGAAAAAAAGGTACATAAATAAAAACACAGTGTACTAGAAATCATGCCTGAAATTTCTACAAAAAATCAATGACCTTACAATCTCCTCACCTTATAATAGCTCATATTCGAGCTGCACTCCGAAACATATCTTTCGTTCTCAACCAAGAAGACTTGGCCATTATTTTCTATTGTCTTCTTCCCATTACCATGTTTACTCTTTGGAAATTCCATGATTCCATGACACATGAACTAATGTCATGGCCTTTCACTATGACACATTTTTTAATACACCCTATCACATGTATTATATGCTCTTCAAAGGACGCATCTTACTCGAGGTAATCCTCTTTCACACAACTAACATGAGAAAGGTCTAGGTAATTCTATTCCACTATATTTTGTGGGAACCCAATCTAAGAGACACCCAAATGAATTCACGATAACCCTATATAAACTCTATGGGTAATCTTAATCTATCAACATATGACTTCATTCTAATCTATTTTTTATCCAGACGCTTCCAAATCAAATAAACCTGCTCCGATGTCTCCTGAATGACACTCAGTCCCAAAATCTCTGACTCGTCTGCCTCTAACAATCATTGTTTTCGTCAACATGTTCTACCCTAAAGTGACTTATATGGATCCATCGGTATAGTAATCTGATAACTATTATTATAGGTTAACTCCACTAAAAAAAGAGCTTCTCATAAGAACCAAAAAATTCATGACCACATTCTAGTAGCATATCCTCTAACAATTGTACGGTGTGCTCTAACTTCCTATCATTATGTGGGAGGAATTACATAAATAATAGAACATTTGTACACATAACCTTTATTAATCCTTTCCAAAATATTTATGTAAAGCGTGCATCATGATATGAAACTATAGTTCATGGACACTCGTGCAAATGTTATATATCTCTCACATATAGATCTCCCAAATGATCTACTATAAAGAATTACTTGATATGAATGAAATGTGATATCTTTGTTAGCTTATCCATAGTGAACCAAATAGCATCATTAATCCTATGATTATTTTTATTTCCTACCACAAAATCTTTAGTCACATCATCCCATATCAATTTTGTAATATGTAACAGCTCCAGTAGACCCCGAGGTCATTGATTCTATTCCTTTACCAATTGACAGTTGAGACATCTTGTTACAAACCATGATATCTACATTTTCATACATGAACAACAAAAATATCATCATAGGTCACAGTTCATTGTTTTCAATACTAGATGTACCACCCACATTGAAACATGAAATTATTTCCTGAGTTTCTTTGGAATACTTTTAGGCAAAACAACACAATTTTTTACCCAGATGATCTCATCCTCAACTATAATCTAGTCTGAATGTGTATCCCCACCATCAAGGCCTTCCCTTTATGCTAAACAAACAGGATCCTCATACTTCTTATCCCTCATACATATCAAGAGTGTAGAATCTACTACCATATAAACATGAGGCATCCTCTCCAAACTTTCATGAACTACGACATGCATTTTCACCTATAATGACATCAACATTCACTATACAGTCAACTCATGTACCCAATGAGTATAATATTTCCTTCTCAAGGCATCAAATAAACTATTCCAAATCATGGGGGTATATGCCGATTAAAAATCACAAGATTTCATATACTCTAAACGTCTTTGGTGATGATGATTATAGTCACGTAGTGAAATTATATATATCAAGATTTGTGATGTGTAAAAACTAAAAAATCATCAATGAAAATTTAATGTCAACAAAACATAAGAGAATAAAATACTTTTTCTAACTCGAGGACATGAGTATGGTAATTCTATTCTTATGGCCTCAACTTCCAAGACCAATATGCAATGAACAAATTTCCATGAATCATCATTGATTTGAGTCTGATCATAGAAGCGTCACAATACACTGTGTACTCATCACATAAATATGGAAAGATTGAAATTGGTGTTGATTTCATGAACTTCTTCAACTCATGGAATTAATTCTCTAATCGTTTTATCCAAAAAACTTTATCCATTCCTTTTTAAAACAAATAAGTGGTTCTCCCAATTTTGAAATTTACTCTATGATCCACATGTAATATCCAACTAATCAAAAAATCATTGGATATCATAACCATTTTCAGTTGCTTACAAGATTCCACTTCTTGAACATTTTCTGGCTCCATTGTCAAACCTTATTCTGAGATGTTTTGCCCCAAAATATTACCATTTAAATCTAAAATAGAATTTTCAATATCAGGGCATATAGATTGTGGTCTCTCAGTGTACTCATGTTGATGTCAATATATGTTCGTCACATTTATTTTATTCAACATCCAGGATTTATCACAGAAGTATAAAATCTCATCGGCCTTCTTTGGAAACAAAATAGGTGATCCCCAAGGAGAGGTACATGGACAGATAGAACCATTATCCTCCAACTCATAAAATTGATTATTGAGATCTTTAAGCTCAATAAGTGCCATTATATTAGGTGGAATAGAGACCGGATCGGCCCCCGACACAATCATAGTAGTGAATTCCACATCTCTGTCAGGTGTCAACCCAGAAAAGATTTCAGGAAAGTCATCCAAAAATAGTTTTACTACTAATGGATGTACATCATTCCTATGAATATCATCAAATAGAAAAATAATAGAAAAATGGTATGTGAGATCCCCTAGTTAATGATTAATTGGTCCAGTTCTACCTTCATGGATATCGCATTCTACATGAAGGACATGTGGGTATTCCTCATGAAATACAAAGGAAACTCTCCTACAGTAACAATCTATGTGGGATCAATATGCACTATCCACTCAATACCTATAATTAGTTATAAGACCATTATATTAAGGAAATATATATCCCAAATGAAATGATACTCCCCATTATCTATCAAATATCCCCTTACTAATGAGATATCCCAAGACTGTGTTCCCAATGGTGTATCAATA
The DNA here is from genome assembly GCA_963277665.1 of Viscum album. Lineage (NCBI taxonomy): Eukaryota > Viridiplantae > Streptophyta > Magnoliopsida > Santalales > Viscaceae > Viscum > Viscum album. The sequence continues at coordinate 6,539,926 of OY728121.1, read as the reverse complement.
TTCATCACATTGATTAAATACTCCTCCTCTATGCCCAATACATTAAAATGGTTTGAATATATAAATGAATTGAGAGGCACGAGTGTCAATGTCGGAAGTAGTTAATGTATAAGCCACTAGATTAGATCCTATTTTTATCTATGGATCATCCTCTCTCTCCAAAAGTGATGGCTATAATTGAACGTAACTGTCACACCCCTCGTCATGGTTGCATCACCTGACTCCCATATGTATCACAACAATACTAATAGAGGTCCAAATACACTAAAGCACCACGTCCATTACCTATAATCCATATGCTAAAAGAACTCCATCTTCAAGACTTACATGTTGTTGAATACACTCTTCCCACACTCTGAATTTGAGAAGAAGCTCCTTTAGCACCAGCCTGCCACTGCTTCTTAAAGAACTTCCGTAGGTGCCCCATCATGAAAAATATAAGTCAAACCATATGAAGTTGATTAAAATGTGTAAAATAGTATCCCAACATGTCTTACTTGTAGAAAATCACACGAGAATGATCCATTGCAACTGTTCCTCTTATCTGTCGACCTTGCTTCCCACTGTCATGAGTAAGATTCGCGTGATAAGGCTTCTTACTCATGGAAGTTCCACTCCCTAGTCTTCCAGCATCTTGTCTAGTACTGGAATCTTCCATTAGGTTCCAATATAAAAATAAATCCTTATTAAACAATTATAATAATTTCATTATCCTAATGATACTCAACTCAATAATAATTTCACAATTAATTACATCCTAAATTTGTTTTTTTGGAGGAGCCTCATCTTCCACTAATGTTGGAGAAAAAGACTATAAATACCTGAAACATGAAGAGAATTCCATTATGAACATGGATCCTTAGTTCAAAAGCATAAACAATGAAGCCTCCCCATGTCTCTGTGTGTATAGATAGAAGTACCCCATGAACTTATCATGAATGTAATTATATATCTTATCATCATTTTTTCAAACACATTCCTTAATGTCCCACCAGCTATTTACTAAACCATGTAGCATATAAGTTGGCAAATAGATCCTCTTATCAGCCAGATTCACTAAATGTACTTATATCATATCTATGTATTCAATCTAGATTTCATCTCCCTTAGCTCCACCATATCTATTAAATGTAGGAGGGTGATTCCGCTAATACTCCCTTCTCATCTCAGACCTGATTTTATGTACACACCAAGGGTATCTCTCCTTGAATTGCATGAAATAAGAAAAGTTATATCGGAACTATTCCCCGCAATCCTTATCTTGCACCAATGGTGCATCAAGCTCCCTGTCTATACGTTCATTCGGTGCCATACCCTTGGTCTCTCCCTCAACAAGCACTGTGGAGGTGTATCTTTACATTGACCAAAACATGTCTTAGGTCACATAACACAACCTAAAAATAAATAAGTTATAGTAGAAACTAACACAATAAGATTCCACATGTTTTTCCCCTTTTTCTCATGACATGTTAAACACGAAGTCCATTTCACTACCATTAACCATTCTTATCCTAAAACATGGTTCAAAATGGTACATTGATTCTCAATAATTAATTCAGACACTAATAAATCACATTATCTCAAAATAATTAATTCATAAATGAATAATTTTTTCATAATCAATTCCACAATGAAGGTACCCATTATACACCCATTTATTCACATATTTCATCATTATTTTAATATCACAATAATGAAAAATAGTTCACATTCAACAACATACCCATAACCCATTTTCCCATGAGTTCCAAGAATGGTTCATGTCACAATATCACTCAGTTCCTTGAATGAATAATAAAGAACCATGTATCATTCCACATTAGGCCACGACAAAAAATTCAACAACTGTTCTAACAAATATCACATCACACTGCATGTGCATCACCCAAGTTGAAATAATATACATTTCTAACAAAAAAATATATATCACAACAATCCCACCGTGATTACTTAAAATTTCCCTCGTACATGTGTTTGCAACTCCCATGAATGAGCTCAATACTAATCCTCGACCCATACATGTCCTCGTTTTAACGTTTACAAAATGGTATGACAAAAGAAGAAGAAAGAAATGAAAACTCCTTTGATAAAAATTTCAGATGACCCAACCTGGGTGACTCTATGCGGAGCCCCGACCCAGTTGGTCACATTCCCCGAAGTGCACCTCCCTATTTACCAGATGGCACCTACAAGCAGCGAGGGATAGTTAAGCTAGTCATGGGGTGAATATACCGAATTTTATCATAAGAAAATAGATGTGCAAGAAAAAAACAATATCAAAGTGTGGTACTGTATAAATAACCTAGTGAATATCATGAAATATGTTATTCAAAACTAGAAAAATGCAATACATAGCTGAAAGATAAATCATGCAATGGAAATTCATGTGTCAAGTGTCTAAAATGAAACAAAATGTAAACACATGAAGACTCCAAAATGGGTTCTAAACAACAACTGGTACACTCTCCCATGCCCAAATCTAGAATAACATCTTATCCTAGGGCCTTATCCTTATCATGTCCTTGAACAACCATGTCTACCCGTGTGCCGATCAAATGACACGAATAGTGTGTGAGTTCTACTTAGTAGTCCACCATCAACGGTTTCAAAAACGAGTCATGTCAAAATAGAATGAAAGAAGTTTGATGATGTAATAAATACAATTCAAAATATAAACAGTTATCACATTCCCATTTAATATTTATTATTCACATTAGACATATATTCAATTCATGTATTTCAATTGAATCATCATTCAATATTATCATTCATTCATGTAAGTCTCCATGACTAATAACATTAAATCTTATTTAAATCATCATTCATTGTTATAATTCATTCTGTGATGGTCATCAATCCTAGAAACCCAAATCTTATTATGTTTAGGTCTCCATTACTATCACTATAAATCTCATTTAGTGTAGGTTGTCAGACGTAGCTCTAGATAATCAAAGTAATGGATAACTATTGGAGATGAATTCCAAGTCCAAGTCCCAACATCTATTCTATATCGAATGCCAGTTCTAGCCCCACAAAAATCACATCAATTTAATTAATCATTAATTCCCATGAATGTTCTCCATTATTCATTAACTAATCTAGAAAATAGTTAAACATTCTAAAGGCCATTAGTAAATTAAAAAATTAACTAATCACATAAGCAATTAATTAATTAATTAATCAATTCCATTATCAATCCATAATTATTAATTCACAATTAATTATCCATATAAAAATACAACATGTATTAATTAATTATCACAATTAATTATCATAGATCACAACATGGATCAACATTAATTCTCTCAATTAAATATTATTGATCATCGTCATGGCAGATAATTAAATCTTGAAATTAATTATCTCACATAGCCAAACCTAATTCCACAATTAATTCACCCTAATTAATTATCTTATCATAATTAATTAAATATATCAATAACAAAATCCTAACCCATTAAAATTATCCAGAATAACTATTTGTGAAAACCACTTCATTTGTTCCATGATTCCATTATCAATAATCAACTAAGGAAACTCAATTCAATTCCACATTCCTAATTAATCTAATTTATGAAATAATATATCATGGAAATCCATAAATCATAAACTCACATTCAAATATCATAAATTCTTAACTATGGGAGGTGGATTTAGACCACCTACCTCAGTTTATTGGATGAAGTTATCAAATTGGAAATCCCCCAAATCCGAACGGCACAGCTTCATCGATAATGCGCCAGATCTAAATCCCTAAATCAAAAATAAAGATAAAATGACCATGATCCTGAGAAAATCGATCTAGATCAAGATCTAAACTAATGGGATTATATCCAAGAGAATGGGGGAGATAACCAAAACACACATAGAGTCATACCCCAGATCAATGGTATGAATATAAAAATATGTAAATAACAAACACATGATATTTATTTAAAAAAGGACCAAATAATTCTATATTTATTCTCTACAAAATGTTATATCTTCCTTATTGGAAATGGTTGTGATCAGTATTATGTTTTTTCAATTTGTAATGGACGCAACATGTTATATATATATATATATATATATATTTCCTTAAAAATTTCATGTGAAATACTGTAAATTGAGATAAATGATTCAAATTGTTAGGGTACTTTGAAAAAATGTCCCATATGCCATTTGTGACATTCAAAAAGAATCTAAACCTTAATCTGATGCATGGTGTAATCAGTATGACTAAAAATGTGTGTTTTTAGTTTAAAATTGATATTTAGGGTAAAGTATTGTGCCATTTACAGAAAAAACAAAAAATATTAAATTTTCTGAATACATTATGAGAATTATATATATGTAATTAGTAATGTTTTGGAAATGGTCGAACATTAATCGAACACATGATGAGATCAATACTGTCTGTGATATTAGTTTAGAAATTCAATTTTAGTAAAAATAAAATATCACACACTAAAAACCTATCAAACACACTCATATTTTCATGATTATTTAGGATAATTATCCTTAATTCATTAATTATGTTGAATACATGAATTACACATCAATCTGATGCATAATTTGACTAGATTGAATAAAAGGTCCAAAAACTAGAAAACATTGGCCATACATCAAGTTATTGATAAATAAAAATATATGATCTCACTAATTTTCATCATTTTATTTTTTTTAAGATACATTTAAATTAAAATATAAACTCTCATATACCAATGTAAATCCAACATACACCTTCTAATGTTGACACTATTTGTGGTCAAATAAAGTCATTTTTCTACTGAACAATATCCATATTTCAATTACAATAATTTATTATTCTGAATCTCTAGGAAAATGTAGATATATATCCAAAATAATTATGATCTTATAGAAAAAAAGAAAAAATTAATATGAACAAATGTTTTAGTATGGTGAATATTTAAAATAATAAATTACTATATGATAGTTTTGAATAAATCCCACTACCTTGGCATAAAATTGTATTCATATTTATATGAATAAGTTAACAATATTTATTAATTATCCACATTTAAAGTCATATCACTATTTTTTTGGTTTTTCTCCATCCAGGATGAAACTAATCTAATGCTTCAGGGGATTTGAAACCCTTTAACATTTTTACCCATCTTTATTTTCTATGTTTTGAAAATATATTTCTCATTTTTTGGGAAGTAGAGGAATCTTTTTTCATAAGATGTTCCCAATCATGTAGTCATGAATATCTTAATTCATACCTCAGTATATTTTATGGTAGAAATGTTTTAATTAAAGGATTATATTTTAGTAATATCACACATTTATAATGTGATTTTATCATTAATGGATCCATATTAAATAAATTATCTACATTGTGAGGAACATTCAAATATTTGGTATATATACTTTTTTATTTGAATTTTGTTAAAATAATCATTTAAAAAATTACACTCCTGCACACATGATAGAAAAATTTCTATTATAAATATATTCATTTCTTTGTAAATATATCCCAGAAGAAATAAGGCATTTATCTTCATACTAAACGAAAAAATGTAATAATTACGACATATAGGAGTTGGAAAATCATAATATCTAAATCCAAAACATTCACAGAAATTAAATCTAACATATATCCCCCTAAGTGTTATTTCCTCCAATATTATGAGGTAGATTTTAATATAATATATGTTCCATGTATCCCCCCCTTCTTTAATTTATAAAATTACCAAAAAATAATTACATTTTCTATCCCTTTTAGGTTGAGGATCCACTATAAATTTAAAATATTCATTTTATCGAACATATATGATTGGAATTTGCTACACAAACCACTATTATTTTTTCCAGTTGGAGATAAATTCTTGAATGAATGACACAAAAATAAATTGTATATATATGAGAATATTTCATATCATTTCTACGTAGGTTGCCCAGAATTTCATCAGAACACATGATGAGATTATATTAATAATATCTCACAATGTATGTGATCCTGTTCAAGATCACCACAATTTGAGACTAACAAGAAATGACTTCATGTGTTTCTGGGGGTAGAAAATTTTTGTTTGATACATACATGAATATATTTTTCTTTTCAATCACCCAAGATATAAATGATAGGTAATAAACTAAAAAAAATATCACCCTTGGAAAACATATCATCATTTGTGTTGCCTATGAAAACTGTCAAATTGATATTCATATATATTATAAATGTTATGTTTCCCATAATGATATTATGAAAATTTTGAACACCTTTTCATTGGAAGAATTATTATAATATACATATAATCATTTTTAGACAGACCACACAGATGGTTTTATCTTTTAATTTATATTGAATTCTAGTCACTACCTGAAAATTAATCATCAATATAATTAAAAACAACATAAAATTGCTTTATGTAAAAATAGGATTCTAGTATTTTGGTAACAAAATAAAAAATATTAAACATATATAAGCCTTTTTTGAGGGACTCTTGTAGTGTATTTTAATAATCGCACATCATCATATGTACATTAAAAGGATTATGGAAAAAGGTTTGATCCATATATGACTCTCGTGGAATGAGAACATATGTTTAAAAAAAATATTCAGTCTTAACTGTCACAATATTTTATAGTAGATAAGAATTTTTGTGGATATATATTAATATAAACATAATGTAAAGATAAATTTTTGGTATGTTTTTTAATCTATATACATGATTGGAATTTAGTATTTAATATTTGGTAATCCCATCCAAGTATCTCTTTGATCCAGATGTTATCAAATAGATTTTTCCCATAATAGTTATAGATGAAAATATAATTTGATTAGGATTGGATTTTTTTAATCAAATATATTGGAAAACATTAATAAAGACCATGTGGTGTTGATCCTCTTTAGAATCCCTCTTCAAGTGGAATAATAATTCGACATTAACCATTCCATCAAATTTCATTTTTCATATTTATCTTGAGGTGTTATGGGAATCCTAGACCACATCAAGTTATTTTTTCATTCAATTCACATACTATAAACCCTCTCACTTACTATGTTCTGTAAAATAAAGGAATCAAGATAAGATATTATGAGAATAGTCACTCCTATAAGAATTGGTCATTCTTAGGTGTCAGTAGATATTTTTTTCTATCAATATGTGTAATGGTCCTTAGGATTTATGATTTTTACTAATGTCCATAATGAACCACATAATATAATTTATTTCATTAACCAATATGATATAGTTTATGGGGAAGATGGACATAGTTGAAACATCATGAGTTATGTGTTATTAAATAATATTTTGAGAAATGTTACACGGACGAGGAATCATTTATTTCTAAATGATTCAAATTAATAATAAATTTTACATTCATAGTATCCTATATTAATTATGTTAATTTTATGTAAATTTTTAATTGAAATGTTTTTATAATTAGTATGCTTACACAATGTACAATTTGAAAATGATGCATCAATCCCGACAAAACTATTACGTTTATTCCCCCAAATTCTTCTAAAGGATATTAAACCTTCATAAAACCCATAATCACCAAAACATATCACCCAATGACTAAGATTGGTTATTATCCCATGACATTCCATTCAAAAATTCAAAACAAAGTAGAGAATTTTATCTTTTTCATTATTTGATATATCATAAAAATCCAAGTAATAATGTAGTATTATCCATCAAGAAAAAGTCATTTCAAGGGAAATAAATATTTTGTGAACACAACCTCTAAATTTCCTTAACATCATAAGAAAAATAACACCCTACCACCATCCCAATATTAGGGATCAGTTTAAAATCACAAAATGACATTTAAATTTGAAATTTTGTTTTGTGTATGAATTTGATATTTGGTTTTTTATTGTTCGTTCCTTTGTGAGGGTTCCAATTTAACCTGTACAAATTGTTTTTATGAAAATACTAAAAAAGGAAAATATGAATAAAATCCCCTGAAATCATATAATTTTGTTGTGGTGTCTGTGGATGACATCATGGTGTGCTATAATATTCATGATGACCGTACCCAACATCCTGACATCATCCTTGGTACACTGAGTGATATCCAACTATTTTCCATTATATCTTAATTTCAGTTTTAGATTGATAGGTTACACATTTGGTGGAACATCATCTCAGATGAAGGTGTGATAGTTGAGCCAGAAAATGATTTGGTGGTGGAATATTGGTAGTGGTAGAAAATTATATTGATATACGAAGCTTGGGGGTTCACTGGAAATTAGAGGTGGTTAAAATAGTACTTTTCTCGATTGGGAGCACTACTTATTGGTTTTACAAATGCTGTGATATAATTTTATGGACAAAAGAGTCATATAATTCATTATAAGTATTGAATATGTTATGTACATCAACACCAATTATTGTCTTACCTATGTAATGTGAGTAGTACATGGTTTATTGTGATGCTTCTGGATCAAACTCAAAGCATTTTTGATACAAGGAAATAGAGTCATTGCATATTAGTCTTGGTAGTTAAGGCCACATGAAAATAATTACCCTACGCATGACCTAAATATTCTAATAGTATTTTATGATATTATGTGTTGGTGAAACTATATATGAGATGAATATTTTATAGTTTTTTTAGATAAAAAATAATTAAGAATATATTTTCACTAAGTGACTTGAATCTATAGCAGTGAAGATGGTTAGAATATATGAAATCATTTGATTTTGAATAGTCATATACCCCCGGAAGGGGAGTAAATTGGATGATTCCTTGAGCAGGAAAACATAGACACAGTTGGTACATGAGTCGACATTATAGTGAATATAGATGATATTTTTTGTGAAAATGCATGTGGTTGTTCAAGAGTGTTAGGATAAGAATCCTATTGTTTTTCGGGTCTGTATTATATAATCTTGAATCATATCCGGGATAGTCAGTATGACAATCCAGAGTGTTTGGCATTAAGGGAAAGCCTTGATAGTGGGGAGGCACCATCAGACTAGATGATAGATGAGGATGTCATAATCTATGTGAAAAATTTGGTTGTGGTGACGACATGAATGCAAGAGGAACTCACCCAATAATTTCATGCTTTAATATGGGTGGTACATCCTGGGGTGAATAACATGTACTGTGACGCATGATGACAGTCTTGGTGGCCAGTAATTAAATGGATATGGAATGATGTGACTATCTATTTTTTGGTACGAAATCCAATGAATATTAAAATGTATGATGCTATTTGGTTCACTATGGATCAGCTAACGAATATAGATAATTTCTTTCCTATCAAGGAAAGAATTATAGTAGAGTAGTTGGGAGAGTTATATGCGGGAGATATTGATATTATTCATAAGGTTACACACATTATAGATTCAAATTATGATCCATGCTTTACATCTAAATTTTGGAAGGGATTATAAAATGTGATAGGTGAAAATGTTCTGTGAAGTATGGAATTCCACCCACAGACAGACGGGAAGTCGGAGCACACCATACAGATGTTAGAGAATATGATACTAGCATGGTCGCAAGATATTGGTGGTTCTTAGGAGTAGCACTTGACATTATTGGAGTTCAACTATATCAATAGTAGTCGGTAAACTATACATAAGGAACCATATAAGTCACATTATGGTAAATCATGTCGATGAACTCTATGTTTTTTAGAGGCTTCTGAGTCGGATCTATTGGTATTGTGTCTCGTTTTTATAACATCAAAGAAGGTGAAGTTGATTTGGTAATGTATTGATAGAACATAGAGTAGGAAGAGGTCGTATGCTGATATAAATATATGATCCCTAGAGATTATAGTGGGTGATCATGAATTCCATTGGTTGTAGTTTATATTTGGTCATCATAGGATATAGAGTAAGGTCATGTTGGCACTGAGGTTTGTAGGTCCGTTTTAGGTGCTAGAAGGAATCGGGTCGGTGGCATAAATATTAGCACTTCTGTAGAAATTCAGTTCCAGGAATGATGTTTTCCTTGTGTCACAACTATGTCAATATCACCTAGACCCTTATCATGTGATTTATGTGGATGAGGATTACCTCATGTTAGATGCATCCTTTGAGGAGCATCTGACACATGTGATGGTTCATAGTGAGAATGTGTTTCAGAGAGAGACCAGCCATTTGTTCTTGGGACATGGAAACTTGGAATTAAACAAGAGAAAAACTAGAGATGTGAAGAAGACATGGGGGAATAATGGTCCAATATTTTCGGCTCAAAATCTTTGAGATTTTCAGGAGTGAATCTCGAGGATGAGCTATTATATGGTAGTGAGATTATAAGATTCTAGACTTTTCTGGAGAAATCATGGGCATGTTCTCCGGTACTTTTAGTTTTTATTTACATACCTTATAGTTGGGGTATGACATGGGATGTGTTTGGGTGATGTGTTTAATAAACTATGCATGATAGGGGTTGTGAAAATTTTTCGAACTATTTGTCCAAACCATGTAGAAAGTAGAGGTTGAACCATTGGAACTTTCTTTTATATCTATGAACCATTAATCCTTGCAGGTAGTGGAATACTAAAAGGTTGTAATTCATTTTGGCCTAACTGTGTTCCCACCCAGGTGAAACTGTGCGCACGACCCATTTAATTTCAAAAAATCGGTTTTATAACCACCCGAATCCCCAAAAACCTCTATAATTCGACCTAGGATCAGGATGAAAAATTTCAAGGTGATCCCAATGCCTTCCAGATGTAATTCAAGGAAATATGAACAATGTTATTTGAGATCAAAATCTCTAATTGAAGATCCCATATCCTGCAGGTATGTAGATTTAATTCCGATGCTTTTCCTCTTATTTTTCTAATCCTTTCTTGATCTTTTAATCGAAAATCTCACCCATATTCATGGATTTATACCTATGAGTTGATATGAATATTTAGGATTGAGGATCGAGATCTCTTTTTAAAATATCATGATTCCTTGATATTAATTTTAGATGTTGTGATTAATATCCAGAGCATGATCAACAGAGTTGTGCCACTCAGATTTTTTGGATTTCCATTATTCTTACATCTATCAATTAAATAAGGTAGGTGGTCAAAATTGAACCCCAATAGACCTAATTTATTTTATGAACATTTTATTTTTATGATTGCTATATTTCCTAGATAAATTAATTCCAAAATTGGACTAATTAGGAATGATTAATTTAATAGAGTTGCCTCAGTGGTTAATTTCAAATGGAATCATGGGAAAATGAAGGGGGTTACGAAAATAGAAATTTTGGAGTTTTCATATGGGTTATGATTTGTTAATTGTTATATTTAAATGATTTTTATAATATAATTAATTTGTGGAAATTAATTATGGAATTAATATTCGCCATGTTAGATAATTAATTGTGAGAATTAATAATGTGTCATGATGTTGACTAAAGAAAATTAATTCAGATGATTAATTATGTGCCATATTTTGATCAAAGTTAATTAATTTTGAGAATAAATTATTAGATTATGGGTTATGATATGGATAAATAATTTTGAATAAAAAATTATGGAATTACAATTTTATTTATTGATTAATTAATTTATTATTTAATTAATGGGTTATGATCTTAGTTAATTGTTGAAATAACTATTATTCATTTAAATGATTAATTAATTATTGGATTTTTAAATTAATAATGTGGAAAATTATGATGAATTAAATAATGATTAAATTGATGAGATATTTGTGGTGCTAAAAATGGAATTCTAGACAGATTAATAGTTAGTTGGGACATGGACTTGTTGTTCCCCCCTAATAGTTTCTCATGCTTGAGATTATGGTTTCTTAGGCATGAAGACCTACACAAAATGAGATATAATGTTATATTACTGGCTAACTACAATTAATTATATTTTTGGTTCTAGCCATGAATACCTACACCGAATGAATGAAAATATTGAATTATTATTTTAATGGTATTTTATGGTGTCAGGAATGTGGACACACATCGAATGAATGATAACATTGAATGATGATTCTTTTAGGAAACATGAATTGATCCTGGAACAAATGTTATGATTAATTAATAATAAAAAATTAGTTAACTATTTAAATTATTCATTTTATTTAATTACTCTAAAAACTAAATACAGTATCATTTTACTGGACTCATTTTAGACATAGTTTGTTTAGGCCCACTAATTTGTACTCACACACTATTTGGGCTGCCAGATCCACACATGAGTAGGAATTGTTTATTCATGACATGAAAAGGGAATGGTAATGGGATAGGTTTATGTTTGGGATTAGAGCATGGGAGAAGGAACCAAATGTGGTTCGAGTCCCATTTTTGAGTCATTGTGTTTTTTTAGTTTTATTAATGACATATGACACTTCATTGTCATAGAATGATTTACCTTTAAGTTGAGTATTGTTTTTTATATTTTTTACTATAATATTTCATGGTATTTTAATGTTTATTTATAGGTTTATGCTCTTGGTTATTATAGACTTTTTCTATGTAGTTTTTTATGATAAAAGATGGTATAGTCTCCGCAAGAATAACTAACCAATCCTTCTTTGCCAGTTGGAATCCTCTAGCGTACGAGGGGTCGTGCATTAGGGAATGTGACCAACTGTCTTGGGTCACCACTCAGTGTAACCATGGTCAATATGTCACAAATATTATATGATGAAAAAATTATTATTGTAGACAATGCAGATATTTTTTAACTACAATGATTTTTTTGATTAATATAGCTCAAAATGGTTAAATAAAAAAATTGATATAGTTATTTCATAAAGATAATAATAAAAAGTAACTACATAAGTATAAAAAATAAATGATAATTAAATTACCTAAAAAATTTAGTGACATGATGATAAAATTTACTAATGTATTGGTAGAATGTTACATCTTCATTATGTGTACATACATTCTAAAACAATTCATGTTGGTCATTCATATATTAAAAAATCTATTTCCTTTATTAAATTAATGTTAAATATATAGTCATTGTAGTACTAAAAATATATTAATTTTTTTAATAAGTACTTTACATGAAATTGAAATTATCATCATCAATACCTCATTGGAGATTAATGATTGTTGATGGAATAAAATATCATTCATAAATTTTCTTATATAACACCGAAAATAATTTATATTAGTTTTTTAATATTCTCAATAATACTTTTAATATATTTCAAATTCTAAAATTTTATTTCACATATTACTGGAGAAGGTGTTATACCTTTTTCCAAACTCTATTCGAATAATGAAATCCAATATCAGTATTTATGTCTTTATTATTGGAATCATTGGATTCCACGAAACATAATATTTGATTAATGTTTTAACTTAACCAAGTGTGTACATTGATCACCAATAGGACAACCTTGAGTTACTCGAATATTATATCTTAAAAAATTACCACTAGAAGAGATTCATAAATCATCCAATAAAACATATAATTCAAAATTAAATATTTTTTTCCTGTCAAAATCATAGAACATAACAACTAATTCTGATATTAATTTCAAATTTTAGATCAATGGATCCAAATAAATATCAATATCCATATCCATATTTTCCTTTTTATAAGAACATACAATAATTTTTATTTTCACATCTTGCCTATCTAAGGAGTTAATTAATATAATTTCAATATATCTATCCATATACTGTGAGAAATTACTTGTGAATTAAAATGATTCACTCCAACGGAAGATAAAAATAGATGATGGTTTCTCGACTTATTTCCAATTTTAGGAAATTCATGATCAACAGTATTTCCTAAAATATTGTCTACCGTGTGAATTATTTTCAAACAAATTACACTTTTTGTACCTCCCATTTTGATTTTCAAGATGTATCCTTACATATGTATAGTTGAATAAACATTTAAATAATTGGAATGTACATTTAAATATTAAAAGTAATTGGTTAATCATTATTATATCAAAATGCACAATACATTTTGAATTTGTTATGCGATTCAGTGTATTTTAGATATGGTATAAAATAATTTTGACATGAATTTATCTTTCATTAATCATTCCAATTGAGTAAAGTATTCATTAATTGAAACATATTTTTTTGATGATGCTTAATATATTCTAGGATAATATCATTCAATTGATAAATTTGTTCAGAAAAGTAGTTGTCAATACAAAATTTTCTATCATTTACACTATATAAATTCATTATGGTTCATAATTATGTATATATATTATAACTAGTATACATTGTTGTCATTGAAAAACTTGTTAACTTCTAAAAATTTGTGGTTGATCGTGATGTTATTCTTAAAATGTAATTGACTTTTCCTCTATTTGATTTTATTGATCATCCCTCCTACCATCGAATCATATATATGGTCATTGTAATTATTTAAACATCTAATAATAGAATATTATATATTATACAAAATGTTATCATTGTCACTATCTATATTCAGTTTTTACCTATGTTAATTATCTCATTTATAAAAATGATTTATTCTATAATTGATGAATTGTTATTCCAACTCATCTAGAATAATTAGTTTGTAATAATAACATTATAAACAAATAAAATGTATTTGAGATGAGTAATATGCATGATCTTTTTAAAATTTGATGAAACCCATCCTTATACACACTTAACATATTATTATCATCCATCCATTTTTTATTCATATTAATCATATTTGATCCAATAATATTAATATTTAATAAAATATATAAATTCATATAATGTATGAAATTATAACCCTCAATGGTTATTTCTAAGGAATTATTTATGCTACATAAAACTATTTTTCTACGATAATTATGGATAAGTGATGTTTATTGATATTATTTTGTATAGATGGAAATCAATAATTAATGGGAATGTGTGATATTAATAATTTTATGAATAATATAATTAAATTTTATTCTATTTAAAATAAATGATATAAAGGATTTGTTCTATTGGTTTTATTGAATAGAGTAATGCTACATGGAGGATTGTATGTTCATACATTTCATCACATGGTACATGGTAGACCAAGTGGGGTTTCAATGATAGGATTCATTGGAGATTAAGTTGATCATTTATCATATGATAAAAACATTCATTGGGCCCAATCACCTAGAATTTATAATGTTACATTTAATGACACTCATGAAAAATCATGTGTATAACGAATAAAATTTTCTGTTTCCCTTAATGGAATGAGTTAATATTGTTAACTAAGAAAGGTCAAAATGATAACATAAAATCCAATAGTGATGAATATTATATCGGGGGTTCCAATAGAAATTACACAATAAAAATAAATACCATATACTAATTTCATCTGACGATGGGATAAAAGTGGGAGGAATCATCAATGGGGTCATTAAATTAATGCTACTACTATGAGTGAAAATTTACAGACTCCATCCTTGGAGGGAAAGGAATTTAGTTGACGATGATCCCATAATTGGAATTCATTCCACAACTAAAAATCATTTGGACACATTAATTTTATATGGAGAAGAAATTATTTTGGATGAGTAACTTGTATCTTCGAATTTAATTTATTTTTTTATGAAAAAATATACATCATTTTAATTAATGTATCATGGATAAAAAGTTATGGGTTATATCAAAAAATGATTGATTTCCTCCTACCAAATGAAAGGCTATTTAGAAAGATCAGAAAAGGTAATAAAATTGAAAACGATATTACCATCTATATTAATAATGGAGAAAGAACATGAAAATTAGAGAATGATTTATTTTTCAAAATTATGATACAAATTGTTTTCCACTATTTGTATAGTCTCCAAAACCATTGTTAAAGGCCATTACAATGGTTTGGGGGACCTTTGTCTTGTCTTTCATTGGTATAGAACTCAACAAATTGTTTTGGGAAACCATTGATAAAGTGTTTCTATAAAAATTGATTAAAAAAATTTGGTATATGTAATATAAAATACATATAACAATAGTTTTCAAAACTGTTGGAATAGGCAATTCAAAAAGCCCCTTGCTGGTTTTATTCCTCGTACCACCGAATTATATTTCAATCACAATACCACTTTGATAAAATTTTTAATAGATACATAATCTGATAAATAGGTATATTTATTTTCATTTTTATTTTTTATTTATTCCTTGTTATTTGATATAATAATTCCTTAAAAATATGAAATTATTTAACATATGTTTGGAAAACCATTCGAATAGACCTATAATAATGGTTTTCCAAACAATTGAAATATGTATTTTGAATTTTGGGACCATTATGAATTGTTTTAGGAAAACCATTACTATATTTTAATTAAATGTATTATATACTAATGGTTTTCTCCAATCCATAGGTAAAGAAATCAAATGTTAAATCTATATTGGATAAACCATTGGTATAATGTCATTTTATTGAATACATGCCATCATTTTGTGTAAATATTTTTGAAAAGATACGAAATATACCAATATTTTTTACAAAAAAATTATAATAGGGATAATAGATGGTTTTATTTCCAATGGTTTTGGATAAAAACTAGTTATATGGTCATAATATAGTAACTATATCAAAGGTTTCTCCAAAACTGATGGTATAGGTCCAGTTTCCTATAGTATTGAAAATGGATTGAAGCTTCATAAACAATAATTCTAAGGATTAGGGGACACAATATTATGCACTAATACAACTAATAATGATAATATTGTCTGGTTCTAGGTTGAATATTTCCCATTCACTCTCAATGGATAACATGAATCAAATGATTAATTCAAAGGATTTATCCACAAATGGATCGAAAAAGGAATGGATGAAAAATTACAAGTTCTGATAATGCAACCCAAATTATAATATTAAAAAATATCCTATAAAATCATACCTCTTAGGATAACATTTTCATTAAAATTAATCTTATACAAATTGGTTGGTGTTATCTCAACTTACAGAAGCGAGAAGACAGTAAGGGGTTATGAAGAAAAATCGCATTACACATACAAATGTCATTCCAAAATAAATCCTGCTTGATCCAAAATGAGTCATGTTATAGAATGAATTTAATAACAATATCATATATTAATACCCATGAAAAAAATAATATTCTAAATATGAAGTATATTGTGTTATTGTGGATTCAATATTTCCATATTTTGAATATTTAGACAAAGATGTTAACTATCTCCACTATCCAATCTGCTTTTGGTTTCTATGCATGTCAATTGTTCCTAGCACACTGATGGTAGAATATTAAATGTATATGACTTTATGAAACACTAACGTAGTTGGGTATAAAATTATCCACTTTATTATGTCATACCATTAATGGTTAATTTAAATGGAATTTTTCCATAAATATTTTAATATGAAATTTCAGAACATGGGAAAGAATGCCAGGAGCCATAGGCATTCCCCAGAATCATCATATTTAATTATCTTTAATCCATGAAAAAATGTATATGTATATTTAAACACATTTTCTCCCAGATTATAATTATTCAAAAAAATATTTTCAAGGATGATATCATTTGTACATGGAATACTAAAAATAACCATTTAATCCTTTTAATTGAGACATAAATCCATTTTATAAGAACACCATCCATTAGAACCGTCATTAAAATGGGAGAAACTATAGAATCCACTCAGTCCAAAACCTCTAGGAAATGGGATATCTTCCAACCTTTACAAACATGCCAAGGGTCTATCCAGATCTTCAATCTGGATTTATCTTCGGTCCTCTAAAAGAGTCTATTCTAAAGAAGAACACATAATCTCCAGAGTCATCTCTAAAAAACGATAGGGCAGGGGCTGAGGGATGCTTCTAGAAAACCCTTATTTATTTATTAGTTGGATTTAATAATTTTAGTGCACAGGGAACCGAGGTTTTGAATTAGGTGACATCCTTTTCTTTTCAAAATTAGAAATTTTGATCATAGGCATGTATTGATATCTCATACAACCACAAGGTTTAGGGATACGTAGATTATCTTGAGCCAACTAATGGACCTTTTTTCATAGTCCAATCCCACCAAAGCATAGAAATGTGAGATTGAATTTGATAAACCACAATGTTTTTTATCTTAAATAAATACATTTTATTAATTTGAATCAATTGAGATAGAACATATATAATTTTTTCTGTCACTACCTAATGGATCCTCTTAAAATTACATGCCAAATTTTTTTTCTAACATTTCCATAATGCTCGAGAGAACCGGCCTTTTAGTATTGTAAAAAAATCAATGGGTTCCCTATATATTTATTATGATTCACAATGACCAAAATACAAAAGGTTATGTTAAGATGATAAATTCCACAAGAAGTCTCACATAAGTTGATGAAAATTCACGATTTGGAATAATCAACTAATTGTGTGGATTATTCCACATATTTGTGGAGAATTTTGAAATTAGATATCTATTCATAAATAGTGTCCTTTTGGGAAAATAAATCTCCAATCAATTAAGAATAAAGGGGAAATAGGTGGAATTTTTCTATAAACCAGCCCCGAAGAATTACATTTCCTTTATCAACCATGGAAATTATATTGGAAAATCACCAGCCAATAAGGCACAAAGTAAAGGTGAATGTAGGTCCCCATATCCAAAACCCTTGGTATGGGTGTATCTTCGAGAGAGTGTTCCACTGATAATGTATATGAATGAGACTCAATAAATGTTTTAATGTTGTAGTTTATTTAAATAATTATTTACAGAATCGAAATTTTGAATTTTCATTTTCAAAAAAAATTAATGAAATTGAAATTCATAATTGTAGTTGGATGTTTTTTATTATGAATTATTGAAACAGTATGAATGATTAGGTTATTATTGATTTTTCCATATTATACTAATGAATTGATTCATCAAATATCACTTATGTGAACATTCAACAATTCTAATGGATGGGTATGCCATTTTAAAAAAAAATTGTTACATAAGATGTTATCTTTATAAGCCACATATAAATCATGGAGTAAGAAATATCATAATACATAAATGCTCACTAAGTCAAAATAATTTTAGGCATAACCAAAAACAAGTACAAGAAGATTCATCTGATTATCCCACAACCCATCGGATTTTAGAGGTTGGATTCATCCAAAAAGATCGAGGGGAATTGGAGAAAGTTGTCGACTTTTTTTGATAGAGATAGAAAGGGGAAAAAAGACATGTCACGTTAGTGTTTAATTAATTTTACCCTGTATTATTTATCAATTATTTCCCAAATATATTGATAAATATTATTTTTATTACTGTGAAACTAATTACCACAAAAAAATATTTGTTTTATCAATGAAAAATATTTCACTCATAGAACCAATCATTATCCGCACTAAAATAATTTCAGATAAAACCTATATTTATAATCAATAATATTATTGAACTGAGATATATATATATATATATAAATGTTATATTGGAACATTTTATTTATGTCCTATAAAAACTAATTAAAATAAAAGATTTTTTTTTAAAATGAATATTTAATTAAAATGGATTAATTCATAAAAAATGAAAATTAATTATCATCATTAAATAATATAAAAACATAAATGCATGATTTTCAAAAATGAGTGAAGTTGAATAATAAAAAATATTAAAAATTGGATGTGTTTTATTAATTAAATAAAATATCGTCAAAAACTAAGAATGAATATATATTAAAATTATGATGAATAAATTGTGAAAATATTAAAACAGTGTAAATACAAACAAAAAACTGATTTTGTTGTAATAGTTACCGATATTTTGAACATGTTCAAAAAATTTATGAAAATATTAAAAAATGAATTTAAATAAGGTAAATATATATTTGAAAACATTTAAAATATATTACAATGTAATAAAAAAAAATTAATGATTATTAATCATATAAATATAAATCATGTTCAGAATAATAAATAATAATAAGCCATTATGTAAAATTTTACGGATTAAATGAATTAATTTAAACATATATAAAAATGTATATAATAATTACAAATGCATTTAAATAAATAAATTATATAAATATAAAACATCATAAATTATTTACACATTAATAAATGAAATTGAAAAAAATTTAATCATATAAATAAAAAACATTTTTATAATATTATAACATATAAAATAACTATGTATAAAAAAATATTAAAAAATGGTTAACTTCAAATAATAAAAAAATAATTTATTAAAAATTAAGTCATAATATTTAATGAAATCATATTAAAAATGTATAAATAAAAGTGAATATAGATAAATCTATCAAATAATGATTATATTAGAATGATTATATCAATTACATAAAAATAAAAATAAGGGATCAGATCGTGGAATTTCCCTTGGGGGATTTATATCACATGCAGTGTCTTAGGAAGATAATTGCGCAAGCATGATGCAGGCAAGTAGTGTTACAGGAATGATGCATGCTCATTGATGCATATATGATGAAGCGGGCATGATGCTACACCGAGCCAGCTGTCCATGTTCATAGGCCAATATCCATGTGCCTACGAGGTATGTAATAGATCCTCCTCTACCAAGATAGATAGAGGCCATTTCATTCCGAAAAAAAAGAAAAAACGTACATAGAAATATTAATAAAATTGAGAAAACAAATTATTCATATATATATATATATATTGTTCTCGAGTATACAAATACACCAAAACACACACACAACCCTCCCACTGGCATATTAGAATGTCATATCCTCATGGGGATAACTGACCAATATTTAATAGGCATAGAAGAATTATTCATTATTGATATTGTCTCTAAAACCCTTACAAATTATTCTCAAACCACCATCAAACATATGACCAATCATTATTGTGCACTACTATTGGATTTTACTCAATTGATTGGGCCTCCCCTACAAAAAATGTTTGATAGGCCCTGCTCATGCCTTGTGCTTCCGCTATCTATCTGAACATCATGAAAGGTTATCATAGGTGATTATCTGACGACTACCCTTGTCGTCAATATCATTTTCTCCCATCCCAATCATCTCTAAAAAATCCTACAACCAAACCATCTCTCTGAAGTTCATAAACACCTCCTCCTTACATCCCAAGTTATCTCTCGACCCTTGCAACACCAACACCACCACAACATGATGCAGTCATTAATGATGGATAATCTCCATCTTGGTATTGGTTCTATCATCATGATACACCGACGAATTCATCGATGATTAGTTTCCCCCCCCCTTCCTCAAAAATACTACCTTCCCATGTGTTCCTAGCCATCCTTGAATCGTAATGCTCGAGGACTATAGTTGTCCCTACACTGACACCTCCATCCAACTCTCACCCTCTCTTGATGGAAAGTAGTGTGGAGACTACAAATTATTACCTTTGGTGACCCCATCATTAATTATTATTCGTCTCAAAGCACATCCCCATCCTTTGGGGTTGTTTACAAAAACTCTTAAATGGTATTAGGGATAGTGTATGTGGTGGTTCAATTTCATGGGAAAATGGCGTGGGTTTTAGATGGGGTTAGACGAATCCATTACATGGATATAAAACTTTTTAAAATATATAAATATAATTAAAAAAAATAATAAATATTAATCATATAAATAAAAAACTTATTGAAAATATTAAATCATATTAAATAATATGTATAGTTTTTAAAAATTAATTAAATTCCAAAAATATTTCAAATTATAAAATATTTAAAATGAAATTTTTTATATATATTTTAAAATGATTAAATTAAAAGAAATAAAATAAAAAAATTAAAAAGTTAATTTATTACATCAATTAAAATAATTTTAAACATATAAAATTTAATAAAACTAGATAAAAAATACTATTATTAGTGCTAATGATTGATGTATGCAATGTAATTAATGTATATAGAAAATATAATATGTTAATAACCTTTATAATTTTTAATAATTGTGAAATTTGTATTATTTAATCAAATATACACATAATAAATCCTGTATAAATAACTATAAAAATTGAATATATTAATGAAATGTTACATGATCATATAATAAATATGAATTAAGTATTTAAAATACTGAAAATTGAGAGATACTAAAAACTGATAAATAATATTAAATCAATAAACAGAGATGCATGTACACACATAAAAACACATAGAAATACATGTACACATATATACACAATATAAGTATACACATATATATAGAAACATACACATACACATACAGGTATGCATCGGCATATAAACATACAAATACTTCTATGAACACAGACACATACATATAGTTAAATACCAATTAATGAAGATACATGCATATCTATACTAAATCATATATACATACACATACCACATAAACAGATACATATACACAAACTCATACTCATACCCATACACATGTACATACTCATACAGATGTATCTGAATACACATACACCTGAATTTGCATATACATACAAATCCATACAATTACATACATGGGAATACACATACATACACATATATACATAAGACTATACACACACATATACACATACTCATGCACACACACTTCTACATTATGATAACAAAATACATGCACATATATATATTTGGAATCATACATTTACATACACATATATTCTGATACATAGTCATACATATACTCGTACAAATACAAACACATTCACATGCTCATTCAAAAATGCTTCACATGCACATACACATGTTCATACATATGTTAATGTACATAAACATTCAATACAATTTTATAAATACATACACATACACTAATGCATACATACTTACACATACACATATGCATACACATATGTATAACATACATATAAAATAACATACACTCTTATGCACATACACATACTCACACAATAAAAAAACATTCATAAACACACACACACACACAACACAACAGATGCATACCCAAATGAAAAATATATAAAAACACACATATAGACACTCAAGTAAAAAATATATACATATATTTTTGAATTATCTAATATGAATATAAATATAAAAATTCAAATAGGAATAACATATTAAAATAAATATATGCATTTATATATCATATAATTGTTTTAATATAATATTAATAAATCTTATTTAAATTAATTATATAAAAAATGTTTTATTACAGTATATAAATATTTATTTTATATTTTTATTGAAAAATATTTTTTTATTATTTCATAAATATAAATTTAATAAAATAAGATTATTTATTTATTAAATTTTATATAAAACAATTAAATATATTATATATATATACTTCTCGAAATATAAATATTATTTAAAAATACGTAATTATGAATATTTATATATAAATTTATATTAACTCATTTAATGTAATTTTTAGAAACAATAAAAAAGTGCTCAAAATGGCTGGATATTTAGTAGTGTTTAAAAAATCAATTGAAAAATGGAATCATTTTATTAGTGATTTTATTGCAGGAGGGTTGAATAATTCATGATATGAATTAGTGTGGCATGATTAAAAATATATGAAATTTATAATGGGTGAAATCTTAAATTTTATTGATTGAATAAAATAATTGAGAGTTAAAATTTATAATTAAATTCATAAAATAATGAATCATAACATTATTTTTAAATATACCATATGAAGTAACATTATTTATTTTAATCCCAAGGAAAAAATTACATTAATTAATGCAATTTATTATTCAAGTTAGACAACTCAACAACTGATATCATTTGTTTTGCCCAATATGTTTGGAGGGAGGGAGATGATGTTACATTCCCCCTTTTCTATGATACTTAAATAGTCATTTCAATGATAGAATCAACATTTTATACACCCTACATCAGTGTGCTTCATCCTTTGTAGTGGAAAATGACTACTAGGGGGCAAGTGCGTCATTTTCGAACACCTCAATAGTAATGGGTTGCTTCTGGGGTGGGGAATTAAAAACCAAAGAGCTGCGATACTCACATCCATATTCCCCCATTTGGAAATGTAGGAATTTTATATGGGGTGATATGGTATACCATCTCATAAAGGGAATTGAGGGTGGTAGGTTTTGTTGATGGGGTGCATTGATAGATTGTCTGATAAAGTGCAATGACGATAGGTTGGGATAGTGTATGTCATTGTCAATGGGCCATTATGGCATATCATCAGAGAAATAGAGATGATAGTGTTTGGTGATATCAATGGGTAATAGTGGACGGTTGTATGTGAAAGGGAGGTTCTGATCGTATACATATTCCCACATACTGGACTGATAGGCATTGTAGATGGGGCTCCGTCACAGGTCGTGGTGGTGGCTATCCAAGGAGGAATTATTGACGGGGAATTGTGGCATGTAGAAATGGTGGTGATGGTGATATGAGTTGCCAATGGGGTGTAGTGGAAGGTCATTTAAGAAAGGCTAGTGATATCCATGTCTGTCTTACACTTGTCTGGCCTAGTAGGAGCTTTGGATGGGGCAGTATGGCATGTTTTCTGGTAATGGGTGGTGACTTTTATATCCAACATCCTCTCGTTTAGCCTCGTAGGCATAGTTGATGGGGTGATGTTGTAGGTATTCTGAAAGAGGCTAGGGTATCCCATGGGAATAGTGGAAAATAGGATGCGCCTGGGCCTATATCTCTGTAATGGTGGCGAAACATGATGAATCATAGAAGGGGGGTCTAAAAACCTCATATAGAACATTTTTAGGGACCCTATATACTTCTTCAAACTCTTCCAATGCATACTCCCTTAATCTACAAAAACTATGGATCATTATTGAAAAATAATCAAAAATAAAGTATTAATTCTGGTAAACCGTGGAACGTATGTTTGTATATATACACATCATGAGTCCCCATACTAGTGTTGACAAATTTCAATACTGTCATTACTTTCACAATTATTTATCAACCCCATTTTTTACTATATTTTTATCACTTTATAATACAATGTGTTTTCACCTCATTTAGTAACATATACCTTTTTTAATTACAATATAAATATGTCTATTTTTCATACATAGAACAATAATAAATTATGGTAAAATCAGGTCAATGTGTGATGCCCAATACATCCATTTACTTTATGATTTTAATTTATAAATATAATACATTACAAATTTGTTA
The DNA here is from genome assembly GCA_963277665.1 of Viscum album. Lineage (NCBI taxonomy): Eukaryota > Viridiplantae > Streptophyta > Magnoliopsida > Santalales > Viscaceae > Viscum > Viscum album. The sequence continues at coordinate 6,515,029 of OY728121.1, read as the reverse complement.
ATAGTTACTAAATCAATTATGATTTATAAATAAAAACATATTACATTATATATAACTTATGATTCTAAAATTAGTGATAATATTTATTTATAATGAAAAGATAACTTTTTGTCTTCAATTATATTTAATAAATCAACAATAATATTTCTGAAAAATATAAATATATAATGTATTATCTTGTTAATTATATTACTAATCAATATCTTATTAAATAAATAATTATTTTAAATTATTTAAATATAGTTATACAATGTGTAACCAATTATATATATTCATTATATGAAAATCATTTTATAGAATTCAATACATATAATTAGTTTATAAAATAATATATTTTAATATTATAAAAATATTCATCACAATTTATAATCGATATAATTAAGGAATAATATTTTATTATTACAAATTTTTAGTTATTTATGAATATATTAGATCAAATTATTCAAATATTTTATTCATTTTAATATATATGAATTCTATATATTAACATTATAATATATTTATGTTATGTTATGATATTTTTTCCCTTATATATAAACTATTATATCATTGAATTAATTTATAATATTTGAATTACATAATTTTTTCATAAATACCATTTTCAGTGTGTTCATAAACTCCATTTTTAATGGTTATGTGGAAACCATCACAATGAACTACACATAAAAACAGAAATTCAAATTAAAACACACAAAAATCAATTTGAAAAGTCTTTTTGTGATTTTAAACTGATCACATATATTTGGATGGTCGGGGTGTGTTATGTATCTTATGATGCAGAATGGATTAAAGAAATATTTTCTATCATTGTTAATTATTCTTGATGAATATTTGGAGTGATATATGATATGACATTGGTACTCATATATGGATGATGTATCAAATCTTGTACAAAATACAATATTGTACACAATTTTGTTTTATTTGGGGAGTTTTTGTTTGGAAGGTCAAGATATCAGAGCGTATAATATTTATTAGATGATATATTATGGTAATGATGGGTTTTATGCAAGTTTTATATGTATCTTAAGTGTCTGGTGGGGGAATAAATGTGATGGTTTGGTTTGATTTGATGCATCATTAACAAATTGTAAATTACATAAAACAAATAACTAAAAAATCCATCAATTATTGACATAGGAAATTAAAAAACCTAGAGAGTATATTCATCATGTTAAATTTATAAAAATTTTAAATCCTATCATTAGAAATTATACATCTTCTTAAAACAATCATCAACATATAAATTATTAACACATAACTGATGACACTCCCAATTTATTCATCATCATTGTAAATTGTATCATCATGCTTTATTGAATACATTACAGTGCATGAGTCATGATTGACATTAATAATATTCTTAATGAATAAGTACCACTACACACACTGATGGATTACAATATCCAATGAAACATAGGCATGATCAACTCTTATTAAAGGGTTTATTATCATGATCTCCCATATTTAATACTTTATATTACAACTCTCATTAGGTGAGAGTGTTGATAATTTTTTATGTGAATGGAAATATAACATGTTGATTGAGAAGTTTCCATTCCATCCTCAAAATAAATATAAAATTTAAATTGTGGTGAAGGAGTTGACAATTTCACTTTATTTTCCATTTTATGAGTTAATCTAAGGATGGTCAGCAACACATGGTCCCTATTTATGTATTCCCTCATTAATTACATCAAATATTTTCATTATCATCTATGTATATTATCTTCTCCATCAATCATCAGATACAAGTATATTTCATAACATCTCAATTAAAAGGATACATTGATGGAATTGCAGAAAATTAATCAATTCATTAAAATAATGGATCTAAAAAGATGTTCCAAAATCCGACTACAGTGCTGAGGTTGATGCCTTATTATTGGAATATCCAATGTTTATTTTCCAACAAAGAGAGATATATGCATTAAATTAGGAAACATGATTATAAAATATTATATTACTCATATTAGATAAAGGAATTTGTGTGGTTTTTAATTATATATATCATTAATTTTTATGTACTGAATGGATGTATATGTGAATTAAATTATCCACCCATATGTGTATATATTATTATGATGTTTTTATGGAACATCTAATCTATCATACAATAAATTTTTGTTCAATAATTTAAGCATTAAATAATTTGAATCATACCCTTAGAAATATATGTCAATATTGATTTGATAAATTTAATATTTATAAAAATGAAGATATGTTAGATTAGGGTAGAATCTATTAATTATTATATTATTACCAATAATTAATCTCATTGATTATTTATTAGAAAAAATAAAAACATGAATATTATAAAATAGATTTATTTACCACCAGAGACCCAAGAATAAATTTTTTGTTAATACAAAAATAATGTGATCTTGATCTAGATCACATACATGGTGAGAGATTCTTAGTATAATATCTTCAAGTATGTTGACACTATTATTGGTAACTGACATAATTTTGTTCTGAAACATTATATTATATAAACATTATTTTTGTATCATTATTATAATATAGAATTTATGAATAAACATGTGATTTTATGTTTGTGTAGAAATTTACTATAGTTGAGGTTCCAAAAAAATTAAATATTAAAAGGATTTGGGATTCTCTACCTCGAATGGTTAAAAATTGTGAAGAATTTATTAATTTTATCCATGGGAGAAGTGTGGATTCATGGAACATATATAGGATTAACAAAACTCAGATAATATTGGAGGAAGGAAAGTATTGGGGGGGTTAAATGATAGATTTCATTAAAGTGTATGTTAGAGATTCAAATATTATATTATTCATCTCCTAGATGTTGTAACTCACACAATTTTGTCACAAGTTATGAATATAAATTCATTAGTTCGTTTTTAATTAATTTATATGAATATAAATGGATTTATTTCTGACATGTTTCTATCATGTGTTAATGACGGTAATTAGTGGAAGGTTTATTTAAACAATAGACCTACATCAAACTGCTATATCAAATATTTTTATGTTCCTCACAACGGAGAAAATTTTTAAAAGATGGATCCATTCTTGTTGAAATTAAATTTATTAATATGTGATTCAGTTTTAATATAACTTTATGATAAAAAGGTCTTACTAGAAATTTGAGTGAGTTATAAATTTAGATAAGCATGTCACTATGTTTGGGAAAATCAAATTAAAATGGAAGCCTCATATTCATTAATAGTGAGAAATGATGTTTCATGAAAACAAATGCTAGATGAGAACAACTCAGGTTTACAAATTCATCGTGGTTTTGGTGATGTTTAATTAGGGATGGAGAATGGACAAACAATTCAGCTTCGTGAAATTAAATGATGATAATTACAATATAATATAAATTTATTCATATGCTGATGAAAACATGTTTCTTTTCACTATAGTGTGATTTATTCAAAACTATCACCATGTTTTTTATTATATAAAATCATCAATATAAAAATCATTTTTTCTAAATAACACTTTTATTTTTATTTTTAAATAAATCTAAAATTATGGTTTGTCTAACCATATATTCATATTTATTCAGAATATGTAATTCATGAAGTTGATATATAGAGATTTTTTCCCAGGTGGATATTTTTTATTTCATCTATAATTTCACCTCATTAGATAGGTGTTCGATGGATTTCCATTGGAATATGAGAGGTTATATTTGAAATTCATAGTCTTCTTATAAAATTATTTTTTGAAAATTGATGTGATCATATATTTTGAGTTATCAATTACATGAATAATAGGAGATGTTTTTACTGTGTAAACATTTGAGTAAAACTTCTCAAACTATGAGTCAGATTGATGTGAATTTTATTCATACGAATTTATGAATGGATTTAGGATCATTTACCTAATGAATCACAACATATATGAGTGTTTTTATAGGATAAAAGTGATTGAAAAAAGATTTAACTAAAATTTCATTTCTAATCTAAAATCACACACATTAATTCATTCCTATATCATTATGTGTTCGATTTCAGTTTTATAATTTACTAAACATAAAAAATGACTTTAGATAAAAATCTTAAAACATAAAAAAAATCGTGTTTCATAGTTTTTATGTGGTTGACATATAATATTTACTTTAATATAAATTATATACTGAAAGAACACATTTTATGTCATAATGATCAAACCATGGGTCAGATCGTGTTTTGGATTATTTCTATATGTCACAAATGACATATGATACATTTTTAAAAGCAATGATACAATTTGATTTTGTTTTTACAATATAGAGTATTTAAAATTAGTATTTTTACAAAATTAAAATTTTAAACATAAAAAATGATTGAGTGATTTTATAACAGAAAAAAAACATAAATAAACATAAACATGTCAAATAATGAATATATTCCATTATGACGAGAGAAAATATTAGAAGAGTGCATCACCATTATTAATGACATTGTTGATACTATTTTTTTAAATCAATTTTTTTCATAATATAGAACAAATGGTTAAATAAAAATAAATTATCAAATATTCTATTTCTTCATGATCATTTTAAAAATAAACTATATAAGTATTAGGTAAAAATGACCTGTATATTACCAAATTTTTTTTTTGTAAAATGTCGTGAAATTTTACTAAAGATGTTTTAAAATGTCATCTCTTTATGATGTTCGAAAACAATGTGACAGTATTCATGATGACCATTCATTTATAGAAAATATTAATTCTATTAGATAAATATTAAATTGAATGTATTTTTAATACTAAAAAAATATAAATATAATTTCATTAATATGTTTTTAAATGATATAGTAATTATCCTCCATAATACATCACTGGGGATTCTATTTTGTTTAGAGAATACAATATCATTCATATGTTCCCAAATATAGTACCCAAAATCATTTCATTCAGGATTTTTAATATTTTAGAAATATGTTTTTATAGTAATTTTTTTAAATATTTTTTAAGAGTGAATTATTATATATATACGATAATACATGTCAACTTTAATAAGTAGATAGCATGTTGTGCTAAAGGAATTTCCTTGTGACATAATTTTGTGGATATTTATAAACTACCAAATCAAAATTATTTATTAAACCATAATATTGAATTTATGACATGATTTTTAGTTGTAAATTTGTTCATATGTTGTATTTAAAATTCATAAACATCATCTCATGTGGTCGATTTTGAGGATCCATTGTGATTTTTTGTTTTAACATGGTTAGTATTTTTTTAAAATAATCATTTTCTAAAATAATGATTTTATAAATTCAATATAATAGTTATAACAATGCTGTTAATATTTTGTGTATGAAAATTAATGATTTTTTATTTGTGGTTATCTATTTAGTTGTAATAAAATAATCATCATTTTAAATATAACAAAATGATTACTAGAAAACATTTTTTTCTCTAAAATATTATTTAATCATTTTTTGGACACATATTTTAAAATTATATATTACAACTTGTGAAAAATAAAATTGAAAAAAATAAAAATCATTTGTGAAATTTTATAAGAAATTTTTTTTGAAAGTGATTATATTTTGTATTTTTTTTGAGAATTTACATTTTTTAATTAATAGTGAAAAATATTGTATTTTTTTAGAAAACTAGTTTTTTGAATGATTTATTCAAAATGTTTATTTATATTTTGCATTAAAATTGGTTAAATAATATATAATTTAATCATATTTGGGTAATGTTAATCCTTTTAATGTTGAATTTTGATAAGAAATTATTTAATACTTTTGAATATTATTTTAATTAAAGCCTTGTTTTCACCTCGCATCCACATGTTTAATTCTTTATTTAAACTTACCTCTTCTATTAATTGATTTTTGGAATATGGATTCCATTTTTTGAATTATATTAATTTATTATATATAATATGGTCACATTATTTTTATTTTTGAAAAATGAAAATGGGACACAATGAAAAGTAATTACTGTGGTTAAGCTAAAATTTGATTTATTGGGGATTATAAGAATAGATGATAAGGGATAAAATTGACCAAAAAATAGATACAAAAACTATTATAAGGATATATTTTTTCATTATCTCTTATAGGTTTTATAATTAACCATTTTAAAACATTTTTTTGAGAAAAACTTAATAATTGATGAATATTTAGATAAAAATTACAATTATTCCACTCACCTCAGTTGCAAAAGGTCACCCCTATACTCAATTATTCACACCATCAAATAATTTTTTTTTCACCCAATACTCACACAAGTCACCTCCCAAGTTCCCTCCCATCATTCTAGTGGACTTATTTTAGGAATAAAGTCATATTATGATAGATTCTGTGTAAACCAAAATATGATAACTGAATAAGAGGTAATGTTCATCAAAAAGCATCATTATATATTTATTCTCACATAAAGAGATGTCATTCATTTTACCATTACATCCTTTAAAGGTTTTTTATGATAAATATATATAGTATATATATATTCTATTTATGAAATTTTTACACCTCTGGACTCATTATGTTATATATATTTCATGAACTCATATTTTGTAGGAGATACAATAATGTCTCACATTTGTACGATGGATGTGAACCTGGCGAAGCGATATGAGTCCTCTAACAAAAACACTCCACATGGAAGTTTATAAGGTTAATTTTAATTATTGTAATAGATATAGATGAAATAATTATTATATTAATGTTCTTTTTAAATATGATCATTATTTTAATATTATTAATATTATTGAAATTATTAAAATAAGTAATATGTATAAAAATTGGATCATTATGAAAAAACAAGCCGATGAAAACCATGAAATTAACAAAAAAATTATTGAAAATAATAAATGATTAAAAATGAATTGGTGATAATATAAAATAAAAGGATTATAAGTGATATTTTGAAAATTAATATGGTCCGCATTTAAGATTATAACATGATTAAAACTACTATACAGATTTTAAATGAATGTTCAATCAAAAGGAAGCACGAGAAAAGGGATTCCATATATCAATTTCCATTAATTGTGTTTAAATTCTAATTCATTGATTATTCCATTATAATATTATATTCATAATACATTTTATTAACATATGTTACATTTAAATTTTTTTATTTTTATTTATAGTTGGAACATATATTTGATTCATTTATTAACTCTCAATTCAATGTTATGGTAATTATTAATGCTTATTTAATAATCACATTCTAATTGAGAATGATTATTTTTTAATTTTAATTTATTAAAATATATTTTCGTTCAAATCCATGTAATCCTTAAATGGTTTCATAAATTTAACTAACAATTTAAATATGATTTATTAAAGGTATATTTACTTATTTTTACTTTTAAATTTTTTCAATGGGTTATAATGTTTATTTTCACAACAAATACCAAATTGGATTATATGAAAAATGTGAAAGGAATATATTGCTTAATTTCAAAACATGTAACATTAATAAAAAATTCATAGTATAAACAGAATTCTATATTAAACCTATAAAAAATTTATAGAATTATCCACTATCATTATTTTCATTTCGTTTATGCCAAATTTGAATGTTTAGAATGATCATTTAAAAAAAAATATTCCCTATAATTCTGAAAATTCTATGTGTTTGAATTGTGATTTTAAAAGATATGGATTTTCAAAATTATTATTGATGTTCCTAATTAATATTATATTTTCCTCATGAGTGTTGTAAACATATTATTATAAAATTATTATTGAATTGTGACTTGAACCCATTAATATACTTATGATCCATTTGGGATATGTAGTATTGAATTCATCCATATTCATTCTAGAGATGTTTTAAGATCTATTTGATTGTAGATGTGCTATTTTGATCACATTCACCATAATACATTGGAGGGATTATGATTTTTTTTATTTGATTAGTGTATGTAACAACATTTCAGATGTTATTTTTAAGAAAGAATTTTTAGGTTGAATATTTTTCTCCCATTTCATATAACGAATGCATTAGAAATAGTATGTTTCCATTGGGGCCCTAAAAAAATTTAATATCAATGATGCAATAAATATAATGAGAAAAAAATCAGATGTTGAAACAATATGAGTTTGTACCCATTAATATCAAATTTCATTCCTGAATTTTCGTGATAGTATGATTCTTGTGAATGGACATGAAAGAAAAGAGTTTACCAGAACTAATTTCATTGAAACTAGAAGATTTAAAATATTTTTTGAAAGGTATCAATTGTAAATTTCTTGTAAAATATTTTTATTATATGATGCTTATGTTTAACATTATAAATTTCCTCATTATTAATTCTTTCGTTAAAATTAAATGTTATTATACAATTAGTTATAAAATACATGTTTATGTAGTTATTTATATGGAATTTCTTAATAGTTATCAATTCCTTCCATTTTATTATAATGTTATTGATTAATTGGAATTGGATTCTTTTATAATCCTTTCCATATTAATTATTACTTTTTAATTCATAGCCTTTATTATACAAGTACCCTTATGAATCTTTTGAAATCATCCATTAACATTTTTCCACAGGATAGACTAGAGAATTTTATTATTGATATATACAGATATACAACAAGAAATAATTATATTCTCTAAAAAATATTCTTTTTTAATTTTTGTATTCATATTTAATATCGGAACCATTTATGTATCTATTATTTGATGACTACTAAATTTTTTGGCCCTTTTGTATGTAATTCCATGTATTGTATACCATCCAAATAAAGTAGAAACTGGCTATAGGTTTATTTTGTTCGAGATATGATTTTTGATATCATATGGAGTTTATTAAAACCCATGGGATCAAGGATTAAGAAAATGTAGTTAGGGATCATAACCCTATGATAGAATCTGATGAGAATAATATAACATCATCCTTATGTTATGGTAAGGTTGATATTATGTAGTTTTACATGCAATACATACCTAAATGGATATTTTAATAATAATTTGTTCTTGTATAGTAGTTCCTTGGGGAAATAACTATGAAAATGAATCATTGGGCTTCACTTGATTGTCATCGGTCCAAAAAATGCCTTACGTTCACCTAGTTTGACACAATTGGGGGATATTTTCTATGGTGAAGATTAGGGGAGGATGAACCACGTGCCTAGACAATGAAGAGCCTTTTGTTGTCCCTTCCCCCTTGAAGGGGAATCCCCTTCATAATCTCTCAAGGATTGTCGACCCCATTACATTCTACAATTTTCTTACCCCGACTAGTTACCTCCATTCTTATATAACCCCCTTAGCCCCAATGTCACATATTTGTGTAATGGATACCCAAAAAATTGGATCTCACCCTTGGATTTCACGAATGCCTTCACTTTTCACAATTTGATGTTGATTGCAGAATTCAAGAATCAACATCCATAAATAGATTTATTTTATAATTAATTGTAGAATATTGTGATTTAAAAGATCATGAAACTATGGGCATCCTCAAAAATAGTCACATCATTGTATTATTCACATCAAAGTGTATTTTGGTAATTTCCTTGTCCATCACTCCCTGTATCTCCAAAAAATTTCAGTTCTACCATTTCTAGTCGACCTAAAACATCTACATGAAAAATGATTCACTGATGAGGACTATTTTTGTTAGATTTCCTAAAATCTGTATTCCTTTTCAAAGCCCTTAGATTCATAAAATGTTTTCAATACTTGTAGGACATTATCTTCTCTTAGATAGTTGGACAACATTACCTTTCCATCCATTTTTCCACTTATATTCATTGAAGTGGATGTTTTGAGACTTCTATTTCAATTCATCTTGGTAAATGCTATAGAGGAATTATGATACAATAAATTAGTTTAATTTGATTCTTGGATTGATTTCAATCCCTCAATAATGAAATTAGGGCACTCATTAGAAGTGTGTATATATGGGATCACGAATGCCAAGGGTCCTGTGAGTAGTGAAAAATTAGTTGTGTTGAGATATAATACATGCCATAATGAACTAATAACAGTTTTTATGTCAATGGAATGATGTGCCTATTCTATTTTTGTGGACTCTTGAACATAGGAGGGTGGGGACCAAGATAGGAATTTGATTGTTTGACCCCCGGATAAACACTCAGTTATGTGTTGGAATGTAATGGATATCACTAACTAGAATAAGACACATAATTTATCTACAAATTCAATATTTTTGGACATATATAGAATATTATTTAGGGACCCAATGTGAACAACATTACATGTAGAGTTTGATTCTAAATAAACACTAATGGTTGAAAAGGAGGCAGTTGTGGCTGTAGGTTATGGACTTGTTGGTACTACATGGGTAAATTCACCTAGTGTTTTTAATTACTTATCCTGAAATTTTATTCTAGAATCCAATTGTGGGGATATGAGATCTGGTATTATTATCAACCCTGATGTTGAAACGAAAATGGATGACGAGGGAGGTGCAAGGGCTCTAAAGGCTGTATCATATGGTGAAGTTATGTTATAGGGCACAAAACCTCAAGAAAAAGGGTTAACAGGAGACTGGGTCTATGAAATTCTATTCACTAGTGAACGTTATGGAATGGTAAAGTGTCCAACATGGTGGAAAGGGTCTAGAACCGTCCAAATTAGGTGGATCATTGACAATGTCAATCCTGAAAATGGAATTTTTACTATTAAATTAAGAAATACTTTCAAATGATTTGAGGGTGAATGACGATGTGTGAGTATTATAAAACATAGTAAAAGAACTACATTTCCAAATGGGGATACTCTAGGGGGAGTCCAGTAAGGATTCATTTTGTACATTCTATGGAGTGAGTGGTTATGTTCCATATGGTAGATGGATTCTAAGTATATTGAGGATGAAGTTTTAGAGAGTATACATAAAAGGTCGAAAGGAAGATTCCTATTTAACCCTACAATGGTAGAAAAAAACTTCAAAATGATGATATCTAATAAGATTGATAGTGATCTCAGGGGTTTTTGAATTTATGATTAGACAAATTTTGAAGATCACGGGGAAGCTCCCATTGATATTGTTATTACTGAAGAATAATAGGAGGAAAATGTAATTTCTATGATAACTCTTCAATATCTAATTCATTTTGGGGAATAAATATTTTAGGATTTTATCCCGATTAATGAAACATCATAAGAATAAAATTTTGTGATCAAACTATCTCTATGTGTGGACATTAATAATGAGATGCGGGCTTGGATTGAAAATAATTTTCATATACAAATATGAGGATTCAATAATGGTATGATCAATAATGAGATTTACATCCAAATGTGGGATAAACTGTAACATCACTTCTAAGACCTTATTGAAGAAGATCCAGATAAATATGCAACAAATATATCTTTTAAAATATTTTGGGATATTGCTTCTTATTTTCAGAAGTTATCCTTAAATAATTAGATAATTAATTTTACTGTTTATTATGTGAATCATTAGTTTTATAAATTTTCAACTTATAACTGTTTTTGATAATAATAAAGTTAATTTTCATAAATTAGTTATTCATTAATCATTTCACTTGTTCTGGTATTGAACCTATGATCCATAATAATCTACGGTATTCCTTTTATTATATTTTTCTCATAGTGTAAGGAATGGGAAACACATTAATGCATGTAATCCAAATAGTAAGAATCATCATTTCAATAATGGGTTTAATGGAACATATTGAATGGAACTAGTCTCCAAAGTATTATCATTATATTAAGACATACTAAAACATGATGACAAGAAAGAGAAATAGTTTTCAAAGTATTATGGAATTAAATGGAAAAAATAGAATAATAGGAAGGTGGATAAATTTTTGATAAATGGATGAATGGAATGAAGGGATTTCCCACATGTGATATTTAAAAAATGAATTACCCAATGACTTTTTAAAATTTAATGTGATTTATCTAAAATATTTGAGAGAAAGGAAACTATGCGTGTGAAAATAGCATTAAAAAAATTATTATAATGTAGAATTATTTAATATATAGATTTTGGGAACTGCACAAATGAATGTCGCAAATATCAAAGTAATATAACCCATGATAATCAAATGCATCATATTCAATCATAGATTATACATTATGAGGTGAATATTTATTAATATAATTATGTTTTAGTTAATAATAATGTTATTCGAATATTTTTAAAATGAAATCATAGGGATATGAATTATGAAATTTATTATGATTGTACTGTAGTAAATTTTTATTAAGGATTTGAATTTTTATATTGAACAAAACTAATGAACATGAAAAATGATTCATTCTAATTATTATCTTCTAATAAAACTCATTATTTAGGGAAATATCACCATTAATATATTCATGGTTTTGATATTAGGATGTTGGGATACAATGATGATTGAAATGTATAATGTAAAACGAATTGTACGGTCAACATCGGAAAGAATATTTTTTTTGAAAATGTGGTTCGTGCTTTCATTAATGGAGTAAACCACATTTGGGATTTATTGAATATATCCAACAATCTATTGTTTTATTTATTGTAATAGGTATTCATGAATGATTACAATAATTTTTTTTGTATTTCATGTTTTTTCTAGATTCAAGATATTACATGATAAATTTATTCACATGATTCATATGAGAAGAATAAAAACTACATCATGTTGTTTTAGAAATTAGTTATAAGAAAAAAAATTAAATCTATTGTTAATTTTTCTCATGTTATTTTATCTCAAAATTTGCGAAGGGTTATATGGATATATTTTCACCACCAAACCCAACGATGTCCAACTCCTGACTACCCACTTCCCACCTTTAGAAGGCCAGTTATTCATGATTAATGGTGAGTTGGTATATCCCATAAATTGGAGTTATTATCCGAATGTAACCATACATATACCCTGATATCCAATCTCACAAAACAATGAAATGTTATTAAACTAAAACCAATTAGTGCATACATCTATGATTCCACAAAAGAGTATGATAGAAATGTACTAAAAATGGAAAAAATGTAAAATTCATTTCAAACAAAAATCATAGAAGTGAAAATCTTTCCCCATGGGAGTGGACTAATGTGAAATGTGGGCTCCCACGACCCACCTCCTTATTACATGGTCAAGCTGTGTTGCACCAGCCCCTTATCTTCCTAGGATGCAGGAAAATGGGCTATTATCTATATATGACATGACATGTTCCAGAAAACCACATGACGGTGTGAGTATAACAATATAATGTAGGGAACCCAAAATCAGAAAACACAATAAACTATGTATAGTAATATAAATGAATTATATAAAAATTTATAACAAATATAATCAAATATACTATGAAAATCCATTGTGACACTATACGGTCATAATTAACAGTTATTCAATGATTTTCTGAAATAAATTGTAGTTTAAGGGGGTCCACTAAATGATCCACGATATTATTCAAGACACTTGATGAAGATGTAGTGACCATTGGTAACTTCCCATGAACTCACTGTTCTATGTAGACACTGATACACAAGAAAGGGGTTCATGCCCAAAATGACAAAAGGACAAAATGAACCCAATATGGAACAACCCTCTATGTAGAAGATCATATAATAATGATATAACAAACCATAATGATATGAAATTATAAATATATGATTAAGGCCATACCCATGGAGGCCACACTGATTACAGAAACCCATCGTAGTGTAAAAATACCATTGGGGGTCATACTATAGTCTTATGGTGAGAAAACACAACTCAATTTGAGACTCAACCATTAGAGAAGATTTCAGTCATGAGATGTGGAAGAAATGTCACAATGTATCCTCAAGATAATAGAATTTGGGAAGACACTCAACCATGATTTTTCCAAACTATGCAAATGAAGATATAAAACTACACTTGAAAGGGGTTTATGGAATGTACCAGGAGTACACATTGTGAACATATATCACTATGTTTTCCCATGTGGTAAAGCCTCACACGACATGTAAATGCAAAGATACACAATGTGTAGATACCACTAGGATCTAAACAATGTGATTCTAGATTGGTAAGTGTACATTATTCTGTCCTTGTTCAAACATTTGTACGGGTGGTCATGTTCATATACACCTGGCCATGTCTATGTCCAATTACACGATGTTCCACTCTCTATTTACATTTTGTAGTGTCCATATACATTCTGAAGTTAATATAGAGCTGTCACAGAATGGGAGACATGCTACATGATAGGGTCACACACTGTGTGATCATTAATCTCATCCCAAAACCGTAGAAACCTTTGGGAGCGAACAACATGGATTGTAATACTGAAATACACACAGTTTTTCTCAGGATTTTCTTGAAACCCTGGTTATCATTCCGCATCATCTTCCACATCACCAGAGCCACTTCCAGCACCATAATCTATATATTAGGGGACATCTATTATACAAATATCTGTATATTATAGATCTAGGTGTCAAATAAAATTAGTAATCATCCATTAACACCATCTATAATTGTTTCATGTGTGTCCTAAAAAATGAAGAACATCAAATTCAGTCTCATTTTTCATTGATCTATCCATCATCACAATTGATATATGAAATTTAAGCTCCATCAAATGGAGTACCTACAATATCGATTATTTACACATAATTATAGTAACCCCACAATCAGAATCCTATTCATGCCCAATCCTTTATCCAAATGAAACACAAATGACGGTATAATAATAAAATATGAGTGAAAACCATAATCCAAAAAACATTATTAATTCACCTGAAAAATTGTCCATTTTTCCTTGATTCAATTTCATAAAAGAAGACCAATGATGTTGGATAAATAAAAAATAAAAAATAATAAATTCCTTCAACTTAAATATAAAAATGATGTATATATCATCTATTTTCCTGGAATTGATAAGCTTTTTTAATTTATAATGAAACATGAAAAAAATTAAACAATAAATCATCCTAACATTTGTTTTGATTTTTCATTCGTGATGTACTATTTTTTCTCCATGGTTGATGAGATAAACAAACAATATTGGTTCAATTTTCTGTAATCTAATATGGATTTCTCATCGTTCAGTAATAATTACCTCCAATGGTCATCTATATCTCCATATATTGAGAATTAATCTTAAGGAAATATTATTATCATATACTTAGATTATAAATATGTCACTAAGTAAAAATTAACACAAAAAATAAATAAAGTATTTTGTTTTTTATTTACACCCACAATTCATTTTTCCCAAAATTCCCACACACATAAAGATTATGTCGACCCAAGGTTAAACCCCAAATTATAAACACAACTGAGCTATAATATTTCTGATAGGGTCACCCATTCAAGAGACATTAATCATTTTTATGAAAATGGAATGCATTTAATATTTAAAATATTTAATATACTTCTAAAAAAAATATGTAAATAGAATCGCATGTTTTCCCAACACCTATTCTACAAAATAATCAATATAATAACAAAAAATATTACATGGAAAATATGATTCAATACATTCTTCCATCATTAGGGGTTCTCATACATAAAATTGAAAAACATATGCAAATATATAATGGTACTAGGCTCATATCCAGGCCTCCAACTATGAGGTACTCCCAATAAGATTCCTATGTTGATACTAAATATTCCCAAGTAGAATAAAATTATAATAAAATATCTACTCATTCAAATTAATAATATAATTTTGGTACATGGAAATGTTAGTTAAACCCATGATGTCCAGCTCACCCAAATCCATAAAAGAGTGATGGGTCAGGTGTATTCCCTGTTAACAACAACACCTGGAAAACGTCATATACCCGTTCCAACTGTAGTCATTGATATAAAAGGTACTCCACCTGGAGAACTATACCATATTTCCAATAGGAAATAAAACCCTATTTAATATAGAAATTTTTCCAAAAATAGGGAAAATGGAGCATGACACAAAGGACGCCACTCAACAAGTCCACTTAAAAATAGTTAAGGCCCTCTCCAATTGATCAGTTTCCCCAAATAGATTATAAAACAATATAATATACAGTAACCCGAAGTCAAATGTATGGTGTGAACCATATCCCAATAGTAATTCAGTCAATGATTCCATAACCATCTAAAATATTAAATTAAATAAGAAAGTTCTTTCAATTATATATTAAAATAGTTTGGTAGTTGAAAAGAATATTCAACCTAATAAAGCATTAAAATTAAAATATATAAATATATTAGACATTCATACCTCACATTTCAAATAATAGAAATAAATAAAAAATAATTGAATTAACATTATAATAATGTGATTTACACAAATTGAACTTTTCAAATATGTATTAAAAATGAACTTTTATATAACAATAGTATATATGAATATAAGATAATGTTAAATAGGTTACAACAATGTCATATACCCATTTTAAATGTAAACAAGGGATCATCATGTTCATATGCCTAATTAGGTCTGGTAGTTTCAGGATTTATAGACGCTACACTATTAAATGAAAAATTTGTACATATTCCCATTTAGGTATAAGGAAAAAGAGTACTCACCGTCACTTATTAATGTAAATGGTTTGATGAGATGAGACTTTAAAAATATGTAATTCATAATGTTCCTCCCAAAATAATTCACTAACTACCTAATTATTGAATGTTCATCTGTACAGAACAATGATGGGAGTTTATTTTATGTCTACATAGAAAATTAATTATATCACATTCTTCATTTCAAATATTCTTATTTTTTCTTTAAAACCCATAATTGCTTTTTAATAATAATCTGCCTTATAAACCAGATTAGACATCATATTATCTAACAATAACCATTTTATGCCATTTTTCAAAAATACGTATTTGAATCCAACTCTGAAATTTCACATACCGATTTAAAAATTAGTTTCAATGAATAATTTTTTAAAAAATTTCAACTTTTTCATAACAAACACTAATTCAATTGAATTGGGGGTTTTCACATTTTTTTACACCGAATAAATTTCCCCAAAAAAACCATCAATTAAGTTGAAATAATTTAAATGAGAAACAATAATTATTTTTATCAATTTAAATATCTCAATGTACAATAAATACACTTCAATTCAATGAAATTAGGGATTTTCAATTTCATACCAAACCCCCATTTATCATTATAACCCAAATTCCAAGGAAATGGGCATTTCCAGCAAATTAATAAAAATAAATTTTATAAAAACTATGAAATTTCATTTAATACTAATATTTAAATTTAAACAATGAAATTTAGGGTTAATTAAAATTCAGAATCGTAATGAAACTACTCTCATTTAGAACAACGAATATCAAATCCCAATAGAATTCATAGAAACAACAATGGAAAATAATGACCACAAGGATCTGTAAAATAATCCTATATTTAGATACGATA
This sequence comes from Viscum album, assembly GCA_963277665.1. NCBI lineage: Eukaryota > Viridiplantae > Streptophyta > Magnoliopsida > Santalales > Viscaceae > Viscum > Viscum album. Next base: position 6,497,755 of record OY728121.1, on the reverse strand, counting down.
TATAGGGTATTATTTCCTCAAATCAATATTTATATTCATGGATCCCTTAATAGAAGATGTGATACCATGGTAGAACATGAATAGAAAAATGAAATGTGTTGGTTAAAGGTTAAATTCATTCAAAATGCTTTAGACCACATCCTTGACGGATTCCAGAAACCCAAAATCATTCTTGGGAGATCCAATGATCGGATAAAATGATAAATCATTCAGAAGATATCCACCTATTATATATTACAGGAATATTTTCTCTATATTGGGAGAATGGTTTGGTAAATCATGCACAATCCATGGGAATCCCACTCTCCAATTTTTAAAAAATGTTCTAGAAAGGAAAACTATTTTGAAAGTAGTTAGGAAATCATGAATATTTAAAAAAATATCTAAAAATGTTAAAATTTCACCGAATGAAAACCCAAAAAAACCAAACAAAATAATGTTCAAAGGGTGGGGATTATGGAAACCTAAAAATAGTAATGGGATCTCACACCCTCCCCAACATATAAACTTTCTATCACTACAAATGTTATGATAAAGCATCCATGTATATATTATGAGGCCACTATTATGTAATCAGTGTATCCCTCTATCATGTGTCAATAATATACAAAATGTGCTTCTATAGAACATGAACCAAATGTATCTTCTTCCCAAAATGTAACATTATTTTAAAATCAATAGTCCTTACTAGATAATCAATAAAGGTTAAATCACACTCAACATCAAGATCACTCTATCTCATAACAATAGATAGATCAGATTGATAATTTCTCAATTGTGATTCACGATACATGTTATGGATCTGTGTCTTCTGTGGTGGTAGTGATATGTGGTACGAAATTTTCTCCTCCTTCTCAACAACCCCAAAAGGACCCAAAAAATGAGGATCTAACTTCCCTTTCCTCCCAAGGATCCAATGACCCAATCATGGAAAAACCATAAAGAACACATTTCCACCAAATGATAATTCCAAATGACTGTATTGAATATTAGCATAAGACATATATTTTCTATTATCCATCGACATCTTCAGATGAATCGACAAAATCATTTATTTCATCTCTTTGACCAAGCTCAATCCATCCCATGAACATTCATAAATTTATGACCAACACAACATATACATACATGGATAAATATAATTGGACTCAAAATGATCCATTCTGATCATGGAATCAGATCATTTTTTTATAAAAAAACACAATCTTATCTAATTGTTCATCCCATGAACCACCAATGTTTAGAACATATGTTTGAAGCATATCCTCAAGAATATGTGTTACTCTTTCTATCATTCCTTCCAATCAGGGATGGCATTCCATACTCAAACAAATTATAGATCATTGTGCCTCCTGATGGCCTCCCCCTAAAATGATAAAATAAATGAATGTTAAAATCAGATACTATAATGAAATTAATTCCATGAAATGGAAAATATATTCCATATAGAGGATTCCAATTATTACTACTATGGTTTAATAATGAATGGGTATAATGTGATATGATTTCATAAGCCTAAAATTCAAAACTAATATTTCATTCTTATTCCATTGGGAATACAGAATCCAAACCACAAAGTCTATGCAGATATAATCGCACATATATGCATAGAATATATGTGGCTGAAGAAAACAAGAAGGATTCTATTACTCAGCCTTCACCTTATGAAACAAATAAAAACGAGAGACAAACTCAATAAATTCTATCTAAAACCAAGACAAAAAACAACCACATCATTTCATATAACATCAATTGTGTTGATAGTTCCACGTCCCACTTGAACATATGGAAATCAACATAACCCACTTTTTGAAATAAGAACACAATATGAATGTTTTACCTTAAATATCAATTTTGAACTGATAATGGACACAATGGGTCATAGTGGAAAAACCATTTATCAAATTAATGTGTTGATTATTCCTACACATGCTAAACGATATATGGATCACTTCACATGTTTTGAATGAACTACATGCCTCCATAAACCTCTTTTTCACATCATGTAAACCCCTATTTTTTTAAATAAAATAAAACTTATAAAAAATCATGTTTTATAAAAAATAATGTATTAAAAAATATTAGGCATATTATTTTATAATGTTTTACTTGGATTTATAAGCATAAATTAGTGGATAAAAATGAATGTAATTAATTAATAAAATTTATCTACATCTAATAAAAAAATCAACGTATTCTACTAGGATGAAATTATACTGTAGAAACCTAATCACCTTGGGTTGTGAAACACTATATTTTCGTATTCTGATTCATTCATTTCCATACTCTAAATTTCGTCCATTCCCATTACTCAATACTTTCAGTTATTATATGTATATTTACTCTATAAATATTTGGTGGAAATGAAGGCATCAATTTAGTAAATATTTTGAATGGTATAATTCTCACAAATGGAAGGCACTTCTCTTTCAGAGAACACAATTAAGTTTAATTTTCATTCTCATCAGATAATCTCTTGAACATTTGTCATTTCATTTTTTTTGACACAAATCCACCATGTTTTGTTGAAAATCACCTATGGTTCTTGAAATACCCAAAGAATTAGTCATTTATGGGTTGAATAATGTGCATACAGGTGTAAGAAACATAAAATTTATGAGGATGAGTCTCTAGGAATTATAAATTAATAAAACCTTTTTAGGATATTAAGGAGAAGATGATGAAAGTTTCACTTCAATATGTTATCTAAATGGGTAAATGCCTCTTATTTGTGATAATTAAATCATTGGAACTACTAATTAACTAGAAACCTATATTCACACCAAATCCTTCCTGAGAAAATCTCCACATAAATAGTGGAAACATAGAGTGATGGGAGGGAATGAAATGGAGAGGGTGGAGATGTAAGAATCAAAATACAAAATGTTAGTGATGCTTAGCATGGTGGTCTTGTGATATATTGTGTAATTTCAAATAATGAGTTTAGGTTATTAAAATTAATTTTGTATTTTTGTTTTTGAGGTAGAGTTAATTATGAATTAGTTTCATTTTCATCGTTCAATTTTTCTATTAGTATCCGAATAACAAATTAAATAAATAATTTTTGGGGAATTTTTTAATAATTTTACTTTTCATGAAAACATGGTTTTAAAAGAGAAATTATTTTATTTAATAAATAGAATTGTTCAATATGATTTTATAATGAGTATAATGGTTGTGTGTACATCATTCACACATACCTCAATTGGTAATTATTCTGAACGGGGTTCAAACCATCCATCAATTTTTTTTAATGTGGATGTCCCTTCTAATAAATACGAGTGTTGTCATAGGTGCATAGTACAATATGGCGGAAAGGATGCTTTGTGATGTTGTGTGTCGTGCAGTGTGATGTGGAACTATGGAACATGCACACAAATATATATATATATATATATATATATATATTAATTAATTAATATTAATATTATTTTATATGTTTATATATATTTACATATTCTTTTTATTTTTCCATAATATTTAAATTTTTATACATATCATTGAAATTAATATACATATATACATATATAATTTTTTATTTTTATTTTTTTATATGATTATTATTATTATATTTTGACTAGGGATTTCAATTTCCATATAGGATGTCAAGCAGTGTTCTTCTCTAGTGGGAGATTGTGATGGGAGTAGTAAATAATTGTGGGGTAAGGGTGTTCTTCAGTAGGGGTAGCGTGAAAGGTGGTTTCATTTATCCATAATTTCCAGGATCACATATACCCAAGATACCCATCCATTCTACCAATCGTGATCACTTGTACCCCACCAACATTTTCTATGAATTCTGATACCCATGATTTCTACCTCCATCTAGAAGCTGTATCTTGCCTAAGACTCTATAGCCTCTCATGTATCAATGTGAGGAGTGCACCTTTGGCATCCCATACTGATGTCGCCCTGCCTCACCTATTGGGAGGAAAACCAGGTGTTCCTCGCCTCGCCTCACACCATATATCGAACATTGTTCGATACATAGATAAATAATGTGAATCTAACTAAATATTATATATATATATATATATCCCATATATATATATATATATTTTAAATTGTATGAATATATATATGATATTTATCATTTTTATGTTTATTTTGAAATAAAATATTTTTTGATGTCTGAATAAATATAACACTATTTTTTTATAATGAAACTAATAAATAATATTGATAATAACTTGTAAATTATATTATTTTTTTAAAAAAATTATTCTAGTTAATTTTTCATAAAATATAATAATTAAAATTTTGAAAAGATAAATTATTTCAAAAATGTATATATATATTCAGAAACTTATTATTATCAATGTAACATGAGTTATCAAAATTTTATTGATTTGTTATGTATAAATATATTATAAATAATTAAATTCATATATAGTCCAAAAATTTATATATTGAACCAATGTGATGAATGCCTTAAATTATTTTCGTATATATATAATTTTATAACAACTATTATATTTTCTTGAACAAATAATGTAGAAATATAAGGATTCTAGAAAGGCCATATAATATGAATTGACCCATCCATGAGATGATAGGGAGGTCCATAATGAAGATGGCATAATGCAATAATACACATCAATAAGGTATATAATAGAAACAAAGGACAAAAACACACCAACCATTGTAATGTCTATTCAATAGACATTTAAATATATATACTTTTTAAAATATGATAATAAATAAATAAATTCCACTATATAATCAAATAAAATAATATCATATTGCTATATCACACCATCATCAGACTGATAATTGTGTTTCTAAATAAATTCTCTTGTTCTTTTAAATTTTTTATATTCAAAACCGACACTGTTTATACAATGGAATAAATATTTACTTATTCGAATATCAATAGACAAGAGGTGATTCACTAAAATTTCAAAAAGAATTATAAAATTAATCAGGATGATTATGCTAGGGTATAATCATTGATAGCGATGTAAATTAATTGCAGAAAACAAATTCAAAAAACCAAAACTAGATATCTGAAATAGTAGGAAGGAAAATAACATATCATAATGAAAATCAAAATAGTATACAAAAACTGGAGGATAAATACAGATCATATAATGGAAAATAAAAATCCCTTTGTTCCATATATCAAAATGACAAATATAGAATGAAAATCGGAACATTCAAAAAAAAACCACATCTTCCTTGACATGTTGAAGAAAATATGAGACCCATATATCAAGATCTCGATTGTTTCTTAAGAAAAATTAACAACAACCAAAAATTGGATGCCATATGATGTTATAGCAACTGGAGGCTGTGGGTTTGTGTGATTCAATCTTCGATTCACTAAGGAGGATCATAATCAATGGGTGGATTTTATGGATATAATATGATATTGTGATAGGTTCTCAACGTGTTATTTTTTTAATTATATCGGGACACTTTTATTAGTGATTATTATTTAGGTGCAAGAGAAAGGAATATTTATCAGGGATTTCTTAACACTATTAAATTAAGGAGATTACTAGGTGAAAAAAAACAACTGATATATAATCATTTTTACCAGTGCTAAAAAATATCTAATAATGATATCTTTTATAAGAGGTTTCTACATATGCTCAAATAATGGAATTTTAATTATGATAATAAATAAACATATATATATATATATAAATTATTTGTATATATACAAATAAATATAATAAAAATATTCCATACATTAAATATATTTATTATAATTTTATAATTATATATATATATATATTTATTGATTTATATTATTATAATTTTATTAAAATAATATTTAAATCATTGTATATATATTTTAATAATTATATATATATAATTGATATAAATATGTATATTTTAAATATATTCATTATTTATGTAAATTTGTTGTATATTTAATAATTATCTAAATCTATACATTTATTTATCTATAGTTATATAAATATAATTGATAATATATTTATTTATGATTCTATATATAATTTAATAAATTTAATAAGTATATTTTAATATATATTTATTTATATGTATTTTTTACAAATTTTTTTGTATGAATAATTTTTTAACATTCTTATCGAATATTTAACTGTAGGTGGATGTGTGCAAAAAATGAGTGAAATTGAATAAATAAAAAATAAGAACACATTCATAATATGAAAAAATGGTTTATTATGAACATTGTATGTAAATATAAATAGATAAAATATATTTGAAATCAATATAACACAAATTTGTTCTTTGTTAAATTGAAAAATCAAATGACATTCAGTAATATATCCATTTCACTATGAAATTAGTCAGTATTTTTATTTCATATAAATTTTTAATTAAAAATCGTTATTCAATAAATATAGTGATAAATATTTTGTAACACAATAATAATTTTTATATATATTAATATATATATTTATTTAATATATGGTATTTAATAACATTGTCAATAATAATCTAATACATATATTTTTAAATATTTTTTAATATTTATATATTTTTAATATTTATTGGTTTAAAGTTTAGTTTAAAAATAGATATATTTTATACATAATATTTATTATTATTTATTACATATATATAGAATAACCAACTTATTCTCTTTTATAAAAAATAATTTAGTTAATAAAATATGTAATATGTTTTTTAATAAACTACTTTTTAATTTTTTTTTTAATTATATGATTTTATTTATTTGGATCTGTATCAGTGCTAAAAACTGATGATAAGAGACTCTATTATGAGAATAAAAAATATATATCGATAAAAGGTAACATTTACCAGTTCTAAAAATAAATCACTAATAAAGGGTACAAATTATTTGGAAAAAAAATAAAGCGATGATAAACCATACCCTTGATCTGTGTTAAAAAAATTCTTGCGATGTGTTAATTTTATCACAAATTATATTATCACTGATGGAGATTCCATTTATCTGTTCTTTATTTTCAGGGTATGTAAATACATTCCATCTTAAGTAAAAAATTTTAATGGTGGGAAATATAATATAGTTATAATGCTAGTACGTGTTTTAAAGGGTGGATTTTTTATTGTTTTAATCCATTATCCAAAACTCATTGTAACTAGATCGAAATTCGACTTCGAGAACGACATTTATAATTTCAACTTATAAAACATATCATAAATCTGTGGGAAAAAATATTTTTTTATTTATCATCAGTTGATTATGTTTTTGATAACCAACACACATGCGAAGTAAACAATAAACATTCTTATTAAAAAGAACCATTTCCATCCAAAGAGACACGATCATGCATTTAATTCTGTTCTCAAGTTGTTCATCCTACTAGGACATACACAGTTTCATTTTAAGCCATTCTATACATAAGGGGGGGGAACTTGTTGAGTACAATGCAGTAAATCAGTAGACCAATAATCCTCTTTTATCATTAAAAAAAAGATATATATCAGTGGAAAACACATCAATGATCTCAATGAAGTCTAGAGGTATATCACCACTAAAATAATCCAAATCATGAACAAAATAAAACGTATATATCACTTTACAACTACATTTGATAAAAGGTCTGATTCTACGGGACATTGTGTCCCATTCTCATTCGAATACATGACAGACACCAATAATGAGACTCCACACAGCATGTAAAAATTGATTGAATTTTTTGATTTTATTATGAAATTCCCTACATGTTCCACTGTTTGATATCCCAATCCCAACCCACCCAAACATCCCCAAGACATCCCCCTATCTGAACCCCTAATATCCCACCAACCCAAACATTCCTCAGATACCCCCACCCCTCCACCCACACAGCTCCTCCCCCTCCACCTAGTAACCCCTAATAGAATATTCATTTTTAGTTATACATTGAAAATGTGTCAATTGGATATTTTCAAATTATAACCAACACTAGATTCCGTAATCATGACTCTTAATTGGACAATAGCCCAGCGTAGGTCATTAAGAAATTAAGTCTTTCTTTCATTTGGGTAAATGGTAATCAGGACATTTTTTCATTATTCCAATAGGCTAATATGCCATTAGGCCAATAATAAAATAGGCCAGTAGGACAATAGGGCATTATTCCCGTATTCCAATAGGTTATTTTTCCATTAGGCCAATATGTTATTTATCCATTCGGTCCTTATACAAATATGCCATTGTTCCACTGAACCATTGGGACATTAGGACATTTGGAAACCTAGCCTAATTCATATCCTCCAAAGGGTATTATAAGAAATTATCAATAAAATAAAGTATCCAATTAATAATTATACACTTAAAATTAAAAAACTATGTATTTTTTTAAAAAATTGATTTTTTCTAATCTCACAAAATTATACATTACGTGTATTAACCAATATATGTCATTAATAATACAATAAATATAAAATAAACACAACTCTTGAATATGATACGTCATGCATGGTAATGCTTGCTACCTCCATCTGGTTTTCCATTGGCCTACAACAAATAATAATTATAATGATTGTAATATTGAAAATATTAGAAAGTAAATATAGAAATCCATTATAAACCTTCATTGTATGATTCCCTACACCATTACTCGGGTGCACCTATTAACAAAATGTTCTATCCTCCACGATCTATTGGGAATTTAACTCCTCATAAGTACAGAACTGGGCCTCAAAATATGATAGATATTGTGTCATCCAAGTCACAAATAGACTGATAACCTCTGTGTGTGATACTAAATAACGAGGAATCCTTGTCCAATAGGTCATAATATATTCTTTCCCATCACGAGCAATAATGCAATGGAATATATCATCCTTTCACATGGTATGTTGTAACTGGTACTCTTGAAGCAGTTCTATCTTAGCTTCAAATTGAGCTTTTTCAATATTTTGATATATATAAATATATATATATCTATATATATATATGCATATGGGTATTGGTTATTAGTACATTAACATACTATATTATTTGTAGCCTTTGGATCATTTCGATCACAATTTCACACCCACATTGACATTTCATCTGTCGGTGCACCGAGCTCCCATAACTGTATAAAACTAATATAAAAAAATATAATAGAAAACCATATTAAATAATAAATTAAAATTTTAATAATAAATACATCATGTACGATCTAAGACACGTGAAGTGGCCCGACCCAATGAGGTGGACCCTGTTCCCCTCAACTCTCGGAATTGTGTACCAATTCCTCCTATATTGAATTAATTAAAATTTAAAACAAATATAATTTCACTCATTCATGAAATTATATATTCCAAAATATATATACTAACCACAACAACCTCAGTAGTCTAATATGAAACTATGATGCACCACTGAGAAGGGAGAACACCACTCGAGACATTTTCCCAAATTTCTAGGGCACCAACATTAGGTACCCAATGGCCCCTCATGATATTGCCTTTAAAATATTTCCACATCCAATAAAATTTTCCCATTCAAACTAGTCAAAAATCATCAGGGTACACTTTCAGATTTTTCTATTTAAGAAAAAAAATATACACATGTTAATATTTTTTAATCACAGGAAAGAAACTAAAATGGTCTTATTAATAGATCTTCCATCCAAAGACGATCTAATGTATCCCGAGGGATAGAAGTCCAATCATGTGTGGTCAATGGAAATCAATTTGGGTTGTGTATGATATGACCCAGGTGACAGATAAATGTATGAGCAGTCAGTCCCACAAGATTGAATCTCATGTCAAATGAAATATCAAAGGTCGTGTCATAATTCTCGGATGAAATCGCACGACTAGGGCCTCTCTTGTGAGAGGAAGAACCGTTCCAGTCTGATCATATTGAAAAATAAAATTATACATTATTTCATAGATGTTAATATATATATATATATATATATATATATATATATTGGAAAACATTAATATATAAACTTAGTTACAATCAAACATACTACAACCCTGATATATAGATGACATAGATGGATGATGTGGATGTGCTGCATGTTCCCTTGAGATGCATGTAGTTGTAAAAAACCATAATAAAGGGACCATCCAAAGTTTCAAAATGATAAATTCTATTTTTTACAAAAAATTAATACTTGGATAGTTGTTAATAAAAAAAGGGATAGAAAATTTAGTTGTAAATGGATTTTAAACAATTTGAAACATAACATAAAAAAAATGTACAAAAGAATTGTATTTAGAGGGTTTATTTATCCTGATGTTATTTGGGGTGGGATAACTGGTTGGGGTTGTATGAGGTGGGGGGGTTGCGAGTGGGGGGTGTCCAAAGTGGGGATGTTAGTGAGGGGGCTGGTTGTGGGGTGGGGTGTCTAGGGGATACCCATGGGGAGATTCGAGGGGGTGGGATGTGGGAGGGGGAGGGGGTGATGTCAAGGGGGTGGTGGGGGTGGGGTGGGGGATGTTCAAAGGGGGGTTGGGAGTGGGAGGGGAAGGGGTGGGGTGTGTCTGTCTAGGGGCTGTCTTGGGGGAGGCTTGGGGGGTGGGCTATCTGATTACTGGGGTTTTCCGAGGGGGGGGGCTATCCAAAGGGGGTTAGGGAGTGGGAGGGGCTGGGGGTAGGGTGGGGCTGTTTGAGGGGAGTTTCGGGGGTGGTCTATTTGGGAGGGTGGGTATTCCATGGGGGGATGTCCAAGTGGAGGGGTTGTGTTGGTGGGAGAGTGGGTGGAGGGGATGTCCAAAGGGGGGTGGGGGTGGGGTGGGGGGGATAGCTAGGTGTAGTGGTTAGGCAAGTGGTGGTTGGGATTTCTAGGTGGAGTGGGGTGGGCTTGAACAAGGGTTGGGGTGTGGGGGTGTTGTTCGGGGGGAGTGGGGTGGGGCTGTCTAGGGGTCGGGGGGGGCTATAGGGGGGAGTTATGGGGATGGGTTCTCCATGAGGTGGTGGGGTTATCCAAGGGGGATGTCGTGATGTAAAGGTTGTGCAGTTAATAGTGGGGCTGTCGAGGGGGATTTGGGTGGGGGGTGTTGTTTTGGGGGAGTTTTTTTGGGGAGGGTTGTATGGATGGGGGGATCTCAAAGGGGGTTGGGAGTGGTGGGTGGGGGGGTTTCCAATTGGAGAGGTGGTGCATGTGAGGGGGATGTGAAGGTGGGGGTGTGGATGTTCGGGGGGAGTGGGGTGGGGTTGTTTAAGGGCATTGGGGGGGCTATCCAGTTTTTGGGGATATGGAGGTGGGGTAGCACGAATTTTCCAATAGGGAATGGGAGTCAGGGGGTTTTATAGGTGGTGGGGTTGTGTAGGTGTGGCTGGGGCTATCCGAGGGGAGTGGGGAGGGGGTGTCCAGGTTAAGGGTGTGGGGTGACGTCCAAGCAGTGTTTTGGGGGGTTCACTGTCATAGAGGGAGGTTGTCTAGGTGGAGGGGTTAAGGAGGTAGGGGTGGGGCTATCTGAGGGGAGTGGGGAGGGGATGTCCATGGGGGGCTTCCCGTGGGGAGTTTTTGGGGGTGGGGTGTCCAGAATGGGGGTTGTCAATGGGGTGATTTGGAGCGGGGAGGGGCTATAAAGGGAAGGGGTTGGGGCTTTCTGGGAGGTCTTTTGGGAGTTGGGTTTTCCGAGAGGGGGGTTTTCTAGTTGGACGGGCAATGCAGGTGGTGGTGGGAAATCCAGGGGGACTGTGGTGGGGCGTTCAAGGGGACCCATGTGTATAATGAAATAACAGATACAAACCCCTCAATAATTTTACATCAAAATCACCTATATGGGTATCGTGATTATAATCAACTATTATATATTAATCGAAACAAAAAAACAACACTTATTGGCTCAATGAAATTAATTCATTCAGTGAACCTAAAAATAAAAACTCAATGAAAAGTTTTAAATCATATTGTATCAACTAATAGAAACCCTTATTTTTTTTCTTCAATGACTTTTTGTTGGTATAGAGTTATTATAACTCTATAAAGAGACAAACATGTGTGAAATATGGATCTTTTAGGTTGAATGTAGATTCAAAATTCAATATAAAATTATAAATATTATTACAAGTTACAACATGGATTGATAGGATATAGAAATAGATAGGGGGCCATATACTTAAATACACATGTTCAAAAAACATTTCAAAAAATTGATAATACCATCTATTTTCCATTACCCAGAACTAAGGTGAAATCAACTTATTTAAAAAATTATTTTACTCCAAGTGATCATCCTTTTTAAATTTTTCTGGAATTAAATTTATTAAACCAATGAAATATAGTTCATCCAACAAATTTAATAGACTGAACTAGATACCAGAAACTTGGTTCAGACGTACCCGCAATGGAATCCATTAAAAAGGATCGAACGTAAGGATAAAAATATTGTCCCCAATCATTATTCTCATTTCATTGAATCAAATCCCGTAATTAAAATGAATTTAGGAAAGGGTATCTCGTTAAAAAAACCCAATGATAACACACCAGCAACACCAGGTAAATTCAAAGGGTCATCCCATGGAAGAATATCAGAATTTATATCTATAAGGAACAAAAAAACAAGATCATTGTATATGAAGACATAGAAAACGTGATCAGTTATGGTCAATTGAATATATCATACAGATAGATCACTTACTCAATGTGGGGATGGCTGTGGGGGTAATTCTGGGGGGAGTTTTTGGGGGTTGTCTATCTAGGAGGGAGAGGGGTGATGTCTAAGTGGGGTTGGGATTGGGGGTTTTCTGGGGCAGGAGGTAGGGGATGGGGTGTGTTGTCTCAGGGGGGGGGGGGTGATTCTCACTAATAATTCCAAAAATTCTTTTCTAACAAATTCGTTTTTCATTGCATGAAATAAAATTTAAAAAATTGCTTTAAACTGAAGTGTGGGAGAAGAATTATTCATTTTATTAAACATGAGAATTGACATTTTCTCCTTTAAAGGACACGGTAGCACAATAAATATCTTCTTCACATTGAAGTAAATTATGTTTATCATGCTATTGGGAAACAATGGGAACAGTATCTGGTTCATCTAGTTCCAATAAAAACTCTCCATACTGGTATATTTTCCAAACCACAATCCAAATTGGATTAGAAGGAAATGTTACAAAGAATACTTATTCAACTTATGATGTCAAAAAAATGATTCATTATCAACTCATTCATTTTTGTATAACATATATATAAAATTCATAAATGTAAACTGATAATGAACTACCTTACTATGACACACTGGATCAACCCAATTACACATTAACAATATGTACATCAATGCATGTGCATATACAACTTCAATGATGTCTTTCAATTGAGCATACTAATAAACAGAATCAATTAATGGACAACTGATGCCAATGTCATGTGTTTCTAATTTTTCTTCAAAATCATTAATGTGAAATCAAAATATATTAGAATCTATATATTTATAACAACGAGCTGTTATAAATAGACCGTCATTTAGTAGGATAAATTCTACAATTTGTGTGTGGTCACCTTACTCCCCTAGGTTATAAACATTCAAAATTCACAGAATTCAATAATTATTTCTCTATAATGATATCAATATAATAATTCACTCATAAGGAAAATAAATTTATACTTACAAAATCCCTGATCCAATCATGAAATATTGCATAATGATATATTTGATTTTCATACTTAGTCGCACATGAAATCTCTTCTTTTTTCTCATAAATTAGTTTCCTTCAAATGATGATGCAGTGTATAAAGGATCAAATTATGAAATAAAAGCCTGTAAAAGTCAAGCAATAAAATTTACATGACACTTACTCAATTAATGGTGAAATTGATGGAGTATTGAACATGATATATCAATGAAATTGTATACGGTCAATGTTGTTCAAATCAAAAATAATTCCTTCTACAACTATATAATCATGAATCCAAGATGGTTTTTCTAATTTTGTTTCAACATCGATAAGATATTCTACATAAAAATCAGTACACTCTTCCAACAAATAATCATTCACTTTTGATGCATTCGGACATGATCGGTTGTGTACATATCGTTTCAATGTATTCATATGCCGCCCAATAGGATAAATCAACTAGAATTGCATTGGACTAGCCGCCATTACATCATCAGTTAGTGGCACATTCAAGTGAACCATAACATCGAAAATGATGGGGGAAATAATTTTTTAATATGACAATGAAAAAGTATGATTTGGTCCTACATAAATTTTAAATAACTAATTCATTGATTTCTTGAAACTATTTTTCCAGAAAATTACTTATCTCAATCAACGGTTGAACAACATTGAGGAATAAAAAATAAAAAATTGTGGTTGCAATCAACTTCTTATGTAGATAGTGAATGTAAAGACCCATAAATTTCAAGGAAAATATTTTCATAGATTCTTTGAGATTTTAGAAGAACGCAGTTTCTGAAGGCACCTGATTTCGAGGCACGGTATGCCCAGAATCAATTTATGAAGTTTATCTCGGGTACGTTCAGTGAACGAACAAGCGGAATTTTTTAACTTTTGAATCGATGCTCGGAATCAGAATCCAAGGGCACCGATGGACTCGCAGTGTCAGTAACTGCTTAAGGGGACATTAAGCGCAGATGCGTTTTTTCGCATGAGGTGGTTAATTTTTGGGGATTCGATAAGTCTAAAATAAATTGTATTGTTAAATTTTATTTTTAGTAGAAGTTAATATCACCATAGAGAAGTTGGAGGAGGGGCCACACCCCACCTAACTTCTCCAGAGAGGGTATGACCAAGGGTGGTGGGGTCCGCATGAAACCCCAACCCTTCACCTTCCTTTTTACACCCCTTGTGTTTATTTGTATAACTTCTTAACCCCTTCCTTATTTGGGTAACTCCTTCTCTCTCTGTCTCCCTCATAACTCATGCCAACTCACACTTTAATTAAGTTGTTGAAACTCTTAATCAATGGAGTGTTTGAATTTTGAACTTTTTATGCATGGAATGGTTAAAATAAATTAAGAGAGAAACCTTATTTTATTTTTTGGTTGGGTTGTGGGGAGATGTTGGGGGAAAAAGCTCTTGAGTTGTGAAGAGCACTTCATCTCCATCGTTGAAGAACACCAAAACCTCAGGCGAGGAACGACACACCCTTCCATGAAGGACGACAATGCACCCTCCATCCACTTCTTCTTGCGACAAGAGAGGAGACATCAATTATTATTCGGGTGCACTTCTACAATGAAGGAAGCGACGAACACCAACGATCGTCGTCACTCTCAATCCTTTCATTCTTAAAGCAGTTCTACCGCGACCTTCAACTTCGGCGACTCGACGACGTGCGACGTCAATTTCGAGGTAGGGGTTTATTGCTTCTTGTTCGTGAAACATCCTTTGTCGTTCCTCGTCTTATATTTTTGGGCTGCTTGTTATCATCTTAACGGGAGGAGGTCAGACCGTACGAACACGGCCGACCCTCCTCCCCCTTTTTTGTTGTGTTGTTGCGGTTCGGATGATGGCGGCATGGTGCGACGACATTGTGCGGGAACCTGGAGAAATGCGACAAGGATGCACGGCGCCGTCGAAGCCAAATGAAAGTGTGGTCGTAATTGGGACCGCGAAGGCGAACGGAAGACTCTGCAGTTTGTTCTCTTGACTAGCAGAACAATGGGAATTGATGGAACGGGCCGCAGAGACAATTTGATGTTTCCACAGTGAAGAACGGGGCACGGGATGAGCATCAGCGCAGACGAAATTGAAAACTGACCACTGGAGCAATTCTGGTGGCCTGCAGACACCAACGACGGCGCCGACAGCCAGAGGCAGCGGCCGGCTGCCCGGAGGCGGCGGCGCCCCAGCGCGCCGCCTGGAGAAACCACCGCGGTGGCAAGCAAGTGGATCCCGTGGCCGCGCGGGATGCAGGTGGAAGCGGCGCACGCCGCGTCCGCGGAGCGCCAGCTCCCTGGCTGAGCCAGCGAGCCGCCCGGCCGAGCCGGGCTGGCATGGGCAGACCAGGTAAGGCTGCGCTCAGCCGGGCCGGGTCGCGCCCTGCCGGGTCGGACCCGGGTCGGGGTGACCCGTCTCAGGCCGACCTAGGGGGGTTGGGCCGGGTTATCCCGGGCCCAGACCCCCCATTTTCAGATCAATTTCGGTATTTTTCCCATATCATGGGTTACGGATCTCGGATCGATGCACCGTCAGTTGCCTAGCGATCCTTGGATCGAGACGGTCGTTTCGGTATATTAATTGACGTTTCAGAGAACTTTGGGATAGGCCGGGTTGGTTCGGATACGAAACCAACCGGGCCCTCAAAGCGGAAACGCATATATCTTGAGCTCTGGACGTCCGATTGACGTGTCTTCAACTTTGTTGGATTCATCTTGATGAGACTGAACTTTTGGCTTACTACTCTTGAGGTTTGGATTCCGTCGGAGTGCGGTTGGGTTGGTTCGCTCATGAAACCAACCGGGTCCCTGGAACGAAAAAGCTAATAACTCACAGACAGGGCGTCCGATTGACGCGCCGTCTATCTCGTTGATTTTCTCTTGATGAGACGGACCTTTTGGAATAATTAGCTTGAGTTTTGGATGCAGTTGGATAGTTTCCGGGTTGGATCGCACCCAAAATCCAACCAGGCCCCTGAATGGAAAAGATGATAACATTCAGACTGGACATTCGTTTGACGAACCGCCAGCGGCGTTGGTGATCACATGGAGAAACAGTCCCTGTGAGTTTACCCTATGATTGTTAGGGGTACAGTTGAGTTACGTCCGGATTGGTTCGCACACGAAACCAACTGGGCCCCAGGGACGAAAAGGCTAGTAACACACAGACTGGACGTCCGATTGACGAGCCGTCTATTGCGTTGAGACCCCTGTGACGAGGCGGTCCTTTGAGATACTTTTTCGTGGAAATTTGTGATACTTGTATTATCGACCAGTAGCTCATGGGTGGACCCCCATGGAGATGAGCGTGCGGAGTACAGAGACCGTATAGACGGCTGAGACCTGAAGACTGCTTGAACGATCGACTCGGTGTGTTTCGTATAGCCCAGTGGGGATCTCTTGGTTGTAGCGGCAGACCCACGGTGGAGGAGCGCTTGGTTGTAGCGGCAGACCCGCCTTACATAACAAAAGGAGTACCTCTGGAGGCTATGAGGGGGAGCACATGGTTGTAGCGGCAGACCCATGGTGGAGGAGCGCTTGGTTGTAGCGGCAGACCCGCGGTACTTAACAGAAGGAGTACCTCTGGAGGCTATGAGGGGGAGTGCTTGGTTGTAGCAGCATACCCACGGTGGAGGATCGCTTGGTTGTAGCGGAAGACCCGTGGTACTTAACATAAGGAGTACCTCTGGAGGCTATGATGGAAAGTGCTTGGTTGTAGCGGTAGACCCATGGTGGGAAGAACTTGGTTGTAGCAGCAGGCCCACGGTACGCGTCAAGAGGAGTATCTCAGCAGTCTTAGGTTAGTGAGAAGTACCTCAAAGTCATGACAGGACCATTGTACACTCCAGAGACGGGGCACTTCAGCAGTTACGGTTTCGATAATTAAAATTGCGGTTTGAACTGAGTCTATGACCTTTGTGTTTACCTCATGATTGAGATTTTTCACTTGATAACTTAGGTATATGTATGGGCATATACCTGGGTAGTGGTTATCCGTTATTTTCATAATCATTGTGTTTCCTCATGATTGAGATGGGTTACTTGATAAATTGGGTACATCGTTGGGAATATACCTAGAGAGAGGTTATCTGTTGAGATCTTCTTTGTGGTTATTCTTGTTGTATTTAGTGAGACCTTTAGGGTCTCAGGGTCTATATTGAGTATCGTTATACTCACCCCTGCACAGTCTATGCCCGCACCTCGTTGTGTTGGTTGCAGATGAAGAGCAGTGCAGATAGTGGCCGAGTGTTCAAGGACCGGAAGGTACCCAGAGGTGGACCTCACGACGAGATAGTATCTAGTGGTGGACTTCACGATGAGACGACACTCAGAGGAGGTTGATGGGAGAGAGCATTGTGGAGACTATCTGTACCTACCCTTCAAGTAGGATCTGTGGTGGACGATCCAAGAGCTGCGCTATCTGTACCTACCATTCAGGTATGATCCTTGCTGGACGATCCAGGAGCTTCTTGTCACCATCCGACTATTTTATCTTTTTCCTTGTACTTTACAGTTGGTCTTGTATTTCCAGACCATTTACTATCAACACAGCTTGTTTCAGTTTTACTTAGTGATTTACTTCTTCTTGTACTCTGTGGTATTTTGTAAACTTTTATAATGGAAATTCCTTCCCAGTTATCGTGATTTACGCCATTGGTGCTAGTCGCCAGCCCCTGGCCTATGGAAGGATGGCTTGGGGTAGTCACGACAAGGGCCTCGATGATGGGTCGTGACAAATTGGTATCAGAGGAGTCGGTGCTACCGCATAAATTATAACTCTGATATTCCCTTTCTATGAAGCAATAGTGTTAAGGGTACCAAGTGTGGTTTTCAGTTCAGGGAGTCCAGTGTTGGTGCGGCGGCCGACGTATATGTACACCAGGACCCTGAATACTGATTTCCGTCATTGTGCATGAAAACACTGATTGCATTTGTGTTTCTACGAGTTTTAAAGTCAACTCAAACCAGGTCAGCTCACCAGATATAAATCATTGACCGTGTCGCATCTGTTCAGGATGTCTCCATGCAGACAGTCAGTTGGAATTCTGAGATAGTACACGATGACGGCCCACCAAGTGACGAGGCTCCGGTGCGGGGCCCTTTTTATTATGTTGTCACCTTCGGGTGGTGTACCAGAAGCACCACCACCTGTTGGGCAGCAGATTCCACTTGCCATACTAGCAGATGATAAACACCGACAGAGCGCATTCCACGAGTTCCACTAGCAAAGGCCTCCGAGGTTACGAGGCGAGGCATATTCGCAGACAACAGAGCACTGGTTGGAGGCGATTGCTAGATGTTTTCTCCTAGTTGAGACATCAGTAGAGTGTATGGTGGACTTGGACACTAGTGTTTTCCAGTGAATGACCATGAGGATGGTCATCTTAGTGATGAGGCTTCAATACGTGGACCGATGCCTGAGATAGTTCTTTCGGGTAGTGTGTCAGCTATACATCACTACCTGTTGGTCAGCAGTTACTACCAGTGGTACCAGTAGGTCACACTTGTAGGCTTACTACCTTATACGTGTTCCAACATCAGATACCCTCATGTTCTGAGGCGAACCAGACTCACAGGTGGTTGAGGACTGGCTTGAGGAGGTGGCCGAAAGTTTTCTAGAGCTTATACAGCTTTGGCAGGACGACGAGTCGGTAACGGAGTAATCATCGAGGCATACCGAACATTCCGGGTACTCTATGAATACGATTCGATCAGTGCTATAGAGCTCGGACCACTGAGCGTGGTGTGTTTAAGGATATCTGAGCCTTCAAATTTTCCTCTATACATTCCTACTCACATTAGGGTTCTAGAGAGAACCTTGTGGTTGAATGTTTTTTGGCTGAACGAATACAGCTAGAGAATGTTAGAAGTTGGAATGTAGCGAGCTGGTGCCATTCTCAGAGACTTGGGCATGCAAATGTTTCAAGAAAAGGAAATATTAAGGACAGATAAATCTGCAGAGCAGCAGACGTGGAGGCCGAGCTAGGAGAGCAGCATGAGGTGGTGTACATTTCAACATGTTACAACCAACCACCTTTGTTGTCCCCTCTAGGCTCAGGGAGCTGGAGTGTAGGAGAAAAGAGTAGCTGCACGCGGTCAAGGAGTGCGACCGAAAGGGTTCTAAGGATGATTAGAAGTGCAGAATTTGTCTTCTATTAGCTGCCGTAGCCACATACATCGATACGAATCGTCCCTTCCTTCCTTGAATCTAGTCCCAGACCTAGAGATTCCGGTTAAGCCGTTGAGTTGACCATCACGTCTAGAGATACCTTTGGGAGGAGACATGATAGTCACACTTATGCCGACGGTGTGATATGACCCTTGAGGTGAGATTCTCGGATGGGACCTCTTGGTGGCAGCGTCGAGGCCTTACGAGGTTAGTTTGAGTATGGATTGGGCAATCACTGTTCATACTCAAATTGACGATATTAGGAAAATGTCAGGATGTGTTTTCTTTGGTCGGCGAAAAGGAAACCCTAGGCAGCACATGATAAACTCGTGCATGGGAGGGTGTAGCCGATCATTCATGGTTCATCCAACCTTACCCTCGCTGCAGTAGGAGTTTTGAGTTTCAGTTATAATCAAGAAAGGGAGACCTCTAGAGTTTCAGGATGGTGACCACGTTCTTATACGGGTATCACCTCGACGAGGTTTATGAAGATGTAGATGAGGCGGCGAGATATCTCAGAGGTTCAACGGACCTTTCTAGGTTCCCATCAGGGTAGGTGAGGTGGGTTTCCGCTTCACCTTTCCACCTCAGTTTCACTGGGTGCATGAAATCTTCCATGTACCATGGCTGAGAAGATACATGCATGATCCTTCACATATCATCGACCATGGGGAGCTGGATGTTGGCGATGAGGTGAAATTTGCAGAGTTCTAGTAGAGGTAGAAGATTGAATGAAGCGGGTCCAACGAGGACGGTCGATTCCTCTTGTGCATTTTCATAGGAAGCACGGGAACCTACAGGTGACTACATGGTAGAAGAAGGCTCAGATGCGTGCTCATGACCACTTTTGTATCCCAAGTTTGTGTTAAAGCTTTATGGGGACGTAATTCCCTGAGGTGGGAGTAATGTAAAGACCCGTAAATTTCAAGGAAATTTTTTTCTTAGATTCTTTGAGATTTTACAAGAACGTAGTTTTTGACGGCTCCTGATTACGAGGCCCGGTGTGCCCGGAATCAATTTCTGAAGTTTAGCTCGGGTATGTTTAGTGAACGAACGAGCGGGTTTTTCTAACATTTGTACCAGTGCTCGGAATCGGAATCTGAGGGCACCGATGAACTCACATTTCCGGTAATTGCTTAAGGGGACCTTAAGCGCAGATGTGTTTTGTCGCATGAGGTGGATAATTTTTGGGGATTCAATAAGTCTAAAATAAATTGTATTGTTAGAATTTATTTTTAGTAGAAGTTAATATCTCCATAGAGAAGATGGATGTGGGGCCACACACCACCTAACTTCCCAA
The DNA here is from genome assembly GCA_963277665.1 of Viscum album. NCBI lineage: Eukaryota > Viridiplantae > Streptophyta > Magnoliopsida > Santalales > Viscaceae > Viscum > Viscum album. Next base: position 6,476,807 of record OY728121.1, on the reverse strand, counting down.
GAGAGGGTATGACCAAGGGTGGTGGGGTCCACATGAAACCCTAATCCTTCACCTTCCCTTTAACACCCCTTATGTTTATTTGTATAACTCCCAAACCCCTCCATTATTTGGGTAACTCCTTCTCTCTCTCTCTCTCCCTCATAACTCATGACAACTCTCACTTTAATTAAGTTGTCGAAACTATTAATCAATAGAGTGTTTGAATTTTGATCTTTTTATGCATGGCAGGGTTAAAATAAAATAAGTGAGAAACCGTATTTTATTTTTTGGTTGGGTTGTGGGTAGATTTTGGGGGAAAAATCTCTTGAGTTGTGAAGAGCACTTCATCTCCTTCGTTGAAGAACACAGAAACCTCTGGCGAGGAACGACACACCCTTCCACGAAGGACGAATATGCACCCTCCATCCACATCTTCTTGAGACAAGAGAGGAGATGTCAATTCTTCTTCGGGTGCACTTCTACAATGACGGAAGCGACGGACACCAACGACCGTCGTCACTCTCTATACATTATTTCTTAATGTCGTTCTACCGCGACGTTCAACATCCGCGACTCGACGACGTGCGTCGTCAATTTTGAGGTAGGGGTTTATTGCTTCTTGTTCGTGGAACATCCTTGGTCGTTCCTCGTCTTATATTTTTTGGTTTCTTGTTATCATCTTAACGGGAGGAGGTCGGACCGCACGAACACGACCGACCCTCCTCCCCCTTTGTTGTTGTGTTGTTGCAGTTCGGAAGATGGTGGCATGGTGCGACGACATCGTGCGGGAACCTGGAGGAATGCGGCAAGGATGCACGGTGCCGTCAAGGCCGAATGAAATTGTGGTCGTAATTGGGACCTCGAATGCGAACGGTAGACTCCACAGTTTGTTCTTTTGACGTTCGGAACGAACGACATTGACAGAACGGGCCACATAGACGATTTGATGTTTCTGTATTGAAGAACGGGGCCAGGATGAACATCGGCGCAGATGGAATTGAAAACGCACCACCGGAGCAATTATGGTGGCCCGCGGACACCACCGGTGGCACCGGCGGCCAGAGGCAGCATGCGGCACCGGTCGGCCGCCCGGAGGCAGCGGTGCCCCGGTGCGCCGCCTGGAGAAACCGCCACGGCGGAGAGCGAGTGGATCCCGCGGCCGCGCGAGATCCAGGGGGACGCGGCGTGCGCCGTGTCCGCGGAGCGCCAGCTCGCTGGCCGAGCTGGGCTGGCTTGGGCAGACCGGGTCAGGCCACGCCTAGCCGGGCCAGGTCACACCCTACTGGGTTGGACCCGGACCCGGGTCGGGGCGACCCGGTTCAGGCCGACCCAGGGGGGGTTGGGTCGTGTCAGCCCGGGCCCAGACCCCCCATTTTGGATCACTTTCGGAATGTTGATCATATGTTGGGCTACGGACCTCCGACCGACACAATGTCAGTTGCATAGAGATCCTTGGATCGAGACAGTCGTTTTGGTATATTACAGTCATGATTTCAGAGAACTTTGGGTTCGGCCGGGTTGGTTCGGATACAAAACCCACCGGGCCCTCAGAGCGGAAACACATATATCATGAGCTCCGGACGTCTGATTGATGTGTAGTCGACTTTTTTGGATTCCTCTTGATGAGAAGAACTTTTGGCTCACTAAACTCGAGGCTTGGATGCTGTCGGAGTGCGGTCGGGTTGGTTCGCTAATGAAACAAACCGGGACCCTAGAACGAAAAAGCCAATAACTCACAGACCGAGCGTCCAATTGACGCGCCATCTGTCTCATTGATTTCCTCGTGATGAGATGGACCTTTTGGAATAATTAAATTGTGTTTTGGATTCAGTTGGATAGTGGCTGGGTTGGATCACACCCGAAATCCAACCGGGCCCCTAGAACGGAAAAGCTGATAACTTTCAGACCGGACGTTCGTTTGACGAACCGTTAGCGGCATTGTAGATCACGTGGAGAAACGATCCCTATGAGTTTACCATATAAGAGTTGGCGGTACAGTTGAGTTACGGCTGGATTGGTTCGCACACGAAACCAACCGGGCCCCGGGGACAAAAAGGCTAGTAACACACAGACCGGGCGTCCGATTGACGCGACGTCTGTTGCGTTGAGACCCCTGTGACGAGGCAGTCCTTTGAGATATTTCTTCATCGAACATTGTGATACTTGTAGTATCGAAAAGTAGCTCATGGGGAAGACCCTCATGGGGACGAGTGTGTGGATTACGGAGACCGTGTAGCCGGCTGAGACCTGATGACTGCTTGACCGATCGACTCGGTGTGTTTCGGAAATCCCAGTGGGGAGCGCTTGGTTGTTGCGGCAGACCCACGGTGAAGGAGTTCTTGGTTGTAGCGGCAGAACCGCGCTACATAATAGAAGGAGTACCTCTGGAGGCTATGAGGGGGAGCACTTGGTTGTAGGGGCAGACCCATGGCGGAGGAGCGCTTGGTTGTAGCAGCAGACCCGCGGTACTTAACAGAAGGAGTACCTCTGGAGGCTATTAGGGGGAGTGGTTGGTTGTAGCAAGAGACCCACGGTGGAGGGCGCATGGTTGTAGCGACAGACCCGCGGTACTCAACAGAAGGAGTACCTATGGAGGCTATGAGGGCGAGTGCTTGGTTGTAGCGGCAGACCCATGGTGGGAAGCGCTTGGTTTTAGAAGCATGCCAATAGAACTCGATAGAAGGAGTACCTCAGCAGTCTTAGGTTAGTGAGCAGTACTTTGGAGTCGTGAACGGACCACTATACACTCCAGAGATGGGGCTCTTCCGCAATTACGGTTTTGATAATGAAAATCCTGGTTTAAGCTGAGTATATGAACTTAGTGTTTACCTCATGATTGAGATGGGTCACTTGATAACTTAGGTATATGTATGGGCATATACCTGGGTAGTGGTTATCCGTTGATTTCATAATCTTTGTGTTTCCTCATGATTGATATGGGTTACTTGATAAATTGGGTATATGTATGGGCGTATACCTAGGTAGAGGTTATCTATTGAGATCTTCTTTGTGGGTATCCCTGTTGTATTTAGTGAGACCGTGAAGGTCTCGGGGTCCATACTGAGTATCATTTTACTCACCCCTGCACTGGCTATGCCCTCACCTCGTTGTTTTGGTTGCAAACGACGGGCAGTGCAGACAGAGGCTGAGTGTTCGTGGACTGGACGGTACCCGGAGGTGGACCTCACGACAAGACAGTATCTGGTGGTGGACTTCAAGACGGGACGACACTCGGAGGAGGTTGATGGGCAATAGCATTGTGGAGACTGTATGTACCTACCCTTCAGGTAGGATCCATGGTGGACGATCCAGGAGCTACGCTATATGTACCTACCCTTCATGTAGGATCCTTGGTGGATGATCCAGGAGCTTCTTGTCACCTTCTAGATATTTTTCTTTTTCCTTGTACATTACAGTTGGGCATGTATTTACGGGCCCTTTAATTTCAACACATCTTGTTTCAGTTTTACTTAGTGTTTTACTACCGCTTGTACTCTGTGGTATTTTGTTTAATTTTATAAAGGAAATTCCTTCCCAGTAATCGGGATTTACACCTTTGGTGCTAGTCGCCAGCCCCTGGCCTATGGAAGGTGGGCTTGGGGTAGTCACGGAACGGGCCCCAAGGACGGGTGGTGACAGTGAACGTCATGACTTTTCAACCCTTACAATTTCTTTCTCATAAGATTCACTCACATTGAAATATCATAACAGTAACCATCAAGAACATTGAGCATCTTCAAAACAGAATGCAATGTATCTTTATCCGTATTAGTCATTTTATAACTTTTTGTAGGCATATATTCCTTGTTTCCATCAGCTAATAGTAAATGCAATTGTTACCTTAAAACAATTTATCCAAAATCACGATGTCCATTATCATGCTCCTTTGATTTACCACTGACACCTAAATTGGTCCAAAATAAATTATCGGTGACATTTTTTTCAATGTTCATGGCATCCAAATTATGACTAAGAATGTTAGATGTATAATAGGGGAGATATTAAAAAATACATTTCTTTTTCCAATTTTGATTTTGTTGTCTACCTGAAAAAAGAATATTATGTAAATGATGAGCCAACATATCCTGAAATTCACATGTCATGAAGATATTTTCTTCCTCTATATGATATAAAATTTTGACCCCTATCATGAACTTTGGGGTTGGGATGAACTCTCTGGAACCAACAAATGTCACTCATTAATTTCTATAAATGTAATGATGGGGGGAAAATGTATGTTACCCATGTATTCCAATTTTATGGAATGTCAAATCCATACATGATTTTTTACTTTTTTTCAACAAGGGAAAAAATTCCCCTTTCGTAGTACATCCTGATAAATTTGTATAAGCCTTGAATTAATTGATTTTCCACAATAAAGAAACTTGTAGTTTGAACATTTCATTTGATTCATAGTGAAATTTCATAACATCATCACCCTAAAATAAATTCAAGTCATCAATCAAGGGCTGAAGGTAAACATCAATAATATCCCCTATACATCTATGTCTATCCATCAGAGTAGAATGTAATATAAATTGTGTCATCATAAAAATCCATAGAGGATGATTATAAGGAACAAACACCATGTTCCATGTGCAATGAGTGGCACAGAACATACACTTGAGGGGATGAAAACCATCTACTGCCAACCCCAATTGGACATTCTGAACATCTTTATCGATGTTGGGTTGTATCTTATAAAAATCCATCCTTAAATGATCGTATTTAAGTTGGGTAATCATATCACTTTCCAAATTTCATTCTAGATTCCATCCCATTAAATTAAAAATGATATATGAAACAAAAAATTATTTCAACCTCATTTTTAGGGAAATGAAACACATTTTCATTACGAAAATCAGTTTTTCCTGGTTTGCGCTGTGATTTTGATTAGTCTGATTTCCCATGTTCTCTTTCCACCTGGAAGTGCTACAGTCCATTAAAATATCCAAATGGATAGTTACATTTATACAAAACAAATTTTTTTTTTTCACATTCATCTATGGTCTCATATATAAAAACTAGGTTCTTTATCAACTAATGATCATGGTAATACGACATAGGAATCATAGCTTCGAACAGAAGAACAATTTTCAATAACACCAACAGCATGTCGAACGGTGTGTTTGACCACTGATTCGAAGCCTTCAAATGCCACAACTCTGTGGTAAATGACAATTTATTGTATGATGTACATCTCGGATAAAAGTATTTTTTTTCATCATAATGTAATTCATAAAACCTCCTCGAATCACTATCTACACTAGAGCGTATTTTTATCTCATAGATAAAAAAAATATAGATTTCAATGCCTTCAATAGACAATCCATGTATGATTTCAGAAAGCATTTCATGAATTGGATCATTCATCGTCACATCAAAATCCATCTAAATTGCAGATGTATTTTGAAAATGAATATATTCTTCCCCAGGATGAGTCAAACTGTTATAATTTTTAAAAAATCCATTTAAGAATAGGTAATCCCTCCGGGTATCTCATGTGAAATGATATTTGTTTTCACATTTCCTACATGGAAAACTAATATAATCCCTTTTAAATACTCTAGTAAACTCAACACATTGCATAATTCCATTAAAATATTTTTCGTATTCTATTTGAATGATCATTAAAAATACTCTCCATAATAATATATTTATAACAAAATTATTCACAAGACATCATATTACATGAATTTTTCATATCAAATATATTTAAAATAAATACTTTCCAATTACATGTTGAACAATTATAAAATAAAAAATTTATATCTCTGAATAATAAAAAATATAATTGTTAATGGAATGTAAGTGAATGCCCATGAATTCCCCACCATGTTCATATGGTATATCTAATGATGATTCTATATTCAAAAACTATATTGAGATTGAATTTTTCTTTTAATTAACCATTGTTTTAACATTGATCAATAAAGGAATATTATAACATGAATGCTTATGTTGTAAAAGAAAAAATTCACCATATACCAATGTTGAACTACCATCCATAGAAACTAAGTTAAAACCAACCAATAAATTAACAAATAAAATATGTGATGAATGCACCCAGAATAAATTTGGGAAGACCAGACCTATCAAACTCAGAGAAATTGTATCTTTATATAAATTATTTCTCCCTGCATCTTGGATTCACACTGCCATTGTGCCATCAAAGGCAGTAAATATTAACCATCAAAGAAAGAAATATATCTATAGTATATACAAAACTAACTAATATATACCAAGGATAAAATCATATATATACAATTATAGAAAAAAATTTCAATAAATACTCAATTATTTTATAAATAGAGAATATGTGAGACAATGAATGTGATGCCCTATACTAGATCAAAGGGTCAAAGATAGTGTTCTCTATGGCCTCAAGTAGGTTTAGATTTAGGCAAGTTGTTTTTTACTGGAAGTATTGGAAAAAATTTCATAACTGCATAAAATATAAACTTGGTATAAATAATGAAAAGGAAAAACAATAACATAATAGATTCAATAAACTATAAAAAATCATAATCCATGGTCGGTATCTCATGCAATTGATTAAAAACACAAATACCCCAAAGGATTTGTAAAATACACGTGTTTTAAATAACATTAATCTGTAAAAAATATTGATAAATTTCTTTAAATTCAATCCCAATTATACCTATAAACACCATTCTCCATATCCTAGCCCCTATCATCAGGGACGTTCCCCTGTATCCCAGACTATAAAGTCTTCACATGCGTCAATATGGCCATGCATGGTGGGAATATGAAAGTAGTAGGAAACAAAAAATATGTTTTAACACATGATAATTGTTATAATAGATTTTGTTGTCATAATAAATAAATTTTCGCGAATTAAAACACAAAACCATGTTAAAAGTGGTCATGAAAAAAACAAACATTGGATCTATGATGGAAATGGAGTTATAATAAAATTCATGAACGTAGTGAAAAAAAATGTCACATAATGTATTAAAAAATATTAAAAATGTAACAGTATCTACTAAAACCACATAATGATATCAAGCCCCATCTATCTATTACATAATCCATATGGCCAAAAAACTTGTACACTCCCTTGGTCATTCGTATCGCACATCTACGTACGACTCATGACCTCGAATACCATCATTCCCTATTATCACCTCAATGTTCAGATCACATATGTCTACAATGACCATATGTGAGGCAAAAAAATACAATATACCCCATCATCTATCTAAAACCAATATTCATGGAACATAAATCAAATTATCATGCTTCCTCTTATGGGATACTGAGCAACGATGAGTACACTAATAAAATTTGTACCTTTCATAGAACAGCACAATATATTATATACTAAGTATGTCACATTGAAACATGTAATATTGAATAATGGAACACCATATAATATTAATAATAACAAATATTATCAAAACATATGTGATCAAACTCAAACATGGGTCACATGGAAAATATAAGCAGACACATGTGGTCAAACCTCAATCATTTTCTCATGGGACACACACACACAGACATGTGGTAAACAGAAGAATGGTATAAATCAAATGAAAAAAAAATTCATAACAATCACATTTTTATATACATATACTTGGTATTGTATGTAGCATACAACCCCATGTAATGTGTGGTGTATTCTCATACACACATAATGTCAACACACATTGTTTCATAATTCTTCCTACACACAAACCTCTATACAAAGGAAATTCCATTTACACACATTATATTCACACAAAATATTCATAAAATAATCATGCATTCCAATTTTTTATTGTAAATTACCGAAAATTAAAACTAAAAAATGGAAATTAGGGCACAACTGATTGTGTGACAAATTCAGAACTGAGGGGATCCAGATGTGGTGGCGTGAGGGGGAAGAGGGGCATTAGAGGGGAGCCGCAGTCAGAGGCTGTGTGACGAGGGAGGGTATGGGCACCGCCGACATCAGAGAGAAGGAGGAGGAGGATGTGAGGGGGTGGCGATGCACCGAGGGAGGTGAAAACTGGTGTGGTGGGAGAGGGGATGGGTGACAGAGTTGGTGGGGTTAAGAGGCGAAGGCGGTGCATTGAACGAGGGAAGGTGGTGCCAGGGAGATGGAGGCGGTGCGTGAAGGGTTGTGACGTGTGATTGAGGGGGTAGGGTTCGAGATCGAGGGGAGGGGATGATAGTGAAGTAATTTTTTATGAGAAACCTTCTAACCACCATTGTCGGTCGCCCAATTAATGTCCCTCCAAATCCCCATTTTCTAGTAGTGTGTGGAAAATAAATTTGGTTGTTAACATTTAATTTTTTTTATAATTGTTAAATTTTCATTATTTAATTAAATATTTACATATTTACACATGGTTATATAAATATCATAATTGAATATATTACAAAAATATTAATCATATATATAATAAATATGAATAAATTATATAAAATGCTACAAATAGAGAGATATTAAAAAAATATATCATATAAAATCAATAAGAAAAAATACTTTTACACATATACAAACTCAATTAGACATACACATATAGAAAACACATACACATACACATACACATAGTCATGTGAATAAAAACATTCACATAGATAGAGTTACATATGAATTCATCAACATACATATATGTATTTATACATACACATATATAAATACATAGACAACATAAAAAAAATACATATACACATACTCATACTCATACACATACACATGTACCTACACATTCAAATATATATGCATACACATACAGATTCATTTTCATATACATACAGCTCGATATAACTACATCGAAGTGTGTGCGCATACATTCACATCTATTCCTATGACTATACACACAAATACAAGATTAACATACACAAATAGTCATATCCATGCTCATACACATGTACAAAAACATAACGATGTACATTGACATATACCTACATGCACACATACATAAACATATAGATTTATACGTACACATATTAATACATATACACATACACATAAAAACACATTCGCATGTACATAAAAAACACATGCACATGCACATACACACATACATACATATGTGGACATACATATATAAACAATAAAAATTTATAAATGCATACACGTACCCTTACACATAAGAAATAGACACACAAAAAAATACGTATATATATATATTAATCTATACATTCGCATACATTAACATGTACAAATATGTATAACATATACATACAATTACATACATCAAAATGAATATGTAGAGAATCAAACATAAAAAACATAAACATATATAAACACATCCACACAAACAAAAAACACAACAAAGGGGATTCATACATAAATAAAAATTATGCAAACACATACATAAAGACATACATAAAAAAATCATTTACAAATAATATTGAATAATTTAATTTGAATATAAATAAAAAAAATTTAATAAGAATCACATATTTAATTAAATATATTCATTTATATATCATATAATTATTTCAATATAATGATGATGAATCATATTTATATTGATTATATAAATTTTTTGCAATTAATGTATATAAATACATAATTACACAATATCCATAGTAATATAAAATTGATTATTTTTTAAATATAAAATTAAGAAAATGAATTTTATTTTTTATTAAATGTTATATAAAAAATTTATATATATTATATTAACATATATATTTTTCTTTATATATAAATATATTTTTATAATATATAACAATTTATATATAAATATATATAACATATTCAATGTCACATTTAGAATCCTTAAACAAAAATGGATCATAATGGGAGGAAATTTATCATTGATATTAAAAATAAAAAAAATTGGAAACATTTTATTATAGATTTTTTAGATTCTACATTTAATATATCATTATAGGAAATAGTGTAACTTAAATATAAATATAGTGGAATTGTTACTGGTAGAAATTTAAAATTTAATGGCTTGATAAAAATAAATAATAATTATAAATTCATATTAGTATTTTAATTGAATAATTTATTAGTTGATTGATAAAAATACCATATTAAAATAAATAATATTTTTTATACCTATATATAAAATACATTAATTTCAATAGTTATTTTTTCATGTTTGACAACTCAACATCTGAAATCGGGTTTCTAGAGCTGCATGTTTGGAGAGAGGGATCATTTAATTTGTTCTACTTTTTTTATTATAAATTATTTTCCATTTTAATTTCAGACTCATCCTATTTTTCTATCGATGTCAGTTTTCATTGTCCTCAGTAGTGGCAAATGACAGGTTGGGGCTGAGAGCTTCATTTCCAAACACCTCCATCTTAATGGGATGCTTCATATGTGGGGGAATTACACACATATTTGAAGCGACCATCAAATCCATCATCCCCCATATATCATTGTAGATGTTGTTCGATTGGACATTTGGAAATATCTTCTAAGAAGGGAACTGCATGTTGTTGGTTTTGTGGATGGGGCCTCATGGAACATCATCTGAAAATGGTCGGTGATGGAGGGTGGTGACAATAGTAGGATATTTAATTGGGTGTCATGGATTACATCGGATAAATGAAAGAGATGGTTGTAGGTGTTTTTCATGGGAATCATGGATGTTTTTTTTTTGAAGGAACCTTGATTTAGATATTCATATTTTCTCATTCTTTCCATGAAGGAATTGTTGATTGGGAAATGTGGCAGGTTGAAAATGTGATGGTGGTGGTAGGAATTCACGATGGGGGTGTCGTGGTATGTCATTTGTTATCATTCGATGATAGTGATATCGATATACCCATATCTGGCATGATAGGTGTATTTTATTAGGAGCTTTGGTATGTTGTATAAGAATGGGTTGGGACAGTCATATCCATCCTCCCCCCTTTTTTCCTAGTATTAATTCTCATTGGGGATTTGTTAAATGTGGTCTGAGAGTGGATGTGGTAACTGATGTGGAAAGAGTGAAACATGCTTTTTCTAGGCATGCGTCTATGGAATGGTGACACAACATGCTGTAAAATAGAAGCGGTGTTTGAAATCCTCATATATAACTTTTTTCAGGGACACTAAATTCTTATTCAATATTTCACAATTCATATTTCATTCATTAAATAAATCTATGGTTTGTCGTAGCTACAAAATCTCATATAAAGGATGGAATCTAGTAAATCTCAGCCAATGTATTTGTATATAAAATCCTTATGAGTCCATATACGACAAATTTATATGATTTCATTAGTTTTAATTTTATTTATCCTCCACATTATATTCATAAATATTATTATTCATACTACTATTTAGTGTGTTCTGAGCTCAATATGGGACATGTATCTTTTTTAATTACATTTTCAATTCAACTCTTTTTTCACAAATAATAATAAAAAATCCACAAGAATATCATTTCATTGTGTGGTATGAAATACATCCATTGAATTGTATATATTTATTAATAAATATAATACATCTCAAGTTAGATAAATTCTACTATGTGAGTGTTGTTTCATAAAATATATACATAATACATTATATATCAGTTATGTTTCTTAAATCAATGACAACATTTATTTATAATGCAATGATAAATTATTTAACATCATTTATATTTACTAAATTTAATATAATATTTATTAAAAATATAAATATATAAAGTATTTTTTTCATAAAATCTGTATTAAATTATATATATAAATTATATTAAATTCACTTTAACAGAATTCAATATATATAAATAGTTTATAATATAATATATAATATATATTAATATAAAAATATTATTCTAAATGATAATCAATATAATTAAAGAATAATATATTTATAACAATAAATTAAATATATTTTTAAATATAGAAAAACAATTTAATTAAAAATGTGATGAATTTTTTTTACACATATAGTTTAAATAGTTACGTTATAAAATATTTATGTTAAAATATGATATTTAATTTATTTGTAAAAAAATATTATATACTGGAATTAATATATTATATTTCAATTACATATTTTTTTCATAAATTCCATTTTAATGATTTTATAAATACAATTTTTACTGGTTAATTGGGAACCCTCACAATGTTCCCTACATTAATAATACAAAAAATCATATTCAAATTCAATACCTAAATTGAAATTGTAAATTATTTCAATGATTTTAAATGGATCCCTAAAAATTGGTTGGGGGGATGGTGTAATGTTTCCTATTATGATGAGGGTATTTATGATATATGTGATAGACATTTTTAAATACCCTTGACAATGCTTGGGAGTGATGCATGATATGAAATCAGTACTCAAATATAGACGATGTATCAAATCAGGACCGAGATAAAATTTTATACTCAAGGTTTGGTTTGCGGAGTTGTTAGTAGGATGGTCTTGGGATTTGAGTTTCCCTTATTGATTGGATTATATTGTTTGGTTTGGAGAGGTTTTATAATGGTTATAGATGTAGCGGAAGCATCTAGTGGGTGAATAATTGTAATTGTTTTTTTAGTATTAGATTTTTCATTCCCCAATTAAAATGATTTAAATTTCTAGACTATAAAAATACATCAATTTATAACATAGTATTTTCCATATCCCATATAATATATTCTTCATTTTAATTTATTGTTATCTTAAATTATATATTCTGAAATTATAACTCATCCTAGGAACCTTTCACAATATAGTATTTAATAATGAATCAATCATGAAAAATCCAATGTGTCAACTTTCTCCAAAATCTGCATCATCTTTGTTTATGAAATTTATTAAATATAATTTGTCATTAAGGACATTAATAAAAATCATAAAACCTAAGGACCATTAAATACACTGAAAAATAACAATATCCAATGACACCTGAGCATGAAAAATTCCAATAGGAGGGTATATTCTTATAATCCTCATCTTGAATCCATTAATGTACACATCTCATAAGTATAGAGGGTTGATAAATTTGGAAGCTAATGAAAATATAACATATAGAGTTATATGTTTCCCATAAATCATAAAAATAAAGGGTAAAATTGAATTATGCTTGTGGAGTGGTCAATATAAAATTATTTCCCATTTTATGAGTGCATAAAAATACGATCATGTCCACATATTCCCTATTTATGATTTTCCACATAAATGATTAAAATTTTACCATCATTAAAAATATAAATTTTCTTCAGTAACTATCAAGAGAAACATGTTTATTTGATAACAACTAGAGAAAAGGGATAAATGGATGGAATAATATATCATTAATCGATGCATTCAAATCATTGCTATTGAGACAAAATATTTCCACATATTTAACTTCCCTAAATTTTTTGGGTTTTACAAATTAATATATCTTGTTATCCAGAGTTTAATATTGTTAGTTAAAAGACAAAATAAATATTTTAAGCATAATACCTCTTTTAACGCTAGTCAAATATGGATCATAAGATTTTATATAATACTTCTAATGTACATCGGTTGATTCTTGATGATTAAAATATCAATCAACAATTTACAAATTAATGGATTTATATTCATAATATTTTGAAATATGTTACTATACTATTATAATCCTTACTTGACACAAAGGAATTTGATTTTGTTTTTAATTCTATTGATGATTAAGTTTCATGTAGCGAATGGAATTAAAAGTGAATTAAATGTTCAAACCATCTGTGTAGTATTCCTAAAAATGTTTATATGGATTTTTAAACCATCCTTATAGTAAATTGGTGTTCAAATATCCAATAATATCATTATATGAAAAATAACCTTTATAATATATGTGAATATAAAAAATATAATTTTATTTATCATCGTTAAGGACTATATATGGTTTGAATTGGATATCTATTTTTTAGATTAATTCCCATCATTTATCTCATCGTTTATTGACTTGAAAATTTAATTCTTATAAGAATGAAAACAGTTTTTTATCCCCAAAATTAAAAAAAAAATCTTTTTGTCCATAAAAAATGGTGGTCTTTAACTATTTCACATTCATGGTGACATTTTATTATTATAATGTCTTCATGTTTACAAAGGAAATTATTAGTAACCTACATAATAATGAACTTGAACATTCTTTTATTTAATCTCAATTTATTTTCATTCATACATGATGGAATTTCTAAATTAATATGAGATCTGCAGTTTTTGTAGAAAATTCCTTTACTAGATGTTAAAAAAATTCAATATATTTAAATTATTGTTATTCTTATTCCTAGAAATGTAATAAAATGAGAATCATTTTTTTAATTTTATTCTAGGGATAAGTGGTGATACATGGAAAATAGAGCAGATTTAAAACTACCTTAAAATTTTGGAGGAAGGAACACTTAGGGGGAGATATGTTATGTATCATTAAAATGTATGGTGGGGGTTTAGATATTATCAAAAATCTTCTCTTATACTCTGAAATTTTTACATTGGGTTATAAATAATGAAAATAAAAGCATCATTTCTTCTACGACAGATTTATAAAAAAATTAATATCCTGATTCAGGACATTTTTCTATCATGCATAATGTAGGGGAATTTGTTGAATCTTTCTTGAAAAAAAAATCCATATGGAAGGACTCTATATCCAAAATTTATATGTTCCTTAAAATGGGTGGGGGATTTCTGAAATATTGATATATTCATGTTGAAATAATATTTATTGATTCAATATTCTATGATATTATAACCCTTTGATAAAAAATGTGCTACCAGATATTTTAGTGACGTATGAATTTAGATATGAATATCATTATTTTTGAGAAACTATTATGAAAATTGAATCCTCTTATACAATAACTATTGCAAATGACCTTTAATAACATGAAAAATAATGTTGGATGAGATCTTCAAAATGATACATTTTACCTGATTCATTGGAGTGGATTGATCAGTGATGTATCACTAGAGTCAAAATCAGTGATGTGATTTTCATTGATAATAATTACTATATAATAGAAATGTATTCATATGAAGATGAAATCATGTTTTATGAAATGATAGTTGGATTTATTCAAAACGTGCATTTAGTTATTGATTATTTGAAATCATTAAATTACAAAAATCATTTTCTATATAACACATTTGTTTTCTATATAAAATTATTAATAATTATGGGTTCAATAAAAATATTTCCATTTTGATTAAAAAAATTATTTCATGAAGATGAAATATGGATACATATCCATAAGTGAATCATTATCATTTATCTTAAAAAGTGAATCCATCGGTAGGTGATTGATGGATTTTTTTTATTATTTGAGAGATTATAATTGAAATTCATAGTATCAATAAAAAATAAATTGATGAAATTTTATATGATCATATAATTTGAGTTATCAATTACAAGAGAGATGTCCTATGTTTTTGTTATGCAGATTATCAAGTCAATCACTTAAAAATATGTGTCAAATTGATGTGAAATTATTTCAAAAAACCTCATGAATGATTAAAGGATCATTGTACTCAAGAAGAAATTAAATATGAGTGTGCGTGATAACTTTTTAATGTGTGAAAAAATATTTAACTTACATTTTATTTATAATATGAAATGCTAACATTATATTTTGATCACATAACCATTATTTTATAATTATTCTAAAGAAAATATTTTGATAAAAATTTATTTTTAATTTATATTATATTCTATTATGTTCTAAATGTTATTTGATAAAATAAATTTATTTAAAATATAAAGACTAGTACAAACTATTTTGAAAACCATTGGTATATACCTATACCAATGATTTACCAAACCATTGATAAATGTGTATAGATTTTCTAAACCTCTAAGAATTGTTCTAGAAAAACCAGAACTATAGGTTACTTAAAAGTAAGATATAATGATGGTATTGTCCAAACCCTTGGCATATCCATCACATATAACAATAGTTTTGGAAATTCATTTGTATAATGTCATTTTATTGAATACATTACAATGGTTTGTATAAAACCTTTGGTATAGATCTGACCAATACCAATTATTTTTTCCAAAACGAATGTAATTGGGACATATGATTGTTTGGATACCAATATTTTTGGTCAAACACTTAATATAGGGTCTTCTTATGTTACCTATACTAATGGTTTCTCAAAAATGTTTGAATAGTTACAATTTATAATAGAGTTTAATATGGACCAAACCTTTATAAGAAATAATTCTACGGACTAGAGACCACCCTATGATGCATTAAATACATTGATAATAAAAATATAGACTCAATAAATGATGAAAATATTCTATTCTATCTCAATGGAGAACATAAATCTAGTGAATAATTCATATTCTTCAGTGACTGGTGGACTCCAAAATGAATGGATGGATGTCATTAAACATGTAATAATGAAATCCAGATGATAACATACAATATGAACCAATCCAATAGAATCTATTCTGGAGATATTTGTGTTCAAATTAATTGTAAACACATTGGATATTGGAGGCTCCACATACAAATGACAGATGATGGGAACTAGTTATTATGATGAATCACATAACACATCCAAATCACTTTCTATGCATGTTACATGATATTGGTTCATTGATGGAAGAACAACACATGTATTTTAGTTCTACTTCACAAATGAGTAAGGGTATCAAATTATCCTCATTATTATGTCACACCAATAGGAGAAAAACTAAATGGGGTATTCCGAAGAAATCATTCAACAATAATGTTAAGACGTTTGGCGAGACTGATGTGGGCCATATGCATTTATTGAAATATTCATTGATATTTATTTTCATTTTGTGGGGAAACATACATATTAAATTCCCCATATAGAATCACATGAATTCATTAATTGATCATTGGGATCCTGGTCTATATATTCAATTCATGGAATACTCATTATAATCCTATAATCTCATTTGTTGAACCATATATCCAGCTTATCAAAAAAACATTTTCTATTATCATCATTAAAACAAGAGATAATAGTACAATCCTCTCTATCAGAAACAACAAGGGATGAGGACATCATCCGAGAGTTATATACAATCCATTAGACCCTCCAGATCATGAAGTTTTATCTTTCTTCATTCATCCGTGTTATTCTATTTTTATGAAGAACACTCGATCCGTAGAGGCATCCTTAAGAATCTAGGGTAGGGGCTAAAGTTTAACTCGCAAAAGGTAGTATAGGGGTAATATTTAAATTCAATTATTTGAGTGTATTGGGAATAGGTTTATTAGTTAGGATCCATTCTTTCTTATCTAAAAGATCAATCTTGTTCCTGCACATGTATTGATAGTCCATACGACCAAAGGGTTTAGGGATACATATATTATACCAATGCAACAAATGTCTTATTTTTTTCAAATTTAAAACACCACATGTACTAGTAAATGTGATAATGAATTTGTTCAATAAAAAATTCTTATAGATTAAATAAATACATATTATCAATTGGAATCAAATGATCTTCATACTTTATATTTTCTTCCTTTCCTACTATGAAGACTTTAATAAAATTTAATCCTTGAATTTTTTTTTCTATCATGTCCAAGATGCTCTAGAAATACACTCTACTATTTTAACTTAAAATCAAAGGGATCCAAGTATATTTATTGCGTATATCATCCACTTGAATACATGAGGATCAGAAAATATTTTTCATTCTACAACAGGTCTCACCCGAGTTGATGTAAATATTTGATTTTGAATAATTAAACAACTGTAGAGATGATTTATCATATATATGGATAAGTTAGAAAATAGATCTGAATTAATATATAGTTTTTCTTTGATATAAAAAAATATACCATAATAAAAAAGATATAGTAAATCAGTGTAATTCACCAATAATCCTTCCCACTATAAATATGTTGTCTTTAGATTCCCATGAAATTTAATTATAAAAAACATTACCCACCAATACACAAAGGTAAGGGGAAATTGGTCCCCCCTACATGAACCCCCAAGTATGGATGACACATTGAGAGATGGTTCCACTGATATTTATCTTGTAGGAAACTCGATAATGTTTCTTGAAGATGCGTCAGTCAAGTAAAAAATTTATAAGCCTATGATTATTTTAATAATTAATTATGGCATCATAATTTGGAATTTTCCATTTTGTATAACGGTAATGATTTAGAAAATATTAATTGTTGTATAATTTATTTTATTTTGAAATATTGATACGGTTATGTAGATTTGGGTGTTATAGAATAGTCCTTATTAAACTACACAATTGATTCATCCATTATTGATTAAGATAACATTCAATAATACTAGTGTAAGAGTATATCATTTTACAAAATATTTTGATAATAAATTACCATTATAAACCATGTATAAATCACGTTGAAATGAATTTCATTACCCTAATAGAAGAATGTGATTTGTCCACTAATATTACCATGACCCTTTTGCGAGAGGAACCACTATAGTATTATCATATTACAGTGTGATTGGATCTTTACTACTAGGTATCACATCCAGCTCCTAGACAATGCTTTAAATCGAAAATGATTCTTTATATTCCTCAGAATCTTTGATATAGAATGACATTGTTGTAGAACCTATGACGACACACTTCTTTGATCTCTTCCAGCTCACGCCACCTCCATTCAATGTGAATGAGTATCCTATTTGCGTCATCATGTAGTCTTAATTGGTCTCCCAATTATCATCATCATATCTTATAATGAGTAGTTACTCATATTCTTCATAAACCAGAAACATTTCCTTAGTAAACCTTAGATACTTTATGATAGTCTTGACTTCCATCCAATGGTAGTCACCTATGTTAGCTTTATATCTACCTACTACACTCAAAGAATAGGAGACATCTATTTCAGTATATAGCATGGCATACATGACTGACCAAATCAATGATGTGTATGAATTATTTGCCATTATCCATCATTCCTCATGTTTTCGAGGACACATTTTATTGGAAATATGAATGCCATGTGATTCTAGAAAAAATTAACTCTTGGATTGATCCATACAGAATCACTTCAGTATATCATCAATGTTTGTAATTTGACTTAGGCCCCAAAATCTCTTTGATTTTTCACAATGTAGCTTGATCACATGAATATATTGTATAAACCCCAATTCCATCATAGAGAAGCATTGATTCAACCATTCTTTAAAAAACTGTAAGATAGGTATCTCATTTCCAATAAGTTAAATTTCAACAACATATACCATTAGGAAAATGACTACACTACCTCTAAATCGTTTTAGATACAAGGCCCTCATTTGTTCCTGATAAAACCAAATTTCATTATGGATTCCTCAAACTGAATTTTCCATTACTTGGATGCTTTCTTTAAGCCATTAATGTATTTTTGAAAATTACATTCCTTATTGGGATCTTTTGGAGTTATAAACCCTTTAGGTTGTTTCATGTATTCATCATAGTGAAAGTTCCCATATTGGAAGGCTATTCTGAAATCAATTTCCCTAATATCATAATCATGGTATAGATAAATACCAATATAATTATGATGTATTTCATAATTTCATATGGTGAAAAGGTTTAATCATAGTGAATGACTTGATATTGTTTGAACCCTTTTGAAAACCAGGCATTCCTTATAGGTGCTGATTTTTCCCTCCTTGTCATGTTTATTCTAGAATACCCTCTTGCAACCAACATGCATTACATCAACTGGAGGATCAACCAAAATCCAAACTTGTATTTCTATATGGAATCCATTTCAGAATTCAGGGATTCTTGCCACATGAAAACATATGATCTATTTATTGATTCATTGTAGGTTAGAGGATCATTATTATCAACTAATAATGTTTCAACATTCTCGATTACATTAAAACATAATTTTTATATTAACTAACTTCTCTTATACTCCTTCACATATCTTGTGTCATTGTAGTAACTATTTCATCCATGGGGAATTATGGAATCTCTTCTTATTCCAACTCTTCTGATCCTTGAGCGTCAAATTCCTCGAAGTATGTCCTGATCCCACTATATTTTTTTGATCTGTTCTCCCTCTCAAGGAATATGGCATGTCTTTCCTATATAACCATTTTATCTAAGGGTTTTTATATGTAATATCCATTTATTCATGTTGGTATCCTATAAAGGTACAGTTTGTGCCCTGAGGTGTATGTTTGTTACCTTAAAAGGCCTTAAAATACTAATTACATCCCCACACATTTAAATTTTCTAATAATGATTTCATTCCACTCTAGAAATCATATGGAATACCATTTATCAATTTAGTATATAAATGGTTTAGTATATTAATCTTTGTTAGTAACAGATATCTCAAAAATTATAATGGAAATCTCAAATGACTCGTCATTGATCTCACCAAGTACAACAGGGTGTGGTTCCTCCTTTAACCCAATCCATTCCACTGGGGCGTGTATAGAAGAGTGAGTTACGATAGTATCCCAAACTCCCATAAATATTCAATTATATATTGATTATGATATTCTCCACCTTGGACTGAGTAGATATTCTTAATCTTCATACCATTCTTGTTGTCACCTTTATTTCTATATTCCTAGAACATATCAATATAATCATAATTATACCTTATTAAGTAGATATATTCATATCTACTAAAATCATTAGTAAATGATATGAAGTATGACAACCCTCCATTTTCATCAAGTGGAAATGGTCCAAAACAATTGTTATGAACTAATTCAAGAAGTTCCATAGCCCTTTCAACTTTACCAGAAAATGGATCTTCAGTCATATTTTCCTGTAAACATTCATGACATATAGAATGTGTTTTTACTTTACAAGAATTGAAATTTCCATCTCGATGTAACTAGGTCCAAATTTTTCTCATTTATGTGACCTAGCTGGTAATGCTGTTTTTTTGTATGATTCATGTTATGTATCTTTTTTTATCAATTTCCATTACATTGTTTGGGTAATCCAACATGTAATGACAATTGTATAAATTTCCCCTAAAAACAAATTCTATCTTGGTAAATAAAGCGACATTCATTAAAAACATGAAAATAATCCATATGTATTTAATCTGGATGCAAAAATAATGTTTATAATGTCATATGATACATAATTACAACCCTTTTAACACAAATGAAATCCCAATTAGCAATGTGTAGTGGAGGCCCCCAACATCAACAATAGAAAGACTGGAACCATTTTATACTAGTAGATATACCTCCCCTTCTATCAATCATCGTCAATATAAGGTGTTCCTATATTTGAATATATATACAAGAACCAAAAGTTTTATATAATAAATTTTTTTAGAAATAGATAAATTCCATTCAATATGTAACACACCTGATGTTTCCCCTTTCTTCTTTGGCTATGTGCAATTCTTCTTCCAGTGGCCCTTCTTTTTTTGGATGGTCATGATGATGCATTGTGATTAAATATATCCACCTTCCATTTCTTCTTATTAACCATTAGGTAAGAAGGATTTTCATGCTTTATAATTTTTCCCACATGAAGAATGAGGATAATAATATCAGATAAATGAATCACTATGTTGCTCATATTGAAATTGACATCAATGTTAGATAATATATGAGGGATTGATGTGATAATGAGATCGATACCCAGTTCATCAGAGAGTGTAAACCATAGAACCCATAGGAACTCATTGTATCGAATTATTTTGACTACATGAGGCCCATCTGGGCCACCTTCTCCATGTGAACTCTAAAACAGTGACTTAGAGATATCAAACCATTCCTTTCTTGAAATCTACTAATAAAGAAAACATAGGTGCCCGAGCATGATATATGAATTTATGTATTTATTAGACTTCATGATCTCAATAGAAATTGATGATAACATCAAACATTGGGAATCGATGAAATCATTTACATATTTCTCATAATCCAGTAAATCCTCATCACTCACCACCTTGGAAGGATAATAAGTTAATGTTGACTCCATCACATATGACATCGATTCATGGTTTAGGATAACCAGAAGGCATCTAAAACATTCTTGGATGTTACATCCAGTAAAGATGTTGTCTTTATACCTAATTGAGTGTATGGATAGTGTGGTTGATGATCGTGTCAATTTTTATATAAAATTAAAAGGGAATATAATTTTTACTTAATTTATTACATTATATGGGAAATAATAAAATTTATTAAGTCTCACACAATTTTATCAAGTCCCAATGGCCATCACCATTGAACATAGAATGTCCAGTTACAATGACAATCTAGTGTCAAAGATTAATATTTTCCTTCGCATAACCCCAACACGAGTTGGTAAAGATGATATAAGGTATTTAAGTAGGCCGGTCCTTTACATTTATTATCTTTCTAATCCATGGACTATTGAGTGGACTCCCCAATCCTAAAATCATGAAATTTGATTTCTTAAACTCTTGCCTCCAATATTACTCCATGTCTAGAAATGGATACTTCAGTTAATGTAATATAGTCAATTCAAACCGAAAAAATTAATAAGGGATTCTTGTATAAATGTATGTGTCCCAACAAGGGTTGGTCAAACACATAGTTTTAATTATTTATTCCCTTAATCTAATAGTGGATGTCTTGTTTTGATGTAATACTTTATTTTAGGGATTTTTATCTCTAATATGTGAATTTCTTATTATCTTTATCACATTCATGATAATATTATGTGTTACATACATGTGTAATTAACCATATCTTGATATTATTTATGTATATGTATGGTTTATTTTAGTTCAACCATGAATGATTTTTTCCATTAGTTATGTGATCATGATAACACATACATAATGATAAAAAATTCACCTGATAGGAATAAAATAATGAAAAATATAATGAGAATTTCTAATGGTTAATTTATCTAGAATTTGATAAATTAGCCCTGACCTTTTGTAAAAACGTATTGACCCTTTTGGGTTCATGTTTATATATTTCAGCATTTCCACCGATGTATATCCTTGGATTGGTTTTATGTCGACTACATCTTGAACTGCCTCCATTCTTTTGGGAGTTCCATTCATTACATATTCCCTTTTTAACTCAAATGTAGTTGAGGGGTAAAAAGTGGTTTTACCTAAAAGATACCTTTGGAATGTGGGCCCTACAATTAATTATGTGAAGACTCTCATGCCATCAAATGTAATTTTAATAAATAAATTAAACGAACACATACAAATACATAGGTCATGGAATCGATCAAGAGAATCCATACATGAAATAATATTTACACATATATTAAACTAGGATTGAATTTTTTTATATTTCTTGATTAAGATAAATCACACTCAAACCAATTAATTATCATATTTAAATAAACAATCATTTTATCTTCAAGCCTTTTCTGAATTTCCTTGAGATTCAGATCATTCATAATTTTTCAATAAATAAATTCAATTAAAATTATCTTATTTTGTAACTCGTACCATAGAAGAAAAAAATTGAATTCCTATTCTTAATGAACCAATGAGTAGAAATGAAAAATACACAAATGTTATTTTTAACACATATATAAAAAACATATCACTTGTTGTGCCTCATCATTACACCTTCATGCTGGTACATGTATCAAAGGAGTGTTTTATATAAAAATAAATTTCAGTAATTCTATGATTTTTGGATGTGTACAGGATGTGTAGTTCCAACTACACAACATGTAATATTGTTCACCATCCATATGATGTACACGCTTAGGGAAATGATGTGTGAGTGTACATAAAATGTCTTCGGAGTACATGGAGTGTCCAGAAATCCACACCCCATGTAGTTTCTTGATACACGGTCTCCAACCGGCAATTTCAGTTATGGTGTACAATGTCCATCCCTAGATCAAATGGACTACATGACATGTCTAGTGGGCCATAGGTCATGTAATGCAGAAACCACGTGACGCCAGTTTATTCTCTACACACAAAGTCATTAATAATTATACAATCCCTAATGACACAATATGGTTTGGTGGACCAGACTCGGTGTATTGAACCTTTGCTACACGGCGTGTACTCCCAAATACACGACATTTGTTCGTGTGTTGTACATATAGGAACCATTGGACCTCTAGATAATATTCTCTATTTTATTTACATAAATATAAAAAAAAATTATTTCTTTTAGGTGAAAGTGAAATGAAAGTCATAGAATAAATATCGTGATTCAGATTTGAATAATGATTTACGTGAATTGAAACAACAATATTATTAAATGAGTAAATCATCAACTAAATA
Organism: Viscum album; assembly: GCA_963277665.1. Taxonomy (NCBI): domain Eukaryota; kingdom Viridiplantae; phylum Streptophyta; class Magnoliopsida; order Santalales; family Viscaceae; genus Viscum; species Viscum album. Next base: position 6,452,777 of record OY728121.1, on the reverse strand, counting down.
TTTAAATAATTAATAATTTTGATGCATCCCCTTTGATACCACATGATGACTCAAGGCATAATAGGAGTGCGGTTGGGTCGGAAACCAAAATTAATTATTACATTGATCAATGATTATTCTGAGATCAGTATGGAAATGAATTTCAGTCTCCATGGAATAGAATAAAATATTTAGATTAATAAGTATGAGTCCCAAAATATTTACAGAAGATCTTGCTAATCATGTTTTTAATTAATTTTAATTATTCGAGAATGAAAATAATTCCATGATCAATAGTATTTTATTCATTTATAATATTGATAGATTGGAATGACCATTCAGGATTATTTCCATGCACATGATAGGATCTATAATAGAATCCCTCTAGAGGTGATCCACACATCCTCTGATAGCCTTCGATCGACACAACTCATTTTCTATGTGCTAGTGTAGAGAATCAAGAGTCTTGTGTCAGCCATTCTTGCTCGCTAGATCTTCATCTTTGAATAATGCCTCTCATTCGTGAGGGGGTAGGAAGTGGATTCGAAATAGAACTTGTTCTTCTCAACAATTCCCAATTCTCCAAGCTTGAGGTATGTTTTCTATGGAACAATAGACGTAGTAGTCTATTTATATCCATGGTGCTTCAGTTACAATATTTTATTTCACAACAGAAATTAAATACATTCATGAACATAGAGAAAACACATGCTCATAATAATAATACCACTTCATTATTTATGGTTCTCCAACTAACACAAAATGTATTTAGGAATAAAATTCCAAATCAAAAAATAATAGCAGCCTCATTATTATTTTAACATGTTCCATCTAGTTAAATAAATATTTACCACCCTATAAATAATTATATTACTACTGGACCTGCATTGGTCTACTCCAACTCTACTTCCATTTATTGAACACCCTAATAAATAAATAAATAATTTATTCTCTTAAAGAAGTATATTATTTACAACATAGTATATAAATATTAATTAAATGTTCAATAATATAAATAAATATATTTTATTTGACTTTTGTGTTCATCTTAAACTGATTAAAATTATCCCATGTTTTTTTGAATAATATTTATTTTATAAATTAAATTCAAATATAATTTAACAGAGACCACCAAAAACACATAGTGTGTCACCATATAGGATTATTTATCATTAGCATTAGGTGGGATGCCTAAATTAAATGGGTATTGTCTAGAAACAAACTGTATTCATTTAATAATGATAAAACTCTAGAAGATATATCACATAATGAACATTGGGAGCTATCAAACCGTCGTAGTAAAATGTTCAGAAGAATTATACAATGTGTTGGAATTAATGCCTCATTCAATGGGCATAATAATGTTCATAACATTAAAAAAGCTACATATTACCAGTTCATCGCTTTAAATAAAGAATTAGAAAGATTATTAATCATCAAGTCCTCATGTTTGAAATTCACTTACAAGAATGATGTGCATGAGGATATCATGCAGTTGAGGGATATTAAGGCTAAACATAAGAATCATTGTGTTGGTATAACCTAGCCATTTCTAGAGCATTATATTTTAAACACTCTTCCATATAAATATGGTCCATTTAAAAATTCATATAACACACATTAATTTAAATGGAAATTTAATGAATTAATGACTATGTGTGTTCATGTGGATAAAATGATTGTGGTGGATATGGGAGAAAACATTATGCAAACAATGAATTAGAATCATATGGGCATACAATTCAATCCTATAAAAAGGGGAAAGATAAATTGCTACCTCAACCTAATATTAAGATGGTAGTCATTTTTTTTGTTAATGGAAAAAGACAAATAATGAAAACCTATCCTAAATTTGATAAATGGATTTAATTGATATATATTTCAATCTCATTGATTTGTTATGAATACAATATGGTTGATACAATTTATAATACTTGGTGGATTTATTCTGGTTCTATAATCCATATTGAGAATACCATGTAGGGTATGTAAAAACTATAGAATCCAGTGGATAGTGAGCTGGGTGTGTATTTAGGAAACATGATGAATCAAATATCATTTTCATAATGATTCTTAAGGATATGATGAGATAAATTATAGGTTTTCCCATGAAACCAATATTAATAAAATATTAGAGTGATTTCGTATAAAATGGTGTTCACCAATTATTGAACCAATTTTTAAGGAGTATAAATTTATCATGATCCATAGACCTAAATTTGATTCTGAGCTAGAAAAAAAACCATGTTTTATTTTTTGGTTGGATGTTTAATGTATGCTTATATTTTCACATGGCCTGACATTGCATTTGTAGTGTAAATTTTGGGGTGATATCAATGTGGTCTTAGTATAGACCATTGGATGGTCATGAATAATTTATTGTGATACCTCAAATTCACTATAGACTACATGGATATATATAAACACACTCACAATATGGTATTCATCGAATAATTAGATGAATACATTGCTGGTTGTGTTGATTCACGTTCATAAACATCTGGAAATGATTTTATGATTGTTGGAGGAGATGTGTTATGGTGAAGTTTCCAATAGTCACTAATTGACAATTATACTATGGAAGATGAGTTTTTTCATGTTATGAGGCCAATTCCCATTAGAAATGGCTAAAGAGTTTTATTTCTGGCCTCAAAGACATTGTGTATACCCTTGAAATCATTCCATTAGAATTTAATGACCTTGGGTGTGACATCATGTGCCATAGGCATTTCTATAAATCCTCATTTTGAATTATCTAAATTTTGGGTGCCATTAAGTACATAAAATTCATCATAAATCCCCACATACATTCATCAATCAGACATAGTTTTCCTAGTTTATATCTTTTTTTCACGTAACATTCAAAATATCCCTCCAGTCCCTTTCATTGAACCATACCATCTATTTATCTAAACATCATCCGTTAAAATTATAGTTAAAACTAGGGAATGTAGTGGAATCCTCCGAATCCGAAACAACCAGGGATGTTTACATCATCCAATAATTATAAACTAACCATGGGACCCTTTAGAATAGGAATTTGGCTTCATCACTAATCTTGAAACGAATCCCTTTCAAATAATAACACTGGATTCCTAGATGATTATTAAAAAAATCATGGTCGGGGATAAGGTAAACATCCAAAAACATGTATATGTGTAATATTTGGATTCAATTATCTGAGTTTGTTGTGAACATGGTATTCAAATCATTATCCCTCATTTCATTTCTAAAATTGAAACACCATACATACACATGTATTGATATTCCATACAGCCTAAAGGATTTGGTATGCACAGATAATCCTATTCCAACTAATGATGTTTTTATCCATTGATCAGACACCACCATAACATGGAATGGTGAGAGTGAATTTTGTAATGCATGATGAAAATTAGATTAAATAAATGAATATCATTAATTATATGTAGATGAGATACATCATATATATGATCATCCCTTACCTAAATTAGAATACTCTTAAAATCTTATCCCTAATTTTTTTCTCTAACATTTCCATGATGCTCATGATAACAACTATATTAGATTAACCAAATATCTCAGGGATCCAATTTTAAATATAAGGTTTATCAACCACCTGATACCGGACGATGGGAAAATATCATCCCTTTAATGGAAATTTCAACAAAGCTGATGAAAATTTATGGATTGCAATAACTAACTGATTGTCTGTATTAGTTTTCTTATTTTTTGATAAGGCCAAAAATAGAAAAGCATTATTAAATAGTGGCACCTAATTTAATTAATTAAACCATCACAAAAATACAATATATGATGACCAAATATAGTAATATTGTTCTTGAGTCCCCCGAAAAAGGATATATAGGCATAATATTTTGAAACATGATACAAAAATATCAAAATCCTCATTTGGGATTAATGAATTTTATGGGTTTTTTAATTATATATAGGAATAATTTTCATTTATAGATTGAAAATATTATTTCATTAACATTTCAAACTGTTTATATAGTTTTTCTAAAAATGATTATTTGATGTTTCTAATATTTTCTACAGAGAATTTGAGTTAAAAATAATAATAAATATTATCATGGGAAACATACACATGATAATATATACGTATATCAATTTGATAATTTTATTTTTCAAAAAAAAATGAAGATATTTTGTATGATGGTTATATCAATTTATTTTCAGCTTAATACCCAACATTAATCTTGTGGAAGATTGAAAGGAAAAAATAATTCAAGTATGTACGAAAACTGTTTTCATTAACCCCAAAAATACCAGATGACATTTCATGTTAATCATAATAGATGGTGACCTTGAACTAGAACTCATAAATGGTTAGAGTTTCATATTATAATGTCTTTCTGTATGATGATTCTACAATTTCTATCCTACTTAATAAAGATTTGAAAATTTATTTAATATATAAAATCAATTTTTTTCATTCATATAAGAATGTATTTATGAATGAACACAAGGATTTCAGTTTGTGTAGAAAATTTCTATCATGGATGTTAAAAAAATAAAAATATTAAAAGTATTTAAGTTCTAATTACTCGATAGGTCTTAAAATGTGATGATTTTTTTTACATTTTACACATGGGTAAAGTGTGGATACAATGAACAAAGAGAATATTAATTATAATAGGATAATTTTATAGGAAGGAACCCTTTTTGGGATGTATTTTAGATTTTATTTAAATGTATTTTGTGGATTAAGATATTCCCCTTATCCATTTCTAGGAAACTAGAGGGCAAGATTTTTTTTATTAAATTTTGAAAATAATTGAATAGGTTAATTTCAGATTGCTATATAACAAAAGAAATATCATGATTGAAGAATTTTTTCTATCACGTGTAAAAGTGATGAATTGTTTTAAGGTTGCATTGAAAAAAATCCCAACAAAAAATCTTTATATCAAAAAATTGTATGCACCTAACAATGGGGGGGATATCTAAATTATTCGTCTTTTCTAGTTGAAATTCCATTTATTGATGTGGGATTATATGATAATATAATTCATTGATAAAAATGGTAATACTTGAAATTTTATTGAGGTATGAATTTATATAAGAATGTATGTATGTTTAAGAACATCATATGAAAACTGAACCTTTCTCTTCCTTAATACTGAGAAAATGTATTTCCAAAACATAAAACTAATGATTGGGGAGAACTTCCCAAGATTAAATATGTCTACTGTTTCAATGAGATTTTTTTTCAATGATCTTGAATAATTTCATCGTCATCAAGTGTTCTATGGATTATCATTGGTAGATGAGAGGATATATTGGAACGTCGTATCTCATTAAAGAATTATTTGATGAAAAATATTGTGATTATAGATTTGGAGTTATGAATTACTGGATTATGGAATATGTTTTCATGACCACACACCTTTGAGTCAAATTGGTCACACTAACCATTATATTGTCGTGAAATTGGTTCATAAAAGATAAAGAATGAAATAAGGATCTCTATCATAAAGAATCAAGAAAATATGAATGTATATGATAGGTTTTTTGTGACTCATAAATGTTTTTATCCAAAATATCATTTCTAAAAAAAATCACACATTTAGTCTTATAGATCACATTCCTTTTTTATAATATATCATTTTAAAATGAAAATTTTTTTATTCCATTATATATTTAAAACTAAAACTACAGAACATAAAAATATAATATATATAATATATATCATTATGAACAGAACAAATTGTTAATGGGTGCATAACCCTTATTGTAGAAATTGTTGATAATTGTCTTGTATGATCATTTTTTCACTTAATATATCACAAAATGTATAAACAAAATACAAATATATATGATTTTCTTTAGTCATGTGATTATTATAATTAAATACATAAATATCATGAAAAACGATATGTAAATTAACTACAGAAATGATGTAAAATTATCATTAAATTTATAAAATATGTTGAATAATTTCACCCCTTCCTGATTTCTATATACTTTTTGGCAGAATGAATGTTGTCCATTCATTTTTAAAAATATGTATTCCCACTTTTTAATAAATTTTATATTGAAAATATTTGTAAAAATAAAAATAATAAATAAAAATGGAGTAAAAAGTATTTTAAATGAAATGGTAATTTTAATAAAAAATACCTCATAGGGGATGCTCGTATTTTGATGGAATTTAATATCAATAATATAATTTTAAATGTAATTCCCAAAATTATTTCCATTTTTTTTTTCATTATAAAATGATTTTTTATGATACTTTACATTATAAAAAATTCACATATTAGTTTAGAAGGTGATATACATTCTTCCAACCACCAATGGAATAATCTCATCAATTTAGGTATTTATGTCTTTCAGGTAAAAACTGTAATGAGAATGAAACATAGACTTTCATGAATGTTTAAACCTAAATGACTTTAGACATTGTTCATAAATTTGAAAACCATGAGTTCTTATAATACTATATCTTATCAAATAACTATTAGAAAAAAATAATGTATCATCCGACACAATGTTTCTTTGAAAATGAAATATTCATTTCTGTAAGAATAATACAAAATAACAAGTAATTCCATCATAAATTTTTAATTTTCAATCAATGGATCGAAATAAATATCATTATAAATACAAAATTTGATTTCTTATATATCCATATACATCATGTTTTATTTTCTATTTATGATTAAGCATAGTGGAATGTTATAATATTTCGAGATACATATCCATATAATGCGAGTACTTATTATAAATCCAGAACAAGTCACTCCTTCATTAGATAATCTAAGATGAGTGTTTCGTTACAAATTTCCAAATTGACGATAGTCATTAACAATTTTATTTCAATGATCATAGTCTACTAGGTGAATGTTTGTCACATATTTATATATATTATCTACAAGACACATCAATTTTCATTTAGTATCTTCACTTTTGTATAGATTCCTAAACATTTTATTTATTATAATGAACCAAAAAACATTCATATGAAATTATCCATCAATCGTGTATCGATATACACCATACAATGGGAATTTTTTAAGTGATTCATCATATTTTGAAAATAGTATATAATCATTTAGATGTAAATGTATTCTATCAGAGATCAAATGAATTGAATGTTGAATTTCTAAAGGGAAATATGTTTTTTGTGGAAGATAATTATATTATCAGAACATATCATCCAGTATAGAAAATAGTTTAGTAAAGATGGTTTCAATACATAAATTAAATACTTTTGAAATATATTTCTTCAGTGTGGTTTAGGATGCTGAATACTTTGTACAACCAGTATACATTGGTGACTTTTCACCACAAATTATCTTCTAAAACAATTTACCATGATCATGAAGTTATTATTCAACTGTTAATTTCTTGTACTAAATATGATATTCTCCATCATCAAACCTATATTCCTATAATAAATATGGTCATTATAATTACTTGAACATCTAATAATATCATATTATCCATTAAACATAATTTTATTGTTGTCACTAGCTATATTCAATTTTTACCTATGATTAATCCCAAATTTAAAAAATTTATCTGTTAGATGATAGATTAGGTTTTCATCCAACTCCTATATACTAATTATTATTTAATTATAATATATTATAAACCAAAACATGTATTTGATAAGCGATATATGTATGTTCTTTTGAAAATTTTATTAACTCTATCCTCTTAATAATTTTTCATATGATTTTCTTCATTAAATTTTTTATTCTTATTAATAATATTTTAATAAATAATATTAATATATAATAAAATAAATAAATGCATATAATATATGAACATACAATCCTGGAAAATTATTCTTGATAAATTATATAAGCCATATAATACTATTTTTCTATGATAATAATTAATAAAATATGTGTGTTGATATTGTTTTGTACGGTTTGAAAACATAAAAAAGCTACTATGTTATATCTATAATGTTAAAAATAATATAATTAAATTTTCATATATTCGAAAAATAAGATATCATAGATGGTTTGTATAGATTATCTTGTTGGGATTAAAGCAATAAGGTGGAGAATATTTTCATAAATTTCGTCACATGGTATGTGGCATACCTGGTCGTGTGTCAATGATAGGATACATTAGAGATGTAGTTGATCTTTTATCAGATGATGAAAATGTTGACAGGGCCCAACAAGTAACCCCTTATCACATAAAATTTATTGATAATGATGAAATTAATTGGGTACAATGATTAAAATTGTGGGTCTATATAAATGGGATGAACATATAATGATAATAGAGAAAAAAATCATAATGAAGACATAAAAAAAATACAATTTTAATGAGAATGAAATACATGGATTCAATATAAATATAAAATTAAATAGAAGGTACCAATTACTATTTGTTGATGAGGATGGGATATAATTTAAATAAATCATCAATGGTATCAATAGGTGAACCAGATAATACATGTGAAAATTTACAAACACCATCCTAAGAGGGAAATTAATTTAGGTGATTATAATCCCAAAATTGAAATTCTTACTCCATCTCAATAATATTCGAAAACATTCTTTTTATAGGGAAATGATATTATATCATATGTTGATTCATCATTCTTGTATAGATATGCATGATAAGTGTGATGACCTACAATGAATGAATGATAATAACGAAAAATGATTTAAATGAGATTTTAGGGTTTTAATAATGGATAACTACATCGAATTAATAATAGTATTTAATGATGATTCAATTGGAAAACTTGTATTGAATATGAGCCTAATGTGAATAATAACCATTAAATGGAAATGTGAGAACTATTTAAATTATGAATTGTATTTATTAATTCATAAAACTAAATGAACTATATTTTGACTGTATGCATTTTAGAAATATTTGGTGGAGGACTACTATGTTTTACTCACACCCTATTCGGGTCATTTGATAGGCACCCAAGTAGACTTTGTTGTTGTAGGACATGATAAGGGAAAGGCTCTATGATAATGGTTGTTTCGGAATGTAGCATGATTGAGTGAAGTAGTTTTGCTTCAAGACCCATTTTTTATTCTTCATGACATTAATTTTAGTTTCTTTATAGACAGTTTACACATGCATTGACATATCCTGATATACCTTTCAGCTTAGTATTGTATTTTCTGGTTTTGAATATCTTATGTCATGGTATTCTCGTGGTTATTTATATATATTTGAACATGTTTTTTTATAACGGTGTTTTATTCATATAAAATAGGGTATAGTCTCCCCAATAATATCTTACCAAACCCTCGCTTCTAGTAGGAATTCTCTAGTATACAAGGAGGGGGGCATGATGGCATGTGACCAACCAGGTCGGGTCACTACTTGGACGCACCTAGGTTGGGATATAAAAAGTGGTATCAAAGGATATTTCAATTCTTTCTTAATAATTTGTGTTAATATTTTGGGAAAGGTATAGAGGAAATTGGAAGAGTCAAGGCATGGTAATGAGATCATGCATGTGATTCACAATCCTATGTAAAAGGGAGAATCTGAGTAATCAGGGTGGGAATAATGTGATTGTTTTTTTCAGTTACAGTAGGATATTATTTCACCTTTGTTGAAACACTTGTGGTGTGGTGTGATATTCATTTCAAATGTTTCTGAATTTTATGTCTTGGCCAAAATTGGCAAGATACATGGTTCTTCATTAATAATTCTAGGAACATAGGGTTGTTTTGACATGCATCATTCTAGGAACTAACAAGAAAATTGGTAATGGGTAAGTTTTTGACCTTGAACTAATTTTCCTAATTTAGAAATAAAATTATTGATTGAATATGAGAATAAATGTATGTCTAATGAGAACCTCCATTGTTGAATTGATTATGATAATTAAAATAATCTCTGAGTAAATTATCATTAGATAATGTGATTAATTAATAGATGAATTAGTTAGTTAGAATGAATCTACCCATGTCAAACATGTCTTATGAGTGGGATAGTTAAGTGTAGTGATACGACCTCATTTTTTCTTTGTGGTGAGAAAAAGGGAAAAATGGCATGTGGAAACTAGTTTTGATAGTTTATCCTCATACATAATTTTTTTGTTGTTGACTTATAATATATAATACATCTGTTTCTCCATTTACAGATATGCCTCTATGACACATTTTGGGGGAGAGACACAGGGAATGGACATGAATGAAAATCAAGACAGGGAGCTGGATGCATCATTTGTTCATGCTAAGGAGGAAGTGGAATCGTTCCCATATAACATTTCATGTTTCATGAAATTCAAGGAGACAGTCCTAGGGCGTGTTCTAAAAAGAATGTATGATTTGAAATCTATGTTAAATCCATAGAGATGATAGATTTCCATTTAGAGACTCAAGATTATAGGAGGGTCACGTGGGCTATTTATATGATACAGGGTTCAATAAAGAACATGTGGGACATTCAAGTACGATATGGACATATTGATGATATGTTGTGGGATGAATTTATAGATATATTCATAGGTCACATCTCTTCAAACACACTAATTAAATGGAAGGAATCATATTTTATACATCTTACCCAAGGAGGCATGTTCATAATTGAATTCACTTGATTTTTAATATATTTACAACATTTTTCTCCAACATTAGTAATAGATGATGCTTCTTCGAAAAAATGATTTCAGGATGTACTTAAGTGTGATATTAAGACTGTGGTGAATATAATTAGGATGAATAAATAATTATAAGTGGTTAATAAGGCACTAATTTTAATGGGAAACCTGAAGGAAGCATTCAGTGCTGGACAGGTTGCTGGAAGATTAGGGAGTGGGCCTTCAAATATTAGAAAGCACCTCCAATTGAATCATTGTATGGAAAGTGGAAAGAAAGGACAACAGACAAGAGGAACAATTTCACTAGATCATTCACATCTACTTTTCCACCAGTGCAGTAGATAGGTAAATTATCATACACATGTCCCTCGACCACCAATGGAGAGCCGATTGTTTAGTATGATGGGGCACCTACATAAGTTCTGTAGGAAGCAGCGGCAGGCTGGTACTGAGGGAGTAGCTTCTCAGAGTCAGAGTGTGGAAATAGGGTCTTCTACACAATATAGTTCTCGAATTTGGTGTTCTACATGAAGAGGAAATAGATTTAATGGACATGGTGCTTTTGGGTATGAGTTCCTATATCTGTAGCATAATGTTATTTAGGGTAGTCAGAAAATTCATCTGGGAAGAGGGGTAAGAAAGATGCATGCAGTGAAACATACACTGGTGGAGAGCGAGGTTGTTCAATCGATAGTGAGCGGTGATATTCTAGTTTCTTATATATTGTATACATTATTTTTTGATATTGGTGCTTTAATTCCTTTAAATATGAAAACCATGTTAATGGTGTGAGTCTGGAAGAGGATTCTATAAGTGAGCTGATGAATACTGATACACCATTGGGAAATGAGTCTACGGTTATCTATTTATGAAGGTTATATTTTCTGAAGATCTGAGTGTATTATTTCTTTTGGGATGCATATGACCATTATATAATTGGCTTTTCCCTAATTATGGGTATGGAGTGGCTAGTGCATACCGATCCCACATAGATTGTTACTGCAGGAGAGTGACCTTTAAATTTCTTGAGGAGGACCCATATGTCCTTTATGGATAATTGGATATACATGTAGGTATATCTATTCCAATTAATCAACAATTGGGAGATCTCACATTCCATGTTTTTAGTAATTTTCAAGATGATGAGAGTGGTAGGCAAGACGCCCTTCCACTAGTAGTAGAACTATTTCATTATGACTTTACAGAAAATGTTTCAGGCTTTCCACATGAGAGATATGTGGAATTCACTATTATTATTGTGTAGAGGGATGATCCAGTATCTATTCCACCTTAATGATTGGAACCAACTAATATTCAAGATCTCAAAACATAGTTGTATTAGTAGGAGGATTAATGGTTTATCCGTCCAAGTACGTATCCTTGGGGATCGCCTATTTTGTTTCCATAAAAGGCTGGAAGGAGCTTATGTTTCTTTGTTAATTATTTTATCTTTAATAAAATGAATGTTAAGAACATATATCCTCATCCATGTATCGATTATATGTTTGAAAAGATGAAGGGGGATTTTTTTTGTCAAATATTGTTATGAGATTAGGGTATCATCGTGTGCAAGTTGTAAATTATAATATATTGAGAACTGCTTTCAACAGTATGTATGACCTTTAAGAGTTTATCATAATGCCATTTTTGTTGACAAATGCTCACGAAATGTTCATGGACTTATTGAATATGAATTTTCAACAGTAATTATATCATATTTTAGTGGTGTTTGTGGACGACATCTAGGTGTACTGTAAGAATCATGAAAGCATAACCAACAAACATGACATTGTATTCTGTACATTGATGGAGCACCAGGTATATGGAAAATTATTTACATTTTAGTTTTTGATTTTAAGGGAAAAAATTTTGGGGAATATCATCTCAAAAGAAGGTTTTATAGAGGACCCAATAAAAATCCAGGTAGTAGTATCTTGGGAGTAGCAGAAAATGGGTTTGATATCTGAATATTTTTAGGGTTAGATGGATATTACGAGATGTGGAACCAGTACATTTATCTATTGGGAGAACCTATTACTAGTTTGAAAAATGAAGGGATAGATTTTTTTGTAATGAAGCATGAGATAATTCATTCCAAGAGTTGAAGATGTTCAATACATCATCATCGTTTTTTATCTTACCTATGTTAGGTGAGGATTACGTGGTGTATTCTGATTCTTCTGGGATCAGACTCAAATCTGTGTTGATTAAAAGAAATAGATTCATTTCTTATGGGACCAGGTTGTTGAGTCCACATGAATTGAATTACCTTACACATGACCATTCATTGGAAATTGTATTTTATGCTCTTATGTGTTGGTGATACTGTCTTTTGGGTTAAGAGTTTATAGTATTTACAGATCACGAAAACATGAAGTATATCTTTTCTCTGTGCAACTTGAATCTTCATCAATGATGATGGGTAGAATATATGTTGTCTGTTTATTCTGAACTAGCATATACCGATGGGAATGGGAATAGATTGGATGATTATGTGAGTAGTAAAACATCAATTCTATTGGAACGTGAGTTGAATGTAGAGAGAAAGATGATGACATTACTAGTGAAAATGAATGTGGTAGTTCAGGTGAGTTAGGAGAGGGTCCCTCTAGTTTCTGGGGTAGTGGTTTCTACACTCTTAAGATGTAATAGAGATTGGTATTAAGTGTATCTAGAGTGTTTAACCTTAATTTAAAGCCTTGATAGTTTGGGGACATCATGAAACTGGATTATAGGTGAGAATGAGATCATCTATGTGAAAAATTGTGTTGTAGTGCCTACAAGTATGCAAGAGGAACTCATCCATGAATTTCATGCTTCAAAGTTGGGGGTACATCCTCTAGTGAAAAAATGTATCGTGGCCTATGATGATAGTTTTGGAAACCAGGTATGAAAAAAGAGATATCATGTTTCGTAACATGGTGTTTCACATTTTAATAGATGATGAAAGAGAATCAGCAACCTGGCAGACTACTTCAGTCGTTACCTATTACGAAATGGTTATGGGATGATGTGACTATATATTTTTTGGTAGGAAATTGAAAGTATATTAGGATGAATGATTCTATTTCATTTAATATTGATCAGATAATAGAGGTTTCACATTTAATGTCTATTATGGAAATCATTATAGTAGAGCAGTTGTGAGAGCTATATGTGAGAGAGATCTATAATTTCATGAGGTTCCATAGAAAATATATTCAGATCATGATTCATGCTTTACTTCATGCTTTTGTATGGAATTAATAAAGGATATTTGTATCCACGTTATGTTATATTTTGAATACCACCCACATACAAATGGGTTGTCAGAGCACACCATACATATGTAATAGTATATTCTACTGGCATGTGTTCTAGACATTGGTGGTTCTTGGGAGAAGCACGTGGCTTTAGTTGAGTTCACCTATAAAATTAGTTTTTATAAATATATACAGATTTAACAATATGATTATCATTATATTAGACCTCGTAGATTATCACTATGTTGGTTAGAAGAACCTTAGTCAGAGTTGTTGGGACCGAGTCTCGTTCAGCAGACATCAGCATAGGTGTAGATGATTTGGAAACATATAGATGTAGATTATTGTAGACAGAAGTTGTATTCTAGTTGAAGAAGATGAATCTAATTGTTCATATAGGGTGATCTTGAATTACTTTCTGTGTCCCATAGATTGGGTAACCACCAGATATAGAGGAAGGGAAAGTTTTCATCAAGGTTTGTATGACCGCTTGAGGTGCTGGAGAGAATCTGGCCAGTGGCATACTGATTAGCACTTCCACATAAATTCATTACAATGCATGATTTTTTCCATGTTCCATGACTATTGCAGTATCCCCTCGAACCTACACATGTGATTGATATAGATGAGGATTACCTCGAGTTAGATTCATCCTTTTTGGAGTATATTAAATGTGTGATGTGTTATACTGAGAATGTGTTACAGGGAAATACAGTTCCATTACTTCATCTTTTATGGAAACATGGAATTATTCAAGAGTAAACATGTGAATGGGATGAAGACTTGAGGGTGTAATGGTCCAATTTTTTTGGCTCGTAATCCTAGATATATTTTGGAGTGTAGCTCGAGGACAATCTATTATAATGTGGAGAGATTATAATACAAACCTATTCTCAGGAAATATCAGTTGTTTTTTCAGGTACAATGTGTTGTTATTTATGTACTTTTGATTTGGGGTATGACTTGAGGCATGTTTGGGTAATGTATTTATGAAGCTGTGGATGACAGGGGTTATTCACGGTTTTCGCATTGTTTGGACAAACCGTGAAGATAGTGGAGGTCTGAACAGATGGAGCATATTTTCCCTAGCTATGATCAATTAATCAATGAATGTAGTGGATGGTCGTATGTTTGGCATACATTTTGGATTAACTTTGTGGCTTCCAAGTTGAATCATTGTGCACAACCCAGTTTATTTCGGAAAATTCGATTTATAACCAACCGAATGCCTGAATCCTCTTTTATTTGACCTAGGATTGGGCTTGACCAGAACACCCTTACACAATATTAAAATCTCGGATTGAGGATCCCTTATCCACCCGGAATGCGGATTTCATGGAGATGCTTCTCATGTTATTTCTGTTATCTTTTAAAGATCTATTCATGGATGTTATCCCCCCTTTTCATATATCTAAACCTATGAGTCGAGTTTTAGATATAATATTTGGGTCTATATATTGTTTTTCAAGATCAAGATTCATTGATATTAATTTTGGATTTAGGGATTCATATCCAGATCTTGATCGAGAACGCAATGCCACTCATATTTTTTGTATTTTCATTCGGATAACAACTAACAAAAAACCAAGGTAGGTGGTATTAATAGAACTCAGATAGTCATGATTTATACTTCGTTAATGTGAGTATATGATTTCTAGATTGACTCGATTTATTTTTTGATAAATTGTATTAATTATGAAAGTTTAATTGATTTGATTTTTCTTGTTGGTTAATTGATAATGAAATCCAAAAAAAATGAATGGGGTTTCCCAAATAGATATATTAGATTTTTTTATGGGTTGAGATTTGTTAATTTATATGTTTAAATTATTGTGAAATGAAAAATAATTGGAGGAAATTAACTAGGGAATCATGTTTGGCCATGTGAGATAATTAATTTTGCGAATATATTACGTGACATGATGTTGAATAAATATAATTAATTGAGAGTATTAATTATGTGACATGTTTTGAAATAAGATAATTATATAATAAATGTTGTGTTATGATATGGATAAATTATTTTGAATAAATATTTGTTGAATGAGAATGGTTTTGATTGATTGATTAATTGATTGATTAATTAATGGGTCTTGCTCTTGTTAATTTTGAAATTAACTAATAGAAATCAATTTTATTAACTAATTATTGGATTTTTAATTGGATTATGTGGAAAATTTTAATTAATTAATTAATGATTAAATGGATTTGATCTTTTTGGTGCTAGACATGGCATTCTGGAGTGATTAGATGTTGGGACTTCGACATGGCATTTGTCCCCTATAGTTTTCCTTGATTGAGATTATGGGGTGCTAAGAATGACGAACGACACCGAATGAGATATAATGTTATTTGAATGGTGAAATGAACATAATTATATTTGGAGTTCTATGATTGATGTCCTACATCGAATGAATAATAATAATTAATGATGATTTTAGTGATATTTTAGGGTGTCTGTAATAGATACCAACACAAAATGGAGAATGATATTGAATGATTATTCAATTTGGAAACATGAATTGAAACTAGGAAAAATGTGATGATTAAATATTATATTAAAATGTGACTACTATTTAAATTTTTCATTGTATTCAATGCTTCATTAAACTACATGCACTATCTATTTACTTGACTCGTATTATACATTGTTGGTGGTGGCCTAATGAGTTGTACTCACCACTTATTTAGGATTCCAGATCAGAACACGGGTAGACATTGTTGTTTCAATACATGATAAGTGAAAGGCCATGGTATTAGTTTATTTTTGTGATTGGATAATGGGATAGGGAACCAAACGTGGTTCGGGTCCCATTTTGGAGTTATAGTGTCATTACTTCTTGATTTATTATTGACACATGACACTTGAATTATCATTTCTGGATTTACCTTTTAGATGATTATTGTTTTTTATTATTTTTACTATAATATTTCAAGGTATTATGATGGTTATTTATACGTTTCAACATTTGTTTATTATTATTTTTCTTTCACGGGTTTTTTATTCTGATAATAGATAGTATAATCTCCCCATGAATGACTTACCGGGCAGTTGATGTTAGTTGGAACCCACTGGCATACGGGGAGGACTTCTAGAGGTCATGTGACCAACCAGATCGAGTCACAGCTAAGTGGAACTCATTTTGGAACATCACAAATATTTTGTGATGACATCATTATTATTATAGGCATTGCTGCTAATTTTTTTACAATGAATTTTTGCCTTAATATATGGAAAAATTGTTAAATTTAAAATATTGATGTAGTTATTTCATCATGATGTTTAGAAAAATTATCTACATAAGTAACAATTATAAAAGATAAATAAATTAAATATAAATATAAATAATGTGATGAAAAAATTTACTAAATAAGTTTTAGAATTTAACCTCTTATTTATGTGTACATACATTTTGGCACAATGACTGTGAGACATTCATATACTAAAAAATATACTTCCATTTTTTATTTAATCTTAAATTCATAGTCATTTTAGTACTAAAAAAATATAAATAATTTTTTTTATAAATATTTTAAATGAAATTGTAATTATCATAAACAATACCTCCTTGGGAATGCTATATTTTTTATGGAATAAAATATCATTAATAAATTTTATAATGTAATAACCTTAACAATTTCTATTATTTTTTTATATTACCAAATGGAATATCAATATATTTCACATTCTAAAACTAAATTTCACATATTAGTGGAGATGGTGTTATAGCTTTTTCCAAATTTTTTCCAAATATTGAAATCTAATATATGTATTTATGTCTTCAGGGTAGAAATCAGTTATTTCCATGAAACATAATCGTTGATGAATGTTTTAACCTAACAGAGTGGGAACCATAACCAAAAATAGGAAAACCTTGAGTTCCTCTAATATTATATAATAAATAATTACCACAACAAGAAAAATAAATAATCATCCAATACAACATATCATTCAAAAATAATTTTTTTTTCTATAAGAATCATACAACATAACTAAAAATTTAGACATTAATTTAAAATTTTCAATCAATGGATTCAAATAAATATCAATATCAATATCCATTTTTTCTCATTTATATTAAGATAAAACATATTCTATTTTCACATCATGCATAACCATGTTGGAATGTTATAATACTTAAATATAACTATCTATATACTATGAGTAATTATTGGAAAACGTAAAGTATTAAATCCATCAAAATATAACAAAATATGAGTGTTTTACGACTCATTTCCAATTTTAGGATACTCTTGGTCAATCTAGATTCATATAATATATTATACTTTGTGAATAATTTTCCAATATTTTTATATTTTTTCTACCACCCAGGTTGATTTTATTGATGTATCCTGACATCTGTAAATGTGGAAAAACCATGGATTGAATGGAATGTAGCATAAAACATTCAAAGAAATTGACTAATCTTTATTGTTTCAAGATGCACCATACATTTGAAATTTTTTATGTGAATCATTTTAGTTTTGAAATAATATAAAATCAGTTATACATGATTGTATCTTTGATAGATCATACCCTTTGAATTAGGAATTTTGTTAGGGAAACATGTATATTGAATATGATTATTATATTCTGGGATCATATCATTCATTAGACAATGTTGTTCAGAAAATACGGTGTCAATACATAATTTTCAATCAGTTCCACTATATAGCATCATTATAGTATATAATGATTTATATGTAGTATAACTAGAATACATTGGTGTATTTTAAAAACATATTATCTTCAATAAAATTGTTTTTGGTTGAGAATTTATCCTTCAATTTCAATTATCTTTTCCTCAAAACAATAACATTGATCATCAAACCTATATTCAAATCTTCAATATGGTAATTATCATTATTCAAAAATATAATCATTGAATATTTTCCACAAAACACAATGTTATCTTTGTCACTAGATATGCTCAATTTTTACCTATGTTAATTCTCACATTTATATAATTGATCCATTCTTTAATAGATCACATGTTCATACAACTCCACTAGACTTATTAGTTTTGAATAATAACATTGTGAACACATTAAAATTATTTTAGATTGGTTATATGCATAATCTTATTCAAATTTTATGAACCCCATCCCCATAATCTTTTAGCCTATTTTTATAATCCATCCATTTTTTATTCATTTTAATATTATTTTATCCCATATTAATAATATTTAATAAAATAAAAAAATTCATTAAATTTTTGTACTTATAACCATTAAAGGTTATTCCTAACGAATTATTTATTCTATATAAATCTATTTTTATATGATTATTAATGATAAATGTTGATTACATATATTATTTTGTAGCGATGGAAATCCTTAATTAATGGGAATGTGTGACATCAATAATGTAACAAGTAATATAATTAAATTTACATATATTTAAAATCAATGAGATCAAGGATTGTTTATATAGGTTTTATTTTAATGAGTAATGAAATATGGGGGATTTGATGTTCATACATTTCTTCACTCGGTACACTGTAGGCTTGGATTTATTTCAATGATAGTATTCATTGGAGATTAAGTTGATCATTTATCATATGATAACAAAATTGATATGGCCCATTATCATGGACTTGATAATGTTACATTTAATAAGAACATTCTAATTTCATGGTTATATCGAATAAAATTTTAGGTTTTGTTCAATGGAATGACTTGACAATGTAAACGAAAAAAGTTCAATATCATGATTTAAAAATCCAATATTGATGAGAATTAATTCAATAGTTCCAGGAGAAAATAAAAATTAAAAAGAAATACCAACATTCAAATTGGTGCTGGGGATGGGATAAAAGTGGGAGGAATCATCAACAGGGTCATCAAGATAATGCTACTACTATGAGTGAAATTTTATAGACCCGAACATATGACAGAAAATAATTTAGTTGAGGATAATCCCATAATAAGAATTATTACTACAACTCAACATCATTTGGAGACATTAATTTTTGATGTTAAATAATTTTTTTGATGCATAACTAGTATGTTCAAATTTCATTTCTAGTTTATGAGATTTTTAAAAAATAGTAACTGCATATTAAAATAGAAACATAGAAAACAATTAATAGGTGATATCAGACAAGGAGTGATTTCCTCCAACCAAAAAAGTGTCTCTTTTGTGATATAAGACATGGTAATCAAATTTGACACCCTATTATCATCAATTTTTTTAGTGGAGAATAGAAATGAAAATAATAGGATGATTTATTTTTGAATATTTTGATACTAATCTTTTGGAACCATTGGTATAGTCTCCAAAACCGTTGGAAAATGTTATATCAATGGTTTGGGGGGACCATTGCATTGTCAATAATTGCGATAGACCTATACAAACAGTGTGGGAAACCATTGGTATAGTTTTTATATAACAATATATTACAATATGTTTTATATGTAATATTAAATACCTATACCAATAGTTTTCAAAAATGTAGATATAGGTAATTCAAAAAACCACTAGCGGGTTTTGATCCCCTTACCACCAAATTATATTTCAAAACCATATCCAATATGATAAAATATTTTATAGAATCATAATAAGATAAATATATAAATATATATTTAATTTTTTATGTATTAATTGTTATATGAAAAACGAATTCATTAAAAATATGAAAACCCTTACAATGTGTTTGGAAAACCATTAGTATAGACCTATACCAATGTTTTTCCAACCAATTGATATATGTATTTTGAATTTTGGGACCATTATGAATGGTTTAGAAAAAACCATTACTCTAGGTTCATTACATGTTTGTTATACCGATGTTTTTATCCAAACTGTTGGTGTATCCTTCAAATATAAAAATAGTATTACAGAAACCATTGGTACAATTTCATTTTATTGAAGACGTAACAATGGTTTGTATAAACCCTTTTGAATAGCTACGAAAAATAACAATAATTTTTTAAAAAAATATTAGAATAGGATCATAAAATGGTTTTCATACAAATGGTTTTAGATTAATATTTGTTATATATTCATCTTATGGTACCTATAACATGAGTTTCTCTAAAACTGAAGGAATATGTCATGTTTCTTTAAGTATTTGAAATGGATTGATCATGCATAACAAAAGAAATCAAGATTTGGATACCACACAATGATTCACTAACACCCTTAATAATGAAAATATAGCCTTATTCCATGTTGAAATTTGTTCATCCTCAATCAAACAAGAACGTAAATCCAATGAAGAATTCATGGGCTTCAACCACTGGTGGATCACAAAAAGAATGGATGAAAATTTGAATGTTGGTAAAATATAATCCAAATTATCTTGTACCACAATATCCAATAAAATCATACTTCTTATGATAATTTATTAGTACACATTAATCATAAACACATTGGATAGTGGTATATCCACTTACAAAAGCAAAAAGACATCAATGGGTTGTTAATATGAATATCATAATGCATCAGATTCCCCAACCAAGATAAAACCTGCTTAATCTAAAATGATTCCTATTTTAAAATCCTGTTAACAAAATTTCATATTTTAATACCCATATCAACCATGATGTGGTATATATTATGTATGTTGTATAAGTGAGGATTCAGTAAGTCCACTTTTAGAATATTGACACAAAACCACTAACCATTTTCATAATCCAATCTGCATTTGGGTTTCTATGAATGTCAAATGTTTCAGTCCCCTTGATGGTAGAACATTACAAGTATATGTGTCCCAACTTCAATAATGGGGTAGGGTATAAAAGTAACCACTTAATATGTCGTACCATTCGGAAATAATTTAAAAGGATTATTCCTGTCAAATAATTTAATAAGAAATTTCAAAACTCGGGCTAGACTACCCAGTTCCTTAGGTATTACCCTAAATCAACATTTTTAATTATCTGTAATCTCTGGTAAAATGTGTCTATATATTTCAACACATATCCACCCACATATTAATTATTCAAAAAAAATATTTTCATGATCTGTATCATTTTTTCAAGGAATAATAAAAATAACAATATAATCCATTTAGTTGATCCATATGCCCAGTTTATAAGAACACCGTCCATTACTAGCATCATTAAAATGGGAGTAATAGTGGAATACTACAAATAAATTAATGCTAGGGATGTGTAAATCATCCAACATTTATAAACAAGACAATTCTCCCTCCATATATTGAATTTGGATCTATCGTTGTTTATCTAATATAGTTCCTTCAAAATAAGAACACATAATCCATATAGGCATATCATAAAAAAGACAGTGTTGGGGGTATGTGCTACATTAAAAAACCCAAATAGATGTAATATTTGGATTCAACAATATTAGTGCACAGGGGATCGGGGTTGAGAATTATGTGTCATCCATTCTTTCCTAAAATACCAATGTTGATCATGGTTGTGTATTTATATCCCATAAAGCCAAAAGGTTTAGGGATACATAACATATCTGGATCCAACTAATGAACTTTTTGTCATAGTTCAATCACAACAAAACATAGAAATGTGGGATTGAATCATATCCATAACAATGTTGGCTATCATAAATAAATATGTTTTATTAATTGGAATAGATTGAGATACTTCTTATATATGTTCTTCCTTCCCTAAATTAAAGATGCTAAAAAAATTGAACCACAGATATTTTTGTTCTATCATGTCCATAATTCTTGAGAGAACCGAACATTAATTGTTGACCCAAAATCCTATGTATCAAAATATATTTATTATATAATCATCCTAAATAATACCCATGTTTCAGGGACTACCATCATTTCTGAAAGCATTCTCACTTAAGTTGATAGACTGATATGATTTGAAATAATAAACTAATTTTGAGGAATCTATCACATATTTTTGTAGAAGATGGAAAGTATATATGAATTATTAAAGAGTGGCCCATTGTAAAAATAAATCTTCCATAAAAGAATAAGTGATGGGAAATATATGGACTTCTTCTATAAACTACCCCCCCACCAAATATGTTGTCTTTATCATCAATGTATATTAAATTAAAAAAATTCACCATCTGTCAAGGCACAATGAAAAGGGGAAAGTAGGTCCCCATATCTGAACCCCTTGGTATGGGCGTAACATTGAGAGATTGATCCTCTTATATTGAATGTGAAGGAGACTCAAGAATAATTTTTTATGTTGTAGATGATTTAAATAATTATATAAAAAACAGATTTTGGAATTTTCTGCTTTTAAAAATTATAATGAAATTCAAATTCATTATTTTACATTAACGTATTTTATTAAAAAATAATGAAATAGAATGAATGATTATGTGGTTATTCATTAGTCTATATTATACTACACAATTGATTAACAATGGCTTGCTTAGAGGACATTCAACAATACTCATGGAATAGTAAATAATTTTAAAAAATGTTTACATAATAAATTACCTTTATAAACAACATATGAATCACGGAGTAATAAATTTCATAATACATAAATGATTACTAAGAAAAAAAATTATTTGATGTGTAACCAAAAATATGTACTAGAAGATTCATGAGATCAAATAACATAACATAGGATTTATTAGATTTAATTCATCCAATTTGTTCTTGGGGGAGTGGTAAAAGTTTTCGACTTTTATGTGAGAGGTTGAAAAGGGATAAGACAAATACCCCCCTAGTGCATAATTTATTTAACCAATATTTTTTTATCAATTCTTTCAAAAATATGCAGTTAAAGATGAGTTTTATCAATGTGAAATTAATGACGACTATAAATGATGGGTTTTAACTAATCAAATTATTTCACTAATAAAACCTATATTTATCAGCATTAAATTTATAGAAGATAAAACCAATATTTATCATCAATAATATTATCATTCTATTATATATATAGGTTATATTTGAACATTTAATTTATTTCAGATAAAGATTATTTGAAATAAAATAAAATATATATTGAAAAAATATATAGTTAAAATGATTTAATTCATTATAACTTATAAATAATTATCCCCCTTAATGAATATAAAATCGTAATTGCATGAATTTCCAAAATAAATAAAATTGAATAATTAAAAATAAATAGACTAAAAAAATATTAAAAAATAATAATGTTTTATTAATTAAATAAAATATGATAAAAAACTAAAAATGAAAATTCATTAAAATTAATATTAATACATTGTAAAAATATTAAAACATAATAAATACATAGAATTTTTTTTAGGAATAATAACATAAATTTTGAACTTGTACAAAAAATAGATGAAAATATTAAAAAAATCATTTAAATAAGTAAAATTTATATATTTCACATATAATAATAAATATTTCCACTTAATACATACAATTAATGGAAAATTAATCCAATAATTAAAAAACATGTTCAGAACAATAAATCATTGTAAATAATTTTTCAAAATTTGAAGGATTAAATCAGTTAATTGTAAAAACATAAAAAAATGTAGACAATCTTTCCAAATGTATTTAAATAAATAAAATATATAAATATCATTATATTTGAAATAATTACACCTTATTAAATTAAAATTGAGATAATAATAATTGTATAAATAAAAAACATTTTTATAATATTAAAACATTGAAAATAATTATGTATAAATAAAAATTAAAAAAAGAATAACTTCCAATATTATTTAAAATTTTAAATTATTTTAAATTAATAGTAAATATTAAATTAAATCATATTAATAATGAATAAATAAATATGAATATGTTAAAAATTATTAAAGAGTGAATCTGTATGAATGATTACATCAATTACATAAAAAATCAGGGTTTAAATCATGGAATTCCCCTTAGGGGATTTATATCGCATGCAGTGACTTATGTAGACAATGGTGTGGGCATGATGTAGGCAAGTGGTGATGCATGCATGACACATGGCTGGTGATGAAAATTTTATGATATAGGCATGACACTAAACAAAACCAATGGGCCACATTTTTAGGTCACTTGTCCTTGGTCCTACGGGCTACGTAAGAGATCTTCGTTTACCCGGATAGATAGAGGCATTTTCATTAATGAAAATAAAGAAAAACCATACACATAAAAAAAATTAATAATAATTAATAAACAAATTATATATATATATTAGTTACTGGAGAATACATATACACTGAAAAACAAACACAACTCACCCACCGACCAATTGATATGTCATAGCCCTCAATGGATAACTGACCAATATTCTTCTGGACAATAGAACTAATTTTTTATTGATATTATCTATATGACCCTTACAACATACGCCCAAACCTCCATGGCACATATGTCCCATAATTATCTTGCACTGATCGTGGATTTATCACAACCGATTGGGCCTCCCCTACAAACTATGGATCAACTGGCCCTGCCCATGCATTGTGCTTCTCCTATGTCACTGCATTTAATGGAGGATTGTCAAACATGATTACCAGATGACCACCCTCACTTTCAATCAGGTGTTCTCCCCTCCCAATCAATTCCCAAGAAATCCAATCACCAAACCATCTCTCTGAGGATCACATACATATCCACCTTGCATCTGAAGCTATCACAATAAACATACAACGCCCACAACACCACAACATGATGCAATCATTAGGTATGGAGATTCTCATCATCGGTCTTGGTTCTACCATCATGCAATGCCCAAATGTTCAGCGATGAAGAGTTAAAACCCCTCCTACCTTAACAATCCTACATTCCCATTAGTTCCCTACAATCCCTGAATCTTGTCACTCAAATACCATAGTGATCAGTACACTGACACCACCGTCCAACTCTCACCATCTCTCGAGTTCACGCACTATCGAGACTATAAAACATGATCTTCCACAAATCCATATATCATTTAAAATCATCTCGAATCACATCCCATACATTTTTTTTACATCAACTCCTAAATATGTTTAGGGATGTAGTATGTTGTGGTGAAATTTCAGGGAAAAATTTATTGGGATTGAGATGGTCTTATATGAATTAATTATATGGATATCAATCATATTAACATATTAAATTATAATAAATAAAAATGAATAAATATTAATCATATAAATATAAAATATATTGAAAATATTAAAGCATATTAAATAAAATGTATAGCTTTTAAAAAATATATAAATTCCAAAAATATTTCAAATTATTAAATATCGAAAATGAAAAAAATAATAAAATATAATTTTAACGAATAAAATTAGAGGAAATAAATAAATAAAATTAAACAAATAATTGATAACCTCAACTATATAAAATTTAATTCATATAATATTGAATAAAACTAAATAAAAAAATACGATTATTTCTCATAATGATTGAAGTATGCAGTGTATTGATTGTATATAGAAAATATAATATGTTAATATCAAATATAATTTATAATAATTAAGAAAATTGTATTATTTAATAAAATATATATATATTTAGACTTATATAAATAACTATAAAAATTAAATATATTACAGAAATATGAAATGATTAAATAAAAAAAGAATGATGTATAGAAAATACAAATAATTGAGAGATACTAAAATCAAATAAATAATATTAAATCAACAAATAGACATTCATGTACACACATACATACATGTAGACATACATGTACACTTACATACACAATATATGTATACACTTATATACAAGAACATACACATAAAAATACATGTAGGCATAAGAATATATACATAAAAAGACTTGTATGCTCACATATAGATTCATAAAGTTAAATACCCATGCATGCACATACATATATATCTCTACATAGGAAAATATACAAGGACATACAACATAAAAAAATACATATAAACATACACATACTTATACACATACACATGTACAAACACATACAAATATATATGAATACACATACACATGAATTTTCATATACATTCACATCCATACAATAACATACCTATGAATGAAAATATATACACATCTTTACATATGACCATGCACACACATATACACATATGCAAGAACATACACATGTACATATATATATATCGAAAAAATAAACACATACATATTTGGACACATAAACAAACATTCACATATATTCTTATATTAGTCATACATATACACATACACATTCAAACACATTCACCTGCACATACAAAAACACATTCCCATGCACATACAAATGTACATCTATATGTAAACGTACATATACATTCAATAAAAATTTATAAAGACAAACACAAACACTTATGCATATATACATACACATAAACATACACGTACACATATGTATAACATATAGATACAATTACATACATTGTAATTCAAATATTCATAGTCACAAAAACAAAAAAAATGTAAATAAACATACACAGACCCACAACACAACATATGCATACACAAATAGAAAATATTTGAACACACACATATAGATACAAATGTATATACATATATTTTTCAATTCATAAATATGAATAAAAATATATAAAATCAAATAGGAATCACATATTTAAATTATTATATGCATTTATATATCATATAATTTTATCAATAAAATACTAATAAAGAAAGTATATATTAATAATATACAGAATTTCAATTAAAATATATAAAAATACTATTATGCATTTTTATTGACTAATATAATTTTTATTAATTTGTAAATATAAATTTAATAAAATAAGATTAATATTTTAATAAATTTAATATAACCATTTAAATATCATATATTTAAATATATATAATTTTTTCAAATATAAATATTATAGAAAAGTATATAATAATGTGTATATATATATATATTAACTCATTTAATTGGATATTTAGAAACAATAAAATAATCCTCATAATAGAAAGATATTTATCATTGTTTGAAAAATTCATAGAGATATGGAACCCTTTATCAGTTGTTTTTTGGCAGAAGTGTTTAATATTTCATGATATGAATTAGTGTAACATGATTATAAAAATTGAGAATTTATAATGCGTGAACTATGAAATTTAACTAATTAATAAAATTAAATGAGATATATTAATTAGGATTAAATTCATAACTTAATGAATTATAAATGATATTAAAATATACCATATGATATTACATTAATTATTTTAATCCCTATAGAAAAAAATTCATTAATTACTGCAACTGTTTGTTCATGTTATTCAACTCAAAAGCTAAAATCATTTTTTTGGCACTGCGTGTTAGGGGGAGAGATCTATCACAACATTATCCCTTTACCCTAATAATTAAGTATTTTTTCACTTATATACTCAATATTTTATACACACATCATCAGTTTGATTTTTCCTTTGTAGCGGTAAAAGATAGGTAGGGGCCAAGAGAATCATTTCCAAACAGCTCTATCCTAATGGGTTGCTTATGGTGTGGGGAATTACACACTAGGGGGTGGTGATAGTCACGTACATCTTCTCCCATTTGGCATGTGAGGAATTTCTTATGGGGTGAAATGGTATACCCTCTTATAAAGGGAATTTAGGGTGGTAGGTGTGGTCGATGGGCACCATGGTAGATTGTATGAGAAAGTGCGATGACGATGGGTGGGAAAGTGGATGGAATTGTGGGTGGGTCATTGTGATATATCATATGAGAATGAGAAATTATAGAGCTATGTGATATCAATGGGTAATCATGGAAGATTATATGAGAAATAGAGGTGATGACCATATACTTCTTCCCATAGTCTCTCTTGGTAGGCATTGTGGATGGGGCACCATGACAGTTCATAGAGGTGACTTTCCAGGTAAGCATTATTGATGGGGGAAATATAGAAGGTAGAAATGGTGATGAAGGCTATAGGAATTGTTTTTGGTGAGTCGTGGATGGTCATTTGAGAAAGGGTAGTGATAGTCATGTATGCATTCCCCCTTTCTGGCATTGTAGACATTGTGGATGTGGCACTAAGGAAGATTTTCTGTGAATGGGTGGGGACTTTCATATCCATCTTCAACCCATCTGGTATCATACTTGTTGGTCATGGGGTGACATGGTAGGTCTTATATAAGAGGCTAGGTTATCCCATGGGGATATAGGGATGAAGGATGCGCTGAGGCCTATGTCTTTTTAATGGCGACGCACCATTGTGTGTCATAGAATTGGGGTTTGAAATCCTAATATAGAACATTTTTAGGGAGCCTATCTGTTTCTTGAGACTTTTCCAACTCATCCGTAATTAGTCTATCAAACC
Source organism: Viscum album (assembly GCA_963277665.1). Taxonomy (NCBI): domain Eukaryota; kingdom Viridiplantae; phylum Streptophyta; class Magnoliopsida; order Santalales; family Viscaceae; genus Viscum; species Viscum album. The sequence goes on along the minus strand of OY728121.1, from coordinate 6,423,892 downwards.
TGTTGTGTTTGAAACCATAATATTTAGACTATTTTGTGAAAGGTAACAATATTAAATTTCATGAAAATAATTTTTATTGTATTATATTGACGATTTCAAATATAAATTTTCTATTTATGAATTCCATAATTAAAATTACCAATGATTATTCAATTAGTTATAAAATAAATGTTTATGTGGTTCTTTATATGTAATTATTTAATCATCATTAATTACTTCAAATTTATTATCATGTTCCTCACTATGAGGAATTTGATTCAGATATATACCTTTGCATATTGATAAATACATTATAATTCATATTATTTATTATACATTTACCCTTATTAATAGTTCAAATTCCCCCATTTCCTTTTTCCACCAGGATACCTAGGAGAGTATTATGATTTATATGTACAAATATTCTACATGAAATATTGATATTCTTGAAAAAATATTATGTTTTAATTTCTGTAATCAAATGTAATATAAGAACCATGTATGTATCTATTTTTCATAGACTACTAATCTTTTTGGTCCTTTGGGATGTGATTCATTTTATTATATACAAACATAATAAAGTAGACACAAGCTCTGGGTTTCATTAGTCTGAGATATTACAGTTGAAATCATTGGATGTTTATTAGAACCCATAGGTACTAGATTTAGGAAAATGTAGCTAGGGATCATAACCCTATGAAAGAATGTGATGATAAGAATATAATATAATTATTTTTCATATGTAAGGTAGATATTATGTGTTTTCCATTGCAATAATTCTATGTATGGATAGTATAAGTAGAATTTGTAATTGTAATGTTGGGCCTTCGGAAAATAACTATGGAAATTAAGCATTGGGCTTCACCTGATCGTCCAAGGTCCAAAAAGGACTCACTTTCACCCAGTTTGACACAACTATGGGATATTCATATGAAAAATCAAATTTTCCTTAGAAACTATTATGATATATTTTAAATATTTATATACCCAATGATCCATAATCATGATTTTGATATTAGCTATGGTGTTGCGTAGGAGAGGAAGATCTCCATACAATGATAGTAAAGAGCCATGTGGCGTCCATTCCCCCTTAATGGGGGAGTCCCCTTCATTGTCTCTCAAGGATTATCTACCCCATTAAATTCTCCAAATTCCTATCCCCAACTACAATAATCCTTTCCCTATGATCCATCTTAGCCCTAATGTCGCAGATTTGTGCGTAGATTACCAAAAACATTCGATTACACCCACGGTTCTACCATTTCCAGTGGACCTAAAATATCCACCTGAAAAATGATTCACTAATGAAGAATATTTGAGTGATATTTCATGTACTCTATCTTCCATTTCAAATCCATTAAATTCTTTAAATGTTAGGAAACCTTGTAGGAAATTAACTTCCGTCGAATATCTGGAAATGATAAATTTTCCATTTAATTCCTCCCCAAATCTATATTGAAGTTGTTGTTTGGAAGCTTAAATATGAATTAATTTGGGTTAATTTTTGAGATAAATTTTGATACAAGTAGTATGTTTTATTTGAGGAATGGTTCTATTTTTATCCCTCATGATTGAAATTGGGGAACTCATTAGTATTGTGTAGACATGGGAGATCGAATGCCAAGGTACACGTGAGTGGTTTAAAATTAGTTCTGTCGAGATATGCAACAAGTCAGAATGAACAAATTACAATTGTGGTGTCAATGGATTGATGTACATATTCATAGGTTGTGCATTATAGAACATATTAGTTTTTGGATCTGGATGTTTATTTGATTACTGGACACCCGGATGAACACTCGGTTTTGTGTGTGCCAGTAAAGGAGATCACTAAATAGAATTAGACTCATAAATTATTTACCGATTTAAATTTTTTTGACATCTATAGATAATTATTTTGTATCCTAATGTCAACAACATGACAGGTAGAGTATCTATCTAAAGAAACACCAGTGGTTGCAAATGAGGAAATTGTGGATATAGGGAATGCACTAGTTAGTACTAGTAGGGTAAATGATGCCGCTGTTTTGAATTTCATATCCATAAATTTAATTGAGGTATCCTATAGTGGGGAAGTGATATCATGTATTATTGTCAAACATGATTTATAAATGAAAGTGGATGTTGAGGGAGGTGTAAGAGCTACGAAAGGATGCATCAAATGGAGAATTAATATTTTTATGGTACAAAACCACAACAATAGAGGGTTACTAGGAGACTAAGTCTATGAAATACTATTAACTAGTGAATAATATTGGAAGGTAAGGAATTCCATTTGGTAGAATGGTTCATGATCCATCCAGATTAGGTTGATCATTGACATTTTCAATCCCGAGAAGTTAATTTCCAGCTATTAATCCATGAAATCCATTGAAAAGATTCGAGGGTGATGGGAAAAACTATGAGTATGATGAAAATCAGAAAATGAGATACATTTCAAAATATGGATCCTCTGTGGTGAGTACAGTATGTAGTCATATTGTACATTCCAAAGAGATAGTGATGATGTGATTCATTGTATAGGAATTCTTAGCCAGATGAGGGTGATTTTTTAGAGAGTAAACATTATGGTTCGAATGGATAATTCATATTTACCCCTTCCAACAGAGACAAAAACATCCAAATGGATGAAATACAAGTTTATGGATAGTGATCCCAAATGTTTTGGAATTTTTGATCTGAATGTGTTTGTAGATCTTGTGGAAGGTCCCATTAATGGTGTTATAATAGAACAACAATGGGAGGCTGGTGTAATTTCTTGGAAAACTCAGTAATTTTCCATGCATTCTGGTTTAGAAATATTGGAGGATTTTATAGTGATTAATTATAAATGATACGAAAGAGAATAGTTGATCAAAAGAACACTATGTGTGGACATTAATAATGATAAGTGGGAATATATTGAAAATAATTTTCATATACAAATAAGAGGATTCAATAATGGTATGATCAACAATGATGTGTACATTCAAATTTGGCATAAACTGGCATATAAATTTTATGACATTATAAAGGATGATCCAGATGTATAGGTAACCAATCTATCATTGAAATTATATAATGGTATTGATTCCAATTTTTATTAAGTTATCCTTTAATAAATACATGGATTCTTTTAGTGTTTTTATGGTGTGAACCTTTGGGTTTTAACTATTCACATTAAAAGAGTTTTTGATAATAATAATGTTAATTATCATATTCTAGTTATGCATTAATCATTTCAATAGTTTTGGGGATGGACCTATGATCCATAATATTCTATTGAATTCTATTGATAATAAATGGATCCTAGTGTATGGAATGTGAAACAAAACAATTCATTATATCCATAGAGTAATGATAATCATTTCATTTATGACATTAGTCTAACATATCTAACAGAACTAGTCCTCAATATATACTCATTATATGAGGACATACTATCATATGATGACATGGAAGTGAAATAATTTTTTATGTATTAGGTCTTTGAAGGGAAAAATAGAATATGAGGAAGCCAGGAAAAAATGTGGATGAATGGTTGAATGTAAAGAAGGGTTTTACCACATGTTATAGTTAATAAATGAATTAACCTTTTATGTTATTGATAGGAATTGGAGTTTTCTAAAAGTGTGGAGTGAAAGGAAAATTTTCCTGTGATAGAAAGGGTAAGAAAAAACATTCCAATTTACAATTCCTTAACTGTATAGATTTAGGGAACTACACAAATTAATGTCTCAAATATAAAAGGAAGATAACCCAAGAGAATCAAATTCATCAATGTAGATCATATATTATACATTAGAAGAGGAAGTGTAATTATTATGATTGTGTTATGATCAAATAATTATGTTATTTTAATATTTTTTCATTGATATCATATTGATAAGAGTTATAAAATTTATAAATATTGTAATGTAGTAAATTTTATGAAGGATTTGAATTAGTATATTGAACAGTCTTGATGAAAAAAAATTTGATTCATTAATATTGTGAAATTATAGTAAAACACTTGATTGAGGGAAATAAAACCATTTATAAACTCATGGTGTTATGAATAGGATGTTTGGATATAATGATGATTTCTATGCATAATGTAAAATGTATGGTACTGACTACGTTGGAAATAATTAACATTGTTTTTGAAAAAGTGATTAATTGCATTAATTAATGGATTAATTTTTTTTTTTGGATTTATGTAGTATATCTAATAATCTATGTATTAGTTTAACGAATATTGATGCATGAATGATTAGAATAATTTTTTTAATTTCCGGTTTTTTTACTTGATTGAAGAGATTATATGATGAATCTATTCACATGATTGGTATGAGAAGATTAACAACAACATCATGTTGTTTTTTGGGATTATTTATAAGAAAAAAATGTAAATTTATTTATCATATTTATGAAGTTTTTTTATATCAATATTTGGGAAGGTTTATGTGGAATAATTGTCACTACCCATCCCAGCAATTTCCAACTCATCAATGCCCATGACTCACCTCTTATATGTTAGTGGCTCAAGACAAGCGCTGAGTAGGAATATCATATAAATGGGAGGTATTATCATAATGTACCCGTATGCATACACACATATCCAATCACTCAATATTATGAAATTCAATAAATCAAATACCAATTAATGCATACATATATTATCCAACAAAAGAGTACTATAGTAAAGTACTAAAAGTGAAAAATTATGTAAAATTCATTCAAAAACAAATTCTAGAATGAATAAAACTTGTTATATGGGAGTTTAATTTTTTTAATTAAAGGATCCTGTGAACCAACTCATTATTACATGGTCATACTATGCTCTTGTTGCACCTTATCATCTAGGGATGCGGCCAAATGGGTTGTTATCTGCATAAGACAAGACATGTTCCAGAAAACACATGCATGTGTGAGTTTAAAAATACCATATAGGGACCCAAAAACACTAAAAATAATAAAAATTTCATATTTATATAAATAAATGATATAAAAATTTATAATATAAACTCCCAGATAAACCAAGGAAATACACGATTGACACTAGTCATTCAAAACCATCTGATATCCAATGATTTTTCATAAAGAAACACTAGTTGGGGGGTGGCACTCAATGACCCATGCTATCATCGGAGACTTGTTATAAAGATATAAAGATCCTTACGAACATTCCATGAAGCTCACTAGTCTATGTAGACCATGATACATCGTTAGGGGGTCATCCCCAAAACAACTAGAAGATACAATTAACCGAATATGGATAAACCCATTTTGTAGGGGAACATATAATAATGATACCATGAACCATAACGATGTGACCTGATAAATATAGGATTAATTCCATACCTAGATAGGTGACTATGATTTCAAAAACCCCACATAGGTTATAAATACAAGATGGGATCGTACTGTAGTCAGATGGAGGGAAACCACATCTCAATTTGAGACTCAATCTCTAGAGTGAATTTTAATCAAGTGATTTGCAAGAAATGTCACAATGTATCCTCAATAGAATGGAATAAGGGAACAAACTCAACAATTATTTTTCCAAACTATGAATATTAATAGATAATAATACTATTGAAGGGGTTCATGGCATGTACTAGGGGTACACATGGTGTACAAATATTTCTAAGTCTTCCCATGTGGTAAAGCCTCACACGACATGTAAATGTCAAGATACACAGTGTGTAGAGATCACTTGGATATAGTGTATGTGATGTTGGATATGTTAGTGTACTTTTTCCTTCCCTTATCCCAACCTTTGTATAGGTGGTCAGGTTCTTGTACACCTGGCCATGTCTTTATCCAATTACACGATTTGCTTATGTCCATTTACATTTTCTTGTGTAAATGTACATTCTGACGTAAATATTAAGGTTTCATGGATGGGCCACAATCTATGTTATAGGGAAACACATCATGTGATCAATAACCTCATGCAAAAACCCTATACACCATTGATTGTGACCCACATGGATTATAATACTAAAATACACATTGTCAATCTCAAGTTTTTTTAAAAAACCCTGGTTCTATTCTGAATCATCTGCCACATCTCCAAAGCCACATTCAGCACCATAATCTCATGATTATGGGACTTCTATGATTCATATATTTATATATTAATGATATGGGTATCCAATAAACTCTCTAATCATCAATTCATACCATCCATAAATGTTTCATGTGTCTTAGGGGAAAAATGGAGAACAATAGATTCAGTCTCATTTTCCAATTATCTATCCATTATCACCATCGATTATTGAAAATTATGTTCCATCACATGATGTACCTACTGTTTCGATTATTTACTCAAAATTAATGTGAAACAAAAATAATAAATAATGTACTGGTCAAACCATTATCCAAAAGGAACACCAATGATGGTATAACAATGAAATAGGAGAGAAAATCATAATCAATAAAATATGATGAACGAAACTCAACCACTGTACATTTTTCCTTAATTCAATTTCATATAAGAATGAATAATATGTGTGATGAATAAAAATGAAAAAATGTAAAATTCCATCAATTTATTAATATTGATGATGTATATGTCAACTATGTTCACGGAGTTGATCTATCTTTGTACATAATTAATCAACATGGTGTAAATTAAACAATCAATAATCCTAACATGTTTTTGGTTTTATCATTCAAGAAGAACTAATTTATCTCTATTTTTTATCATATCAAGAAACACTTTTGGCACAATCATCCATAATTTGATCCGGATTTGTCACAGTTCACCAATAATTACATCTAATGGAAATCTAAATCTACATATATTGAGAATTAATAACTATGGAAATATTATTACTGTATACATATATTGGAAATCTGTCACTACATCTAAATAAACATAAAAAATATATAAATTATTTTCTTTTTTATTTACACACACAATGAATTTTTTACCAAATGCCCAAAAAAAATTAATTATGTTGAACTAAGATTGAAATCCGAATTCTAAACTCAACTGTGCAGTTATATTTGTGATATGGTCACCCATTCAAGAGTAATTCAACTTTTTATGAAAATTGTATGTGTGTGACATTTAATATATTCAATCTATTTCAAAAACTTATTTGGGAAATAGAATCTAATGATTTCACATCACCTAATGTTGACTATAATCTATATAATATCCAAAAATAATAGAGGGAAAATATGATTCATTACATTATCCCCACCATAGGGGTTTACATCCACCAAATTGAAAACCCCTAATAAAAAAGATGATTGTACTGGGCTCATATCCTGGTCTCCCGCTCCCAAGTACTCCCACTAAGATTCCAATGCTGATATTAGATACATACAAGAGGAATAAATTACAATTTAAGGATCCTCACATTCCAATCCTAAATATATTCATTATATTTGGAAATGTTATATATATCCTTGATGATCAGCTCACCCTAATTGATAATGTGTGATGGGAAATGCACATACCTTGTTAACTACAACACGTGGAAAACGGTGTGTACCTATTCCAATTTCAGTTGTTGATCTACCTGGTACTCCACTAGGAGAACTATACTGAATGTCAAATAAGAAATAGAATGCAATGTACTAGAGAAAAAGTTATGAAATACGAAAAATGTACCTTGTCTCTATTGACACCACTCACCAAGTCTATATATCAATATATAGAACCACCTCCAAGTGATCATTTTAACATAATAGATCCTAAAAGATATAATCTACAATAACCAGAATGCACAAGTAGGGTGTGAACCTATGGCCAATATTTTTTCACCCAATGATTCCATAACAAGCTAAAAATATCAAATTATCCAAGAATGTGTTTCCAATTATCAATTAAAGCGGTTTTTAATTTGAAAATAATATTCATCCAAATCATGGTTTTCAATTAAAATATAGAAATATATAATAAATTCATACTCCACATTTCAAATTAACGATATACATCTCAAATGATTGAATTACCTTTAAAATAAGTTTCTTTAAACAAGTGTCAATTTTCAAAATGTCTTATATGAAAACATTTATATTATAATAGTTTATATAAATAACTATAAATGTAAAATAGTATACAACAATGACATATACACATTAGAAATGAAAACAAGGGAGCAACATGGTCATATACCTAATTAGGTATTATAGTTCTAGGATATAGGAACCCAACACTATGAAATTAAAAATATGTACATATTCCCCATTAGGCCTAAGGAACAATAATACTCACAATCACATCTGAATGTATGTTATGTGGTTATATGAGGTTTTAAATAGTTGTAAGTCAAAATGTGCCACCCGAAATATCTCAATAACTACATATTTATTGAATGTTCTTTAGTAAAAAACATTGATGGGGTGTTTATTTTAATTCTATATAGAAATTTAATTAAATCCCATTCTCCATTTCAAATTATCATTTTTTTCTTTAATAACCATAATGGGTTTTTAAAAAAAATCAAGCCATATCATCGTGATTAGGAACCATGTTTTCTATCAAAACCCATTTAATTACCTTTTTCAAAAATATGAATTTTAAACCAATTCTAAAATTTCACAAACCAATTTCAAAATTATATTCAATGATAAAATTTTCATCAACTTCCATCTATTTCAAAACAACATCCAATTCAATGGAATTTGTGGAGTTCACATTTTTTAACACAAAAACCATTTCATCCATAAAATATATCAATTAAATGGAAATAAATTCAATCAAACACCCAAATTAATTTCATTTGTTTTAATCTATCAATTTTCATTATAAAAATTTCAATTAAATGAAAATGGTGGTTTTCAATTTCATACCAATCCCCCATTTTTCATTATAACCCATAATCAATGGAATTGGTTATTTCCAACACATTAATCAAAATCCATTTAAAAAAATTGAAATTTTAATTAATACTAATATTTATATTTAAACAGTGAAATTTAGGGATAATTAACATTTGGAATTGTAATGAAACTACATATCTTAGGATCAACGGATCTCAAATTACAATGGTGTACATAGATACAATAATGATGAATAAAGACCATAAGATAAATATTCCACGTCAAAAAAATGAGGCCACCATTTCCCATATGTATGTCCCTCAATCATGTATCAAGATTATCCAAAATGGGCTTCCATATCACATGAAAAATTTATATCATATTCCCAAAATGTATCTTGATTTTAGATTCCATTTTCCTAAATGGATATTCAGTCATTGATAAATATGGTTTATCTTTCTCATCACACCATCTTAGAACATTAGATAGTTCATATATATAATTTCTCATTTGTGATACATGAAACATGTTATGGATAGATGTGAGCTATGGTGGTAGTGATAAATTGTAAGAAGAATTGTCCACCTTCTCAACAACCTAAAAATGGTCCACAATATGTGAATCGAGAATCCCTCTCATCCCAAGACGTCGATGACCCAATCGGGAGGAAACCATAAAGAATTCATGGTCAAAAAATTATAATTCAAATTGTCTATGTTGAATATCAGCATAAGACATATATCGACATTATTCCATCAGCATCATCTGATGAATCTACTAAATATTTAATATCATCTCATTAACAATGCTCGGTACATCCTAGGAAATTTCATAAATCTAGGACCAATACAACAATGACATACAAGGATAGATATCTAATGTCTCAAAAGGAGTCATTCTAATCATGGAATCATACATATTGTTGTAAGAAAACTCAACCATCTCTAAATTATCACCCCAGGATTCACCAATGCTATGAACACATATGTGAAGCATATGCTAAAGAATCAGTATTTTATTCTATCATTTAATCCAAATAGGGATGGGATTATATAGTAAAAATGATGTGGTATCATAGTGCCTCATGAAGTCCTCCCCTAAATATGAGAATACAACTGAATATTACAATCAGAGACTATAAAAAAATGAACTCCAAGAAAATGAAAACTCAATTCCATATAGAGGTTTCCAAACTCCCATACTTTTATTGTATTATAAATTTTTATAATGTGATTCTATTTCATCATCATATCTAGCAGTACACATATTGAATTCTTCATCAATTGGGTACATGGAAACTAAAAAAAAATTCTATACCTATTAAATCCTGCATCTATATAGAGACATTATGTGGCTAAAGAAAACATTCAGGATTCTATTACTCAGCCTTCACCTATTGGAACATATAATAAAGAGAGATAAACTCAATAGAGTCTCTCTCAAACCAAGGTAAAAAAATATATAACCTCATTAAATATAACATCATTGTTGTTCCAAGGTACACATCCCACTAGAAAATATGGAAATCAACCATATGGGATTTCCATGATAGAGAAGGTACAACAAAATGGTTACGAAAGAATATAGTTCCCTATTTGAAGAATGAGTAATCATTTATTATCTTAGTAACATAAATATATTCTCTATTAATATAGAAATCAACATCAATATGTTGTTACAGAATAATCAACATGAGAAGATAAAATATCAAATAACGAATTGATAATGAAACCACGTTTCCTGATTCATAGACACCAATATATAACTTTACAATGATAATTACCATGTTTTACTCTTCATATGGTACTTTCAAAGCCTTGGTTGGATGTTTATTGCTCAATGATTTTACAAATACATTTCCTCTCCATAGGGAATATCTGATTTCTAAATCAAATGACTATAGGTATTCCACCCAATTTCATTAGCGAAGATTCAAATCCTTTTGAGTGTTGATATCACTCAAGCACTTCTGACTTTAAAATATGTTAAATCAATTAAATTAAGGTAATTAAATAAAATCATATGTGAATTTATTATAGATTCATGTTAATTATCTTAGGCCGTATAATTCTTCTCATGTGGCCTATGATGACGAGATCCATATTCGACGTGAGGATATCCTACAACAGACCGCATCCCAATCCTTTACCTGATGAATCATAAATGTAGTACCTCTGGTTTTTGGTATGTAAACCATACTGATTTTTATTGTGATAATGTTTAAGTGATATGGTTGGTATAGTAGGGAGAACATTGGAGGTTTTTTACTGTTGAGTTTGAAGTCACACGGGAGGCACACTGTTCGTCTAACTATTCGTTTTAAGAAATTTTGAGGCAGTGGCACCCACATGGTGGGAGCATGGTTTGGGAGACCATGTAAGGGGTCCATGAGAGGGTCTATAGAGGTAGTGGCTAACACATGGATAGCGCATAATTTTTCTAACCGTGCTAACTAATCGTACGAGTTCATATATGAGATACTAAACAAGTGGATCTCACATGTTTTTTCAACTATGTGGAAAAAATTTTCTATTAAGAGGCCATAACCTTGGATTTTTCAAATCCATAGGCCAAAAAAGGTTCTCTCATCATTCTGTAGGAGATATATTGGCTTCTCTTACCGAATCATAGCTGAATTCTGGTTGTATGTGAATGTTCTTCTTAATTCTTGATCGGTTCCATATATCTAAATAAATATACTTCTCCTATTCTATCAGTTTCATTTATATATCCATTTTATGGGTATATCTAGGTATTTGGATGCTTAATATGATGAAATTTGGTCTCTGTCTTGTTAGGATAATCAATCTATGGCTGTTTCCAGGAGAATCATCCCAGTTTTCTTGAGCATTATTCGTTCGTTGTGGTTTTTGTAAAAACCAACAAGGTAGGAGGATTCATTCTTGACTCCACATAGTATAACTAATAGTATTAAATTGAAATTGTATGTGTGGTGTTTAATTGATTGTGATTTGGTTATTGAAAACTTGTTGGAATACTTCTTGTGTGATGGTTGTGAAATCTAGAAAATTTGAGATTTTGATTGACTACTTTGGTTATTTATTTTCAAATGTGGATCTTAAAATGGGTATTTTCCTAGTTTTTTTTTAAAATAACTAGAATTAAGTGATTTCAACAAAATTATAATTTTTTTTTTGAAATTATATATTTCATTGAAATTGGTTTCACTTTGGATTTCAAAAAAAATTCAGTTATATTGAAATGGTATATTTTGGAAATATAAGTATTTGGCATAAATGGTGTTGGTGTTAGTTAATGAAAAATGGTCTTTTAGTATGGGACGAGTACTACTGGGGGATCAGCGACGTGACCCAAGATCATGTACGTGTATCATTGAGACACAAAGATATTGGAAAATCGACTACTCATAAGTATGGAACTGTCACAATGTAGCGTGCATGGTTGGTTTCATGGTATTGTGGAATGGTTGTGTATACAATAAATGGATATCATGATATGAATTTATTGTTGGATTAGTTATTTTTCTAGGAAAATAACTGTTTGGAAAAATTGGATTCAATCTCACTTGTATACTTTTGGTTATAAATGGTTTTGGAATCATGTTTTATTTAGTTATTAACTGTTATTAATTTTTTTAAACGGTTTTATATAATTGTTTATGAATCATCTATCCAAGTGGCATGAGTATGGATGTAATTGGGGAAAACATACTATATTTTATACTGATCCTTACTTTGTAACATGGTGATTTTATAGAAGCAATCTTCCGGGACAAGGGAAATGGAAATGTTTCACATGTGTATTGCAGTACCTCTTGATGTTTTTGTTGTACATAGAATATGGAACATGGAGCTTTTGTAGAATGGAGTATATAGAAATTCTTGTGTAGTTTTTACATTTTGTACATTGGTACTTGGTTATTATTATGTTTTATCTTACATTGATTGGTTTTGGAGATACATAAATATGTTGAGATGTATTTCATTCCTTCATGAATCATGTAGTGAATTTATTTATGGTTTATAGAATTATTTGTTTATTTATTAAAGTGTAAATCATCCCCCAATTGTATTTGAAACCCTTAAATATTTAATTACTTCCTTTGGCATCCTGTGATGTCTCTTATCGACTAGTAATGACTCATTTTACTCTCAAGACAATGAGAATTGACGCGTCATTACCAATGGTATCAACATGTTCAGTCCTTGCCTAATAAGTAGTAATCGATGTTACTAGTTTTGGTGATGAAATCCTTTTTTTCAGATTCCTTGGATTCGAATCATTGTTAGGAGAAGGATTTTCATAACATGAAATGTATAGAATAAAAAAAAGTAGCTAATCATTTTAGGATGAACATCATGTTATCAGGTATTTGGGTAAATAAGGGTTTGAAGACACTTCTAGGATTTTAAAATCTCATTTTCAAGGGTTTATCAAATTATTTGAGCATGAAAATCATTATAGAGGAATGAATTCCCACTGAGAGTGAAAACAAAATTTCGAGAAATGATTCACTTTGAAAGAAATTGTTCATTTTAGAAATGTATGGAATTTGTTTTCAAATGAATGATTTTGAAAAAGTGAATGATTATAATATTTTGAAAATGGATTAATTTTTTAAATCATTTGAAGTGGATTCAAAAATAGTTGAACATGGGAAAAGGGAATCAATGGAAAATAATGTTTTGATAGTTTATGTGCAAGAATTTTAAATGCTAATAAATCAATTGAAAAATAGCGAGATTAACAAAGATTGCTGTTATATTTGAAAATGGAACCTGGTTGGTTTCATCGAAACCAACCCGATGAAGCTACGAAGAATGTGGTAGAAGCTAAAACACAAGTGGACCAAGAGAATTTTCAATTTATTGTCCAGTATTTTGAAGATGCAGACATAGGGAACCAGATGAATGATCCACTATATGAGGATTATACCATTAAGTTCATGAAGCATAATCCACCTAATTTTCATGGTGATTCCAAACCCGAGAAGGTAAAGGTGTGGCTATGTAGGAAGAATCGTATCTTTTACTTCATCGGCACACCAATAGAGATAAATGTCAAACTGGGGACCTATAAGCTCATATATCCTGAAAGTTAGTGGTGGAATTTATCAGTGTAGGTTAAATATGTTGAAGGTTAAACATTAGAGGATTTTGAGAAATTCCTCAGCACACAATTATATCCTCACACGTTCATGACGAAGAAAATGATTGACTTCAATAGCATAAAACAAGAGAGAATCTTTTTAACTGAGTATGCGGCTATGTTCATGAACATATTATGCATTGAACTAGGAGATGAGGAAAGTGCCTCTTTGAAGGCACACATCTTCGGATCTGGACTATGACAAGATATTCAATCAAAGATTACATTACATTGTATTACAGACTATATAGAGATAGTTTACAAAGCCACTATGGATGAACATGATATATCAGGATCTAAGGGAGGAGGCATGATGATACCTATTGGAAATGGTGGGAAATCAACCATGGGGAAAAGGGGAAAAAGGGACAACTATTTCAAACGTTCAAGTGGAAATCAGAACCTGACAGATGGATCAGTAAAACAACATCCATGATCCCAGTGAATGGAAGGTTGTTTTCAATGTTTCTCTCTTTACCACATAATGCAATAAGAGTAACCTCAATAAGGAAAAATGAGGATAGTATATTGAAGAAGAAATTTTATGGAGCTGAGAATATTATTGTCGTTGATGAGGTTTGACCATCAATAGTGAGAGAATCAATTATTTTTAATTCTACCTTTATGAAAGTGTTGTTTGATACTGGGGAAACAAATTTCTTCATTGAATCTTAGGTTGTTGACATTCTATGATTAAAAATAGAAATGAGGCCTTCTATTTTGAAACTGCAAACTCCTCCCGGTGAAAAAGAAGGTCAATCCATTGTGTGTAGATCATGTTCAATAACGTTTGATGGATGTGATCTAAAATGGGACATCTCGATATTGGATATGTATATCAACGATATAATATTTTGTGTCGATGGGGTGACTAATTTCAAGGCTCATATCGACTGTTATATGTGGATTGTAAGATTCGTTACTAAGGACGAAATCAACCATCTCTTTAGATGTGATAGGATTGTAAAGAAGGGTGTAGAGAGCTTGTTGGACAAATTGTTTGAACAATATCATGAAATTTGTATATTTGACTTTCGAATAAATGGAAGAGATTGATGAAAATAGTTTTCCAGCTATTGTGGATCAATTTTCCCCTATATTTCCCAAAAACCTATTAGGGATACCACCACTAAGGGAAGTGGAGTTAACAATTGATCTCCTTCAGGGTTGAGTCCTATTTCCCTTCCCTCTTATTGGATGGATCCAATGGAGTAACAAGAATTGAAATTGCAGTTTGAGGAGCTGGAAAGAAAGGGTTTCATTTAACCAAGTATGTATCCATGGGTAGCACTGGTTTTGTTCATGAAAAAGGAATATGTAACTCCATAACTATTTGTTGAATATCGTATGCTTATCCTAGTTATGACAATGAATATATATCCACATCATGAATTGATGATAAGTTCAATCCATTACGGGGAGCTGAGTGGTTCTCCATGATTGACATGGGATTAGGATATTAACAATTGAGAGTTCGTAAATGGGATACTCCAATGAAATCCTTCAAAAGTAGATATGGACAATGTGAATATGTAGTCCTGCCTTTGGGCCTACCAAATGCACCAACAGACTTCATGGAATTGATGAATTGAATATTTAAACATTATCTGGATACTTTTTTATGGTGTTTTTGGACGACATTTTGGTCTATTCAATGATAAGGGATCATCAGGAGGTGCACCAAGAAAAATTGATACAAATCAGCAGAGATCATCTTTAGTATGTCAAATTGTCAAAGTGTGATTTTTGGATACATGGAGTTTATTTACAAGGACATGTAATTTCTAGGAAAGTCATTTCTGCTGATCCTGAAAAGACAGAAGTTGTAATATCTTGGAAACCACCCAAGAATATGTTCATGATATGTAGATTTCATGGTCTATCTATTTACTATAGACACATTGTGAGTGATTTCTCACGAATAGTTTCACCAATGATAGCTCTAACAAAGCTGATTGATCTATTATAATGGATTAAGGAATTTTAGAATTCTTTCCAATAACTAAAATTGTAGATTACATCAGCACCTATCTTGATCTTGCCATAATCTGGACAAGGGTATGCAGTGTATTGTGATGCTTATGGATCAGGGTTGGGTTGTGATATCATGCAAAGAGATCACATGTTTTCTTATAGTTCAAGGAACTTGATGGTGCATGATAAGAATTAACCAACACATGATTTGGAGTTAGTAGCTGTTGTACATCCTTAGATAACATAGATACATTAACTCTATGGTGTGAAATTTATTTTGATTACGGATCACAATATCTTGTTACAAATTTTCTAATAGTGAAATTTGGATCTGAGGCAATGGAGGTGGATGGAGTATCTCCAAATGCTTGAATTTTCCTTGATGTACACACCAGGTAAATGAAATTTAGTGGTGGATGCATTGAGTCAAATTTCATATGATCAGATTTTTAACGAACCTTCAGATGAATGGAAGTTGATGTCATTGTTAGCCGACATGCATATGGAATGTGAAGACCTAGGTGATGTTGCAGATTTCTTTTCAGCTAAACTTGATCCTAATTTAGTAAAAATGATTAAAGAGGCACTGAAATCTAACACAGAATGTCTGGTTGTATGTTCAATATCAATTATGGGGAGACCATCGAGGTATTTAAATATTATAGGGGTTCATTTTTGTTTTTTATAGATCAAATGGTTGTACTTATGGTTTTTCAGGAACAACTCCATCATGTATACCACCGTTTGAGATGAGAAGTACATCCAGGTACACAGATGATTTATAATCTATTGAATGGACATTTTTGGATGACGGGAATGAAATAGTAAGGTGTCCAAGTTTGTCTTATAGTGCTTATCCTTTCTGTAGGTCAAAGTAGAGCATCAAATAACAGATGGTATGTTACAATCTTTTCCAATACCAATGTGGAAATAAGATCATTTTGTAATGGATTTTGTTATTGGTCATCCAAGAATGGTACGAAAACTAATTCCATTTGGTAGATAGTGGATCGTCTAACCATGTAGGCCCATTTCATCCATACTCATGATACTCATATGGTGGAGGATAATTAAATATTACAAATCCATAGAGTGGTAAATATGAATGGTGTACTAGTGTCAATAGTATCATATAGGGATATGAAGTTCACATCTCATTTCTGGAAATCATTACAGTAATCCCATGGGACTTAGTTGACAATGAGCATGATGTATCATCCTTAAACAGAAGGGAAATCTGAGCGAATGATACAAACATTGGAAGTCATCTTGTGAGCTTTTGTAATTGATTTTGGTTCCCCGTTGGAGGAACATGTACCCTTTGTGGACTTCTCATACAATAATAGTTATCAAGCCTCGATACACAATGATCCTTTTAAATCATTGTATGGGTGTCTTCAATGTTTTCTACTGTGATGGGTGGAAATGGGTGAAACATCACATGCCAGGAAAAGCCTTGGACATGAATCAATAGTGAAGATCCAGTTGATTAGAAAGAGTTTGGAGACAGCTCAGAGTCATCAAAAATCTTATGCAGATCACCATTGGAGACCGTTGTCTTTACTTGTGGTTAATCATGTCTTCTTGAGGATATCTCCAAGGCTGGGACATCGTTGTTTCGGGAAACAAGTCATGTTATCCCCTAGATACATTGGAATTTTGAGATACTGTAATGGGTTGCAAAGGTGGAATATCATTTTTCATTACCAAAACTATTTAGTTCCCTGCATAATGGGTTCCATGTATCCTATTTGAAAAAGTATTACCCTGATCCTAACCATGTGATCATATGGGATCACGTTGA
The DNA here is from genome assembly GCA_963277665.1 of Viscum album. Classification (NCBI taxonomy): domain Eukaryota; kingdom Viridiplantae; phylum Streptophyta; class Magnoliopsida; order Santalales; family Viscaceae; genus Viscum; species Viscum album. Next base: position 6,406,263 of record OY728121.1, on the reverse strand, counting down.
GCTATAACAAGATGCATCACTGGTAGATATCCTAGTACAGATTGTTCCTAGTCAAGAGAATTACTTGTGGGAAAAAATAATCGGTATAGTTTGGGTTTTATGGCAGTATGGTAAAATTCAGGAAGAGATTTGGGAATGTGATATAGAAATGAATGAGCTTTGGCCAGATCTCATTCTATTTGGTGAGGTTTTTCTACATTCAGAAGACAGAAATATAATTGGGGGGGATAATGTAATACCTCCAGTTTCATATATGTAACCCTTAATGATTTTCATTGTTATAAATTTTAAGGGTAAATGTTGGGAGAGTTTGGAGACATTGGAGGAGTTTTGGGGAAGAGGTGGATGTCGCACGAGAGGTGCACGGTTTGTCTAAGTGTGTGTAGTAGTCACTTTTTAGGATATGCCTCCCACATGATTATAACATGGTTCGAGAGACTGTGTGAGGGGGTTGAGTAAGGGTCCGCCAAGGAAGTGGCTAACGCATAGTTAACACATAGTTTTCCTAACTAAGTGAGAAAACCATGAAGTCACTTATGTGGGTTACTAAAAAGGTGGATCTCACACGTTTTTACCTCAATGTGGCTCGTATTAATCTTATGTGACCATAACTCTAGATTTTGGTCTCCCTATGCCAAATAATGTTCTCCCATCATTCTGGAGGAAATCCAAAGGCCTCCCTTGGGGAATCGAAGCCGGATTATTTTAGTATGTGAACATTCATCATCGTTCTTGTTCGGTTCCATAGATATTATTAAATCTACATCTCCTATTCTATAAGTTTTTTAGATCTATAAGATGATATAGGTGTTTGTATTCCTAATATGATTATATTTGGGCTATGTCTTGTTAGGAGAAGAGATAAAAGGCGAGTTCCTGGAGAATCGACCTGGTTTTCATAAGAGTTCTTCAATTATTGGGGTTATCATCCAAACCATTAATATTTGAGGCTTTTTTATTGACTCCACTTAGTATAAATGAATAAATTACATTGAAATTTTATTTGTGGTGTTGAATTGATTGTGATTTGGTTGTTGAAAACATGTTGGAAACCGTCTTGAGTGATGGTTGTGAAATCTGGATATTTAGATATTTTGAATGAGTGATTTGTTACATGATTTGAAAATGTGGATTTTAAAAATGGTATATTCATGGATTGTTGGAACATGAATGGTAATAGATGTTTTAAATGAAAGGGGAGGGTTTTATTGAAATTAAATGTTTCATTGAAATTGGTTGTTTATTGGATATCAGTAAAAGTTTAGATTTATTGAAATGATTTAATGTGGAAATGGAGGTATTTGGAATAAATTCTGTTTGTTTGAGTTCATGCTTAATGGGGATTTATTATGGGATGGGTACCAGTATGGTACAAGCGACGTGACCTTGTATCGGGGTTGTGTGTCACTAGGACATAATGTAATTGGACACGAGACTTCTCATGAGTATGCAACTGTCATAATGTAGCATGCATGGATTATATAATTGGTTTGAGGAATGGTTGGGAATTCAAAAAATGGATAATGTGAAATGGTTTTAACGTTGGATTAGTTATTTTTTCTAGAAAAACAACTTCCTGTAAAAATAGGATTCAATCATAATTTCATGCTTTTGGTTATAAATGTTTTTTGAAACTTGTTTATATATATTTATAAAATGTTTTTTGAGAAATTATTTTATATAAATGGTTTTATATAATTAAACATAACTCTTCTATCCTAGTGTATTTGGTATGGATGTTATTGGGGAAAACTAGATGAGTTTTATACTCACCTGTGTTTTGGAGAATTTTTTTGCAGATGCTATCTTCCAAGACAAGGGAAAAGGTAATTTTCACCTGAGTTTAGCACTACATCGTGATGTTTGGGCTATTCATAAATGATTGAGATTACATATTGTTGAGAATGGAGTATTGAGATATTCCTATATAGTTTATTCATTTTTTACATTGATACATGGTTATTCTTTTATTGTTTCTTACTTTGATGTGGTTTTGAGATACATAAAATTGTTGAGTATTCTTTAATTTATTCATGCATCATATATGGAATTTGGGTTATGGTTTATAGTTTTATTGGTTTATTTATTAAAGTGAAAATCATCCCCCACTTTTATTTTAATCCCCTCAGAATTTATCTCTAGACAAAGGCTTCTCAAGGATATCACTTAAGTCCTAGTAATCAGTTGTTGTACTCTCAAGCCAATGAGAATTGATGTGTCATTATAATAAAATATCACATAGCATACAATGACCTCTACAAGAGAAAAGATTGTTGAATTATTTAAATGTAATATAATATCTATAAAATAATAATGACATTAATAATCCAATGTAAATATTACTACGTTCTGAGTTAGTGTAGACATTGGATAATCCATCATCAATAATTTGAACATGTACCATTGATAATTTCCAAGTAAGCCCAGGAAGATCTAAATCTCGAAGACATTTTATGGTTACTCCCATGTAATAATATCCATCACCTTCTCATGATCAACATCTATACCTTTTTCTGATTCCATGTATCCTAATAAAATAACATCCTAGAGCTCAGAATCACATTTCAAAATCATGGAATAAAGGTTGTGATTTCTTAATAAATTAAAAACTATTCTAATATGATGAACCCGATCCTCCTATGGCATAGAGTAAATTAGGATAACATCCCAATATTCTAGCATAAAATTACCGAGTTACTCATTAATAATCATGTTTAGCAAATCCATGTTAACATCTGGAGCATTGGTTGGGTCAATTGGCCACTTCAAAAACATAGGCCATTAACAGCACTAAAAATTGCCCTTTCATTGAGAGAAATGTGTTCAATAGAATAGAAATGATAAATTCGATGGTATTTTATCAGTGATTAAAAATAAAATATAAAGGATTCCTTTATATTGAGAAAATCACATATAAATGGGACCTTTAGTAGTGATTCTAAATGAACTGATAAAGGAAATATTTACCAGCACATTAATTTAGCTCTACTAAAATAAAAAAAATATTTGTTATTATAAAAGCCATGATAAATGGTAATTAATCAGAATATACAGAAGAACTAAAAAAGTATACCTTTATATATAGTTATAAAAACAATGATAACGAAAATTTTACCAGAACATCTATATGTTCTCATTATGTAGACCTTTATCATTTCTTTTAAAAGAGCTTATAAATGTTGATGTTATCACTTCCATCAAATGCACTAATAATGGGCTATTCTACAATGTGATATTATACCACGATGTAGTACCAATACATTGTGTTTTATCATCATAAAACAACAGCAGAATCAAACCATATATAAAAAAAATTCACAATACATGATTATAATGATAAGAAATTTTTAATAAAAATACTTGATAAAAAACAAAATATTATAAATATTTCAGTCATGTGATTATTCAATTTCATAAATAAAAATTATTACCTATATTAAAAATCATAAATATTAAATTATCATGTAATAAAGTCTTGAAAAATTTATTTATGAGATAGCCACACTAGGTAGACCGAATGAAAACATCTAAAAATGGAAACTATTATTTAATTAGTAATAATATTAAAAAAGAAAGCAACAAAAAATGTAAATTATATTAAAATTTGCATCATTGTTAAATAAAAAGATGAACATTAATTCATATTAGTCACACCATGTTTATGATTATGTTGTATATTATTCATAAAAGTCTAAAATGACATGTCAATAGTTTTTTAAATCTATAAAAACAATTTGAATTTTTTTCTCAGTTTTGAGTATGCCAGTTGTCTTATTTAATAAAATGTATTTTTAAACTAAAAACTCACAATATTGACTCATTATGATCATTTTATGTATTTTTTTTTGTGAAATAGATTCTAACACATCATAAATGTCATATGAATCATTTTCCAAAATAATAATTAAAATATTTTCATGTTTTATCCATTTTTAGTGAGTGACACTTTTTTGAATTGAAATCTCAATTTTGAAATTGATAGTGGAAAATTTGTGTCATATAGGTCACATCATGTATCAGAATGTGGTTTGGATGACTCTTAAAAAAATTGAATATCTATCATTTTTCTAATGTATCAATACAATATTAATGAATTTTCTTATTTTTGAGTAGGACGGTTGTCCATTTTACTAAAATTGATGACAATTTTAAATAAAAGTATGGACTTTGAGTCATACAGGTCACATTTTATAACGGATTGAGATGCATATGCCTCTTACAAGTCCCAAATGTTGTATTAACAATTTTAAAAACGTATTAAAACAATATAATGGTTTTTCCTTTTTTTGTACGTCACATGTCATTATTTTTTCTAAAATTACAGTTTAATATTAAAACATACACATTGACTCATACTGATCACATTGAATATTAGATAGAGGTGAAAATCATTTTTACACAAAAAATAGTCTTATGGATTGTTTTCCTTATGTATTTAAAAATATTTAATGAAATTTGTCTGTTTTTTGTAGGTCAGTAAGCCTTTTAACTAATATTGATTTCAATTTAAAATAAAAACATGCACATTGAAACATTTTGGTCACACCGTGCATCAAATTTAGACGTGGCTAATTATTTAATGTATCAAATCACATAGGGATCATTTTATTACAGTATTAAAAAAATATAATTATCTCTATTTTGTTTTGAGTGGGTCAGATTGTTGTTTTACTAAAATTAATTCCAATTTAAATAAAAAGCTACACATGGAGTCATACTGGTCATACATTGCAACAAATTGAGGTGTGGCTAATTCCAACCCATCTCAAATGACATTTCGAACATTTTACTAAAATTTCAAAACAATATGAATATTTTTTTTTTGTTTTTAGGTATTTGTTTTTTATTTATTACCAACATGTCATTTTAATATTGAAATATGCACTTTGACTCATACTGATAACATTGTGTATCTAATTGAGGTGATGATGATTCATACACATCAAAAATTACATATGGATCATTATCCTAATATATTTTGTCAATTTGAATTCATTTTATTGGTTTTGAGTTGTTAAGAAGGTATTTCTACTAAATTTGATGTCAATTTTAAATAAATACACTCATTTAGAGTCATATCGGTCACATCGTACATTAGATTGTGATGTGTTTGATTCATTCTCCTCTCAAATAACATATGGATGATTGTCTTAATGTATCAAATTAGTCATAATGTGTTTGTTCAGTTTTGAGTAGGAATTGTTTTTTACTAAAACTAATTTCAATTTTAAATAAAGACTCACATAGATTCATACCGTTCTAACCATGCATCAGATTGATGTATAAATGATTCATACACAATCAAAATCAGTTATGGATTTTTTTTCATAAGGATTCAGTTAAATTGGTATTTTTATTCTAATTTTTTCTGATTTTACAAATTATTTTAACAAAAAATTCACTAAAATCATGAATCACAATCATTGACTCATACAGATCACATTGTGTATTGGCTTGATGTGAGACGAGTTCCTACATGTAACAAATGATTTATTAGTTGATCTCCTAAATTATCCTGAAATATGAGAATTTATTCTCTTTTATTAGTAACTGATACTTTTCAATATCGAATATAGATTATAATATGATAACCGAAACATTGACTTAGTTGTATTTTTTAGTAAAATTAATTTCAATTTTTATTATGAATATGTACAAGGAGTCACAATGGTTACATCATGTGTCTGATTGTGGTGAGACAAATTCTTACATGTCACCAAGTATCAAACAATCCGAACAGTAAATGTCACAATTTTTTTTATAGAATTTCTTTGTCGAACTATCAACACATCAAGTGTAGCTTCGATCAAACAACATCAACTAAATATAATATTCCATGTATATAATAATACAATTATTAGGAGACTAATTATAAAAATAATAAAAGTAAACATAAATATGAAACAATACATTTTTTCTAAGTATAATTATTATACTATGGAAATATCAAAATTACCCCTGTAATTGAGTATAAGTAGAAGGGTTTTACATATGACATTGTGAATAGAGGGAACAAGAATGAATGTTATAAATATTAACACAACAGGTGTGAATGTTTTTTAGGGAGAAGATATATGTGGAATTTTTCATGTATAATGTCATGAATGTTGGACAGAGTACCCCAACTCAACCAAAAGAATAAACTACTATAATAAAACCATTATTATGTGAATAATACTATAAAAATAAAATAATCATTAATATGAAACAATCCATTAAATCTATGGGAAATGAATTTACTGTTGCAACAAATAGATTACCTCTTTAATTGGGAATTAATGGTGGTGTGGCTCTTCCTACAAAGGCAGTGGTGGGAACATGAATGAAGGTGAGTAATGCATCACTACAGGGGTGAAAATAATTTGTGGTATAAGATTTTTGGGAATGTTTCGGTGATGTAAGGACTGAGTGATGCATACATCACCCAAAATCAACAAATTAATTCACCTGTATATGAAAAAGAATTGTATGTGAGTAATACTAAAAAAGTAATAAATTAAACATAAATATAAACAATAAAATAATTCCATTGACAAGGATTTTACTATGAGAAATACAATATTACCTTTATATTTGATCATATGCAACATCATTTCTATTCCTACAAAATCGATAGAGATAACATGATTGTATGTGATAAATGCAATATTGTAGGGGTGAAATCATTTTTAGGGAGTTGATGTGTGTAGATGTTTTAGTAGTGAATGGCATGAATTATGGAAAGAGAACCCTAAATAAAACAGTAGAATCCACCTGTGTAAAATTATTTATGCAATTAATTCAATAATTAATTAATTTAAAAATAAATATGAAAACATAAATTAATTCAATGGAAAATTATTTTACTATGAAAAAATCAATATTACATATGTGATTGAGCAGATCCAGCATCATTGCTCCTCTAGAAAAGGCATGCAACATAGTGGATAGAATATAACTAAATCTCATAATATGAAAACAATATCATTTATTTCTAATGGGATAATTTACAGACACAACAATTATTATTCATATGTTTTTAAAAAGAAGAAGTGTATGTTTAATGTCTGTCGTACATTTCGTGGTAGAATGAAACAAAATGTAACTATCATTAAATATTGAATAAAAATACGATAGTTATGTATTTTAATTATTTTTAACATGAAATTAGTCTTTGACAAGAAATTTTTTATATATTATTAATAACATTGTGGATCTTTTACACTATTAAGGATTAGAATAAATTGAAATTTTTACTATTCTACTTTTCTTCGTTAAAATGTCATTTTCATTTGGAAATAAACTCAATGACCTATATTGATCACATGATATATCAAATTGATTTGATACTGATTCCTATACACCACATAATATATGTAAATAAGATTCCTAAATTATTAATAAAATAAATGAGTAATTCCATTGTTTTCATTATGTGAAATGTTTTTAACATAACTATATATTTCAAACTGATAATGGAATCAATGAGTCGTAGTGGTAAAATCAAGCATCAAAATAATGTGTAAACAATTCCTACATGTCTCAAATGACATCTGGATCACTTCCCAAGGTGTTAATGAGCAACATGCCTCCATAATACATTTTTTAAAATCATGTAAATAAATTTTATTTAGATAAAATAAATTCAATTATAAACATGTTTTATTAAGATTAATTATTAAAAAAATCCCCAACCTATTATTTTATATTGTTTTTTTCCGATACTTATACATAAATTATTGGATAAAAATGAATATAATTAATCATAAAATATTCCTCAACATTAAAAAATTAACATCTACTCCTGAGATGAAATTACACTATAGAAACCTAATTCCATTGGGTTGTGTAACATTATAGCTGCATATTTTGATTCATTCTTCTCCACACTCTATATTTTGTTCAAGCCCATTACTCAATAATTTCGTTGGTTTTATGGAGATTTACTATATAATTATTTTGTTGAAATGGATTAAAAATGTTATTAACTATTGTGAATGGTGTAATTCTCACATATGGGAGGCATTTAATATTTTAGAGAACAGAATGGTGTTTAATTTTCATCATCCACGACTCATCTCCTGAAAATTTATCATTCCATTTCATTGTTTGACACAATTCCACCATCTTTTTTCTATAATGTACTATGTTTCGTGAAATAATCTATGAATTAGCCATCCATGGGGAGAATAATGTTCAGAGTAGTGTAAGAAACATAAAAGTTATTGGGATGTGTGTCAAGGAAGAATATTGTAGTAATAACATTTTAGGAGATTAAGATGATGAGGATATAAATTTAACATAATTATATTATATAAATTAGGAAATTCATCTCCTTTGTGATAATTACCCAATTTCCTCTATTAATTAACTCGAAACCTCCATTTACTATAAATCCTTTGTGAGAAAAGATCCATATAATAGTGAAACAATAGAGTGATGGGCGGTAATTAAATGGAGAGGGTGGAGATGGAAGAATGAAAATACAAAAATGTAGGGATCCATAGAATGGGGGGGTCATGGGTTGTAATATGTAACATCAACTGATGATTTTATGTTACTAAAATTAATTTTTATCATTTTATTTGGCGGCAGAGTTAATGATGAATTACATTCAATTTTATCCATGAATTTTTCCATTAGGATCCAAATAAGAAATTAATAAAAAAATCTGTTGAGATTTTTTTTGATTATTCTATTTTTTGAGAAAACATGTTTTTTGAATATTCATTATTTATTTAAAAAATAACATGTTATATATGATTGGATAATGAGGTTAATGGTTGTGTGTAAATCATTCACACTTTCCTCTATTGGTAATTATTCTAAATGGGGTTCACGCCATCCATCATCAAAAACTGTAAAGAAGATGTCCCTTCTAATCAATAAGAGTATTGTCAATGGTGCACAACGAAAGAAGGCAGAAATTCCAAATTAGGATTTGGTGTGTGGCACAACACGATGTGCAACAATGGATCATGCAAAAAAATATAGATATATATATATATATTGGTTTATTATTATTATTATATATATATATATATTATTATTTATTTTCATATTCCAAAATTTTTATATTTTTATACTTAATTTAATAATTATTATATATATATATATATATCTTTTTATTTTGATTTATTGTTTTTGTTCATTATTTTTAGGTTTTGATATTGGATTTCCATTTCCATAGAGATAATCATGTTGTGTTCTTCTATGGTGGGATATTTCAATGGAAGTATTAAATAATATTTTGGCATGGGTGTTCATCAATGGGGGTGGTGTGGAAGGGGGTTTCATATAGCCATGATATCCATGATCTCATATAAAAAATATATCCATAAATTCTACCAATTGTGATCTCTTGTACCCTACCAATGATTTATGTGATTTCTTATACCAATGATTTCTACCCCAACGTGGCACCCTTTTCATGACTATGACTAGAGATCCTCTTGAGTTTCATTATGAGGAGTTCCTCATTGGTAGGCCATGTTGATGTCGCACGAACTCGCATATGGGGAGGCAAATGAGATCTGCCTTGCCTCGCCTCAAGGTTTTTAAAACACATGTGTGAAGAATATCCTCATGAACTTGTATTTATTTTTCTATCATTACATCCAACAAGTGATAGTATTCTATACTCTAATACATGTGAGATAATTGTGCCTCCTAAAGGAATCTCCAAAAAATGATAAAATAACGGAATATTATAATTAGAGACTATAAAAAATGTAACCCCATTAAAATGAAAAATCTATTCCATATAGAGGTTTCAAAACTCCTCTACATTTTTTGTATCATGAATGGGTATAATGTGATCCAATTTCACCGGTATATCAATCAGAACACATATTTCATTCTTTTTCCATTGGGAACATGGAATCCTAACAAAAATTTCTATACATATTTAATCCCACAACTATGTATGAACTCTATGTGGTTGAAGAAAACAAGATGGATTATATTACTCAGCCTTCACCTGATGGAACATATAAATATGTGAGATAAAATCACTAGATTCTATCTCAAAAAAAGACAAAAAAACTACCACCTCATTACACAGAACATCATTGTGCTTCCTAGGTCCACATGCCACTAGAATATATGTAAATAAACTATAAGGGATTTCCTCGTTAGAAATGGTACAACAAAATGTTTTTGTATGCATAGAATGTCCTATTTGGAGAATGGGAAATCATTAACTATCTCAGTGACATAAAAATACTTACTATTGATATAGAACTAAACATCAAGATGTTGTTTCTGAAGAATCAACCATAGAATATAAAATAAATACTATAGAATTTCTATAAAAACCGTGTTTTATTGATTTTGGGACTCCAATGTGTATCATTACAAAGATAATAACCATGTTTCAGTCATCCTATTATTCATTCAATGCCTCAGTTGGATGATTCATTCTCAATGAATCTGCAACGAATATTCCTTTCCATAGGAAAATGGTGATTTCAAAATAAAATGACTTTGGGTATTCGACTCAATTCCATTAGAAACGATTAAAATCCTTTTGAGAGAAGATATATCTCAAGATCATGTGACTATAAAATACGGTAAAACATTTCCATAAATGTAAGTCCTTAAATTCATAGGTTAATTTATCAAAGATTCATGTTCAATGTATTACGTCATGTAATTATTATCATGTGGCCCATGATGATGAGATCTATAACAACGTGGTGATCTCCTATATAAGAATGATTCCCAAACCAGTTCTCGATTCATCATAAACTACCACATATCCAAGAACGACATCTAGAAGAGAAAACCATGGTCATCTAGATAAATGAAATATAATATCTATTAATGAAATGTATCATTAATCATCCAATGAAAACATTGTAATTTTCTAAGATAGTGTATTTATTGGAGAACCCATCATCAATAATTCCCTCATGTACCATTTATAATAGATGCTAATCCCAAGAAGCTCTGAATCTCAATGAAATTTTATAGTTTCTCCGATGTAATAATATAATTAACCATATCAAGATGAAATTATATTAATTTTTCATATACAATGTCTCCCAATAAAATAGCATCACAAATTGAAAAATCACATTTCAAAATAAAGGAATTTTAGTAGTTATTTCTGAATAAACTCAGAACTATTCTTATATCATTCACATGATCCTCTTATGACATAGAATAATTGAGGATTTCCTCAAAAAAGACTACCACAAATGTAAAATGTTACTCATTAATAATCATGTTCCTCATTTCATGAAAATCACAGGAGCATTGGTTTGGTCAATGGGCCACTACAAAAAATTTGGCCAATAACAGCACTAAAAATGGCATTTTCTTTTGTAGAAATATGTTCAGTACAATAACAATGTTAAAATCCATGGTCTTTTGTTAGTGATTAAAAAGAACATATAATGGTGTCTTTTATAGTAATAAAAAATCACTGATAAATGGGACCTTTATCATTGCTTCAAAAATCACCGATAAAAGAAATATTTACCAGCATATTATATGACAACCCTGCTTTTATTACAACATAAACATGCTTTATTACATAAAACTTCACTTGATACAACAAAGAAGATCGAGAGGTTTAGTGTCTTTGGGGCTTAGGATCAATTACATAAAAACTTTAAACATGAAATACAACATCCCTATTGAAAAATTCCTTTACATGACCACTACATTCCTTCGTACTTAGCATTGCATGGGATAACCTGAGGACATGCATAAGAAAAGGGTGAGCTATAAAGCCCAGTAAGGGAGTACACAATGAATAACATGAGGAGTACAATACATGTTAGGCAATAGGAATATCAATAGAGCATAAGAGAGATATGAACATAAAGGCATGATAAAGCATGATAATCATAACATGGAAATGTGGCAACAACACTTAACATTGAATTAGCAAGAGCCAAGGCTCATTGCACATGGAGCATGAGTAAACCCTCATTGCACATGAAGCACGAGTAAACCCTCGTTGCACTTGAATTAGCATGAGTCAACACTCATTGCACATGACGTATCATGATACTATACTTTACACAATTCATTGGAGCGCTATCAGGGCGCACCCTTCTTAAACATTTCATTTCATGCATAAGTGTGCCACATGGATCATAAAACATGGATTCATAAAACATTATAATGTATTCCACGATAAAGGAATGTGGAATTCATACATGAAACTTTACAATAAATAAGTAAATGTGCATAAAGGTGAATACCCTTGATGGAGAAATGGGCATGGTATTCACTACACAATGATATTGGCTTAGAAAATCAGTGTGATTTCGGCAGCGTAACGGCGTGACATAAGAATTCATAAAAAGGCTGATGAGAGAGAAAGGGGTTCCTCATAATATTTACATGTAATGGACAGTAATAAGGTCATATAGATACATGTCCCAACAATTGAAAAGGAATTTAGATTCATGATACAAAAGTATTGCTTGAATATAAAGAGGAGAAAAAGGTTCCTTTCGGAATTTCGGCATAGTAACGGGTGTACATGGGAGGCATTTAATGAGAGAGAAAGGGGTCTCCCATCATTCAAAAAATAAGAGGGCAGTATGGGAGAGGTGAAAAACCATACCCCAACATTCAATAATGAAATTAAAAGGGCAATACAACTTAAAGAAAATTGACAAAAATGAGAAAGGAAGAACAAAACCCTTACTTGGAAGTGTGCTTCCAAAGGCTAGAGAGAGGCTTGTGAGAGGCTTCTTGGGAGCTTGGGGCACCTTGAGAGGATTCTAGAGAGAGTAGGGCAGAGGTTGGACTAACTTAAAGGGATTTGAGTGAGGAGGAAGTGGGAGCTTGGGTGGGTTTATATAGGAAAGGTGAGAGAATTCTTTATTATTTAGGTTTGGGACCCCTTATATTAAAATAATCCAAACCACAAACCATCCCATGGTATTTGCCCATGGTTTCTGGAAAAGGGAAGAGGAAAACAATATTTTACAAGGCCAAGGTCCGAACTTATTAAAAAATTAGGGTTGCTTATGTGGAGGTGAGTCACACTCCCATGGAAATTAATTTAAAAAGGCAAAGTGTTGAATAAGTCTTGAGGGCTCCATTAATGCTTTGAAAAGTGAGTCAAACAAACCCAAAACCTCATTATTTTATTGATAAAACACATATTGGCCGAACATAAGGATTATGGTATTTTATTACATCACCATTGGGTCATTATGATGTCATAAAACACATTATATATTTAAATGGTATTTAATTTTTACCCAAAAATTTGACTGTCTCAGAAAATTATGAAAAATTCACCGTTGGATAATTTCGATGTCCTGATTCCAAAAATAATATTTATTTTATCTAAATAATTTTCTAAATATGTGAATTTTCACTTTTAAAATAAAAACTGACATTTATAAAAAATTCACGGGTTTTGACAGAAATGGCTTTCAACCCTTAATAAAAAATTTAATTGCATTCATAAAATTATAAGATCATTTATATTTAATAAAAATTAATTTAATATTAATAATAATATTTTATTAAAATATTATTTAATTCAAAAATCCTTTAATTTAATAAAATATAATTCTTAATTAAATAATAACTAAAAACATCATTTGTACTTTAAAAACTAATTACAATGCATCAAAAATGACTAGAAATTATATTCATTATTATATACAAAAATAATGTACATGAACATGGTGCTATTTATTTGTTACATAACCCCTTAAAATAGCCGCATAAGACCTAAGGGTAAGGTGCGCGATGGTGACAGACTCTTGGGGCTGCTCGGATAACATCGCTCGAGTGGTAATCTCTATCAACTTCCATTTTTCCCGTAGACGATCACGTTCGAGCTTGACTTGATGAAGCTCAGCTTGGGCTTGGTCAAGGGCAAAGCCCAAAGACGCCACCTCTTTACCGAGCTCCGACAAATGGGCTTCGTAAGGGGCAATTCTACTGGATGAGGCCATCGCTTCCTTTGTTTGAGTAGAAAATTGGTTCGTTAAAGACTTGTATTTAAACTACCCAGATGATCACTGTTCAACGGCTATAAAAGTAACGGTCACAAATCTTAACGTAAAACTTAAAGAAGTTGACATCTTATAAAAACATTTTTCATAAAGAAACATTTAACTGGATCAAGAGGGATTTTCCATTAATGAAACTTTGGGTCGTTACAACATTCCCCCCTTAAGAAATTTCGCCCTCAAAATTTTCCTTTTCCCACACTAAAACAAATGTGGGTAACTTAGCTTCATCATATACTCCGACTCCCAAGTTGCTTCTTCAAACTTGTGGTTTCTCCACAACACCTTGACGAGGGGCATTGTCTTATTTCGTAGAACTTTTTCTCTACGATCTAAGATCTTCACTGGTTGCTCCTCATAAGAAAGATCGTCTTCTAATTGTAGAACCTCAGAAGAGAGTACATGTGAAGGGTCTGGTATGTACTTCCTTAAGAGGGATACATGGAAGACATCATGCACCTTGGCCATAGTAGGTGGAAGTGCTAGTCGATAGGCCACAGCCCCAACACGATCAAGAATCTCGAAGGGGCCGATGTACCTTGGACTTAACTTCCCTTTCTTTCCAAACCTCATGACCTTCTTCCACGGAGATATGCGTAAAAACACCATGTCTCCGACTTTAAACTCAAGGTCTCATCGACGATTATCTGCATAACTCTTCTGTCGACTTTGGGCTGCCTTGATATGCTGCTGAATGGTTTTCACCTTCTCCACCATTTCTTCGACCATTTCTGGTCCAAGCAGCTTACGTTCACCGACCTCATCCCAACATGCCGGTGTTCTGCACCTTTTCCCATATAGGGCTTCATATGGTGCCATTTGGATGCTCGAGTGGAAACTATTATTATAAGAGAACTCAAATAGAGGAAGATGTTGATCCCATCCTCCTTTAAAGTCCATTGAGCACGCTCTCAACATATCCTCAAGTGTTTGGATAGTCCGCTCGGATTGGCCATCAGTTTGAGGATGATAGGCCGTACTGAAGTTCAGTTCAGTATTCAGAGCATGTTGAAGACTCTTCCAAAACTTAGAGGTAAATCTTGGATCTCGGTCCGACACAATAGATAGTGGTACTCCATGCAACCGTACCACTTCCCTGATATATATCCGTGCCAGTTGATCCAAAGAGAAATCCTCTCGAATAGCAATGAAGTGTGCAGTCTTTGTAAGACGATCCACAATAACCCAGATTGCATTGTTGCTTTTGGATGTCCTTGGAAGTCCAGTGACGAAGTCCATGGTGATGTTCTCCCATTTCCATTCTGGTATGGGCAATGGTTGCATCATCCCCTTAGACTTCTGCCTCTCTGCCTTCACTTGCTGGCACACCAGGCACTTTGATGTATATTCAGAGATCTCCTTCTTCATATTATCCCACCAAAAGTTTTCTCGGAGATCTCGATACATCTTTGTGCTCCCTGGGTGAATAGAGAAATTTGAACTATGTGCATCATCCAAAAGTTCCTTCTTCAGCTCCGAACATGATGGGAAACATAGTCTTTTCCCAAACCGCACAATTCCTTCTTCATTAACATTAAACTCTGAGGATTTTCCCTTTTTGATAGCTTCCACTTTTTCTTGGATTCTCGCATCATCCTTTTGAGCATCCTTTAACCTTTCCAAAAGATATGGTTGAGCAATCATTTGTGAAAGGATTGATGATGTTCCCTTATTTATGATTCCCACGTCCATCTTCATCAAGTCTAAGAAGATTGGATCCTTCTCAATTCTCATCATTGATAGAATTGATGGATCCTTTCTACTTAGGGCATCTGACACCTTGTTCGCCTTCCCAGGGTAGTAATGTATTGAACAATCATAATCCTTTATGAGCTCTATCCATATTCTCTGGCGCATATTAAGCTCTTTCTGTGTGAATATATATTTAAGACTCTTGTGGTCAGTATATATCTCACATTTCTCTCCATAGAGATAATGCCGCCAGATTTTCAAGGCAAAGATCACCGCCGCCAACTCCAGATCATGCGTTGGATAGTTTCGCTCATGGATTTTCAACTGCCTTGAGGCATAGGATATCACTTTATCATTCTGCATCAGCACACATCCTAAGCCCTTCTTCGAAGCATCACTGAATACCACAAAAAGCTCCCCACTTGTGGGTAAAGTGAGCACAGGTGCAGTGATAAGCCTCCTTTTCAACTCCTTGAAGCTTTCTTCGCATTCATCACTCCAAGCAAACTTTACTCCCTTTCGAGTTAGCTTGGTAAGAGGGTTGGACAATCATGAGAAGTTTCTCACAAATCGTCGATAATATCCAGCTAACCCCAAGAAGCTACGGATATCAGTTACCGATGTTGGCCTCGGCCATCCCTCAATTGCATCTGTTTTAGAAGGGTCCACAGATATCCCATTGCTTGTGATGATATGGCCCAAGAATGAGACCTCCTTCAACCAGAACTCACACTTGCTGTACTTGGCATAGAGATTCTCCTTGCGCAAAGTCTCCAGTACAGTTCTTAAATGCTCCTCATGGTCCTCCTTGGTTTTGGAGTATATTAGAATATCATCTATAAAGACTACCACAAATTTATCTAGGTAATCTCTAAAGACTCTATTCATCAAGTCCATGAATATTTCTGGAGCATTGGTGAGTCCAAAAGGCATTACTATGAATTCATAGTGCCCGTACCTTGTACGAAAAGTAGTCTTGGGGATATCTTCCTTCTTCACCCTTACTTGATAATATCCCGACCGCAAGTCGACCTTGGAGAAGTATTGTGCTCCACGCAGCTGATCAAACAAGTCATCGATTCTTGGGAGAGGATACTTGTTCTTTATCGTGATTTTGTTAAGTTCACGATAATCGATGCAAAGCCGCATTGACCCATCCTTCTTCTTGACGAAGAGGACTGGTGCACCCCATGGTGATGCACTTGGGCGTATAAACCCTTTATCCAGATTCTCCTGTAGTTATTTCTTCAGTTCTTCAAGCTCAACCACAGCCATTCGATATGGAGTCTTGGATATTGGTAGCGCCCCAGGTATAAGTTCAATTGAGAACTCAACATCTCTTCTTGGAGGAAGACCAAGAAGTTCCTCGGGAAATACTTCAGCGAATTCCCTCACAATAGGCATTTCTTCAAGGGTGGTTTCTTCCTTGGACTCAATCATCTGAGCCAGATATGCGTGCTCATAAGGTAGTAATATCCATGCTTGAGATGATGGAGCTAAAGGAGATTCATCTTTTTCCTGACACTTGTAAAGAATCGGGGGTTGATTCTCCATATGAAGTGTGATTTCCCTCTCCCGACAATTTATGTTGGCTCTATATAAGGAAAGCCAATCCATGCCAAGAATTGCATCAAATTCCACCAAAGGGAGTATGACGAGGTTCGCTGGGAAATTCAATCCACAGATTATAACAGGGGAGGACTTATGCTCATGGGATGCAATGATTGCCCCATTTTCCGTACTCACCGACATCTTTACTTCCATGATTTGTGGTGGTGCAGGGATTAATCTACTAAACTTTTGAGATATAAAATAATGCGTAGAACCTGAATCAAAAAGTACGTTCGCTATTCTTGAATGAATAACTAGTGTACCTGTCACCACTTCGTTGTCGGGGTTCACTTCGGTAGAAGTGATGGCAAAAGCTCTTCCTTGCTGTCTTGGAGGTTATTGATTGCCTCCGATAACCCTTGGATTAGGGCACTGATTCGCAAAATGACCCGGTTCTTTGCATTTGAAGCATTGAACAACGCGTTGAGGTTCGAACGGAGCGTTCCTCCCCTCCGTCGCAGCCGCGGGTCCTTCTTGCTGACAGTTAACAGCTAGGTGCCCTTCTCTTCCACACTTGAAGCATTTTCTTGTCCCCCTAAGGCAATTTCCAGGGTGCTTCTTTCCACACTTTTGGCAAGTGGGGTGCTGGAATTTCTTAGCGCCGTTGGATTTATCCATCGGACCACCAGCATTGAAGTCCACCTTCCGCTTCTTGTACCCATGATACCCTTGTGATTCTACGATCTCTATTTCAACCTTGAGGGCACATCGGACAATTTCCTCATAGCGGTCGACGCCACGGATTGCTAATGCTTTCCGCAAGCTAGGCTTCAGCCCACCAAAGAAGCGGTCAACCTTGCATTCAGGGGTAACGACAAAGCCGGAAGCGTATCGTGCAAGCCTTGTGATGTTTGCCTCGTACGCTCCCACAGATTCCTCATCTTTCTGCTTGAGGGAAAGGAAGTCCCTTTCCATCTTAAGACGGAGGGTGCGTGGAAAATATTTATCGAAAAACATCTTCTGGAATACCTTCCATTCCAAAGCCTCGATCTCCTCCTCAGGCTTTGTATTTTTGATCAACGTCCACCATTGATCAGCTTCACCCTCCATACGATAAGCCGCCAATAGAACCTTCTCTTTTTCAGAGCATTGGAGGATGGAGAATATCTTTTCAATGGAGTTGATCCATTGTTCAGCAATCGTGGGATCGGATGATCCACTAAAAGTAGGAGGCCTTTGTCTCATGAAGCTTTCAATAGCGACTTGTTCTTTCTTAGGGGGGGTTGAACGTTCCTCTTGACCAGTGTTTCTATTCAAAACTTGAGTTAGCTGAGAGAGAAGCGTGACAAAGTTCGCGATTCCCGCTCCCATTGGATTGGGCATCTCATAAGTACAATCATCACACTGATCTTCACAACGGTTGTTAGCCCGAGTTCTCCTATTACCGACCATTGGCTGGAATAAAAGGAAAGTTAGGGGTAACACATAGAGGGTAATCCAAATACAAAAGTTGACGACTTATAAATAAACATTAATCTCTTTAACTCATGAGTCTATAGGATTCAATCCAGGCTTTTCATGATCTTCCTTCTAACATATATTCTTAGGGGCATTTTTCCCTTAATAAGGGTTCATACTAAGATTGTGAATTTATCAAAACATATCTCCCGGGAGTGTCGTAACCAAGAGTGCAGCAAGGCCCGTTGTCGTGCACCAGTTCCCGTTCGAGTCTAGCTCAAAGTGGTGTTTTCGGGTTTTACCCCTAGGATACATCTGTGCCAGAGCCGCCTCTACCTGCTCGTATCCAGACAGGGATGTATTTGTTTGATAAACTACTTACATAGTATTTACCAAAACATAGGGATGTTTTTATTATGATTAGTCTTGTATCTAAGGCTTTACTAGGGTTTCCTAATCCCAAAAATAACTAAACCTATCCTCTGATACCAACTATGACAACCCTTCTTTTATTACAACTGAAACATGCTTTATTACATAAAACGTCACTTGATACAACAAATAAGATCGATAGGTTTAGTGTCTTTGGGGCTTAGGATCAATTACATAAAAACTTTAAACATGAAATACAACATCCTTATTGAAAACTTCCTTTACATGACCACTACATTCCTTCGTACTTAGCATTGCATGGGATAACCTGAGGACATGCATAAGAAAAGGGTGAGCTATAAAGCCCAGTAAGGGAGTACACAATGAATAACATGAGGAGTACAATACATGTTAGGCAATAGGCATATCAATAGAGCATAAGAGAGACATGAACATAAAGGCATGATAAAGCATGATAATCATAACATGGAAATGTGGCAACAACACTTAACATTGAATTAGCATGAGCCAAGGCACATTGCACATGGAGCATGAGTAAACCCTCATTGCACTTGAAGCACGAGTAAACCCTCGTTGCACTTGAATTGGCATGAGTCAACACTCATTGCACATGACGTATCATGATACTATACTTTACCCAATGCATTGGAGCGCTATCAGGGCGCACCCTTCTTAAACATTTCATTTCATGCATAAGTGTGCCACATGGATCATAAAACATGGATTCATAAAACATAATAATGTATTCCACGATAAAGGAATGTGGAATTCATACATGAAACTTTACAATCAATAAGTAAATGTGCATAAAGGTGAATACCCTTGATGGAGAAATGGGCATGGTATTCACTACACAATGATATTGGCTTAGAAAATCGGTGTGATTTCGGCAGCATAACGGCGTGACATAAGAATTCATAAAAAGACTGATGAGAGAGAAAGGGGTTCCTCATCATATTTACATGTAATGGACAGTAATAAGGTCATATAGATACATGTCCCAACAATTGAAAAGGAATTTAGATTCATGATACAAAAGTATTGCTTGAATATAAAGAGGAGAAAAAGGTTCCTTTCGGAATTTCGGCATAGTAACGGGTGTACATGGGAGGCATTTAATGAGAGAGAAAGGGGTCTCCCATCATTCAAACAATAAGAGGGCAGTATGGGAGAGGTGCGAAACCATACCCCAACATTCATAAATGAAATTAAAAGGGCAATACAACTTAAAGAAAATTGACAAAAATGAGAAAGGAAGAACAAAACCCTTACTTGGAAGTGTGCTTCCAAAGGCTAGAGAGAGGCTTGTGAGAGGCTTCTTGGGAGCTTGGGGAACCTTTAGAGGATTCTAGAGAGAGTAGGGCAGAGGTTGGACGAACTTAAAGGGCTTTGAGTGAGGAGGAAGTGGGAGCTTGGGTGGGTTTATATAGGAAAGGTGAGAGAATTCTTTATTATTTAGGTTTGGGACCCCTTATATTAAAATAATCCAAACCACAAACCATCCCATGGTATTTTCCCATGGTTTTTGGAAAAGGGAAGAGGAAAACAATATTTTACAAGGCCAAGGTCCGAACTTATTAAAAAATTAGGGTTGCTTATGTGGAGGTGAGTCACACTCCCATGGAAATTAATTTAAAATGGCAAAGTGTTGAATAAGTCTTGAGGGCTCCATTAATGCTTTGAAAATGAGTCAAACAAACCCAAAACCTCATTATTTTATTGATAAAACACATATTGGCCGAACATAAGGATTATGGTATTTTATTACATCACCATTGGGTCATTATGATGTCATAAAACACATTATATATTTAAATGGTATTTAATTTTTACCCAAAAATATGACTGTCTCAGAAAATTATGAAAAATTCACCGTTGGATAATTTCGACGTCCTGATTCCAAAAATAATATTTATTTTATCTAAATAATTTTCTAAATATGTGAATTTTCACTTTTAAAATAAAAACCGACATTTATAAAAAATTCACGGGTTTTGACAGAAATGGCTTTCAAACCTTAATAAAAATTTTAATTGCATTCATAAAATTATAAGATCATTTATATTTAATAAAAATTAATTTAATATTAATAATAATATTTTATTAAAATATTATTTAATTCGAAAATCCTTTAATTTAATAAAATATAATTCTTAATTAAATAATAACTAAAAACATCATTTGTACTTTAAAAACTAATTACAATGCATCAAAAATGACTAGAAATTATATTCATTATTATATACAAAAATAATGTACATGAACATGGTGCTACTTATTTGTTACATAACCCCTTAAAATAGCCGCATAAGACCTATGGGTAAGGTGTGCGATGGTGACAGACTCTTGGGGCTGCTCGGATAACATCGCTCGAGTGGTAATCTCTATCAACTTCCATTTTTCCCGTAGACGATCACGTTCGAGCTTGACTTGATGAAGCTCAGCTTGGGCTTGGTCAAGGGAAAAGCCCAAAGACGCCACCTCTTTACCGAGCTCCGACAAATGGGCTTCGTAAGGGGAAATTCTACTGGATGAGGCCATCGCTTCCTTTTTCTGAGTAGAAAATTGGTTCGTTAAAGACTTATATTTAAACAACCCAGATGATCACTGTTCAACGGCTATAAAAGTAACGGTCACAAATCTTAACGTAAAACTTAATGAAGTTGACATCTTATAAAAACATTTTTCATAAAGAAACATTTAACTGGATCAAGAGGGATTTTCCATTAATGAATCTTTGGGTCGTTACATATTAAATTATCCCAACAAAAATAAAAAATTATCTGTTATTATAAAAGAGTTGATAAAGGGTATTTTATCATCAAAAACTGAAGTGTTGATAATGTGTAGAATTATTTATAGTTATAAAATCAATGATAAAGAAAATTTTTCCAGAGCATCTATATGTGCTCATAATGTAGACAGCTGTCAATGCTTTTAAAATATCTAATAAATGTTTATGTTATCTATGTTTTTAAAACTGTTGATAAATTGCTATTCAGTAGTGTACTATAATACCACATAGTATTACAACTACTGTGTTCTCTAACAGCACACCACAGTAGTAGAATCAAACAATATTTCAACAAAAACATGTCCCAATAAAAGACTATAGTGAAATGAAATTTTTAATATCAATACTATAAAAAACAAAATATTACAAACATTTCAATATTTTGATTATACAAATTCATAAATAAATATTATTACATATATTGCAAAACATAAATGTTCGATTATCATGTAATAAAAACATGAATATTTTACTTACGAGCAAGCTACACCTGGTCAATCAAATGTACACACCTAAAAAAGGAAACCTTTTTTATATTTGTAATAATATAAAGAAATTAAACAAAAAAAACTTATTTTTATTAACATTTATTTCATTTTTAATTAAACCAATGAACATGAAATCATATCTGTCACACCATGATTATTATTAAGGTGATGATTATTCAAGAAAAATTCAAATTAATTTTGGAAAATTTTCTTTAAGTATCAAAAAAATTTGAATTTGTATTCTCAATTTTGAGTCTGTCAGTTGTCTTCCTTGCTATAATGTCATTTTAAACAGAAACACGCACTATTGAATCATTTTAGTCACATATTTTATTTGTTTGACGTGGAATAGATTCCAACAAATAATAAATGACATATGAATTTTTTTTCAAATACTAATTACAATCAATGCTTGTTTGATTAGTTTTTAGAGTGTGAAACGTTTTTGAAATGGAATCCCGATTTTAAATTGATAGTGGACAATTTGTATCATATCAGTCACATAATGTAATAGATTGAGGTGTGTATGATTTATAAAATTAAAAAATTACTTATCTATCATTTTTTTAATGTATCTAAACAATAAGAATGTATTTTCTCTGTTTTGAGTAGGACAGTTGTCCATTTTAATAAAATTGATTACAATTTTAAATAAAAATATGTACTTTGAATCACACTTGTCAGACTGTATTCCATATTGAGATGAATATTCATCCTATATGTACCAAATTATTTATTAAAAAGTTAACTTACGTATCAAAAAAATATTATGTTGTTTCCTCAGATTTTAGTATGTCACATGTCTTTCTTTTTTCTAAAGTTTCTTTTTTTTATTTGAATCATTGACATTGAATCATACATATCACCTTGTATAATACATTGATGCAGAGCTTATTTTTACACATAAAAATTTAACTATCGAATTTTTTACTAATGTATATAAAAAATATGAATGAGTTTTCCCAGTTTTGTGTAAGTCAATTGGCCACATTACTAAAAATGATGTCAATGTAAAATATAAACATGCACATTTAGTCATATTGATAACACTGTGAATCAGATTGAGACGTGGCTGATTTTTGAATGTATCGTGTCACATATGGATCATTAAATTGATGTATAGTAACAATTTTATTTTCTTTGTTTAATTTTGAGTCTGTCAAACTATGTGTGTACTATAACTAATTTCAATATAAATAAAAAGTTACACTTGGAGGTATACTGGTCACACCATGCATCAAATTGAGATGTGCCTGATTCCAACCCATCTCAAATGAAATTTTTATCATTTTCCTAAAATATAAAAACAATAGGAACCTTTTTTCTTATTTTTATGTATTTCTTTTTTATTTGTTTATAAAATATCATTTAAATATTTAAATATGAACTTTGACTCATACTGATAAGATTTTGTATCTGATTGAGGTTTAGGTAATTCCTACCCATAATAAATAACATATGGATTATTATCATAATATGTTTAATCAATTTTAATGCGTTTTATTGGTTTTGAGTTGGTTTGTTGGGATTTATAATCAAATTGATGTAAATTGTAAATCAAAACACTCATTTAGAGTCATATAGGTCACATCATGGATCATATTGTGGTTTAACTGGTTCATTCAAATCACAAATAACATATGGATCATTGACCAAATGTATCAAAATATTCAGAATGTGTTTGTTCAGCTTTGAGTAGGTTGTTTTTTCTTACTAAAAATGATGTCAATTTTAAATAAATATTCGCATTGATTCATAATGGTCTAACCATGCATCAGATTGATGGGTAGATGATTTATACACATTCAAAATCAATTATGGATTCATTTCATTTTGATTCAATATAATTGGAATGTGTATTCTGAGTTTTTATTAGTTCACTCATAATTTTTTAAAAAATGCCATTTTAATCATGAAACACGCACATTGAATCATACGAATCACATCGTGTATTGATTTAATGTCAGACCGGTTTCTACATGTAACAAATGATTTATGAATTGATTCCCTAAATTATAGATAAATATGAGCATGTATTCTCTATTTTCAGGAATTGAAATTTTTTAAAGTCAATTGACGATTTTAAACTGATTATAGACACATAGACTCATTTTTCATTTTTACTAAAATTAATGTCAATTTTAAATATGAATAAGTTCATGGAGTCACAATAGTTACATCATGTGTCTGATTATGGTGGCACTAATTATTGCATATCCCCATGTCTCAAAAAAATCCAAACATTAAATATCACAATGATTTCCTTTGAATTTAATTGTCGAACTATCAACACTACATGTGTAGCCTCGAACAAACCCCATCTACTCAGAAAAAAAATCCCTATGTATACTTATTCGATAGTTTTTTGAGTAATACTAAAAATAATAAAATTAATCATAAATATGAAACAATACATTCACTCTAATGATAATGATTTTAATATGAAAATATCAAAATTACATCTATAATTGAGTATATTAAGAAGGTTTTTACATCCTAGAATGTAATTTTATGGAACGTGAAGGAATGATATAAATGTTAACACAACAGGTGTGAATGATTTTGAGGGAGAAGAAGTATGTGGATGTTTTCTTGTAGAATGTCATGAAAGCTGGATAGAAAACCCCAACTAAACCAAAATCATCTAGTTATACAAATAAACCATTATTATGTTAATAATAATGAAGAATATAAATTTATCATAAATATGAAACAATATATTAATTATATGGAAAATGAATTTACTGTTCCATCATCTTGATTAACTCTGTTATTGAGAAGAGGGGGTGTCATGGATCTTCCAGCAAAGGTAGTGGTAGGAACATGAATGAAAGTTATTAATGCATCACTACATGGGTGAAAATGATTTGTGGGAGAATAAGTATGGTGATGTATTGGTGTAGAAAAGACTGAATGATGGACATATCACCCCATCTCAACAAAATATTAAACATGTATATGAAAAAATTATTATGTCATTAATACTACAAAAATTAAACATAAATATAAATAATAAAATAATTCCATGGACAATGATTTTACTATGAAACAAATTTTAACTATATAATTGAGCATATGTATCATAATTTTTCATCTTAAAAAGGACTTGTAGAGAACATCAATGTATATGATAAATGCAATAGTGTTGGGGTGAATATTTTTTGGGAGAAGATGTGTGTGGATGTTTTAGTAGTGAAATGCATTAAAGATCGAAATATAAAACAAAATAAATCTAAAGAATCCACATATATAATATTTTATAAGCATGTAATAATAAAAATAAATAAACTAAAAATAAAAATGAAAATATACATTAATTCTTTGGACAATGATTTTATAATTCAAAAATCAACATTACATCTATAATTGAGCAGAGTTAGCATCATTTCTCTTCTTGAAAAGGCATGAAACGTGGTGGAAAGAACATATCAAATTCATATAATATGAGTAAAATATCCTTTATTCATGATGTGAAACTTCACCAATACTACAACTTTTCTTCATATGTCTTTAAAAATAAGAATATTTGGTTTAATGTGTGTGGTACTTATTGAGGCACAATGCAATGGAATATAACTAAAAATAATTATTGTACCAAAATATGACAGATCTGTTATTTTATTCCTTTTATCTTTATATTAGTAATTGACATTAAATTTTTTATATTTTATGAATAACCATGTGGAACATTTACAGTATTAAGCAAAATATTAAATTTCAATTTTCATTAAATAATTTTTTTTCACTAAAATGCCATTTTAAATTTTAAAGAAACACTTTGAAATCACATATCACATTATATATCAAAATGATTTAAAACTATTTCCTATACATCAGATAATACATTTGAATGAGTTACCTATATAATTAAGAAAATACAAGATCAATTTCATTGTTCTCAATTTGTCAATTATTTTTATCATAACTATCAATGTTGAACTAATATTGAAGAAAATGAGATATATTGTTAAAATCATGCATCGAAATAATGTGTGGATGCTTACTACATGTCTCAAATGACACATGGATCACTTCCAGATGTGTGAATGAACTACACGCCTCTATAAACCTCTTTTTAAAATTATGGAAAACCCACTAATTGAGATAAAATATGACTTATTAAAAACATTTTTATATAAATAATTATTAAAAAAATCATCAACCTATAATTTTATAAATTTTTATTCAGTTACTTATATATAAATTAGTGGAAAAAAATTTATATTATTATTCATTAATTATTCATCCACATAAATAAAAAAAAGTAGCGTATACTCCTTAGTTGAAATTGCACTATAGAAACCAAATTCCATGGGGCTCTACAACACAATAGTTGTGTATTTTCTTACATTCATCATTACAATATAAATTTAGTTCTTGATCATTACTCTAAAATATCGTAGGTGTTAAGGAGATTTTCTTTATAATTATTTTGGGGAAATAGAGACGTCATGTTAGTAACTTTTGTTAATTGTTTAATTCTCATATATGGAAGGAAATTACTCATTTATAGAACATAACTAAGTGAAATTGTAATCCTCGTCATCTCATCTTCTGAAACTTTATCATTTCATTTTGTTTTTTGACAGAAATCCACCTTCTTTTGTCGAATATCAAATATGACTCTTGAAATACACTATGAATTAGCCATACATGGGGTGAATAATTCTTAAATTAGTGTAAGAAACATAAAATATATGGGTATGAGTCCTAATGAAACATAATTTTATAATAAAATTTTAAGATATTAAGATGGTTAGAATATAAATTTTACATCAATATGTCATATAAATGGGGAACTTCCTCTCATTTGTGATATTTACTGAATTGGAACTAGTAATTAACATGACACCTACATTTATAAAAAATCATTCCAGATATAAGATCCATATAACTAGTGAAAAGATAAAGAGAACAACGGGAATGACTTAGAGAGGTTGGAGAAGGAAGAATAAAAATTCACCAATGTAGTGATGCATTGCATGAGCGTCATGGGTTGTACTGTGTAATTTCAGCTGATGAGTCAATGTTACTAAAATTATTTTTTTTTTCATTTTATTTGGTGGTAGAGTTAATGATGAATAACATTTATTTTTATCCGTAAATATATTGATTATGGTCAGAATAAAAAATTAATAAAATAATTGTTTGAGGAATTTTTTAATTATTTTATTTTTTGGGAAATCCTATCTTTTTTAATAGGACATATTTTATAAAAAAATTGACAAGGTTCAATATGATTGGATAAATAGGTTAATAGTTGTGTGTAAATAATTCACACTTACATTGATTGGTAAATATTTTGAATGGGGATCACACCATCAATCATTAAAAATTGTAATGTGGATGTCACATCAATTAAATACAAGTGTTGTCAATCATGGAAAACAAAATTAGGCAGAAAGATCGCTTCAGGATGTCACACCTCGCACAACGCGAGGTGCAACTAAGGAACATGTACATGTACATATATATATATATATATGTTTATTATTATTTTTATATTGAGATATATATTTTAAAATATTAATTTTCGTTTTCCATAATTATTATATTTTTATACTTAGTCTTCAAATTATTATATATATATATTACTTTTTATTTTTATTTTATTGTTTTTGTTCATTATTTTTTGGTTTTGAAAAGGGGATTCCATTTCCATAGTGGAAGTCAAACAATGTTATTATCTAGTGGGAGATTGTGATGGCTTGAGTAAATAGGTGTGTGTCAAGGGTGTTCTTCATTGAGGGTGTCATAGATGAGGGTTTCATAGAGCCTAGATTTCAGTGATCTCTTATACCCATGATATCCATCAATTATAACAATAGTGATCATTTGTACCCTACCAACTATTTTAGTGATTTCTAATTCCAATGATTTCTACCACAACGTTTCACCTTTATCTTTCTTATGGCTACGGAGCTTCTCTAGTTTCCATGTGAGCAGTTCACCATTGGCAGGCCTTGCTGATGCCGCATTGCCTCACCTATGGGGAGGCAAACTAGGTGTTCCTTGCCTCTCCTCATTCCTTTGAAAACAATGTCTAGTACATAGATAAATTGAGTGAATCTACATCATATATATATATATGTCATATATATATATATATATATTATTTTTAAAATTATATGAATAGAACTATATATATTTGTGTGCTATTTTCCATATTTAAATTTATTTAAATATAAAATTTGTTTTTCTATTTTTTGAATATATATAATACAATTTATTTATTCAAACTAGTAAATACTATTAATAATAATTTATAAATTATATTATTTATATACAATTAGTATTCTTGTTAATTTTTCTTAATATATAAATATTTAAATTTTCAAATGATTAATTATTTCAAAAAAATTAATATATAGTTACAAGCATTTATAATTTTGAAGGTAACTTGAGTAAACAAATATTTTTTAAGTATAAATATATTACACATAATTATATGTATACATGGACAAAAATTATATCTATATACCCAAAATGATGAATGAATAAAAATAAATTCTAATATAACATTCATACATTTTAAAGGCATTATATATTAAGAATTTAAATTAAATAAATTACAATCATATAAAAAATACCTTTAGAATTTTTAAACATAATAAATATTTATCTCCAAATGAATGTTTAAAAATGAATAAATTCCAAAAAAAATATAAATAATTATATATTAAAAATGAAAAATTAATATTAAAAAATAGCATTAAAAATTAATACACAACCTGGATAAGATTAAAAATATAAAATATTCAATCTATAAGATTAATTACATCAATTATATACAAATAAAACCTGGGGTTTGAATCCTGGAATATCCATTTGTGGATTTAAATCACATGTAGTGACTTAGGAAGGTGGTGACATGGGCATGATGGGGGCAGCTAGTGATGTAGCCACGATGCAAGCCTGATTCCGCATATATGATGATGCAGACATGACATTTCCCTGATCCTTCGGGCGACAATATTGGGACCCTTGGCCTCAGACCTACGAACTTCGTAATTGATATTCCTATACATATATAGAATTATATCTTCAATATAACGACCCAAACATTTATTAATGAAAATTTCTCTTGAACTAATTAAATATATTATTATGTAAAATGGTTATATAACATATGAACTTCCATGGTTTTATTTTTTAGTTTTTGATTTTAAAATACAATTAACAATTGTTTCCATTGCAAATATTGTCATTGAACAACGATAAAATGTTTAATATAAATATAGTTCTTTACCTAATCTAATTTAATTAGAAAAATTAAGAGACGGCCTCATCTAGTAGAATTTATACATACAAAGCCCCTTTTTCGGTGATCACAAAGGAGGTAGCATCACTGGACTTCATACATGACCTATCCCAAGACAAGTTTCAACACATTAAGCTTGAAGAGAACCATCTACAGGAGAAGTTGAAGTTATAATAGTTTACCACATGTTAGATGTTATCGGAGCCTCTCAATCAGTCTATCATGATCGCACACCTTACCCTTAGATATTATGCAGGTGTTATATGGGGTTAAATAACAATATCCTATCTCTTTGAATATTTTCATTATTTTGATATAGAATAAATAATATACATTCATTTTATTATGGATAATTTTTAAATTGTTTTTAAAGCACAAATAGTATTTTTTAGTTAATATTAGATTAATAAATACATTTTTAAGAATTACGGGATATTATAATTAAATATTATTTTTACAAATTTAAATAAAAAATTAATTTTTTAAATAAAAATGATCGTATAATTTTTATGAATACTGTTGTTATTTTTATTAAGTTTTTAAAGTTGTTTTTGTCAAAAACACATAAATTTTCGATAAATTTCAATATTAACATTAAAATTAAAAATTCACATATATAGAAAATTGCATCGAAGAAAGAATATTATTTTTGAAATAAGGACTTCGAAATTATCTAACACATTTTTTTTCATAATTTTCTGATAGATTATAATTTTTTTGTTTAAATTAAATACCATATAAATATATAATATATTTTATGACATCATAATGATCCAAAAGTAATATAATGAAATCATATAAAAGTAATGTTCGTGCAATAAATTTTTTACTTTTAAAAATTTTACCGTATATTTATATAATTAATTTCACAATGCCTAAGTGAACCCTCCAAGACTTATAAACTATTTTAACATTTTAAAACTATTTCCATTATATTTTGAGTGACCTCTACATATGCAGGCCTAATACATTAATTATTTAGGCCATTCAACTTCTAAAATATTTTTTTCCACTCCCCTTTATCAAAATGTCTCGGAAAAAACCATGGAATAGATTGTTGTTTTGATTAGTTTAATGTCTAGTGTCCCAATATTAAATAATAAACAATTCCCTCTCCTTTCCTATATAAACCCACTCAATCTCCCATTATTATTCACTAAAACAAAATGGTGATCAACCAACCACATCATTACACTCCCTATAATCATCTAAAATAACCCCATGCTCCCAATAATCTATTCTCAAGACTCTCCCACGATTTTGGGATCACACATCCATGTAATGTAATTCTTCCATTCTCATTTTTTCCAAATTTTTTTAAGTTGTTATGTGATATTATATTCAACTAAAAATGTGGGTGTATTATTTTTAACCTCCTATATAACCCCCTAATTATGTGTTTATTATGGGAGACCATTTTATCTCTCATTAATGCCTCCCATGTACACCTGCTGCAATGCCAAAATTTTGTTATGTATTTCTCTCTCTCCTCATTAACATTCAATAAATAATTTAATATTATGAATCTATGTTCAATTAAATTTTTTTGTAAATGTATCTATATGACCCGGTGAGTGTCCATTTAATTTATATATGATGAGATACCCATTTATCTCTCATCAGCTATTTTTTAAAATTCTTATATAACGTCGTTATGCTGCCAAAATTGCACAGTGTTTTTCCAAGAGAAATTCATTGTGTAGTGAATTCCATTTCCATTTCACTTTGAAGGGTATTTATTATTACACAGATTTTCATAATGATTTTACACATTGATTTATTTATTCCACATTCCTTTATCATTGAATAAATTATGATGTTGAAATATTCCAGGTTGTACGATCCATGTGGCTCACTAATGCATGAAATTAAACTGTTAATAAGGGTGAGCCCTAATAGCCATCCAAAGCATTGGGTAAATATAAGAATGATAATAAGTTAAGTGCATTGAGTTTTTAATCTTGATATTTCCTTTATAACGAGGTTTTACTCATTCTCCATGTTCAATGTGCCTTTTATCATGCTAAAATTATGTTAAATATGGATTCCACGTTCCCATGTTATGATAATCATTTTATATCATGAAATTTTGGTCATGATTCTATTAGTATCCATTAAATTTTCTTTTTCTTAAAATGTATTGTATTCTTCATGTTATGAATTGTTTACACCGTTATCAAGCTTTATAGCTCACCTATTTATTATGCATGTCCTCAAGTTATCCTTTCCAATGGTAATTATGAAGGACATTATGTGGCCATGTAAAAGAAGTTTTTAATAATGTTGTATATTTCATGTTTTAATTTGTTTTTTTATTTATCTATGTCCCAAAGACACTAGTATAATCTATCATCATATGTTGTCTCATGTATGATCATATGTAATTAATTATGATTATGTGTGTAATACATTGAAGCATTTTTATAGTTGGTATAAAATGATTGTTTTAGGTTTTTCTGGGATTACAATTAGAATACCCTATTTATAGCCTTTGGGATAAGACTAAGAATAATAAAAACATACATAAATTATGGTGAGTAATTATTAAGTTGTTAATCAATAAATACATTACTTCCTAGATATGAGTTAGTGGAGGCAACTCTGGCATATATGTATGTAGTGGTAAAACCAGAAAATACAACATTGAGTTACACTCAAATGTGAACCAGTGGATAAAAAATTCCCCTATTATACTCATTATTACAAAAAATATAGAGGATATGCATTGGTAACTATGTAATAATAGTATGAACCATTATTAAGGAAATTAAATAAACCCCTAAGAATATATATTGGTAATTAGATCATTTATAACATTGATAAGTTATTGAAATTAATGTAATTTATATGTTATCCATTTTTTGTCATTGGATTACCCATTAGGTGTTACTACTAACTTTTCTTTTATTCCCCTCGATGGACATTAATAGGATGAATCGGGCTAACGACAGATGTGAAGCTCAATGTTATTACTATTCTAATGTGATTACCAATCTGATAGGTGCGGGATTCTCAAAATTTGTCAAAATAATCTCTCAGTTAACAATTGTTTTGAATAGAAACATGGGTTAAGTTGAATGTTCAACCCCACATATGAAAAAAACTGCAATAGAGTGCTACATGAGACAAAATCCTCATACTTTTAATGTATCATCTGATCCCTCGATCTCCAAACAATGGATCAATGTCATTAAGAAGATTTTCTTCATCCTTTAATGTTATGAATAATAGAACGTAATTATAGAGGATTATTTTATAGAGGGTGAAGTTGATCATTAGTTGGAATTGATCAAAAATACAAATCCTAAGGTGGGTATTGAGATGTTGGAATGGATGGTTTTCTAGAAAAAAAAAATTGGATAAATATTTTATTCATACCACCAACATAATATGGAAAGGGAAATATTTTCCCTAAAAAGGACATTGAATCCCTCCGACCATATGAAGAAAACATCACAATTATTGCACGATACACCTCATGATTTTTTGTTACCCCCAAATTCAAGGTTGACCACTTCTTTTGTGAGATAATACCTAACCTACCAAAAGACCTAGTGATCCGTGACATCGAGATCTAGGAAGAAATTTATCGATGTTCCTTCATGGTTTGAAAGAAAATTGATGAAACTCTATGTTATCATGGGGATAAGAAGCATAAGGTGGACTTTAATTATATATTTCCAATGGATAAATCCAACGATGCTAAGAAAATCCCACCCACCACATTCCAATTGTACTGAATGAATTACCCTTGAAATTGCATGAATGGTACGAGGAATTGCTTTAGGTGTTGAAGGGAAGGAACCAGACCATTAATGACTGGTATAAAAAACCCATGCAAGTGGTTATAGGTACCATTGTAATTCATTCAAAAATTTTGAAATCATTATTTGATTCTACATTAGAGAATTCTTTTATATCGTGAATGTTTAGTAGAATAATACCAACACCACCACAAAACATGTTATTAAAAAATTTAGATATAACTGAAAATGGGGTAATCATTTCATCCCAAAAATATAACTCATACCCTATAATAATTTGTGGATTGAACATTCCGGTGAACCTCATCATACTCTCTTGGGTGGAATATGATGCAATTCATGTCATGGTTTGACTTTCCTTATATAGATCCAATATATATTTCCATGAGAGGGAAATCACTCTCTATATAGAATATTTTCCCCTGATTTTGTAAAAGGGAATGGAGGATGAATCATATTTATCCCAATCATCTCAATTGTGGATATTACCACCCTATTAACAAGCGTGTCTTGGTAAATGATTGAGTCAAAGGAAGCAACCATCCTTGATGACATGCCTATTGTGAAGGGATTCACTGATGTGTTTACCGAGGAATTTCCTGGTCTTCCTCATTAAAGAGAGGTATTTTTCTAATTTGATCTCATAAGTGGGGTATTTCAAACATCCAAGACATCTTATAGAATGGCTATTGTGGATCATGAGAAGATGAAGAAAAAACTACAACATAACATTCATAAAGGGTTTATACTCCCATGTTCTTTACAATGGGATGTACCGATCCTCTTTATAAAAAATAAGATGGGTCAATTTTCCTCTGCATTGATTATAGTGATATAAAAAATATCACTATAATGAACAAGTATCCATTTTCCTGAAATAATGACTTAATTGAACAACTATGTTGACAAAAATACGTATCCAAATGTATTTCCAGTGGGGATATTACCAAGTATGGGTGAATATGGACGATATCCCTATGACTACATTTCGTACAGTGTATAAGAACTTCGAATTCCTATTAATTTCTTTCGGACTAATTAGTGCTCGAGAAATCTTCATGGACGTGATGAATATGGACATTAGATATCACCTTGAAAAATTTATGGTAGTCCTTATAGAAGATATTATAATATATGCAAGAACCAATGAGGAGTATGAGGAGAGTCTATGAACTATAATAGAGACCATGAATAACTGTATGATCAATGAAATGTACAACAACTATATGTTCTGGTTGGAGGAAGTATCATTAATGGGACATATAATCACAATTAATGAGATATATGTGGATCCCTCCATGATATCTGCAATTGAGGGATGGATAAAGAGAACATCGTTAATAGATTACAATAGCTTCTTTGGGTTTTCTTGATATTATAACAGATTTTTGAGAAATTTATCATGATTTTACAATCCTCTTTTTGAAGCTAGCATGGAAGGGAGTAATGATTTAATGGAGTGATAAACATTAAATTTTCTTCTAGGGGTTGAAAAAGAGGCTTATC
The DNA here is from genome assembly GCA_963277665.1 of Viscum album. Lineage (NCBI taxonomy): Eukaryota > Viridiplantae > Streptophyta > Magnoliopsida > Santalales > Viscaceae > Viscum > Viscum album. The sequence continues at coordinate 6,371,383 of OY728121.1, read as the reverse complement.
ACTACACCCGTTCTCACAGTAACTGCAAGGGGAGAACATTTTCTCGTATTAAATGATTCTTTGAAGAAGTTCATGGGCTATATGTTAATTCAAAATTACAAATTCAATAGATATGCTTCATGTCAATTGAAATTTCATGAGAAAAAACTATCCAACACATGATCTCGAGATGGATGTAGTAATCTTTGTTTTAAAAGCCTCTTGTATATATTCACATAGAAATAGTTGAACATGAACCAACAAATATGTCTATAGATGGTCAAATACGATGATTTCACAAACCATTATCATCCTATGAAGTCAAATAATGTGCAAAATTATCTAAGTATAATGGACCCAATGATTCTATCATTGGTGGGAATTGAAAATGATCCAATCTTCTTAGATTTGATGAATATGGACATGAGAATCATAATGAATTGAACATAAATAATCCTCTAAAAAAAGATTGTTCACTTTTCTCATTGGAAAGACTAATGGATGATCAAATTGTTGATTTGGTGATTTAGAAGAAAGTGGAAACTATCAGAAAAGGGAAATCCTCAAAGTTCAATGCTATTTGAGAAGGAATTGTGAGATTTAAATCAATACTACGTGTTAAAGAAAATACAATGTTAATGAATTAACTCATGTATGATTAACACAGTCTGAATTTCTCCATTCACCCAAGAAACACAACTATGTGTCGTCGTATCCATGGAAAATATTTATGGGTTAATGTGATGAAGGAGATCATGGAGTTGACATCAAATTTCTGGGTATGTAATCATGTGAATGCTAAGTGGAAGAATTGTAATGGTATGATGAAATCATTACATATAATAGCATGGTAATTATAGAACATCACTTTGAACATTTTCACTTGACTTTTGAAGACGCTCAATAGAAACACTACTATATTGGTACTTGTTGATCATCGTACAGTGACTGCACTATTCATTGGAATTCGAGAGGATTTCACATTGGATCAACTGGAATGACTGTATATAATATATGTAGAAATGATTCATGGATTACCACTATATATTTTATCTGATCGAGAACCATGACTCACCACTAGTTTTTGGATGAGTCTGTATCATGTTCAGAATAATGAGCTGAACTTTTGTACGACTTATCATCATCAAACATATGTCCAATCTGAGAGGACTATCCGAGCACATGAGGACATGTCTAAGACATTCTCAATGGACTTGAATGGAAATTGGGATCAACATATTCCTTTTGTTGAGTTCTCTTACAAGAACATTTTCCTATCATGAATCCAAATGGATCCTTATGAAGCCCTTTATGGGAAGTGGTTTAGAACATCGACATGTTGTGATGATGTTAGGGAGAAAAAAACCACAATTTCTAGAAATAGTTAACTAAATGGTGGATAAGGTTAAATAAATCCAACAACACATTAAAGATGATAAGAGTCCATAAAAGATCTATAATTCTAACCATCGTTGATATGTAGTTATTGATGTTAGAGACACGATATTACTCTACACATCTCCTAGGAAGAGAGTTATGATATTTGGGAAGAAGGGAATCACTAGTCCAATGTTCATCATCTATTTTGATATCCTTGATTGAATTGGTGAAGCAGATTGTTGACTAGAACTACCAGCAAACCAGTTTCTAGTACATGATGTATTACATGTCTCACTATTTTTGAAATACATACCTAACCCATCACAAGTACTTAATATATATGTGGTACCGTTGGAGAATGACCTATCCTATAAAGAGATGTCGGTGAAGATCATAGAAGATAGAGAAAATGTTCTTTTAAATAAGTCAATTCCCTTTGTCAACGTGTTGTGGAGAAACAACCATTATGAAGAAGAAACATGTGAATCAAGGGGAGTGATGAAGTAGAGTTACCGTCATTAGTCTTATTGAGGAAAAAGTAAATTTCATGGGTGAAATTTCTTAAATGGAGATGATTGTAAAGACCCAATAATTTATTAAAAAAATTTCCTATTGATCTATTTAAATGTATTCTTATGTAAAATAGTTATGTAACTTATGAACTTCCTTGGTTTTATGTTTCAGACATCATAAAACCATTATGATTAGTTATCATTGGTTATATAGTCATTGAACAATGAACACATTATTAGAATAAATATAGGGTTTTAATAAAACCATTTTACTAGGACAAAGGATGTGATAGCCTTATCCAGTACAATTGATCCATACAACGGCCATTTTTTGGAGCTCCTAATGGAGGTAGCATCCCTGGGATTCTCTCTTGATGAGTCCCATGATGAGATTCAAAACATTATTCCTGAACAGAATCACCTACCAGAGAAGTGGATGTTAATAGTGATTACTACCCGAGTGATGTAATTTGAGCCTCGCCAAGAGTTTTTCACCATTGAACACTATACACTTAGGTCTTATGAGAGTCTTATAAGGTGTTTTGTTAAAATATTCCTGCTCTATGATTATATGAATTATTTTTGTATATAATAAAAATATACATTCATTTTATTATTATTACAATGTTAATTGTTTCCAAATCTCAAATAATATTTTTTTAATTAATATTCAACTATGAAATATATTTTGATGAATTAATTATTTTTTGAATTAAATAATATAAAAATAAATTATGATTAGCAAATTAATTTTTGTTAAATATTAATGATCATCTATTTTTTATGAATACAATTTTAATTTTTATTAACATTTGAATGGTTTTCTTGTCAAAACCAATGAATTTTTGATAAATGTTGGTTTTTATTTTCAGTGTATAAAGTCACATATTTAGAAAGTTAGATAGATAAAATATATATTGTTTTTTTAGAATCAAGACGTCAAAATTTCCCAATGATGAATTTTTAAAAAAATTCCGAGATAGTCAAATTTTTTGGTAAAAATTAAGTATCATTTAAATATATAATGTGTTTTCTGATATCATAATGACCCTATAGTGATATTATAAAATTAAATAAATGGTTGTTTCTACCTGTATATGGTATAACATTAAAAATATGATTTTAGATTTTTTTTATTAAATTTACAATGCCCTAGTGGACCCTCAAAGACATAAAATCAATTATAAAAATTTAAAATGATTTCCGTGAGACTGTGACACACCTCCTCATTAGAATGCCAAGTATTCTAATAAGTTCAGTAATTAGACATATACAATTAGTTTTCCTCTCTACATCGGAAAAAACCGTTGTCAAAAAACATGGTATGGTGTGATGTTTTGATTAGTTTAATGTGTATTGTCCAATACCTAAATAATAATGAGTTCCCTATCATTCCCTATATAAACACACTCAATCTCCGATTACTCTTAACTAAAACCATTCGGATCTCAACCAACCCCTTCCTTATTCTCTCATGAATCCTCCAAAGGGTCCCCAAACTCCCAATAAGCCACTCTCATGCCTTTCCCAAGACATTGGGGGCACAATTCCATGTAAGGGATTTCATCTTTCTCATTTTTTTCCCAAATTTAATTGTGTTGTTTTGTCCTTTTTTTAATTAAATATTATGGGGTTTGATTTCACACATATAATTTACATACATCCTAATTTTTTAATTATGAGGGACACCTTTCACTCTCACTTATTCCTCAAACGTACACATGTTACCAGGCCCAAATTTTATAAGATATTTATCTCTCCTCATTTATATTATATAAATTATTTTATATTGTGAATAAAAATTCCATTACATATGTTGGGACATGTATATGTATGGACAAATTACTGTTCATTTCATTTATATATTATGAGATACCTCTTTCACTCTCAACAACCATTTTTATGAAATCTTATATCTGGATGTTATCCTACTGAATTGCACTGCTATTTTCCATGCCAATGCCATTGTGTAGTTAATTCCATTCTCATTTACCTATAAAGTGTATTAACCTATACACACAATTATATATTGATTATATAGCTTCATGTATGTATTCCAAAATCCATTTTCATGAACTAAATGATTATGTTGAATGATTCCCTGATGAATGGTCCATGTGACTCACTTATGCCTGAAATGAAATGATTAAGTAGGGTGTGCCCTGATAGCACTCCAATGCATTGGGAAAAGATTTATATAATTATAAATCATGTGAAATGTGTATTTGATCTTTATAATTCCATTAAAATGAGGTTTTACACATTATCAATGTTAAATGAGCCTTGGAACATACTAAAACCTTGTTAAATGTTGATTCCACATTTTCATGTTAAGATAATCATGCTATATCATGCCTTTATGTTCATGTTTCTTATATGATCCATTGATATGGAAATTTCCTAACATGTACTATATTTTCCATTTTCATTCTTTTTTACTCCTTTAATGTGATTTATAACTCACCATTTTCATATTCATGTTTTTTTTATCCCATGAAATGGTAAATAAGAAGGAATGTGGGTTTCCCTATAAATGATGTTGTCAACAATGTTCTATATTTTATGTTTTACATTGTTATTTAAGATTCCCATGGACCAATGAAACTATACATATTGATCTTATATGTTCTATCAAGTGAAAATTTTATTTAAAAAATTATGTTTATGTGTGTAATAAAGAGGAGATTGTTATATTTGTTTTCAATAAAAAATATTTAAAACCATATATCTAAAAAATGAATAACAATAAATATATATATTATAGAAATATATAAAGTACTATATGTTAAAAGTACACAAATAACAAAAATACCCCTCACCCACTTGACAATGGTTTTTCCAAAGCCCCCTCCCCCTAGTGATAACCAAACAATATTCAATATCCCCAAAGACCTTGTTTTTTATAGATATTTTCCCTAAAACCCTTAAATCATATGCCAATACCACCATGTTCCATAGGACACAACATTATCTTTCATCATTGATGGATTCATCCCAACATATTGGGCCTCCAATGTAGAACAATGATTGATAAGCCCAAAACCTTCCATGTTCTTTGGTTATATCAGCAAACGTCTTGGTAGATTGCCAAAAACGAAAGTCAGACCATCACCGTCAACACTATTCAGGTGGTTTCCAATCACAATCACTGGTAAAAAAATGTAAACCACAATATCATCTTTCTATAGATTATATACATGTGGACCTTACATCAAAATATGTCGCTGGACTATTATAATGCCGACACTGGTGCCGTGGGAATCCATTACTGGCGTTGGAGCATTGTCGACACCTCTCTTGGGCCCCATAGAATGTTATTCCAAAAAAATTGGTGATTAATATTTTTCACCCCTCATACATACACAAACGTACAATCCCATGTTATTTCTTCAATCCCTGAAACATGCTGCTCAAGACCCATAGCTATCCAAGCACCGAAACCACCATCCAACACTCATCGTCTTTCGTTGGCGTGCATTTTCAAGCCTTCAAAGAATGACATTAAACAGCCACATAAATCGTCATCGATCATCATTAAGGCATATTCCCATCCTTAAACATGGTTTACATAAACATCTAAATGGTTTTAATGATTTTTTTTGGGGTTCAATTTTTGGGGTAAATAGTGTGGGATGGAGTTTGTCTTATAGTAATCGATTAAAAGGATTGAAAACATATTAAAAAGATTAATATATAAAAAAAAATATTAATAAATATTAATAATATAAAATAAAAAAATATTTACAATATTGAATCTTTTTAACTTAATATGTAAAAATTATATAAATTGATTACATATAAAAAATATTACAAAAAATAAAATATTGAATGGAAAAAAATATCTAGAAAATAATATTAAATATGAATATATTAAATGAAATAAGTGACCACATAATTAAATAGTTTATTCATAACTGTAAATTCAGGAATTGAAAACATATAAAATTGAAAAAATCTATATAAATAAATATTAACATTATTTTTAATTATTGAATTACGCACTATATTAATTGTATATCACTACAAGAAATGAGACCAATAGAGACCACCATTGCCTTCCGCTATTGGTCTTTAGAGACCACATTGATACCGCCAATGGCAGTCTCATTAGACCCATCGTTGTAGGGATACATTGACCTCCAATGACGGTCTCTGTAGGTGACTTAACGCTCGACTAAATATCAATTTCTATTAGGACTAGCTAGTGCGATGGCCAATGACTGTCACTATAGATAAACTAAAAATGACCAATATGTACCACCAATGGCGGTTGGTAACCTGGTAAATTTTTAAAAAAAATTACTATACTCCTCAAACTACAGAAATAGATCCAAAATACCAAAAAAGCCAATTTGAAATAGCAGAAAGAACAGGATCCTCAAAAACAATAAATTACATACATACGTTTTCATATCTATTGATCCATACAACTCTTATCCATTCCAATCGTCTGCTTCAATAAACAAAAAATAAGATTAAAAAAGGAACTACTAAACAAAACTTATGAAAAATGGATATATTAATTCATTTATAATATATATAATAATAAAATTGTGTCGTTAGGATATTACAGAATTTTGGAATTTGTCCATTTTTTCAGTCTCTATTAAACCAATATTCTATTAGGAAAATACTCTAATATTCCAGTAGGCCGTAAATTGGATAATATTCCATTATGCCAATAGCCTAATAAGTCAATATGCCAATATAAAATTAGGTTATTAGGAAAATATACCATTTGGACAATTGAACATTAGATCGTTGGTTCATTGGGTTGTTGGGTCATTGTGTTGTTATTATGTTGTTAGTTCATTGTTACGTTGTTGGGATGTTTTTAGGCCATTGGTCTATTGTTAGGTCGTTCAGATGATGTTAGGCTATTGGGTCGTTGTGAGGATGTTGGGTCGTTGTTTGGATTTTGGGCTGTTGATGGAGCATTGGGTCGTTGACTAACTGTTGGGCCATTGTTCAATAGTTCGGCCATTGTTCGGACATTGTTCAACAGTTGGGCCTTTGTTCGGCCATTGTTGTGCCTTTGTGACATTTTTGGGCCCTTGGTAAGTTAGTTAGTTGGGCCATTTGACCATTAGGTCATTAGGTCATTAGCATGTTATGAATATATGGAATTGGGGCATTAGTTCATTTGGTTGTTTGGAAATTAGGGTGTTTTCCATAAGGACATTCAGTTGTTTGGGCGTTAGGACATTTGAGAGTTTCCCCATTTGGCCATTTGTGAATATGGCCAACTGTCCATGTCATCATATCTCCAATTAAGGAAATTAATGTAATATGTCATTGGTAAATTTTTTCATTACTCCAATAGGATAATTTTCCATTAGGCTAATCGGACATTAGGTAATTAATACAATAGTACCTTTGAATAATTTTCTATACAATCGTTAGGTTGTTAGGGCATTGGGGTGTTAGGGTGTTAGGTGATTAAGACGTTAGGCCGTTAGGGAGTTTGTCCATTTGGGAATTTTTCCAATTGAAGAAGTCTATATTTAGCCAATTGCCCTATAGGCAATTTTAACATTACGCCAATTTTGTCAATTGGCAGTTAGACTCAGAACTCCACTCCAGTAGGGACATAATATGTTTCTCATATGCAATGTGGTGTTTTGACAAGCGATTTTGAAAACCATTCATCTTCATTCTGTCATTATTGAAATATATATATTGTAAATTTCAGTAATGAATTCCCCCCCCAAACCCCCTTTACATCCCCCCTCCAAACCCCTGCATCCCCCAATCTCCCCCTCGATCAACCCCCACCACGAAAATCCCACCCTCCCTCCCCCCACACTCTCCCGGATAGCCCACCACCCCCTGACAACACCCCCAACCAATACAACATCCCCTAGAAACCCCCCACACAAAGACAGTCACCCCAGACAGCCCCCACCCATGGAACTCTCCCCCCACACACACACTCAACCGAGACAACCCCTCCCACCAAAACACTTCTGGGACAACCCCCCCCCCCCTCCTACTCACCCCGAACAACCCCCCAAACCCCGAACTGCCACCCCCCCCCCCAATTGTAATATCCCACCCATCCAGCCCACCCCCACTCACCCAGGACAACCCCCACCCCCAGACACCCCCCAAAAAGTCACACACACACACACACACACACTCACCCCAGACATGCCCCCACCCCTGGACAACTATGTGAAAGATTCCTACTGATTATCTATACCAGACCAATATGGCATATAAGTCTCATATAGGTTTTTTTTCATTCAATAATTTATTAGTAGTTATTTTATATCTAAGGAATATATCATTGTTATTATACCTTGGTTAATTGCAGAACATGCAATACAACCATAAATTAATACCAACTCATTGGATCATGTTTTCTTTGAGATGGCTGAAATGAATGATTCTCCATGAAATATTAAAACATGATGGATGAATCCAAAACCTTTTTATAGGATTTTCCTAGAAAATAGAATGTGTCTTCATTGATTTTTTAGAGGAAACAATTTCTTTTTTCCATCCACTTGGTGAAATTTCCTATATTATATTTTTTTAAAATTGATAAAAGTGTGAATTAGGATGATATGTCCATATCTTCATCCAAAATATTTTCTAAAGAACCATCCATTTGATATTGGATCGATATGGTTGTGTCATTTGAGGGATCCAATGATTGTATTACCTCAAATAGTTGCATGCATGTCAAATTATCTAAACAAAAATCAAGGAATTAGTTGACGTAGAATAGCTAGTGGGAGTTCATTATAATAATATATAAAGAATACTTGAGATCATCCAAATTTAGGAGATTATGTTTTTGATATTTTGAACATTTAGACTATTTATATATATTCTTCCTATAAAATTTAGAGCCTCATACTTTTCAATAATGATACTCCACATAGCCTGAAAAAACTGATTTAATTTTGAGAACATTTTAAGAAATTTCTACATCTTTAACTAGATTATAGCCCACTCCCAATCCTCCCAGAATGCCCCACCCACAGGTCAACCCCCATTTCTACCACCCAACCCTCCTAACAGTCCACCCCACACATTCCATGGATATTACACCAACACCCCCCCTCCCCCCAACTGGTAAAACTTCTCCTCCTCCACCCAGTAGCCCCAATAGATGATTCATTTTCAATTACACATGGGAAATGTGTCAATTTAACAAATATAAAATTATTACCAACACCGTATTTAGTAAACATTACACATAATAGGCCAATAAGCCAACACTTGTCATTAGGCAATTAGTGAATTTTTTTCATTTGTGAAAGAGGCAATTAGGCCATTTTTTTCATTAGGAAAATAGGATAATATGACATTAGTCTAAGAGGAAATTAGGACATTATGCCTATAGGCTATTAATCCCTTAGTCAAATAGGCCGTTAGAACATTCTTCCATTAGGGCAATATGCTAGTAGTCCGTTCAGCCTGTAGGCCAATAGGCCATTCGGACATTCGACCATTGGGCCATTGGGTCATTGGGACACATAACATTCATCATATCCTCTAATGGGGATTCAATGAAACTATTTTTCACAATAATGTATCCAATTACATATCATACTTTTAAAATTAAAAATCTGCTGTTTTTATAAAAACATAATTTGTTATAATCTCAAAAAATTTACATTTAATGTCTAAATCAATATATAATATTAAATCAATAATAAATATAAAAAACACTAATTTTGAATATGAAAACTCATGAATGGTAATGTGGGATACCATCATCTAGTGTGCTCAGGGCATACAACAAAAAAAGTGATTTAAATTATAATAATAATAGAAATTAAATAAATAAATATTTTATAATCTACATCATATGATCCCCTACACTATCAGCCAAATGCACAGATTCCTACAGTGTTCTAAAATCAATGTTTAATTGTGCCTTTTCCACCACAGAAGCGCGCAACTGTGCCTCTAAATCTGATAACTGTAGTGTCATTCGAGAAATAGCAGGACAAAAATCCTCAGTTCATGATACTAAAATACGACGAATCATTGTTCCATAGGTTAAACTATATCCATACCTGTGACGACCAATAATGCGATGAAATATCTCATCCCTATCCATGAGAAGCTTTTAATGTCCTCTAGCATCTACTCTAAGTCAACATATAATTGAGCCTGTGTAATATTTAAATATATATAAATATATATGTTTATATGTAGATTCATGTATGTATAAGTAATTAGTAGGAGCACATACATAATATCTGCATCCTTAGAATCATTTTGATCACGAGTTCTAATCCACACCGACATTTAATCAATCAATGCACCTTTCTCCAGCAACTGTATACAATTAAAATATAAAAATATTACACAAAACCATATTAAATAATAAATTTGAAAATTATTAATAAATAAATCATGTTGGATCTGAACATGTGATGAGTCTCAAGCCTATGAGGTAGTCCCTATATCCATCAATTCTCGTAATGGTGTGCTGACAACTCTTACATTCAATTAATTTAAATTTCAAACAAATATAATGTCACACAGTATTGAAAATATATATACCAAAATAAATATACTCACCACAATGGCCTTATTAGTCCAATATGAAACTAAGTCATGTCATGGAGATGGGAGATCACCTCTACGGACTTTTTCTAAACTGTCTATGCCACAGAAATTTGGTACCCAGTGCTCCCTCTTGATTTTGTATTTAAAATCATTCCACATATTATGACATTTTCCCATACACAACCGTTGAAACTCATTGGCACAAACAATCAGATTATTCTAATTAACAAAATAAATCAGACATGTTTATATTTTTAATTATAGGAAGGAAAAAATAATGTTCTTGTTACATGATCTTCATTCCAAAGCTGGTCTAATGTATCCTGGGGGATATATGCGTATCATATGTTTTCAAAGACAGTAGATGTGGTTCTCGTATGTTGTCACCCTACTAACAGATAAATATAGGGGAATTCAGTCCCACGTGATGAAATCTATCATCAATTGAAACATCAATGCTTGTTTCAGACATCCATGATGAGATTCCACGACAAGGGCCTATCTTGCGAGTGGAAGAAGTGGTTGGGTATGAACCTATTGAAAACAATTTTATTCGTAATTTGATAGATGGTAATATATATATATATATATATTGTAATTACATACTAAAATAAACATGGGTACATTATAACATACCTCGACCCTGAGACGTAGATGGATCATATGGATGATGTTGACATGTTTAATGATCCCTTGACATGCCATAAGTAATAAAAAACTATAGAATGTTTAAAATCCATAGTGTAAAAAAGATAAATTGGATTGTTTTAAAAAAATTAAATGGGTAAAATTGTTAATAAAACAAAAGGTGATAGAAAAATTAGTTGTAAATTGATTTTAAAAAATCAGAATAATAGAAGAATACAAATAAATTTATCGTAAAAAAGGGTTGTATTTAGAGGGTCCTATTAATGTGAAGTTATTTGGGGGTGGACTTTTTGGGGGGGTTGGTATCCAAGGAGGGCTAGCGAGGGGTGGGAATATAAAGGGTGGTTGGGAGTGGGTGGTTTTTTGCATGTGGTGGAGCTATCTAGAGGCTGTTCGGGGAGGTTTAGGGGGTGGGGGTTTTCCATGGGGGATTGTGAGTGAGGGCGGGGTGGGTGGTGGGGGGCTGTCCAAAGGGTGATTGGAATGGGAGGTGCTGGGGTTGGGGTCGGGTTTTCCAAGGGCAACCATGGGGTAGTTTTGTGCATTGGGTTGTCTATGAGGGGCGCATGTCAAATGGGTCGATGGGAGTGGGAGTGATGAGGAGGGGGGGTTACCAAAGCGGGGTAGGGAGTGGCAGGGGCTGAGGGTGGGTTGGGGCTATCTAGGGGTTTTCTGGGGGGGGGGGTTTTGGGGGAAGGCTGTTTGAGAGAGGGGTTTTCCATGGGAGGGGTGTCTATGTGGAGGGATTATGATGGTGGGGGTGTGGGTGGAGGGGATTTCCAAATGGGTGGGTTGAGAGGGGGTTGGGGGGTCGAGGTGGAATGTTTGTACATCTGGGGTGGGGTTATACAGGGGGAGTGGGGTTGGGTCGTCCCGGGTTTTGGGGCGGGGGTTGTCTAGGGGGAGTGGAGTGGGGTTGTCTTGGGGAAGTGGGGTGGGGTTGTGCAGGGGATGGTGGTGGGTGTGAGGGCTTTCTAGGGGGAGTTTTGCATGCTAGAATTTCTAGGAAGGGGTTATCCATGTGGGGGAGGTTGTCCAGGGGGAGGGGATGTGTAGGTAGGGGGCTATCTGGGGGAGTATGGTGGGGCTGTCTATGGTAGGGGGTGGGGTTGGGGGGGTTCTCTTTTGAGGGTATGGAATTTGAGGGGTGGAGGCTGTCCATGTGGTGGTGTTGTGCATGTGGGTGGTTTCCATGTGTGGGTGGGGTTGTCCTAGGGGAGTGAGGTGGAATTGTATTGGATTTGGTGGTTGGGGACTATCCAGGTGGAGGGGCTATGCATATGGGGGTGGTTGTGGTCCAAAGGGTGTTTGAGATTGGGTTAGGGGGGTTATCCCGATGGAGGGGTTCTGCAGGTGGGGGTGGGGCTATCCGGGGGGAGTCTGGTGGGGTTGTCCCTGGAGTGGGTGTTGGGGGCTGTCAATGGGGAGTGGGGTGGAAATGTTCAGGGGTTGGGGTTTGTGGGGGGCTCTTCAGGTCGGATTATTTCTGGGAGAGTTGGTGGAGGGGTTGTACAGGTAGGGGTGGTGTTGTCTTGGGGGAGTTGGGTGGTGTGGGGGGCGGTCCAGGGTGGGGTTTTGTGGGTGGTTTTTCTACGAGAGGGATTGTCCGGGGGGTGGGTTGGGTGTGGTGTGGGGATATCTAGGGTCTAGGGTGGGGCCTGTCCATGGGTGGTTTGTGGGGTGCGATGTATGGAAGGGGAGTTGTCCAGGTTGAGGGGCTGTGCAGGTGGGGGTGTGTATATCCGGGGGGAGAGGGGTGGCACTGTCCAGGGGACCCCTATGTTTTAGGAACTAACAGAGGAAAACCCCTCTATCATTGGACATCAAAATAACCTAACTCGGTCTCATTAGGATTATATACCATTATATCTTACTTGAATAAAAAAACACCTATTGTCCAAATTAAATGAATTCATCCATTGATCATACCAATTAAAAAAGACAAAAAAGGTATTGAATTAATACTGGATCCACTACTAGAAACCCTTACTGTTGGCCATCAAACAAATGTGTTTTGTATGGGGATAGTATATTTCTACATAAACACAATTGTGCATGATATATGGATCATTCAAGCTCAATGTAGAGTCATCATCCCATATAAAATTATCAATTTCAATTAAAATATCAACAAGTATTGAAGGGATTATGAAAGGTATAAGGGGGACATAAACTCAAATCCACAAGGTCAACAAACATTTAAATAGATTGAAAATACAACCTTTTTCATTTACCCTGAACTAGGGTATAATGAGATTATTTAAAATATGTTTTTACTCAATGTATTCATCCTTTTCAATTTCATGTAGAAAACAATTTATTCAACCAAAATAATAATGTTCATCCAACAAATTCTATTGATGGAACCACATACACGAATCTTGGTTCACACATGGCTGCAAGGGAATCCATCAAAAAGGATTGAACATAAGGTTAAAAATAGTTTCCCCAATATTAATTCTTTTTTCATACATTTACATCCCATAATGAAAATGAATTTAGGAAAAGGTATATAATGAAAAAACTCTATCAAAACACAATAGTAAAACCAAATCAATTCAAAGGATCATCCCCATTAAGAATATTATAAATTTAATCTATAAAGAACAAAAACAGAAGATCATTGGATATGAAAAAATAGAAAAAGTTTGATTTCATGATCAATCCAAAATATGATAAAATTGGTCACTTACTCAATCTGGGGGTGGGGAGGGGGGCTGTCTGTGGGGTGTTATGGGGGGTGGATGTCCAGGAGGGGGAGACGACGCTATTCAATGGGGGTTGAGAGTTGGGGACGTCTGGGAATGGTGGGAGAATCTACGGGGGTTTCTAGGTGGAGGGGATGATTCTAAATAATATTAAATAAAAATTATTATGTACCAAATTAATTTTGGTCAGTTTTATCTAGTTTTAAAATATTATTTAAACTGAATAGAGAGGAAAGAATTATATATTTCATTAAACATGAAAATCGACCATTTCCCCATAAATGACCACTCTAACCCAATAAATATCTTCTTCATGTAGAACTATGGTATTTTGATAATGCTGTTGGAAAACAAATGGAATAGTCTCGAGTTCATCTTTTCCAAATTAAAACACTCCTTGCCTGGACATTTTCACAACAACATGCCAACTTGTATTCGAAGTAAAAGTAATGAAAAATACATGTTGTAATTTTTTTTTCAAAATTAATGATTCATAGTATACTATTTAATATATATATATAACAGACTGATAAAAATCACTAATGTAAACAAATATTGATCAACATTACTTCCACACATTGGATCAACCCAATTACACATTAACAATATGTACATCAACCCATGTTCGTATACAACTTCAATGATGGATTTCAATTGACCATAGTACTTACCAGAATCAAATATTGGAAAACCAATGTCAAAGTAATGTGTCTCTCATTTTCAGTCAACATCTTCAATGAAAAATAGAAATACATTTTCATCTAAATCATTATAATGACAAGCCGTTATAGATGGACTCTCATCTAGTTGGATAAACTCTTTTATTATATTGGTTCACCTAACTACCCAAGGTTATGAACCAACATAATTCACATAATTCAATAATGATATATATTGAATTATATTATTATAATTCTTCACTCATAATGAAAATCCATTTATACATAAAAAATCATTGAACAAATCATGAAATGATGCATAATGAGACTGTAGAATTTGATACTCAGTCACATATAACATCACTTTTTTAGCCCATTAATTTTTTTTCCTACAAATGATAATTCAGTGATTAAATGGTCAACATTTGAATAAAACATGTAAAATTTAAACCCTAAATTTGATATGTCAGATATTGCATAAATCGTGAAACTGATGGACAATTGAACAAGATATATTGATGTGCTTATATCCACTCAAAGTCTTCCCTATCAAATATGGTTCCTTATCTAACTGGACCATAATGAATCTGTTATGGTTTATATAATTTTATATCATCATCCTGATGATATTATACAAAAAAATTAGTACACTAATCCATCAAAAAACAGTTGGATATTGATGCATTCCGATGAGTTCTATAGCATAGTTTTTTTATGTATTTAAATATCTATCAATAGGATACATCCAACCGAAATGCATTCAAATAAAATCCATTACATCTGGTTGCGCCCAAATTTACCCTACTGGTATGCAGTTGTTGAAGTACATATAGGGGTCGAATCCACAGGGACCGAAGAAGTAACCTTTAGAAACACATGTTTTATGGATGTTTGGCTATGAAGGGGCCAATTTGGGTTTGAATTGATTGGATAACTAATTATTTAATTTAAATTAAAATTAAAAAAATTATGTAAACAAAACAATTATTGATGATGGGTTGATCTTTGGGGTTCTCTTGGGGTGGATTGGATAAATTTCATTTCTTAAAAATTTCATGTCATTAATTGAAGACGTATCCAAACAACATGATAATTCTCCCAAATCATTCACCAATTTAATCCCTACACAATTCCAAGGAAAATAACTAATTTACTTTGATGATCACTTTACTAAGAAATTAATAGAAATTGATCTTACTAGCACTCAAAATGTGTCATTGTTAAACTTGGAAAAGATGACTAAGAACATACACATAGAAAGGAAATCATAAAATAACAAACAGATTTAAAAATTAAAGTACAAGAAATAACATCCTATACCTGACCTTGCTACTCCCTTGGATCCACCCTTAAGTGTTTATCCATCCATTTATTCTATTCTACAAATGGATGTGGGATGTAGACTTATGGGGGTGGAATTTAAGAAGAAGAAAATTATTAAAAGAACGAACACTCCAAAGTTGTGTGATTGTATTCACAAGTGCTGGTGTGAATAAATTCACACCTTGATTCAACGGTATCTACGTGTGAAGTAATAGAAAAAAATAAGTGAAGAATAAGAATAAAATTTATTAAAATAATAAACATGAAAGAAAAAAATACATGGGAAAACTTGACGATGCGATTACAAATTGAAAGCAGGAAATTACAATTGAAAGAAATACAATGGATGAAAGGAAAACATGGATTCAAAGAAAAATGTAAGATGATAATTACCTTCACCACAAGATCCTTTTATAGTCATATTAGGAGCCTTAGAGACATCCCACCAAAATATATTCCATCCACATTAATTTAGAGAGTCAAAAGTAGGGTGAGAAAAGTAAGGGATTTCGACGTTTCAAAGTTGACCTGGAAATTTCGTCCAGATTCGTCCACCATTTTGACGTGTGCATTTGGAAATGAAGAAAGCATAATCATCAGCGGTCGTAGAAGAAAAATATATCCTTCAATGTGTCCTATATCATATTTCCAAATTTCAGGTAATTTTGCATAGCCGTATTGATTTTATAGTCGAAATGGTGGGACGACTTGATGTGTATTAATGTCGGGCCCACCATTTAAATCTCAACTTCAGGTCCCTTTATCATCCTGAAAAATTCAGAATTAGCTCCAACCACAGTTGAACAAAATGATCCTCATAATTTTATATTTCTAATCTATAAATTCGAGATTCATTGGGATTGGGTTGTGGGCCCAACAATTGGTTGATGGGCCATAGGCCCATTATGCATTCTCTAGCAAATTTCTGCATTTAGGCACAAAAATCTACATCTTCATTTGTGATACATTTTTCAGATCTAAAAGAATAAATGTTCCAAATAAATTTATGAATCATATACAAAAATAACAAATTAAAATGATGAATATTTCAATTTACACAAGCAAATTATTGGGTGGGCCCAAATTGACACATTAAGCATGAATTGCACAATGATGGGAAATGAAGTTCACTTTCTGAATTGAACTAAAATTGATGTTTATGCCCTTTTAAACACAATATTATTATGATATTAACAATTAATATTACCCACTTTCAGTGACTAATCACACCCCCATCTTGAGGTTTGCTAGTCATGAGTAAAATATATTACAAATATGAAATTCAAATCCCCTTTCCCAAAAACATTTTATACACATTGCTCACCCAAAGACCTCATACCCAAAAAAAATTTGCAACCCATAAAAATAATTTAAAACAAGCTAGGTCCATAAGCATATCCCAAGGCAAAGCCCATTCCTTTGTTCAAATTCATCTCCACATTTCATCTAATTTCAATTAAGCATGATAATGTGTGGTGTATCACAAAAGATATGGGGCCCATTTTATTGTTCGACGGGAAAAAATGGAAGCGCTCGGTGGGAATCACATTAAACATTAAGATGAGTACCCATTTTTTCTTTTTTTTCTTTTTTTCAAGTTTTTTTTCCACAATATATATGAAATGAATAACTTTGGGCAAAACAACTATGGATTCACGATCCCCAAGTGTCGAACGCCACACATATTGTCAATTTCATGCTCTACAATAGAGATATAAAGCCTAACTATAGGAAAGAAAACTATGGAGTCACGATCCCAACATGTCGAATGCCACGCATTTGGACAAAACATTGATCAATGTTGACATAATTTGTTTTTGTTTTTTTTGGATACTCAAATTAAACTAAAAGTGACCCTCGAACCCTATGCTATAATGATAGGGACCCAAGAACTAAAATTTACACCCACGATCCAGTAGACGTGAATTGTGAAATTTTTATTAAGAGACTGAAAATATATTCTTTGAAAAAACATATCGGACAACCGCACTTTCCAAAAACTATGATCATGAACATAAACTTGCATTAAAATCAGAATGAAGGCACACAAAATTATTTGATATCCAATTTCAGAGTTTTCAATGTGTGTTATCATGTTTAAGGTTAATGTAATTTTTCATTCCCTGCATGTTCATATTAAAAAAATCATTTTTTATTTCATCTCCCCCCAACATAAAATAACATTATCCCCAGTGTTTAAAGAAAACATAGAAGGGGGTATGGGACAATTGTTCAAAGGGGAAATTAAAAATGATAATCATGGAATGAAGTCACCGGGTGGTTGATGATGAAAGAGCATGACACACTCTCCCTTCAATCATGGATTTGAGTCTCAGCGGCTTGGATGGTGGTGAATGGATTTTTCTTATGACATACGACATGTAGTTTTATTTTTTTTATCCTATAAAAACATAAAAATAAACAAAACAAAATAAACTGATGATACATTGTCTTCTTAATATTTTCTGGGTAAGGTATTACTCAGAGATCACACCATGTGACATGGATGAATATGATGCTCCCCTTTCATACCCATCCTTACTCATAAATGTAGAATAGGTCAACAGCTTATGGTAATTTTTTTAATGATAAAAAATGATTGAAAATGATTGGAAACATAATGACCATGGGTTGCCTCCCATGAAACGCTTTTGTTTAATGTCTTTAGCACAACATAAACCCCCCAACATAACAAATTACAACATTCAAGATTTTAATGAACACATATTTATCCACATCAACAAGATTGAGATTGCTTATTTGATGGAATTATGTTTCATGTGAAATCCTTTGTTCTACAATGAGTGGTAAAATCCATGCAATATTAGAAATTGTTGATTGAATTGAATTTATAGTATTTCATAAGACATCAATGACCATTCCAAATTTTTTAGTTTCTATAGGTTAATGAATTGAAATATCATGGTATTGGTTATCCACATAGAAGAGTGGGGAAGAAAGGAGAAAATTTTTGAGTTTCGGTTGATAAAAATTTACAAAAGAAGAATGCAAATTTGATTCAAAAACAGTTTCTTCTCCATGAAATTTAGAATTAATTGGTTCCTTTTGAAATTTTTATTCCTCCCAAAAATTGTCCATTTGAATGTTGAGAGTGGGTATAGAGTCAATATTTGTTATCTCTCCCAATGTTTCATTGATCTTTGATTCTCACAAATCATTATTGGAGCAATATTTTGGACACTCAATCCATGAAGTCAAATTTTCCTCTTTTGAATCCAAAAAATCAATTTCTTCCTGATTTAATGACCCTTCAAAAACTCCTAGAGCCTCTATAACTATGCCAAATCCTAAGGTTGGTTCTTCAATAAAGGCATGAGGGGTTTGTGTGTTATAATATTCTTCAATAAATATTGAGGAAGGGATGGTTTGAGTGGGAATGAGGTCCACATAAGTTTTAATGCTTTGTAGTTCTAGTCCCAAACTTGATACTAATGAATTCATTTTTTCCATTTGTTCACACAATTTTTGAAGATTTTTTTAGGATTATGATTGATAGATGTTTGGAAATCATTTAATTACTCAATATTTATTTTTTCAATCATTCTTGATAGGTATGGAAATTGATATTTTAAACATTCATCATCACAAATATCGTTCATGTTATCGGGTGTGGGGTAATCATTCAAGTGTTGACGAAAGTAATTTTCTATTTGATTTCTCCTCGTGTTTATGAAATGAAATTGTTGATGATACTCCATTGGAGTTGAATGAAATATGGATTTGGAATTTTTTTTGGACACACGAACACATAAAGGGGAAAAGAAAAGAGAAATATAGGTGAGAAAAGAAAAGTTACGTGAGAATAGAAGGTGGGTGTCTACGAAAACATACTTGTCTCCCCAGAAACGACGCCAAAAATTGATTGCACCCAAATTTACCCAACAGGTATGTAGTCATTGAAGTACATATATGGGTCGAATACACAAGTACTGAAGAAGTAACCTTTAGAAACACACATTTTATGGACGTTGGGCTATGAAGTGGCCAACTTGTGTTTGAATTGATTGGATAAATAATTATTTAATTTAATGAAAAATTAAAAAAATTGATGTGAAAAAAACAATTATTGATGATGGGTTGATCATAGTGTTTCTCTTGGGGTGTATTGGATAAATTCTTATTCATTAAAATTTCATGTCATTAATTGAAGACGTATCCAAACAAAAAGACAATTCTCCCAAATCAATCAAAAATTTAATCCCTACACAATTCCAAGGCCAATCAGTAATTAACTTTGAGGATGAAATTACTGAGAACTCAAAGGAAATAGATCGTACTAGCACTCAAAATGTGTAATCGTTAAATTTGGCAAAGACGAAGAAGAACATACTCATCGAATGGAAATCTTAAAATAACAAACAGATTTAAAATTTAAAGTACATGAAATAACATCCAATACCTGACCTTGCTACTCCCTTGGATCAACCCTTAAGTGGTTAGCCCTCCATTGATTCTATTATACCAATAGAAGAAGGATGTAGGCTTATGGGGGTGGAATTGATGAAGAAGAAAATTATGAAAAGAACGAACACTCCACCGTTGTGTGATTGAATTTACAAGTGCTGGTGTGAATAAATTAGAACATTGAATCAACGGTATCAATGTGTGAAGAAAATGAAAATAATAAGTGAAGAATAAGAAGAATATTTTTTAAACTAATAAGCTTGATAGAAAAACTTACATAGGAAAACTTGACCAAATGGTTATATATTGAATGTAGGAAATTACAATTGAATGAAATACGGTGGATGAAAGAAAAACATGGATTCAAAGAAAAATGTTAGATGATAATTCCCTTAACCACCAGCTCCTTATATAGTCATATTAAGAGCCTTAGAGACACCCCAACACAATAAATTCTATCCCCATTAATTTAGAGAGACAAAAGGAGGGTGAGAAAATTAAGATATTTTGACGTTTCGAAGTTGACCCAGAAATTTCGTCCAGATTCATCCACCATATTGACTTGTAAATTTGGAATTTACGGAAGCTGAATCCACAGCTCTCGTATAAGAAAAATATCTTCTTCAATAGGTCCTCTATCTTCTTTCAAAATTTCAAGTCATTTTGCACATCCGTTTGGAAATTATGGTTGAAATGGTGGGACGACTTTAGGTGTATTAATGTCGGCCCCACCATTTAAATCTCAATTTCAGGTCCCTTTATCATCATGAAAACATCAGAATTATCTCCATCCACAGTTGAATAAAATGATCCTCATATTTTTATATTTCAACAGTAAAAATTTGAGCTTCATTGGGCTTGGTTTGTGGGCCCCATATTTCTTTGATGGGCCTTAGGCCCATTATGCTTTCTCCAGCAAATTTCTGTATTCAGGCGCAAAAATATCCATCTTCATTTGTTATTCATCCATCAGACCTAAAAGGAAAAATTTTGAAAATAAAATGATGAATAATATACCAAAATTGAAAATTAAAATGATTAATATTGTAATTTACACAAGAAAATTATTGAGTGGGACCAAATTGACAATTTAAGCATGAATTGCACAATGATGGGAAATGATGTTCAATTTCTGAATTAAACTAAAATTGATGTTAATGAAGTTTTAAACACATTAATATTAAGATCTTAACAATGAATATTAGCCACTTTTAGTGACTAATCAAAATCATTAGTAAGATACACCTTCATGTGAACCATGACATCAAAAAATGAGGGGGAAACAGTTACTCAAAGTGACAAAGCGTAAGTACAATTTGGTCCTGTAAACATTTTAAATAACTCATTCCTTGATTTATTAAACAAATAGGTAAAAAAATTACTCATAATAATCATCTTTTTACCATCATTGAGGGATAAAAAAAATTATGATTAGAATCAATTGCAGAAGTTGAATGTGTTTTTCATGATTTTTCAACCCTTGCAATGTCCTGCCCATCAAATTCACACACATTGAAATATTAGAGGATTAACTATTAGGACCCTTGAGAATCATTAAAATGGAAAAATGTCTCTTTCTCCATTGTAGTCATCATATACTATGACGTAGGAATATATTCCTTGTCACCCATAGCTAACTGTAAATGAAATTGTTTCCTTAAACTTATTTCTTCCTGATCATGAGGTGCATTAACATAGTCCTTTGATTTTACACTGACACCAAAAACGGTCCACAATAATCTATCAATTTATTTTTTCCAATTTTCATGACATCCAAATGAGTCCATAGAAATATAGTTTTCCAATATGTGATATTGTAAAAAATACATTACTTTTTCCAATTATGACTGTGTTGCCTACTTGCACCACAAATATTTGGTAATGGATGACCCACCGAATCCTGAAATTCATATACTGTGTTGATGTTTTCTTCAACAATATGTGATAATATTTCTACTCATGTCATGATCATTGGTGTTAGTATGAACTCTCTAGAACCATTAAATGTCAATATGTACATTCTCAACCTATGTTGAGGGGGGAGAAAACAAATGTGACCCATGTTTTCCCATTTTTTCAAATGTTTAATCCATACATATTTTTAAATTTTTTTTAAAAAAAGGATTGAAAATTATCCTTTTGTACTGAATCCTGATAAATTTGTATATTACAAGAATTCATTTATTGTCCACTATAATACAGTGTGCATTTTGAACATTTCATTTGATTCAAGCCTTAATTCACCACACCTTCACCACAAAATTTATTCAACTCACCAATCAATGGCAGATGGTAAACTTCAATCATTTCGACCATACCTCTAGTTCCATGATTATGAGTGGAATGTGATATAAATTGATGATTAATTCAATTCCATGTAGGAATATTAAACAAAACCAACACCATGAGCATTGTGCTATGATTTTCAACCACCATTGACATTTATTGATTGAAGCCATCTACTTCCAACCCCATTCGAACATTACAAACATCATTAGCAATGTTGGGGTGTCTCTTATCGAAATCATTCCTCGCACAATTGTCTTCTGAGTGGGTTAACATATCACTTACCTAAATTTTTTCACATTCAATCAAATTAAATTAGAATCATAAGATGTCATAAAGATATTTTCAACCTCAACATTAGGGTAATGTAACAAATTTTCATTTTGACAATTGGTTTTCACTATTTTGTAGTCTGAATATGTAGAGTCTAATTTCCCCTCTTCTCATTCCACCTGGAAGCACCATAGACCATACAAATATCTAAATGGGAAGTTTATTTCTTAAAAATCATACCCTTGATTCGACATCCATCTATGGTCTCATATGTAAAACCTATGTTCTCTATCAACATACATGAACAGTAACACGACTTAGAAATCATAACATCAATCGAAAGAACCTTTTTTAATAACACCAACAGAATTTCGATCAATCTGTATGAACACATATTTAATGACTTCAAATGCAACCACTCTATGATAAATGAAAAATTAAATTAAGTAGTAAATCCATGATAAAATCCAATTTTTGCATCATAGTGTACTTCAGAAAACCTCCTTGAATTATGATATGCACTAGAGAGAAGATTTATCTCACTAGTTTCATCATTCTGAATTTTAATTCCTTCATGAAAAAACCCATGTAGTATTTCAGTAAGGATCTTGCATTGGATCATTCATCCTCGCATCAATATCCATTTAAACTGCATTTGTATTTTCACAACGAATATATTCTTCCCCATGACGACTCCATCTCATATAATTAATCAAAAGTCTATTTAATAATTGGTGATCCCTCCTGGTATCTCATGTGAATTGATACATGTTTTAATATTTTCTAAATGGACAAATAATATAGTCACTTTGAAATCCTCTAAAAAACTCAATACACTGTATAGTGCCCTTGAAATATTCTTTTTAATCAATTTGGAATATCTATCTAACTGTTATACATAATAATATCTATATAACAAACATTAACAAAAGACTTCTTATTACATGAATTTCATATCAATTTTTTTTTAAAACACTGGCCAATTGCATGTAGACCATTCTTAAAATAAATAATATAAATCTCTGAATAATATATAAGGGGTTAGATATGGAAATGGAAGGGAAATCCCTTGTCATCTCCCCCATGTTTGTATGATAAATATAATGATGATTATATATTCATGAAAAAATTATTAAATCATGCATGTGTATTTGGTATATGAAAAAATCATTCATATAAAATTCTTGAACTATCAACCTTAGAGACTATGTTAAAACCAACAGATAAATAATCAAATATAATTTTGTATGATAGTTCCAAAAATAAATTAGTGATGAACAATTTTCTCAAACTCAATGAAATTTTATCGTTGTGTAAATAATTTCTCACTGCCTCATGGATTCACATGACCTTGATTCCATCAGAGGCAGTAAAGAGTAAACATCAATGATATAAACCAATCTATAATTTATTGAGAAATAATTATTCTATATCAAGGATAGCATCAAATATATACAATTCCAGAACAGAAAATATCAATATATCTTCACTTATGTTATCAATAGAGAATAAGTTGGACAATGAATTTGATGCCCCATGCTGGATCACAAGGTCCAAGATAGGTATCATGACGACCTCAAATGGATATCCTTTTATTAAATATGTTTATTAGTAGCAGTATGGGCCTAAATTTCATTAGTTTAGAAAATACACCATTAGTGTCAATGAAGAAAAAGATTAAAAAATTACACGAAACATTCAATAAAAAATGGAAAATCATAATCCATGGTAGGTATATCTAGTCATATAGTAAAAAACCAAATACCCCAAATGGTAGGTTAATAAAATTTTTGTAAAAAACACGAATGTAAAAAATATATAGATACATAACTCGTAATTCCATCCCAATTCTACCTCTAATCACTATTCATTGTAACCTACCCCCTATCATCTGTGTTTTTCCCTTTTAACCTACACTTTGATGTATTCACATGCCTCGAGAATTAAATTCATGGTGGGAATATGAATATAATAATATATAACCAATTTTTATTAAACCATGTGCAATTGTATAATAGTTTATGTTGAGATAATAATTTAGTGTGCATGAAATAAAAAAAACAACAGTGTTTGGTTTGGTTAGGCACTAAAAACGTTGGCTACATGATGGAAATGTAGTTATTACAAAATTCATGAGCTTTGTAAATAAAAATTTCAAATCATGTATTACCTACGTAAATAAAGTAACAATATAATGTAAAACCATAGAAGTCCATCAATCCTCATCTCTCTCTTAGTTAATCCACAAGTGAAACACATGTGTACACTCCCTTGGGCCTTCCTATCCAATAACTATGTCTCAAGTCATGTCCTTGAATACCATCATGCCCCATTGTCACCTCAAGGTTTAGATCATATATGTCTACCATGAACCTATGTTACGCTAAACAAGTTAAATATACCACAAAATCTATCTCAATCCAAAATTCAAGGATCATACATCATCTTATCACGCTCCCCCTTCGAGGATACTAATCCATGATATGCATACCAGTACCGTTGGTACCATTCTTAGAACAACCCAATATATAATATACAATGTATGTCAAATTGAATCATGGAATATCATATAAAGGTATATCATTTAATATTTATAATAACATATTGTATCGAAAAACATGTGATCAAACTCAATAATGGGTTTCATGGGATATATAATCACACAAATTTTGTCAAGTTTCAATAATTATTCATGGGATATAGACACACATATAATTGAGATAAACATCATAATGGTATAAATAAAACAACAACACTAATCAATATCAATTAAATCAACAAATACATGGACTCTGGATTGAATGTAACTTCCATACCCAGGTATTGTGTGATGAATTCACATACAAACACTGTCAACACACATTGTTTCATAATTCTTCATGCACACAAACCCGTATACACTAGAACATCCATTTCCACACTTTTTATTCACACACAATATAAATATATTATTCATTCCTACCAAATTTGTGTTTTCATATTCCCAAAATTAAAACCTTAAAATCGAAATTATGATATACCGGATAGCGTGACCGATTTGGAACCAATGGAAGCCAGAGGTGTTGGTGTGCTGGAGAGGAGGGGTGGCAGAGGGGTGGCAGAGTCAGAGGCTATGCCACGAGGGAGGGGACAGGTTCCAATGTAGCAGGGGTGCTAGAGGAGGAGGTGGTGAGGTGGTGTTGGTCCAATAAGCGATGTGACTTGTGGTGCGACAAGGGAAGGGATGGGTGACGAAACCAGCAGGGACATGATGCAGAGGCGGTGCGGCAACGCTAGTCCATCGTCGCCAGTGTAGTGAGGGAGGGGATCTGATGTGTGGGATACAGAGATGAATGTGGTGAGGCATGTCTGGTGCAAGATCACCAATGTAGTGATGGTGGGGATGTGAAGCGGGGTAACCAGAGGTAGAGGAAGTGTGGTAAGGGAGGGTACGTGCAGCTCGGGGGGGGGGGGGGGGTGGTTAGGATTGGGGGAGGGTGAATGGGTGACTAAGTTTAATTTTTATAAGCCTTGTGACCGACCTCTGGGGTCTCTATAGTGTACCAATAACATCCGCCAATGGTGGTTGCCTGTTTAAGGGACCACTGAAACCACATTTTCTATTAGTGTATAAATAATAAAATTGGTCGTTAACCATTATAAATCTTTATAATTGTCAAAATTTTCATATTTTTTTAAATATTTACATTTTTAAACATGTTTAAATAAATTTCACAATTGAATATATTAAATAAATATTAAAAAAAATATATTATAAAAATGAATAAATTATTTAAAATACTACAAAAAGAGAGAATTAAAAAAAATTAAATAAAATTAAATCAATAAGAAAAAATACTTGTAAAAATATATATACACAATATACACATAATTATATTGAAAATGCATACACAAACACATACACATATTCTTATGCCTATAAACATACACATACATATAGTTTCATATGAATGCATGAACATAAAAACATATTTATACTTACACATATATATGTACATAGAATTCAAAAACAAATACATACACACATCATCATACACATACACATACATATGTACATACACTTACAAATGTAAATTCGTACACATACACATGAATTTTCATATAAATACACATAAATATAATTACATCCATGTGAATGTGCATTCATTCACATATATCATATGTCTATACACACACATACAAGATTAACAAACACATATTAGAAGGCCCTGACCTTAAACATTACTTAATCTTGAGTTATTTCAAGAATACACGTTTAGGATCTTTTCTGGTTTACAGTTTTAGAGAATTAGATCATAAATCATTCATTATATTCTACATTTAAACAAAGCGATTACATAAAAGATAAAATTCATTTTTTCCCATCAATGGAAACATATTTAAAACAAAACATGGATTCTTTCATGACACATCCTTGACATTATCATCACATCATGTACTTTTCCCTTGACCTGAGAAAAACATTTCAAAAACATGAGATGAGCATAAAAAGGCTCAGTAAGGTATATAAAAATACGGAAAGGAAAAATTATTACATGTATACATAAGAATCGATGAAATCATACATTACTCATAAAACATAAGCATGCTAACATACCTCATGAAATCATAATATTTATGAATAAATCATAAAATCATAAGACATAATGGTAACTTGAGGAATTCATAACATTCTTACGGAGGGTGTAACCCTTATGGTTACGTTTGGAATACCCATCATAGTATATTCCATAAATCCCTTCAGAGAAACCTTAACGTTTAACCCCTTCATGTTACCCAATGCATTGGAGAGCTATATCAGTCCCACCTGCCCTTAGTTTATCACGAACCCCCCATCTTCATTACAATTCCAAAGAACCATAACATAATCGTATCACATAAAACATGCATAAAGGAAACATAACATTTCCACATTTCAATCACAAGACATCAATACAACACATTGATATAATAAAAACATTATGAAAACCATTTTCAATACCGAAATAAAAGAAAAGTAAAACATGTTTGATTATTCACTGAAAGTGGCTAATATTCATTTTTTAGATCTTAATATTAATGTGTTTAAAGTTCATAAACATCAATTTTAGTCCAATTCAGAAATTGAACTTCATTTCCCATCATTGTGCAATTCATGCTTAAAATGTCAATTTGGGCCCACTAAATAATTTGTTTGTGGAAATTACACTATTCATCATTTTAATTTGAAATTTTTTTATATGATTTATCACTTTGTTTGGAACATTTTATCTTTTAGGTCTGATGGATGAATCCCAAAGGAAGATGGAGAATTTTTCGCCTGAAGGAAACAACATGCTGGAAAAAGCATAATGGGCCTAAGGCCCATCAAACAAATGTGGGGCCCAGAAACCAAGCCCAATGAAGCTAAAATTTATACAGTAGAAAGATAAAAATATGAGGATAATTTTATTTAACTGTGGATGGGGCTAATTCTGAAGTTATCATGATGATAAATGGATCTGAAGTTGAGATTTAAATGGTGGACATGACATTAATGCTCAAAACATCGTCCCACAATTTCGACTATAACTTCCAAATGGCTGAGCTAAATTTCCTGAAATGTTTACAGCTCATAGAGGACAGATGGATGAAGATATTTCGCTTCTACAGACCCTCCGGATTCGGCATTCTTCATTTTCGAATTCACACGTCAATGTGGTGGAAGAATCTGGACAGTTATCCGGGTCAAATTCAAAACATCAATTTCCTTTTGATTATTCACCCTCCATTTGACTCTATTAATTGTTGGGGGGTGAATTAATTGTTGGGGGATGTACCTAAGGCTCCTAATATGCCTATATAAAGAGCTAGTGGTGAAGGGAATGGGGGTGGAAAATTTTCTTATCATCTTGGATGCTTTGTTTCATTGTAATGTTTGGCTTCGAAATTTCCTTTGTAATGTTTTCCATTTCCATGTAAGTTTTTTTTGTATCTTTATGTTCTTAATCATATTCTTCTCTTATATATTTTCCATTTTATTTATTAAATCTTTATAATCACAAAGCACAGTGATATATCTTTGTTGTTGTGAATTAGTTCACACATAGGTGTGAATTTCATTCACACACACGGAGGAGTGCTCATTATTTCCGCAGTTTCAATTTCTTCAATCCAATTCTTGTTAGCCATCTTCCGCCCACCATTGAGAGTATACCATCAATGGAGGGCTAAAACCTTAATGGGTTGATCATAGGAGGATGCAAAGGCTGGATTGAATATTATTTTATGAACGAATTGTTGTTAAATGGATAATTAATTTAAGACATCCATTCTTCAGTTATTTCTACTCTTCATCTTTACTGTGTTTGAGAAAAATAAATTAAATTACTAAATGACCATATACCTTGGAGAGATCATGAATTTTGTTCTCTAAGTGTATAGGGGATTAGTAATTGTGTTTAGTAAGCACCAAACCAGAAAATGATGAAGGTAGTGTTAATTTTGAAGAATGGATTCATCAAGAATTTATAAAACCAAAATTGTTTAAAGAAGTAAAATTCATTCAATACACCCCGAGCATAATCCTAGATCAACCCATTTTCATTAAATTGAATTAACATAGGTGTCTTAGTGTTATTTAAACCATCCAAAATACAAACCAAAGTTGGCTACTTCATAGCCCATCCTTCACCAAATCATAGTGTCTCATGTGTGATGCAAGTGATTTCGCTGTAGGAGCAGTCTTAGGACAACGGTGTGAGAAAACTCCACATGTCATTTCTTATGCAAGAAAATCTTTAAATGATGCACAAATAAACTACACCACCACTGAGAAAGAGTTTCTTGGTGTTGTCTTTGCCTTAGAGAAATTTAGGTCTTATCTCTTAGGATCACCCATCATTGTCTTCACTGATCATTCAGCCCTAAAATACCTTTTCCAAAAACAAGATGCCAAGGCTAGATTGATTAGGTGGGTCCTTCTTCTTCAAGAGTTCGATTTAACCATTAAGGATAAAAAGGGTGTTGAAAATATTGTAGCTGATCACCTCTCTAGGATGGAATTCAAAGACAACTCACACCACCTCTCTGTGTCTGATTCGTTTCCCGATGAGCACCTCTATTCAGTGAGTGATTGCCCTTGGTATGCTGACATAGAAAACCATTTGGTGACGGGAGACATTCCAAAATTCATGGGGACCCAAGCTAAGAGGAAATTCCTTTCTGATGTAAAACACTATGTGTTTGATGATCCTTACCTCTTCAAGTTCTATCCTGATCAAATCATCAGGAGATGTATTCCCGAGTCTGAGGACGAGTCCATTCTAAAATTTTGTCATGGAGAGGCATGTGGAGGCCGCTTTTCTACAAATAAAACCACTGCAAAGGTCCTCCAAAGTGGTTTCTACTGGCCGAACCTCACTAAGGATTCCTTCCAATTCTGCAAAAGTTGTCCTCAGTGTCAGAAATTAGGATCCATTACCAAAAGGAATCAAATGCCCCTCACTCCCATTCGGGTCGTTGAAATCTTTGATTGCTGGGTAATTGATTTCATGTGACCCTTTCCAAACTCTAAGGGATACCTCTACATCCTCTTAGCTATTGATTATGTCTCAAAATGGGTTGAAGACATTCCCACCATGTCCAATGACGACCATGTTGTGATCCGATTTTTGAAAGAGCATATATTTTCTCGATTTGGAATTCCTAGGGCTATAATAAGTGATCGTGGAACCCATTTATGCAACCGCCCATTCGCTTCACTCATGTCTAAGTATGGTATTACTCATAAAGTTTCCACTGCATACCATCCTCAAACCAACGGTCAAGCTGAGTTGGAAAATAGAGAAATTAAACAAATTCTTGAAAAAACTGTCAATCCCTCTAGGAAAGATTGGACCGAGAAACTCTTAGATGCCCTTTGGGCATGTTGAACTGCTTTCAAAACTATCCTAGGCATGTCACCGTATAGATTGGTTTATGGAAAAGCATGTCATTTACCTGTTGAAATTGAGCATAAGGCCTTTTGGGCAATAAAAAAATGAACTTTGACATTTCATTGGCTGAAACAAAAAGGAAATTAGATCTTAATGAACTCGAGGAACTTAGGATGGAGGATTATGAAAATTCAAGGATCAATAAATCTAAAGTTCAAGCCTACCAATCTAGGAATCTCAAAGTCAAACACTTTGAACTGGGAAAATTTGTGCTCTTGTATAGTTAAAAACTTCATCTACACCCAGGAAAGCTAAAGTCCAGATGGTCTGGTCCATACCTAGTGCATCATGTGTACCCTCATGGGGCAATAGAGATTCAGGATCCCACAAGTGGTCATGTCTTCAAAGTCAATGGTCATAGGATAAAACCATTCATTGAATCATTCAATAAACAAGAAACCAAGGAGGGGTTAACTGATCCATCATATGAAGCAGAGAAAAATTCATAGATTTAGGGTACAAGTCAGGCTAACGACGTTAAAAAAAAGCGTTGCACGGGAGGCAACCCGTGGTTTTCATGTTTCCAATCACTGGGAATCATCTTTTGTTTCCTTCTACTTAATTTTGTTACTTTTTATATATAGTCTGTTGACCTGTTCTTCTTTTATGAGTAAGGATGGGTATGAAAAGGGAGCACCGTATTCATCCGTGTCACGCGGTGTGATCCCTAAGTAATACCTTACCCAGAAATTTAAAGAAGACAATGTATCATCAGTTTATTTTATTTATGTTTTTGTAGGTTAAAAAAAATTATTAGACTCTTGACATGTTCTTCTTTTATGAGTATGGATGGGTATGAAAGGGGAGCACCGTATTCATGTGTGTCACGCGGTGTGATCCCGGAGTAATACCGTACCCAGAAATTTAAAAGAAGACAATGTATCATTAGTTTGATTTAAAAAAACATGAAAATGATGGTACTTGGAATTAAATAAATCATTGTGTTGTTTGTTTTTTCTGCTTTGTCCTTCTTTTTATGTTTCAGGAACTATTTTGGGTGATACATGTTCAATCAAGGAGGTTCCTACATCCCCAAAGAGATAAAATGAGTAATTTGAAGCATCATAAACCTCAACTTTAAAAACCAGGTGAATTTGTTCCATGTTTTTCATTCTCAATTTTATCTTTGAACTCCTCTCCTACCCCCTTCTAACTTTTTTTCTCTCTTTAAACACTGGGGATAGTGTTATTCTAAGTTGGGGGGGGGGATAAAAAATGATTTTTATTTTGAATAACAACATGCATGAAAAAAAAATTCCATTAACCATAAACATGATAAAGACACATTGCAAACTCTAAAATTGGATATCAAATAAATTTTTCATACCTTGATTCTGATTTTAATGCATGTTTATGTTCATGAGCATAGTTTTTGGAAAGTGCGGTTGTCCGATGTGATTTTTCAAAGTTTACATTTTCATCCACTTAATAAAAATGCCACAATGCACGTCTTTTGGATTGTGGGTGTAAATTTGAGTTCTTGGGTCCCTTTCATTATAGCATAGGGTTATGGGGTCACTTTTAGTTTAATTTGAGTATCCAAAAAAAATAAACAAAAAAAAAACAAAAATAAAACAAAAATAAAATTGAAAAAAAATAATAATGACCACATAGAGCAATGTTTTGTCCAAATCTGTGGCATCCGGCACTTGAGGATCGTGACTCTATAGTTGTCTTTCCCAGAGTTAGGCATTATATCTCTATTGTAGAGCATGAAATTGACAAAATTCGTGGCGTCCAACACTTGGGGATCGTGACTCCATAGTTGTCTTGCCCAGAGTTATTCTTTTCATATCTATTGTGGTTAAAAAAAAAATAAAAAAAATGGATACTCATCTTAAGGTTTAATGTGATTCCCACCTAGCGCTTCCATTTTTTCCCCTTGAACAATAAAATGGGCCCCATATCTTTTATGATGCACAACACTTTATCATTATTAATTGGAATTGGATGAAATGTGACGATGAATTTGAACAAAGGAATGGGCTTGGGCTTGGGATATGCTTATGGACCTAGATTTTTTTAAATGATTTTGATGGGTTTTCATAATTTTATTTTGGTATTAGATATTTGGGTGAGTAATGTGTATTTAAATATTTTTGGAAAAGGGGATTTGGATTTCATATTTGTAATTTATTTTGCTCGGGACTAGAAAAACTCAAGTTGGGGGGTGTGATTAGTCACTGAAAGTGGCTAATATTCATTTTTAAGATCTTAATATTAATGTGTTTAAAGTTCATAAACATCAATTTTAGTCCAATTCAGAAATTGAACTTCATTTCCCATCATTGTGCAATTCATGCTTAAAATGTCAATTTGGGCCCACTCAATAATTTTCTTGTGGAAATTACACTATTCATCATTTTAATTTGAAATTTTGGGATATGATTGATCACTTTGTTTGGAACATTTTATCTTTTAGGTCTGATGGATTAATCCCAAAGGAAGATGGATAATTTTGCGCCTGAAGGCAGAAACATGCTGGAAAAAGCATAATGGGCCTAAGGCCCATCAAACAAATGTGGGGCCCAGCCACCAAGCCCAAAGAAGCTCACATTTATACAGTAGAAAGATAAAAATATGAGGATCATTTTATTCAACTGTGGATGGAGCTAATTCTGAAGTTATCATGATGATAAATGGATCTAAAGTTGAGATTTAAATGGTGGACATGACATTAATGCTCAAAACTCCGTCCAACCATTTCGACAATAACTTCCAAACAGATGAGCGAAATATCCTGAAATGTTTACAGCTCATAGAGGACAGATGGATGAAGATATTTCGCTTCTACAGCCCCTCCGGATTCGGCATTCATCAATTTCTAATTCACATGTCAATGTGGTGGACGATTCTGGACAGTTTTCCGGGTCAAATTCAAAAGATCAATTTCCTTTTGATTATTCACCCTCCATTGGACACTATTAATTGTTGGGGGGTGAATTAATTGTTGGGGGATGTACCTAAGGCTCCTAATATGCCTATATAAGGAGCTAGTGGTGAAGGGAATGGGGGTGGAAAATTTTCTTATCATCTTGGATGCTTTGTTTCATTGTAATGTTTTGCTTCCAAATTTCCTTTGTAATGTTTTCCATTTCCATGTAAGTTTTTTTTTGTATCTTTATGTTCTTAATAAACTTCATCTCTTATATATTTTCCATTTTATTTATTAAAACTTTATAATCACAATGCACAGTGATATATCTGTGTTGTTGTGAATTAGTTCACACATAGGTGTGAATTTCATTCACACAAACGGAGGAGTGCTCGTTATTTCCGCGGTTTTAATTTCTTCAATCCAATTCTTGTTATCCATCTTCCGCCCACCATTGAGAGTATACCATCAATGGAGGGCTAAAGCCTTAATGGGTTGATCTTGGGAGGATACAAAGGCTGGATTGAATGTTATTTTATGAACGAATTGTTGTTAAATGGATAATTAATTTAAGACATCCATTCTTCAGTTATTTCTACTCTTCATCTTTACTGTGTTTGAGAAAAATAAATTCAATTACTAAAAGACCATATACCTCGGAGAGATCATGAATTTGGTTCTCTAAGTGTATAGGGGATTAGTAATTGTGTTTAGTAAGCACCAAACCAGAAAATGATGAAGGTAGTGTTATTTTTGAAGAATGGATTCATCAAGAATTAATAAAACCAAAATTGTTTAAAGAAGTAAAATTCATTCAATCCACCCCGAGCATTATCCTAGATCAACCCATTTTCATTAAATTTAATTCACGTAGGTGTCTTATTGTTATTTAAACCATCCAAAATCAAAACCAAATTTGGCAACTTCATAGCCCATCCTTCACCAAATCATAGCGTCTCATGGTTACTTCTTCGGTCCTTGTGGAATCGACCCCTACATGTACTACATCAATCACTTTTACCCATAGGGTAAATTTGTGCGCAACCAATGGTATTTATTTTTCATTTAAAAAAAGTAATGGCTTGTAGAGGAAGCCGAAACTCAAATAATGGTCACGGTAGTGGAGAAGTCGTCGTCACCGCATACATACGTCAATAAAACATTCCTTTTGAAGTTTAGTAAAATGATTCATAAAAAAAATATTCCTTTTGAATAAATGTACAAGTCAAAGGGTTTTATACACCATATAAAATAAATTTTTGTATAAATCAAAATATGCCTCAATGAAAGGAAATAGAGACGAAGTCCCTTACCTCGGGTCTGACTTAACTCGATCGTTCATTAATGTCCTGAATAATAAACTTGAGTTAATTTTTACTTTCATAATAACCTTTTTAAAAATAAATATTTATTTTATATCACTTACTACCTTGTTATGAAAAATATGTAATTATTTATGTTAATAATGGTCGTTTTGTCGATCATTGGTACTTGAGTCAAAAATAAACTCTTTATAATTAAAATTTTTTCATGTGGTAAAATATATATTATATCCATAATTATATTCATGATGTAGATATCATATATATCATATATATCCACTATATACATGCATTTATAATATTACATAACATTATAGTTAAGAAATGAAATGCACAGTTTATGGAGACGGTAAGTCGTACGTACGCATGAACGCTACTTTCATTTCTATTTTGTATTTTATGGAATGTAATCATAATGATATAAAGGTATATTATAATTTTCGTATAATATCATATATAATATCATTAACTCCATCCTTTATATGTCCCAAATATGGCATTAATGAATCAAATCACTTTGAGGGGGTGGTAGTCCGCACTTCCTAAAATAAAGATATCGCGTTTACCCATAATTGAAACCATAAAGGTATGACATAAATGTAAAAATACATAATCTTAAGGAAAACATAAACATATTATATATCATATATAAATATATTGTCATATTAATGGCCACCTTTTAATGTGTTAGAAGAATATTGAACAATCGTCATTTCGTGAGGTAGAAATTCTCCATCCACGGAAACAGTATGCTCTTTAACCATTAGATGTAGGTTTGTGAAAGTTTAGCTCGAATAATTCTTATAACAACATCCTATTATACTTAAGATACTTGTGTTTTTTCAATATAAATGATTAAATAGAGTTTAAGGGGTTGGAGATGCAAAATAAAACAAAAGAACATTAGAGAATTCTTTAACTTTAAATCGTGTAAATCCTCTTGGTTTGAACCAAAAGGGTTTCTTGAAGAGCATTCTGCCTATCATAAGGCTTTTAGGATGAATAAAGGGATGTGGTGAGATAAAATGAGCAGATCCTGGTCGATCCAATTTATTGAGAAGTGTGGGTAAGGAGGTAGAGGTTGGGGACTTTTATAAGAGGAGAGGAGGTGCACTCATGGAAAGTTATAAAATGTTACTTTATATTAAAATTATTTTCACATTTCTAAGGTCCCACATTGATATAATTCAAGGCTAAGTGATAAGGGATCGAGATATACTCATCCAATTGGTCTTTGATAGGTGTAAGGCTTAGATTTTACATTATCTTATCATTTTATTTAAATCCTTCATTAATGCGGTAATCGATGAATCAACATGATGTCATAAATAAATTAATTTATTTAATGTCTAAAAATTATAAAAAAAATATTATGATTTAGGAAATATTTTTATCTTTAAAATTAATATTTATAGCTTAAGATCTCATTTACACAGACAAAACTAAAATTTTTTAACTCAGGTGATACATTCTTTAGTGACATTCTCTTTTCTTTAAAAATAAAATGATAATGTGTCACTTTAACCTAAAAGTGATTCCATGGGGTCTCTAAGTTTGGAACAAGGTATCCCATGGTCTTCCATGACACCTCCAGTGGAATTAGGACACATGTTGGGGTCATTTGTTATTATTATGGTATTATTTTTTTATCCTTAACTACCCGATTACTAATTAATCAAGATAATTAATGATAATTACCACCGTTACTATTCATAATTTCATAAAACAAAAGTCCTAATAACATAATTTGGACATCCTGATTCCAAATATGGAATCAATTTTATGAATGTACAAACAAAAAAATTAAAATAGTTAATTTAAAATTGATTCCTGTTGTCAAAACAAATAGCGGGTTTTTTTGAAACAATTTCTATCAAAAGTTTGACAAATTTTTATGTCCAATTTCAATGTGAAATTAATCCCAATGACCACCATTGGATTAAAAGGTAAAAATATATTCTATTTAAACTTTACAACCAATTAAAAAGATAACCTAACCATATAATTAAATTAGACTAAAAAGTAGTTATGATGTCAAGTGCAGTATTTTTGACTATTCATTAAAAAATGAACATTGTCAGAAAAAAATAAAAAATTTATCCAATGTAAATATCAATGTTCCAATCATAAATAATAAGTTTATTTTGACAAATAGAGCTTATAAAATTGTCAAAATATATAATTAAAATTGTTTTTTCCATCAAGAAACGGTAAAACAATCTTTTAAAAATATTAGATAATTCCATGCTTAAGATTGAATTTATTCTCATTTTAAGTAATTAAAACACTATCTAATTCATAAATAGTCATAGATAAGAAAATATATTATTCATTAACTACATGGGATGTTACATCATTCATCCCATTAGAAAATTACATCCCCATAATTTGTTTACTTATCGAATAAGTGAGGGTATTTATCACTTTTGGCATTTTCAGATTCCCTATGTTGCCTCTTCAGTCATGTGGTTTTTCCAAATATCCTTTACATGATGAATCACCTTATTCCGCAACCCTTTCTCCCTATGGTCAATAATATGGACTGGTTTTTCATCATTAGAGAGATTCTCCTCCAACTGAACTACCTCTGGACTCAAAACATGAGATGGATCTGCCATGTACTTCCTTAACATTGAAACATGAAAAACATTGTGTGCTTGAGATAATCTCAGAGTTAAAGCCACTCGGTATGCAACTGATCCAACTCTCTCTATAATATCATATTTTTTTAATGAACCTTGGACTTAGCTTTCCTTTCTTACCAAATCGCATCACACTTTTCCATGGTGATACTTTGAGAAAAACATGATCACTTACCTCAAAAGAGAGATCCTTCCTCCCATTGTCCACATAACTTTCCTGCCTACTATGAGCTGTTCTCGTGTGTTTCTGTATCAGATGAAATTTTTCTACCAACTCATCTACCAATTACATTACAATCAACTTCCTTTCACCTTCTTCATCCCAAAAAGCTGGAGTTTGACACCGCTTCCCATTTAATGCTTCAAATAGTCCCATCTGTATACTGGAATGAAAACATTTATTATAAGAAAACACAACCAAAGAAAGATGTTCGTCCAAAATTCCCTGATAATCCATCGAACAAGCACATAGGATATCCTCCAATGTACGAATCGTTCGTTCTGACTGCCCATCTGATCGATGATTAAATGTTGTACTAAAATTTCATTCAGTACCCAATGACTTCTGAAGGCCTTTCCAAAAGTTAGAAGTAATCCTGGGATCACGATCAGATTCATTGGAGAGAGCAACTCCATGTAACCTGACTATCTCTTTACAATACAAACGGGAATGTTGATCTAGGGAAAAAGTATCTCGTATAGAAAGGAATTGAGAAGATTTAGTCAAGCGATCAACAATACCCAGATTGTATTATTACCTTGAGGTGTCTTCGGTAATCCCACAATGAAGTCCATGGATATATTATCCCATTTCCACTCTGAAACTGGTAATGGTTGAAGCATCCCATTTGGTAACTGCCGCTCTTATTTAACCTATTGACAAGTCATACACTTTATAGTAAAATCAGCAATATCTCTTTTCATTCCATCCCACTAGTAATACTCTTGAACATCTCTATAAATCTTAGTAATGCTTGTATGAACCAAAAACGGAGAACTATGAGCTTCACATAACAACTCTCTCTTCAACTGTGAATCCCAAGGCACACACAATCTCTTCCCAAATCTCAAAACACAATCATTAAAAATGTTGAATTCATGCAACTTACCCTTCTGAAGAAGATCTACCTTTTTTTGCAACTCACTATCTTGTTTTTGTGCTTGCTTAATTCTGACTTATATAGAAGATTTCACTAATACCTGAAATAAAACAGAAGGACATCTTATTCCAACTAATTATATGCCAAAGTTCATCAAATCCTTAACCAAAGGATCATGTTCCAAACGCATGATTGTTAATGAAGCATTACTTTTATGAATCAAAGAATCATCCACTTTATTTACCTTTCCCGGATTGTAAAGAATTGTACCATCATAAACCTTGATTAATTCTAACCATCTCCTATGTCTCATGTTCAATTATTTCTGTGTAAATATATACCTTAAACTTTTGTTATTTGTATATATTTCACACATTACCCCATACAAATGATGTATCCAATTTTTTTAAGCGAAAACAACACCAGCTAATTCCAAATCATGTGTATGGTAATTTAACTCATGAGTTTTCACCTGACGAGAAGCATAAGCAATTACCTAATCATTCTTCATTAAGATGAAAACAAGTCCTATAAATGAAGCATCATTGTAAATAACAAACTCCCCATTCCTAGAATATAGTTCCAAAACTGCAGCATTCACCAATCTTCTTTTCAGTTCCTGAAAACAATCATCACATTCTTTTGTCCAGATAAACTTAGCACCCTTATGTGTTATCTTAGTCATTGTACAAGATAACCGGGAAATTTTTTTAACAAACCTTCAGTAATAGCCTGCCAAACCAAGAAAACTATGATTCTCTGTTACATTTGTGGTTCTTGTCCATTATTCCACAACCTTTTTTTTGCAGGATCAACAGTTAACCCATATTTAGAAACAATGTGACCATGGAATGAAATTTGTTGCAAACAAAACTCACAATTTCTGAATTTCCCATACAATTTCTTATCTTTTAATGTTTGAAAAATAACCCTTAAATGAATTTCATGCTCCTCTTTACTTTTAGAAAACAAAAAAATATCATCAATGAAAACAACCACAAAAATATCAAAGAACTCATAGAAAATTCAATTCATAAGGTCCATGAATACAACAGGTGCATTGTTTAGCCCAAGAGGCATAACTACAAATTCATAATGGCCATATCTTGTGTGAAACATGGTCATCAGAATATCTTATTCCTTTACCTTCAACTGATGGTACCCCGTTCTCGAGTCAATGTTTGAAAAAAACTGAGCTCACAAGAGATGATCAAACAAATCATCGATAAGAGCCAAAGGATATTTGTTCTTAACAGTGATGTTATTCAAGGATCTATAATCATTGTAGAGTCCCATTGAACCATCTTTATTTTTAACAAATAAATCAGGATCACCCCATGGTGATGTGCTAGGTCGAATGAAACCTTTCTCTAATAAATCTTGCAATTTCTACTTCAACTCTGAAATTTCAATTTGAGCCATTCTATATGGGGGTTTTGAAATTGGATTAGCATAGGGAACTATGTCAACTGTAAATTCAACGTCCCGATCTGGTATTATTCATGGAAACTCATCAGGAAAAACATCAGGATACTCATTTACCACTGGCACATCATTAATTTGAACAGTTTCTTTGTTTTGAACAAAATGTGCAAGGTAACATTCATTTCTATCTTTTAAATGTTTCTCAGCCTCTTGATATGTTACCAACAGTAAGGGTTCATTCTTGTAAACAAACTGAAAGTATTTCTGAAATGAAACTTCATTAGCTCTACAGTCAATCTTAGAATGGTAAACATAGAGCCAATACATACCTAGGATAAAATCAAACTCTAATATAGGTAAAACAATAAGGTTTTCAAGTAGGTTCTTTCCACGGATAAGTATAGGATGATTCTTAAAAATTCTTTTTGCCTCAACATTTCCCCTAGGTGTTTTTTCCACAAGTTCAGGAGTCATTTCTTTAGACGGTATTCCAATTTTACTAGAAAATTTTTTAGAGATCAAAGATTGTGTATACACTAAATCAAACCACACACTGGCATAATATGAAAAAACAAACAAAGTATCTGATACCACTTCATTTGTTGGCCCATCATTTTTTGAAGTAGTTGCAAAGGATTTCACCACCCTTTTCTTCTTGTTGTCTAACTGCATTCCATCACTCGATCTCTTTGTCGGACACTCGTTTTCATAGTGACCCATCTCATTGCACTTAAAACATTTCACTAAATTTAAATCAAATTTGGTCTTACATTCACCTTGATCTTTTTCAATGTAATCACGAGACTTATGTCCCATCATACCACATCTTTAGAACATTTCAGAATTCAGAATACATTCCCTATCATACCTTTTACCAAATTTATCACAAACTGGAAACTTAGTTTTCTTACCATCATACATTTTTGAAGAATTCATCCCTTTCTCCGGCCACCTCGGTCTCTTCTTCTGTTGGTTGTTATAGGAAACATGATCATCAGCAAACTCCTGTTCCACCTTCTGATCACATTGAACAATCTTTTCATAACTTTTGACCTCACTATAAGATAATGCCCATCGTTATTTTGGCATTAATCCTGAGTAAAAATCGATTGATTTTTCTGTCAAGGTCTCGGATAAAATTTGGGGCATTCCTTGCCAATCGAGTGAACCGTTCTTCATATGAAGCCATTGATTCGTCCTCTTGCCTCAATTAGAAGAATTTTTTTTCCATCCTAAGTTGGAAATCCTTAGAAAAATACTTCTCAAGAAACATACCATTGAATTTATCCCAGTCGAGAGCATTAAACTCATATGCGTCCCGGATATTTTTAACCATCGACCACCACTGATCTGCTTCACCCTCCAAACCGTAAATAGCAAGACAAAACTTTGGATTGTCTGAACACCACATGACATAAAAAATCATATCCAGTGATTTAATCCACCATTCAGCAAGCACAGGGTTAGATGAACCTCTGAATGATTGGGGATATTGCCTCATGAAATGTTCCACCACTGACATGTTCCTCTGCGGTTGATCTGGCTGATCTCAGGCATGGATACCACCACCATTTATCACTGGAGTCAAATGCCCCATTACGGAATCAAACTGTTCACTTCCAATTCTGACCATCTCAGGATGCTGATTTGGAAGGTCATTTCCTTCTGTATGCCTTCCTAGCACTGCTTCCCAGTTTCCTCTATGGAAAACCATTCTGAACAAACATGTCTTAGATGAAGCAACATGGTAATATTCAAACGCTATATCATTTCAAAAAAATGTTTTTACATAATCATTTA
Organism: Viscum album; assembly: GCA_963277665.1. Taxonomy (NCBI): domain Eukaryota; kingdom Viridiplantae; phylum Streptophyta; class Magnoliopsida; order Santalales; family Viscaceae; genus Viscum; species Viscum album. The sequence goes on along the minus strand of OY728121.1, from coordinate 6,329,539 downwards.
AAATAATTCTAACTCCTAATGTTATCTAAACCGACCTCTGATACCAACTATAAGGCCCCAGAATTAAACATTACTTAATCTTGAGTTATTTGAAGAATAAATTTTGAGGATATTTTCTCGTTTAATGTTTTAGGGAATTAGATCATAAATCATGCATTAAATTACACATTTAAACAAAGCAGTTACATAAAATATATTATTCATTTTATCCCATCAACAGAATCATATTTAAACCAATACATGGATTCTTTCATGACTCTTCCTTGAAACTATCATCACATCATGTATTTTTTCCTCGACCTGTGAAAACCATTTCAAAAACATGTGATGAGCCTAAAAAGATCAGTAAGGGATATAAAAATAAGGAATAGAAACATTACTACATGTATACATAAGAATCAATTAAATCATACTTTACTCATAAAACATAATCTTGCTAACATACCTCATGAAATAATAAGATTTATGAATAAATCAAAGAAATAATAATACATAATGGTAACCTGAGGGCTTTATAGCATTCTTATGTATGGTGTAACCCTCATGGTTCTGTTTGGAATACCCATCACAGTATATTCCATAAATCTCTTTGGAGAATCATTAAATTTTAACCCCTTTGCATTACCCAATGAATTGGAGAGCTATATCAGGCTCACCCGCACTTAGATTATCATGGTACCACCCGTCTTCATAACAATTCCCAAGAACCATACCATAATCTTATCACATAAAACATGCATAAAGGAAACATTACATTTCCACATTTCAATCACAAGATATCAATACAACACATTGATATTATAAAATCATTATGAAAACCATTTTCAATACCGAAATAAACGAAAATTAAAACATTGCATTTATTTTTCATTTAAAAAAAGTTATCGCTTGTAGAGGAATCCAAAACTCAAATAATGGTAATGGCGGCGGAGAAGTCGTTGTCTCCGCATACGTACGACAAAAAAAATTCTTTTTGTAATTTAGTAAAATTCTTCGTATAAAAAATATTCCTTTTGAATAGACATAAATTTCAATGGGGTTTATACACTGTATAAAAGAATGTTGTGTATAAATCAAAATATGCCTCAATGAAAGGAGATTGAGACGAAGTCCCTCACCTCGGGTCCGACTTGATTTGATCGTTCATTAACGTCCTGAATAATAAAATTGAGATAATTTCTAATTGCTTAAGAACCTTTTTCAAGTTCATTATTTCTTTTATATCACTTATTACCTTGTTATGAACACTATGTAATTATTTAATTTAATAATGGTTGTTTTGTCGATCATTGGTACTTGAGTAAACAATAAATTCTTTATAATTAAAAGTTGTTCATGTGTTAAAATATCCATTATATCAAGAATTATATTCATGATGTATATATCATATATATCACATATATATGCAATATATACATACATTTATAATATTACATAACATTTAGGGGTAATAAATGAAATGCACCGTTCATTGAGATGGTTAGCCGTACGTACGCATGAACGCTACTTTCATTTCTATTTCATATTTTATGGAATGGAATCATAATGATATAAAGGTACATTATAATTCCAGTATAATATCATATATTATATCATTAACTCCAACCTTTAAACATCCCATATATTGCCTTAACAAATCAAATCACTTTGATTGGGCGGTAGTCCACACTTCCTAAAATGAAGATATCACGTTTACCCATAATGGAAACCATAAAGGTATTCCATAAATGTAAAAATACATAATATTAAGGAAAACATAAAAATATTATATATCATATATAATATTGTAACATATTAATGGCCACCATTGAAGGTGTAAGAAGAATATTGAACAATCATTTTTTCGTGAGGCCGAAATTCGCCATCCACGGAAATAGTATGCTCATTAACCATTAGATGTAGGTGTGTGTAAGTGTAGCTCGAATACTTCTTATATAAACATCCTATTATATTGAAGATACTGGTGTTGTTACAAAATAATTGAATAAAAAGATTATAGGGGCTTGGAAATGCAAAATAAAACAAAAAACATTAGAGAAGTCTTTACCTTTAAATAGGGTAACTCCTCCTGGTTTGAACCAAAAGGGTTTCTTTAAGTGCTTTCGGCCTAAGGGAAGGCTTCTAGGATGAAAAGAGGGATGTAGAGAGATAAAATTACAATATATTGGCCGATCCAATGTCTTAATATGTGTGGGTAAGTAGGTAGAGTTGGGGGGGCTTTTATATGAGGAGAGGAGGGACACTCTTGGAAAGTTATAAAATGTTACTTTATATTAAAATGAGTTTCGGATTTTAAACGTCCCACAATGATAAAGTTATAGGATAAGGTGATACAGGTTCGAAATATACTCATACAATAAGTCTTTTACATGTTTATGTCTAATCTTTTACATTATCGTTTCATTTTATTTAAATCGTTCAATAATGACGCAATCGTTGCATTATCATGATGTCATAAATAAATTTATTTATTTAATTTCTAAAAATTATAAACAAATAATATGATATAGGAAATATTTTTAGCATTCCAATTAATATTTATAGTCTAAGAGATCATTTACACATATAAAACTAAAATTTTTTTACTCAGGTGATACATTCTTTAGTGATATTATCCTTTCTTTAAAAATAAACTGATAAAGTGTCAGTTTCACCCAAAAGTGATTCCATGGGGTACCTATGTTTGGCACAAGGAATCCCATGGTCGGCTATGACACAAACAGTTGCATTAGGACACATTTTGTGGTCATTTGTTATTATTATTATATTATTTTATTATCCTTAACAACTCGATTACTATTTAATCAAGATAATTAATGATAATTACCGTCATTACTATTCATAATGTCCAAAAACAAAAGAGTCATAATATCCAAATTTGGACATCCTGTTTCCAAATATGGAATCCATTTTACCAAATTCCAAACACAAAAATTACAACTATTAATTTAAAAATGATTCCAGTTGTCAAAACAAATAGGGGTTTTTTTTAAACAATTTCTATCAAAAGATTGACAATTGGTTACGTCCAATTTCAAAGTGAAATTAATCCCAATGACAAACATTGGATTAAATGGTAAAAATATAAATATTTAAACTTTAAAACCTATTGTAAAGATAATCTAACAATATAATTAAATTTTATGAAAAAGTAGTTATGATGTAAAATGCAGTATTTTTCACTATTCATTAAAAAATGAACATTGTCAGAAAAATACCAAAAATTTATCCAAAGTAAATTTCAATGTCCCAGTCATAAAGAATAAGTTTATTTTGACAAATATATCTTATAAAATTGTCAAAAAATATATTAAAAATTGTTTTTCCATCAACAGGTTGTAAAACAATCTTTTTAAACTTTTAGAGAATTATATGCATAAGATTGGATTTATTCTCATTTTAAGTATTTAAAACACTATCTCATTCATAAATAGACATAGATAGTAAAATATATTATTCATTACATACTTGGGAATTTAAACATATACACATATTAATGCTCATACACATGTAAAAAAACATAAATATGTACATTCACATACACATACATGCACACATACATAAAAAGACAGATATATACTTACACATTCGAATACATATACACATACACATATAATCACATTTTCATGTACATACGAAAACAAAAACACATTCCCATACACACACATACATATGTTCACATACATATACATACAATTCAAATTTAACAGTACATAGACATACATTTACACATACAGAATCACACACACAGATATATATATATCTGTGTGTGTTTGTGTGAATTTACACATACACATAAATGAACATGATCACATAATTTATAACATTCATAGACAATAATGTACATGCATATTCACATATATATACATAAACATACAGATAGTAAAAGTATTTAAATTCAAGAACACACACAACACAACACAACACAAGAGATGCATACATAAATAAAACTTACATAAACTCACACATATATAAATTCATATAAATTTACTATTGATTTATTTATTTTGATTATAGAAATAATAATTCAAATTCGAATCACATATTTTAACAAATACTTGTATTTTTATAACGTATAATTGTTTCCATATATTATTGATGAATCGTATATATATTAATTATATAAATATTTTTCCATTAATTTATAAAAATATACTATTATATATTTTCCATGACTAATATAATTTTTAATATTTAGTAAGTATAAAATTACGAAAATAAGTTATTTTTTTATTAAATATTATATAAACAATTTATTTATATTATATTTAAATATATATACATTTTGATATATAAATATTATTAAAATATATATAATAATTTAAATATATATATAAATATATTTAACTTATTCAATGTCTCTTTGAGGTACCCCAAACAAAAATTGATCAAAATGGTATGAGTTTTATCAGTGTTAGAGAAAAGAATTAAAAATGGTAACCCTTTTATTTGTGTTTTTTTTGGCAGCTACATTGAATATAACCAGATAGGAAACAGTGTAACATTAATTTAAAAATTAGGGAAATTTTAATGGTTGAATTTTTTTTATAGTTGGATAAAATTATTCGATAATTATAAATTATCATTTTATTAATAATTCAATGAGATATAAATTGATAAATAAACATTAAATATGATGATACATTATTTTATTTATCCCTATAAAAAAAATTAATTTCAACAGTCAGTTGTTCATGATTAATAACTCATCATATGAATTCGGTTTTCTAGATATGCATGTAGGGAGAGAGGGATCCTTTACCTTGTGACCCTTTTTTATTATACATTAGAATCCATTTCAATTTCAGACTCATCCTATTATACTTATGATATCAGTTTTCATCGTCCTTAATAGTAGTGAATGACAGGTAGGGGCTGAGGGCATCATTTCCAAACACATCTATCCTAATTTGTAGCTTCTTGTGTGGGGAAATTACTCACTTGGGGGAAGTGACCATCAAATGTATCATCCCCCATCTAGCATGGCAGACATTGTCGATGGGACACAAGGGAATATCTTCTATTAAGGTCTAATGAATGTGGTAGGTTTTGTTGATGAGGAATCATGGAAGGTCATCTGAAAATGGCTGATGATGGTGGGTGGTGACAGTGGTAGGATGATTCAATGGGGTGTCATGGAATATCATTTGAGAAAGGGAGATGATGGTGATAGGTGATGTCGATGGAAAATAATGGAATTTTTCCTTAGAAAAGACGTTGATTTCTATATTAATATTCTTCCTTTCAAGCCTAATAGGAATTGTGGATTGGGAACTATGACATGTCATGGTGTTGACTGTCTAATTAGGAATTGTTTATTGGGTTATGAGATATGTATAAAAGGATAAGGTGCTGGTTGGAAATGTTGATGGGGTTTCTTGAAATGTCATTTGAGAACATTTGATGATATTTGTATCCATATTCCCCCTATATGGAATGATTCATGTTGTTTATTGGGAGACATGGAAGGTTGTTCGATAATGGGTTGTGATATCCATATCCATCTTCCCCCCATTTCTCCTAGAAGTAATTTTCATTGGGGAGTCGTGGAAGGTGGCCTGAGATAGGTTGGGGTAACTAATGTGGAAAGAGTGAAACATGTCGTGTCTAGGCATGCACCTATGGAATGGTGACACAACAAGCAATAGAATATTAGGGGTATTTGAAAACCTCATATATAACATTATTCTTGGACACTAACTTGTTATTCCTACTTACCCAACGCTTCTTTTCTTCATCAAATAAACTTATGGTTGATTGTATACATAGAAACGTATATATAGGATGGAATATAGTAACCCTCTTCCAGTGATTGTGTATATATAAACCTAATGAGTCCACATACGACTAATTTCAATGATTTCATTAACTTTTCTATTAATTCTCCTCCCTATTATTTTCTTTAACATAATTTTCCATTTTACGTTTCAACATTTTCTGTGTTCATTATAGATAATGGATCTTTTTTAATTACATTGTAAATTAATCTATTATTTATCATATTACAATAAAAAAACCCACGAGAAAATAATATCATTGTGTGGTATGAAAAACATCAATTGACGTCTATATTATTCATTAAAAATATAATACTTCTATAATTAGTTAAAATTTACTATGTGAATTATGTTTCTTTATATATAAACATAATACATTATATATCACATTTGTTTCTCAAATCGATGGAAACATTTTTTTAATGAAATGATAAATTATTTTAAATCAAATGTATTTATTAAATGAAATATATTATTTATTAGAAATATAAATATATAATGTATTATGTTCATCATTGACATACAAATGTATTTTGTATCATGTAATTAATAATTTAAAATGCATAAAATAATAGAATACAATGTGTAATAAATTATATATATTCATTATATTAAATTCACTTTAATAGAATTCAATATGTATAATTAGTTAATAATATAATATATTTCAATATGAAAAAAAATTAATCTAATTTATCATCTTTATAATTAAGGAATAAAATATTTATTTCATAAAATAATATATATTATTTAATATAGTTTATAAAATTAATTAAATATGTTATCCAATTTAAGTTATACATGTAGAAGATATAGATATTTTATAAAATATTTATGTTAAAATATGATATTTAATATATTTACAAATAAATATTATATAATGAAATTAATATATTATATATCAATTACATATATTTATTCATAAATTAATTTTTTAGTTTTTTCATAAAAACTATTTTTACAGGTTAATATGGAAGCCTAACTAAGGGTCCATTCATAAAAAATTCAAATTCATACCCAAAACCGAAATTTAAATGGAATAGTGAATCTATGATTTTAAACTGATCACTGATATTTGGTTGGGGGGAGGGGTTATGTTTCTTATAATGTTGAGGGGAATTATAAGATATGTGATATTATTTTTTTACACTATAAATATCCTAGGAGTGCTGCATCATAAGTAATCAGTACTCATATATGAATGATGTATGAAATCTTGAACAAGATACAATATTATACACTTGATTTTGTTTGGGGTTATGTTAGAATGAAGGTCATGGGATTTGAGAATCTCATATTCATTTGGATGATATTTTTTTTACTGACGTATTTTACAGAGGGTTCAGATATAGTGGAAGAATATAGTTGGTAAATAACTGTAATAGTTTTTCCGTATTTGATGTGCCATTTGGAGAATGTAAATGATTTAAATGTCATGACAAAAAAGTCAATCACTTGTTCACATAGAAATTTCCAAAACCCATATAGGATATTATTCATGTAAAACTTATTATTAACAGAAATTATATCATGTGAAATTAAACCTCGCATCAGGAACCTTCCTCAACATATTAATTAATAACACATCAATCATAAAAAACCAAATGTGTAAATCATATCCGAAAATTGAATCATCATGGTTATTGTAATGCATTACTAAGAATGAGTCATGATGGGCATTAATAAAAATCACAAATCTTATGGACAATTACATACACGAACAAATATCAATATCCAATGACACATAAGCATGAACATTTCCTATAAGAGGGCATATTCTGAAAATCTCTCAACCTGAATCCACAATGTACACATCTCAAAAGGATGGTGGGTTTATAAATATGGAATCTAATGAAAATATAACATATAGTCTTATATTTTTCCCATCAATCATCTAAATATATTATAAAATAAAATTTTGGTATATGAGTTATCAATATCACTTTATTTTCCATTTTTACTGTGCATCCAAATACGATCATCACCACATAGTCTCTATTTATGTCTTCCCACATAAATTATATAAATTCTCCTATCATCGAAAATGATTTTTATCTTTATAATCCATAAGTAGTAATATTTTTATTTGATAACATCTGGAACAAATGGACACATGGTTGGCATTTCCAAACATTAATCAATGCATTCAAATCATTGATGTTGAGACAAAATATTCTCACACATTTAACATCACATCTGGTTTAAATTTTTACAATTGAACATATTTAGTAATCAAGAGTTGAATATTTTCTGTGATTAGACTAAATCATTATTTTAAGAATAATATCTCATTCCATGAAATTGAAAGATGGATTATATAATTTTCCACAATACCACTAATGTACACATGTTGATTATTATAAATTAGAACATCATACATGAATTTCCCAATAAAGGGATATGTATGAATAATATATTGAAACGTGTTACTAAAATATATAAATCCATGTTTGACAAAATGAAATTTTATGGTGTTTTTAATTATATAAGATATTAATTTTCATGTAGAAAGTGGAATTAATGGTGAATTAAATGTTCCAACAATTTGTATAGTTTGTATGAAATTGATTAAACAGTGATTTTAATCATCCTTACAATTAATTAATGTTCAAATATCAAAAAACATCATTATAGGAATGATACCCTTGTAACTATATGCAAATATAAATTTGATAATTTTATTTTCATCATGAATATAGATATATTGTATGAAGTAGATATCAGTTTATTTTTACATTAATACCCATCATTTATCTCGTGGATGATTTACTGGAAAAATGAATTCTTATATGTATCAATACAGTTTTATTATCCCCAACATCACAGGAAGACATTATTTTTTGATCGTTAATGAATGTGATCATGAACTTGTTTAAATTCATTGTGAGAGTTTATTATTATAATTTCTTAGTGTTTACCAATGAAATTATTCACAAACTACTTAATAATGAACTAGAACGTTATTTTATTTAAACTGTATTTATAATCATTAATAAAAAAAGGTATTTCTAAATTTATATGATATTTGTAGTTTTTGTAGTAAATTACTTTGGTCGATTTTCTCCATAATCATTATATTATATGGATTATTGTTCTTCTTCCTAGAATGTTCAAAAATTTTGAATAATTTTTTTAATTTTTTCTCTGGGATATGTAATGATACAGGTTTAAAAAATCATATTAACAAAACACTGATAATTTTGGTGTTTGGAACAAATTGTGAGGTAATATGTTATATTTAATTAAAATGTATGTTTCAAATTCAGATAATCCCATTATTCATCTAATAGAAGCGAAAATTCTAAAAAATATCCTAAATTTATAAAATAAATGAATCGTTTCATCTAGGAATGATTTATATGAAAATAATATCATGATTCATGGAATTTTTCTATCATGTGTAATGGAGGAGAATTGGTGGAAGGTTTCACTGAAAAAATCCCTATGAAAAAAACTATTTCAAACATTTATATATTCCTCACAATGGAGGGTATTTTTGAAATATTGATACATTCATGTTGAAAATCCATTTATTGATGTGGGATTCTATGATATTATAACCCTTTGAAAAATAAGGTGAAACTTGATAATCAATTGAGCTATAAATTTCGATAAGAGTTTTATTTTATTTGGGAAATTATTATGAAATTGGAATACCGTTATTTCACAACATTGAGAAATGTCTTTTAATAACATAAAATATTAATTTGGATGATAAATTCGAAGGGCTAAAAATTCCATGATGTTTAGGAATTGATTTATTAGGTATGGAGTAATAGAATCAAAATCATTGAATTGATGTTCATTTATAATAATTACTATATGATAGGAATGTATTCTTATGAAGATGAAACCATGTTTCTTGTCATGATATTGTGATTTTTTTCAAAACTATCATCTATTTATTGATTATATGAAAATATAACCATAAAAAACCATTTTCCATCTTAAAATTTTTATATTATATTTAAAATAATTAATAATTATTAGTTCTCATACTAGTTTTTCATTTTGATTCCAAAAATAAAATCCTGAAGATGAAATATGGATACTTATCCCTAGGTAAATTTTATTTATTTATCACGAATAGTGAAACCAGTGGTTGGTGGTTGATGTATTTTTATTGGTTGGTGAGAGAATATATTTTAACATCATACTATCATTAAAAATTATTTGATGATATTTGGTGTGATCATAGATTTTGAGTTATCAATTACTAGAGGTATGTCCTATGTTTTTTATGTGGACCTTCAATTAATATTGGTTATTCAATGCATCAAATTGATGAGAAATTGATTTAAAAAGTCAAGAATGACTGAAAGTTCATTGTCCTAATGAATCAAGAAAATATAAGCATGTACGACTTGTTTTTAGTGAATGAAAAAATATTTTCACTAAAAATTCATTTATAATCTGCAATCAACACATCATATTTCAAACACATAACCACTAATCAAAAATGTTTTTCAAAAAATAATTTTGATAATAATATATTTTAATTTTTATTTTTATTCTATTTTGTACACAATGTTATTTAATAAAATAATTCATTTAATATATGAAGGGAATTTCCAAGAATGTGGAAAGCATTTGTAAAGACCTATACTAATGGATTTCCATACCATAGATATATGTTTTTATAATTTTCGTACCATTTTCAATGGTTTTAGAAAAACCATTATTATAGGTCCTGTAAAAGTAAGCTACACTGATGATTTTATCCAAACGGTTGGCAGATCCATCACATATATGAACGGTTTTGGAAAAACTGTTTGTATAATCTCATTGTATTTAATACATTACAATGGTTTGTAAATAACCATTGTTATACATCTGACCTATATAATGAGTTTTTTTTTCAATACAAATGGGGTATGGTCATATGATGGTTTGGATACCAATGATTTTGGTTAAATCCTTTGTATTGGTAAATCATATGGTACATATACCAAAGATTTCTCCAAAATGTTGGTATAGTTCCAATTTCTATAAGAGTTGAAAATGGATAGAACCCTTATAAATTATAAGTCTACGTACTGGAGACCACACTATGATGCATTAATACCATTGAGAATCAAAATTATCTCTATGTCCATGAGGACATTTTTCCATCCTATCTCAATGGAGATCATAAATCCAGTGAATAAATCATATTCTTCAGGGACTGTTGGATTCCAAAAAGAATGGATGGAATTATTTCAACCTGTGATAATGCAACCCAAATGATCACATACCACAAGAACCAATCCAACAAAACCAATTACGAAGATAGTTTCATCCAAATTAATCATAATCCCATCGGATAGTGGGGTCCCACTTATATATGTTAGAAGATGGGAAGCTGTTATTAAATTTATTCTCATTTTTCTTCCAAATATCCTTCTATTCATGTTAGATGCTCTTCGACCCCTGATTGTAATACATTGCATGTATATGAGTTTCTTCTTAATTAATGTGGTAGGGTATCAAATTTTCCACATTAGTACATCATAAAATTAGGAGATACATTAAATAGAGTATTCCCATGAAATCTTTCAATAATAATGTTTATACCTTGGGAGAGACTACTATGGTACATATGCATTTATATAAATAATCATTAACTAATATCAATATTGCTTTTTCCAACATACACATATAATTCCACAAATAGAATCCCATGCATTCATTATTTGAACATATTTTTCTAGGGTCTATATATTCTATGAATGGAATACTAATAATAACCCTATAATCTATTTTGTTGAACCATACATCCAGTTTAAGAAAAATCCATTTGTTATTTGCATCATTAAAACAAGAGAAAATAGTGGAATCCTCCCACTCAAAGACCTCGAGGGATGGTGACATCATCCCAGATTTATAATTAAGCCATTGGACCCTCCAGGTCATGTATTTGGCTCTATCTTAGGTCCTCTGAATTAATGTATTTTGTATAATAACACTATATCTCTAGAGGTATCTCTAAAAAAGGATTGGGTGTGGGAAAAGGATACCTCGAAAAACCCGTATGGGGGAAATATTTGGATTCAATTATATGAATTCATAGCGAACCGGGATTTCAAATCATCTTCTATCCCTTCTTTTCTGGAAGATCTATATTGATCATGATCTTATATTGATATCTCATACCAAAAAAGGATTTAGTGATACATTGATTATACCTATAGCATCCCGCCTTTTTATCACATAAACTTTCATTACATTTTACAAAACTGAGGATCTTTAAGGTTTAGTGTCTTGGAAACCAGGAACATAAAACCTGAAAACATAAAACATTATTCTAAAACACTTGAAATTCATCTACTTATGTTCATATTAGGTTCATTACTAAATCTCATAACCTGGGGACACACATCAAAAGAAAGTGTGAGTAGAAGGCCAAGTACGAGAATCAAGGGGAAACATTTAACATGTGAACTTGAGATACATCAACAATGCAATAAAAAGAACTTTAAGGCATGAGAAAGAAATAATGATTCATATCATAAGAAAAATAACATATTTCATAAATTGAAGATTTGGAAAAAACATTTAATATTGAAAATCATTTCCGTTTCACCAATGACCACCCCAATGATGTCATTACAAATTACCACAGTTATTCACAAAGGCATCATTAAGAATTGGCATATCTAGAGATTAATTATTTACCCAATGCATTGGAGTGATATCAGGACTCACCCTTAAATTTGTATTTATTATCATCTGAGCCGCATATATCATCATCAAACATTTCATAAACAACCAATAAAGCATAAATGAAATGGGTTTCCTTTTATAATCAAAACATTTTAAAAACTACTTTAAAGACATGATCTTTATGTCATTTTAAACCCACAAAAATGGAAATCCGGTTTCGTGTATGTAAATACCAGAATTAAAATAGAAAATTTCGATATATATATGTTAATACCCCTGTAGAAAAATATGTTTGAGTATTCACTAAATAAATTAAAACAATATGAGAAAAAGAGAGAGACATTTTGAGACGAATAATCTACAGCATAACGGCTATGTTACATGGTTTTAGAAAACATAGAAAAGAGAGGGGACATGATTCACCCACTCATAAATGATTAATAAAAAAGTATAGGGACAGAATATAATGGATATAAGAACATGTTTACGAAAATTTAAAGTCATACCATATGAATTGGAAGACAAGGAAGGAAGACAAAAATAAGATTTCTCTTATTAAATTCGGCAGCCCAACGACGTCACTTAAAACATCAAAAAAATAAATTGATGATGTCAAATAGGGTATCAAATCATATGAACATAAAATATCAGTATTATAGATATAGATATCATACCCCAAAAAAATAAAAATGAACATGAAAGACTTGACATGAAAATAGATCTTGAAAACGAGAACTGTGAAAGAACCCCTTTAAAAATTCGGCAGCCTAACGACGCCACTTAAAACCTCAAAATACAGAATTGACGAGATAAAATAGGGTCTCTCATAATATGAACATAAAAGATCAGTATGATAAATATAGATATCATAACACAACATAATAAAAAAGAACTTGAACGACTTGACATGAAAGTAGAACGTTGAAAAAATTAGAAAGATGAAAAAATCCCTTAAAATTTCGGCAGCCTAACGGTGCCACTTAAACATTATTAAAATGAATTGATGAGTGTAAGAGGGGGTATCTTATAATATGAAAATGAAAAGGGATTTAATATTAATTTAATAGATCAATCTCAATCATAGAATCAAGGGGCATAAACTAAATGACATAAAAGAGATTACTTGAAAAGAAAGAGAGAGGTAGAATCCCTTACCTTAAAACGTAACTCTTAAAACTCAATGGTTTGGACCTTGAGAGATTTGGGGATCCTTGGGAGGACTCATTGGGAGGTAATGTAGCCAAATATTTGGTGGGGGAGAGTTTGGAGTTGAATGGATGAGGGGATGGCTTGGTATTTATAGGGAAAGTGAGGGGACAAGGCATTAATGGACAAGGGACACCTCATTGGTGGTTTTGGATAAACCATCGGCCTTCCCATGGTATTTTCCCATGGTATTGGCCACATCGGACATCTCATACCTTATATTACTATTTACAAGTCGAAAAAATTTATTACATACTTAATACATCATTTAATGATGTCAGTAAACACCCGTAACTTAAAAACTGTATTTTCACTATTCATCAAAAATTCAACTTTCATAGAAAAATCCCAGAATTTCACCTTAACCAAATATCGCTGATCTGATTTCAAAAATGAACTCCATTTTATAAAAATAATTATATAAATATTTTTAATCTAATTTTTAAATAAATACACTATTCACTGAAAATTCATTTTTTTCACAAAAATCCCCAAATATTACTTTAACATAATATCGATGCTTTGAGTTCAAAAATGAAATCGATTTTAGAAAAATAATTTTCTATATATTTTTAATTTAATTTAAAATCACAATTCTCTCGAAAAAACTAATACTTGACTAATAATTTATGAAACTCTTATTTGACCATTTTATTGAATCACATTACTTAATCAAGGTGCCTAGATTATATTAATACTTTCTTTAAGAGAGATTACTAATCCATTTGGTCACATTATTAATCCTAATCATAAAATAAGTATTCCTAATTTACTATTCATCAAAAATTATGTTGATCTTATTAGACTCTAAATTTTTAACTGAACATAATTGTAGAAGACCATTTTATGAAAATCATTGCACATTTTTAGTTATTTAAGGTTTACATAATCATTTTTTAAAAGATCCTTTCTCTAAAATTCACCAAAAATTTGCATAATATATTTATCTGGACATTTCAAAATTCATAAACTTCATCATAAGAAGCAATCAAAATTTTTATTTAAAACAAATGATTACTCAAGCCAGTTAGGGTCTCCTTATATAGCCCCTTATCACACCAGCATATGACCTAAGTGTAAGATGTCCTAATGTGAGAAAAACTGAGGGAGGCTTGGACAACATTGCACCAGTAGTAATTTCTATCAGTTTGAACTTCTCATGAAGGTGATTCCGTTCTAGCTTCACACGATGCAGTTCAGCATGGGTTTGGTCCAGAGAAAAGTCCAGTGGTGCTACCTCATTCCCAAGTTCTGTTAGATGGGCTTCTATTGGTCCATGACTACTGGTTAAGGACATCGAATCTTCCTTCAATATTAATTAACCATGATTACTTGTATTTAGAGACAATAATCGAAACATTTAGTTTGCAGCGGTCATATTGACCAATGGTCATATACCAGTCAAAACTCAGTGGTCTCATTTTAATTATACTCTTGTTATCAAATGAAACAGTTTTGTTGAGTATAAAAAAATAAAATAACACACAAATTTAGGAAATAAGATTTATTCAAAATTTTGGGTCATTAAAATCTTCCCCCCTTACGAAATTGCATCCTCTAAATTTTAAAAATTGGGTTTTAAAATTTTATTGAATGTCCCACATCAGAAAAGGAGTAAGTAAAAATATTACATTAAATGAAAGAAAGGGAAGTACAAAGGTCACCCGAGTTAACCCACACTTGGATTCAATGTAGGAAAACATGGACATAGAGGAGAAAAAAGGGTCATGTTCTGAGGGAGTGTGATATAAAATGTGATTAGAAGAAAGTTAACCACATGAAAATCACAAAATTATGATGTTTGTAAATTGTCTTTGATTACCTAGTAGGAAACGTAAACCAACAACGTTTTTTTACGTTCCTTTTCATAATTTTGAGGAATTCATTTACTAAATAGTACAAAAACTGGTGGAAATATACCTACCATCAATTTGAGTTTAATCCTTTAATAATTTTTTTACCAAAACTAATCTTTTATCCAAACAATGATAATTCAAAAACACTTGGTCTCATCAAAACAGAAGAATCATCTTCTTGAGAGACACGTAATCTACAAAACATTAACTATCAATTTCTTCTATCTTTAATCATTATCCCAAAAAACAGAAAGGGTAAGATAAAACAACTCTTCAAAAAGAAAGAATCCCATAGGAAATGAAACTACTTTTAAATCGTCAATGTTCCATGGTACTACCCAAAGCTCATCATATACCATTCTATAAATAACTGTCCTTAAAATTCATCAAAATAAACCAAACTAAGATTGAAACCCAATTATAAGAATGAAATCATCACATAGTCTTCGAAGATAGAATTTATTGTTCATCTTCAATAAACATCAACCACTCTTATCATCTTATAACAAAAGTAACTAACCTAATCACATTTTCCCCAAGATAGGTTAATCATTTCCATATGTAACCTAAATTACTATAAGTCCCGCCTAAATTCATCGATTCTTCAAAATATAATTCAACCATTACTCCTCAATAAAATACCGTAGTAATCTATTTACCTCAATCAAATAGGGTTCCCAAAATAATGAACGTCTTCCAAAATAATAATCATCTTTTTATCCCATAATCACCCTTTTTTTAAGAAGAACAACTTAACTACATCAACATGTGGTACATAACAATAGATGTTTTCCTTAATGATATAAAATCATCTTAGGTAGTGACTCGATGATCTTAGATAACATAAAAGATATTCTCATGGAGCACGAACTAAAATACACCATGAAATAGACAATTATTGCGAAGAAGTTACATGAAATTCAGTCATCATGATCCATCTCAGCATAGGATATTCATTTTTCCCTTGTCCTTGAAGATTTTTGATGCTCATCATACTTCTCATCCATTCCAAGAGATAATTGCATTGGATAATGTCCAACATATCCATATTTACGACATCGAAATGTATAAGGTACATTAGATAGAACCTTATCTCCATTCATCACATTATCCAATTTTTTAAATCAATTGGATACTGTTTTCCCTATCTTCCCACACATAAAACATCTCCCAGTTCATTTTCTACATTCTCTTTGATGATTCTTCCCACACTTTTTTCAAAAAATAAATTGGGTCTTATTTCCCTTATCAACTTTATCAGATGAACATCATTGAGACTTTGTCTTCTTCTTCATTGATTAATTTGGGAATTCAACTAGGTACCAATTATTTATTGTGATTTTTGATAGTTGTTTTGGCATAATCAAAATATGTTAAACATGACATTTCTTCATATATGTCAGAATAATATGGAAATTGTCAAATTTCCTATCACATTTGTTGTTGGGACATGATCTTCATTTCCCATCATTTACTAAGAAATGAACGTATAATTAGGGGTCTTAAATACTTAGCCAATAATCATGAAAAGGAAACATAAATCATAGAAGGATAAAATTGTAGAAGAAAGTATACCCTAGCTTGTGATTTCCTAGGTCCCAATCTAGGTTATCCATGATCATATATTCTTATGTGAATCTTTATTTTATTTTATCTTTGTTCCTTTAAAAATTGTTCATACTTAGCATATGAATTTACCAAAGCTTATACCCCAGGAGTGTTGTAACCAAGAGTATAGCAAGTCTCGTTGTCGTGTACCAGTTCCCGTTTGAGTATAGTTCAAATCAGTGTTTTCGGGTTTTACCCCTATGTACATTTTCTCCAGAGCCACCTCTACCCACTCGTATCCAGACAAGGATGTATTTTCTTGGCAACCCCTTACTCAATACTCACTAAAATACCAGGAAGATTTTCTATATTTAAAGTTTTCTATAGGGTTCTTCCTCAAGGTTTCATATCCTGTGTTCAAAAAATAACTAAACCATCCTTTAATACGAACTATAGAATCCCGCTTTTATATCACATAAACTTTCATTACATTTTCAAAAACAGAGGATCTTTAAGGAATAGTGTCTTGGAAACCAGGAACTTAAAACATTAAAAGATAAAACATTATTTTTAAACACATGAAATGCTTCTCTTTATGTTCATCCTAGTTTCATTACTGCACCTCATAACCTAAGGAAGTACATCAAAATAAAGGGTGAGCAAAAGGCCCAGTAAGGGAAACAAGGGGAAACATTTAACATGTGAACTTGAGATACATCAACAATGCCATGAAAAAGAACATTAAGGCATGAGAAATAAATCATGAGACATATCATAATAAAATAATGTATTTCATAACCTGAAGATGTGGCTACAACATTTAACATTGAAAATCATTTCCTTATCACCAAGTCCCATCACCAAGGTGTCTTTAAAAATTATCAAGGTTATTCACCAAGGCTTCATTAAAAATGGCCATCTCTAGAGATTACATCTTTACCCAATGCATTGGAGTGCTATCAGGGCAAACCCTTAAATTTTCCTTTATTATCATGTTATCCTTATATATCATCATCAAACATTTCATAAATAACCAATATAGCATAAAAGAAATGGTTCTCCTTTCATAATCATAGTTTTTAAAAAACAGCTTTAAAGACATGATCTTTATGTCACTTTAAACCCACGAAAAAGGAAAGCGGGTTTCGTGTATGTAAATACCAGAATTAAAATAGAAAATATTGATATATATTTGAATACCCTGGTATAAAATGATATTTGATTATTCAATTAATAATTTAAAAGAATTTGTGAAAAATAGAAAGATATTTTGAGACGAAAATTCTAGAGCATAACGGCTATGTTACAGGGTTTTAGAAAACATTGAAAAGAGAGGGTACATGAGTAACCAACTCATAAATGATTCATAACACAGTATAGGGACATAATATAATGCATATAATAACATGGTAATGAAATTTTAAATACATAACATATGAATTGAAACACATGGAAGGAAGACAAAAATAAGATTTCTCTTATAACAATTCGGCAGCCTAACGACGTCACTTAAAACATCAGAAAAATGAATTGATTTGGTCAAATAGGGTCCCTCATCATATGAACATAAAATATTAGTATGATAAATATAGATATCATTCCACAACATAATAAAATGGAACATGATAGACTTGACATGAAAATAGATCTTGAAAATGAGAAGGGTGAAAGAACCCCTTAAAAAATTCGGCAGCCTAACGACGCCATTTAAATCTTCAAAATACTGAATTGATGAGAGAAAATAGGATCTCTCATTATATGAACATAAAAGACCAGTTTGATAGATATATAGATCACACCCCAAAATAATAAAAAATAACTTGAAAGACGTGGCATGAAAGTAGAACTTTGAAAAAAGGAGAGAGGTGAACAAATCCATTAAAATTTCGGCAGCCTAACGACGCCACTTAAACATTCTTAAAATGAATTTATGGGAGTAATATGGGGTCTCTCATCATATGAACATGAAAATTTCATTAAGGTAAATATAAAAGAACATTCTCCAACATAAGAGCATTGAGCATAAAAGAAATGACATAAAAAAGATTACTTGAAAAGAAAGAGAGAGGTAGGATCTGTTACCTTAAAACGTCACTCTAAAAAATCAATGGTTGGGACCTTGAGGGATTGGGGGCACCTTTGGAGGTCTCCTTGGGAGGTAATGAGTCCAGAGCTTCATTGGGGTAGATTTGGGAGTCGAATTGATGAGAGGATGGTTTGATATTTATTGGGAATGTGAGGGGACAAGGCATTAATGACCAAGGGACACCTCATTGGTGGTTTTGGCAAAACCATGGGCTTTCCCATGGTATTTTACCATGGTATTGGCCTTGTGGGACACCTAATACCATATATTACTATTCATAAGTCGACCATATTTATTACATTATTAATACATCATTTAATGATGTCATTAAACACTCGTAACTTAAAAACAGAATTTTCACTATTCATCGAAAATTCAACTTTCTCAGAAAAATCCCAAAATTTCATCTTAACCAAATATCAATGCTCTGATTTCAAAAATTAACTCCCTTTTAAAAAAATAATTTTCTAAATATTTTTAATTTAATTTTTAAATTAATACACTATTCACTGAAAATTCATTTTTTTTAGAAACATCCCCAAAAATTACAATAACATAATAACGATTCCCTGAGTTTAAAAATGAAATCCATTTTATAAAAACAATTTTCTAAGTATTTTTAATTTAATTTAAAAACACTATTCACCCGAAAAAACTAATACTTGACTAATAATTTATGAAACCGTTATTTAACCATTTTATTGAATCACATTACTTAATCAAGGTGCCAATATTATATTAATACTTTCTTTAAGTGAGATTTCTAATCCATTTGGTCACATTATTAATCCTAAGCATAAAATCACAATTCATAATTTACTATTCATCAAAAATTATGCTAATCTTATTAGACTCTAAATTGCGTACTGAACATAATTATAGAAGACCATTTTTTGAAAATCATTACACATTTTTAATTATTTAAGGTTTACATAAACATTTTTTAAAATATCCTTTCTCTAAAATTCACCAAATATATTCATAATATATTTATCTGGACATTTGAAAATTCAAACTTCATCATAAGAAGAAATCAAAATTTCTATTTAAAATAAATGATTACACAAGGTAGTTATGGTCTCCTCACATAACCCCTTATCACACCAGCATAGGACCTAAGTGTAAGGTGTGATAAGCTGAGAGAATCCGTGGGAGACTCGACCAACATCACACGAGTAGTAATTTCTACCAGTTGAACTTCTCACGAAGGCTATTCCATTCCAGCTTCACACGATTATGTTCGGCTTGGGTTTGGTCCAGAGCAAAGCCTAGTGGTGCTACCTCCTTCCCAATTTCTGTTAGATGGGATTCGATCCGTCCAAGACTATTGGTTGAGGCCATCGAATCTTCATTCTATATTAACTAACCAAGATCACTTGTATTTAGAGACAATAATCGAAACGTTTAGTTTCCAACAGTCATATTGACTAATGGTCATATACCAGTCAAAACCCAATGGTCTCATTTTAATTATACTCATGTAATCAAATGAAACAGTTTTGTTGAGTATAAATAAATAAAATTACACACAAAATTAGGAAAGAAGATTTATTCAAAATTTAGGGTCGTTACAATCTGACCCCCTTAATAAATTGCGTCCTCACAATTTTTAAAATTGGGTATTGAAATTTCATTGAATGTCCCACATCGTAAAAGGAGTCAGTAAAACTATTACTTTAAAAGAAGGAAAGGGAAGTACAAAGGTCACCCGAGTTAACCCACACTAGGATTCCACGTAGAAAAACATGGACATGGAGGAGAAAAAAAGGGTCAAGTTCTGAGGGAGAGTGATAGAAAACATTATTAGGAGAAAGTTAACCATGAAAAAATCACAAACTTATTATGTGTTTAAATGGTGTTTGAGTACCTAGAAGGAAATATAAACCAAAAACATTTTTGTTTTACGTTCCTTTTCATAATTTTGAGGAATTCATTTACTACATAGAACAAAAATAGAAGGAAATATACCTACCATCAATTAGAGTTTCATCCTTTAATATGTTTCTACCAAAACTAATATTTTTTCTAAATGATGATCAATCAAAAACACTTGGTCTCATCAAAAAAGAAGAATCATCTTCATGAGAGTCACGTAATCCACAAAAGATTAACTATCAATTTCTTCTATCTTTAAACATTATCCCGAAATCAGAAAGTGTATGATAAAACAACTCTTCAAAAATAAAGAATCCAATAGGAAGGGAAAATACTTTTAAATCTTTAATGTTCCATGGTACTACCCAGAGTTCATCATAGACCATTCAATAAATAACTGTCCTTAAAATTCCTCAAAATAAACCAATCTAAGATTCAAACCCAATTATAAGAATTATCTCATAACATAGTCTTCCATTATAGAATTTATCGTTCATCTTCAAACAACATCTACCACACTTATCATATTATTACAAAAGTAACTAACCTAATCACATTTTACCCAAAATGGGTTAATAATTTCCATCTATAACCTAAATTACTATATGTCCACCTTAAATTAATTGATTCTAAAAAATATAAGTCAACCTTGACTCCTCAATGAAATTACCGTAGTAATCTATTTACCTCGATCAAATAGGGTTCCCAAAATAGAGAACGTCTTCCATAATAATAATCATCTTTCAATCCCTTAATCACCCTTTTTTTTAAGAAGAATGGCTTAACTACATCAACATCTGGTACATAAAAATATATGTTTTCTTTAATGATATAAAATCATCTTAAGTAGTGACTCGATGATCTTAGAAAACATAAAAGATATGCTCATATAGCACAAACTAAAATAGAACATGACATAGACAATTATTTCGAAGAAGTAACATGTACTTCAGTCATCATGATCCATCTCAGCATAGGACATGCATTGTTCCCTTGTCCTCAATGATTATTGATGATCATCATGCTTCTCATGCATTCCAAGAGATCATTGCCTTGGATAATGTCTAACTTCTCTACATTTACGACATCAAAATGTATAAGTTACATTTGATCGAACCTTATCTCCATTCATCACATTATCCATTTTTAAAGCAATTGGCTACTTTTTTCCCTATCTTCCCACACTTAAAACATCTCCCAGTTCCTTTGTGACATTATCCTTGGTGATTCTTCCGACACATTTTGAAAAAATGAAATTCGGTATTTTTTCCCTTATCAACATTATCATATGAACATCCTTGAGACTTTTTATTCTTCTTCCTTGATTAATTTGGGAATTCAACTAGGTAACAATTATTTATTGTGATTTTTGATTGCTGGTTTGGAATAATCACAATATGTTCAACTTGATATATTTTCATCCCTGTCACATTAATAGGGAAATCGTCACATTTCATGTCACATTTCCTGTTAGGACATGCTCTTCCACTTCCCGCCATTAAATCAGAAATGAACGTATAATTAGGGGACATAAATACTTATCCAATAACCATGAAAAGGAAACATAAAGCATAAAAGGATAAACTTTTAGAAGAAAAGTTACCCTAGCTTGTGATCCCCTAGGTCCCAATCTAGGTTATCCATGAACATATATTCATATGTGAATCTTTATTTTATTTTATCTTTGTTCCTTTAGTAATGGTTCATACTAAGCTTATGAATTTACCAAAGCATATCCCCCAAGAGTGTCGTAACCAAGAGTTCAGCAAGGCTCATTGTCGTGTACCAGTTCTCGTTCGAGTCTAGGTCAATCTGATGTTTTCGGGTTTTACCCCTATGTACATTTTTTCTAGAGCCACCTCTACCTGCTTGTATCCAAACAGGGATGTATTTTCTTAGCAAACAGTTAGTCAATAATCACCAAAATACTAGGAATATTTTCTATATTTAAACTTTTCTATAGGGTTATTTCTAATGATTTAATATCCTAATTTCCACAAATCACTAAACCATCCTTTGATGCCAACTATAGCATCCCGCCTTTTATATCACTTAAACATTCATTACATTTTACAAAACAAATGATCTTTAAAGTTTAGTGTCTTGGAAACCAGGAACATAAAACATGAAAACATAAAACCCTCTTATTAAAAACATTAAAGGATTATCATTATGTTCATTCTAGGTTCATTGCTGCATCTCATAACCTGGGGAAATACATCAAAAGAATGGCTGAGAAGAAGTCCCAGTAAGGGAATCAAGGGGAAACATTTAACATGTGAATTTGACATACATCAACAATGCCATGAAAAAGAACATTAAGGCATGCAAAAGAAATCCAGAGGCATATCATAATAAAAATAATGTATTTCATAAGATGAATATGTTGAAACGACATTTAATATTGACAACCATTTCCTTTTCACCAAGGTCCATCCCAAAGGTGTCATTAAAAATTACCAAGGTTATTCACTAAGGCGTCGTTAAAAATGGTCATCTCTAGAGATTATGTCTTTACCCAATGCATTGGAGCACTATTAGGGAGCACCCTTAAATTTTTCATTATTATCATGTGATACAAATATATCATCATCAACATTTCATAAACAAAACATATGGAATAAAAGAAACAGTTTTCCTTTCATAATCATAAAGTTATAAAATCTACTTTAAAGACATGATCTTTATGTCACTTTAAACTCATGAAAAAGGAAAGCGGGTTTTGTGTATGTAAATCGCCAAATTAAATTAGAACATTTTGATATATATGTGAATACCCCTGTATAAAAATATCTTTGTGTATTAACTTAATAAATTAAAAGAATTTGAGAAAAACGGAAAGACATTTTTAGACGAAAATTCTGCAGCATAACGACTATGTTACAGGGTTTCAAAAAACATTGAAAAGAGAGGGGACATGAGTCACCCACTCAGAAATGATTCATAACACAATAGAGGGATAGAATACAATGGATATATAAACATGGTAATGAAATTTGAAATACATACCATATGAATTTAAAAACATATGAAGGAAGTCAAAAATAAGATTTCTCTTATGAAAATTAGGCAGCCTAACGACATCACATAAAACATCAAAAAAATGAATTGATAAGGTCAAATAGGGTCTCTCATTATATTAACATAAATTATCAGTATGATAGATATAGAGATAATACCCATTAATAATAAAAATTAACTTTAAAGACTTCAAATGAAAATAGATCTTGAAAATGAGAAGGGTGAAAGAACCCCTTTAAAAATTTGGCAGCCTGACGACGCCACTTAAAACATCAAAATAATGAAATGAAGAGATCAAATGGGGTATCTAATCATTTTAAAATAAAATACCATTATTATATATATAGATATAATACCCCAACATAATAAAAAAGAAAATGAAAGACTTGACAAGAAAGTAGAACTTTGAAAAAATGAGAAAGTTGACCAAATCCCTTAAAATTTCGGCAGCCTAACGGCGCCACTTATAAATTCTTAAAATAGGTTGTTGATAGTAAGAGGGTTATCTCATAATATGATCATGAAAAAGGAATTAAGAGAAATATAAAAGAACATCCTAAAATAAAAGAGCGTGTAGCATAAAAGAAATGACATAAAAAAGATTACTTGAAAAGAAAGAGAGAGGTAGGATCCCTTACCTTAAAACGTAACTCTTAAAACTCAAGGGTTGGGACCTTGGGGGAATGGGGTCACCTTGTGAGGACTCCTTGTGAGGTAATAAGACAAGAGCTTAGTTGGGGGAGATTTGGTAGTCGAATGGATGAGAGGATGGCTTGGTATTTATAGGGAAAGTGAGGGGACAAGGCAATAATGGCCAAGGGACACCTCATTGGTGGTTTTGGAAAAACAATGGGTTTGTCCACGGTATTTGCCCATGGTATTTTCCACTTGGGACAACTCATAACCTATATTCATATTCAAAATTAGACCATATTGATTAAATACTTAATACATCATTTGATGATGTTATTAAACACCTGTAACTTAAAAACTGTATTTTCACTATTCATCAAAAATTAAACATTCCCAGAAAAATCCAAAAATTTCACCATAACCAAATATCGATGCTCTGATTTCAAAAATGAACTCCATTTTATAAAAGTAATTTTATAAATATTTTTAATTTTATTCTTAAATTAATACACTATTCATCGAAAATTCATTTTGTTCAGAAAAATCCCCAAAAATTACCTTAACAAAAAATCGATGCTCTGAGTTCAAAAATGAAATCCATTTTATAAAAATAATTTTCTAAATATTTTTAATTTAATTTAAAAACACTATTCACACAAAAAACTAATACTTCAGTAATAATTTATGAAACTGTTATTTAACCAATTAATTTAATCACATTACTTAATCAAGGTGCCTAGATTATATTAATACTTTCTTTAAGTGAGATTACTAATCCATTTGGTAACATTACTAATCCCAAGTATAAAATCACTATTCATAATTTTATAATCATCAAAAAATAAGTTGATCTTGTTAGATTCTAAATTTCATACTGAACATAATTGTTGAAGACCATTTTTTGAATATCATTAACCATTTTTATGTATTTAAGGTTTACATAAACATTTTTTAAATATCCTTTCTCTAAAATTCACCAAAAATATGCATACTATATTTACCAGGACATTTGAAAAATCATAAAAATCATCATAAGAAGAAATAAAAATAATTATTTAAAACAAAGGATTACACAAGGCAGTTACGGTCTCTGTACATAACCCCTTATCAAAATAGCATACGACCTATGTGTAAGGTGTGCTAAGGTGAGAGAATCTGAGGGAGGCTCGGCCAGCATCACACGAGTAGTAATTTCTATCAGTTTGAACTTCTCGCGAAGGTGATTCCTTTCTAACTTCACACGATGAATTTCGGCTTGGGTTTGGTCTAGAGCAAATCCCAGCGGTGCTACCTCCTTCCCAAGTTTTGTTAAATGGGCTTCGATCGGTCCAAGACTACTGGGTGTGGCCATCAAATCTTCTTTCTATATTAATTAACCATGATCACTTGTATTTATGGACAATAATCGAAACGTTTAGTTTCCAACGATCATATTGTCCAATGGTCATATACCAGTCAAAACCCAACAATCTAATATTAATTATACTCATTTTATCAAATGAAACAACTTTTTTGAGTATAAAAAAAATAAAATAACACACAAAATTAGGAAACAAGATTTATTCAAAATTATGGGTCGTTACAATACCAATCCAATAAATGTCTTATTTTTTCATATTTCATGACCCACAAGAACATATAAAGTTGATAGTGAATATGCTCAATAAAAAATTCAAGTGTCTTAAATAAATAAATATTATCAATTGGAATCGATTGATATGAATCCTTTATAAGTTCTTTCTTCCAAACTGTAGAGACACTCTTAAATTTCAATCCCTGAATTTTTTATCTAACATGTCCATGATGCTCAAGAAATCCACTCTACATATTTGACCAAAAATAATAGTGACCCATATTTATTTATTTTGTTTATCAACAAGTATAACAACTCCAGATCGTAAAATATATTCATTTCTACTACCAGTCTCACCCGAGTTGATGGAAAGTTCTTATTTTGAATAATTAACCAATTGTATGGATGCATTCTCTTATATTTGGATAACTTGGAAAATAGATATGAATTATTAACTAGTAGACCTTGAGAAAAAGAAATCTACCATTGGAAAAAAGATATGGGATATTGGTGAAATTATTCTATAATCTTTCTCCCATGGAATATGTGGTCTTTAGATTCTAATAAAATTAAATTAGAAAAAACACTATCCATCAACACACAACGGTAAGGGTTAAATGGCCCCCTCTACATGAACACCCTAGTACAGATGAAGCATTGGGAGAGGGTACCATTGATATTGATCTTGTAGGACACTCAATAATGTATCTTGATGTCACATGAGTCAAATAATAATATTATAATTATATGTTTATTTAAAAAATTAAGTATAGAATCATAATTTGGAATTTTTCATTTCTAAAAACTATTATTAATTAAAAAATTATAATACTTGTTGAATTTATTTTATTTTGAATTATTGTTATCGTTTTTTAAATTAGGTTTTTATGGATTAGTCCTTATTATATTACGTAAGCCATTTGGCAGTGCGTCTTTAAGAGAACATTCAACAACACATGTGGAATATTAAATCATATTACAAAATGGTTTCATAAGAAAGTACCCTAATAAACCACACATGAATATTGGAGATTGGAATTTCATAATCGATAAATACTCACAAAGATCAATTGTTTTAGTTATTCATAATAAAAAACATCTTCCAGCATTTTTAAGAGATTAACTCACATACCTTAGGTTTTGATAGGTTTTATTCATCCAATATGTTCTATGGGAGTAGTGAAAGAGGTTAACATCCATGAGAGAGCATGAATGGGGAAAGGATAATTGTTCCAATATTATTGAATTTATATTTCCTTGATGTTTTTATAATTTATTTCAAAAATGTGTTGATAATTATGAGTTTTATTAGTGTGAAATCAATAACTCCTAAAAAAGATTGGTTTTATCAGTGATAAATTTTCCCGAGATAAAAAATCATTAACAATTCTAAAAATATAGATGATAAAATCTATATATATATCAAGAAAAATATTATAGTTCTGATATAAACATATAGGTTTTAAGAGATCTTTTTCATTTTAGAGCTGATAAAAAATATTTAATATAAAATAATGAATTAGTAAATGAATATATATTAAAAATGAATAAATTATTTAAAAAATAAAAAATAAATAACTGTATTAATGAATATATAATTATAAATAAATTATTATCTATAATGAGTAAATATAAATAATTAAAAAGAAATAGACTCCTAAAATATTAAAAAATTGTTTATGTTTCAATAATTATATATACTAATTTTAAAAAATTAAATATTAATATATATTAAAATAATGATGAAAACATAAAAAAAATTTAAATCCAAGTAAAAACGTACTAAAAATTTATTTTTATGAATAATTACTGGATTTATGAACATGTACAAAAAATTTCATTAAAAAATTAAAAATTTCGTTAAAATAAATCATTTTTATATATTTCAAACATTTAAAAAGTATTACAACATAAAATATAAAACTGACTGAGTATTAATGATATATATTAAAAACATGTTAAGAATATTAAATAATAGTAAATAATAAATTAAAATTTCTATCATTAATGGGATTACTTGTAAACACATATAAAATGTAGTGAATCTTAAATAATGTATTTAAATAAAGTATCTTTATGAATTTCAAACATTTAAAAGGCATTACTCCATAATAAATGAAATTGAATATATATTAATTATATAAATTAAAAACATTTTCATAAAATTAAAACATTGTAAATAATTATTTATATATAAATATTAAAAATGAATATAATCCTAAAAGTATTAATTTTTTAAAAAAAATTATAATTGAATAATTATTATTAATATATATATATTTAAAATTGATTAAATATAATTGAATAAATTAAAAACATTAATAACTGGATATGTAAGATTATATACATAAATTATATACACATATTAACTAGGGTTCGAATACTGGAATGCCCCTTGGTGGATTTACATCGCATACAGTGACTCAGGCAGGTAGTAATGTGGGCATGATGTGTTCAGGCAGTGATGCAAGCAAGACACAAGCTTGGTGATACAAACTGGATGATTTAGGCATGATGCTACACCGAGCCTTCAATAAATTTTTTAGGACACCTGGCCAAGGGCCTACCAGGTATGTAATAGATCTTCCTATGCGAAGATATAAGGAGTTCATTGTTTTCAGAAAAAATTAAGAAAAAACACACATAATAAATCAATAGAAATGAATAAAATGAATATATATCTATATAAGGTACTCATGGATACAAATAAAAAAAACGAACACAAACACCATACCCACCAGTCAAAGGGAAGGCCATAGCTCCCCCCACCCAATGGATAACCCACTAATATTCAAAATGCCTATAAACTTCCTATATTATTGATAGTGGCCCTAATATGGTTACAAATTATGTTCAAACCACCACGGCCCATAGATCCATACATTATTGTGCACATCTATAGGAATACTAACAACCAATAGTGCCTCCCCTACGAAACAATGATGGACAGGACCTGACAATGCTTTACAATTCCATTATCTGAGTGCATGTCATTAAGGATTGCCATATATGCCCGTTGAACCACAACCCATCACCATCAATCACATGTTTATCGACCCAAATCACTGTTCAACAATGCCATCTAGCACATCGGCTCTCTGAGCATCATAAACACATCGACCATGGATCCAAATCTATTACATGACATCTACAACAACCACACCGTCGTTGTGTGAGGTCGTCAACAGCAATGGGGTGCCTCGATAGTCTCTCTTGGGATTACCATCAAGATACTCCCATAATAATAGCAATGAAGAGTTGCTGCCCTTCCTACGCCCACAATCATTCCATCTGAGGAATTCACATCTTCCACAGAAACTTATGGCTCAAAACCCCTAGCGATCCCTCTGCTTACACCGCCATCCAACTCTTACCGTCTCTGGATGGCATGCACTCTCGAGACAGAAACACACAACGTTCGAAGGCCCCATCTATCAGATGGTGAGTGTTTGGAGGGTGGGAGATTTCACAGTGTGCCTCGTTTTGTACGATAATTCAACTGTCGCTTCACATATGGAATCAAACATTTATACACAAGGAGTCGGTGTGCTTCATCCTCAATACTGGTTAATGACAGGTAGGGTCCCAAACCGTCATTTTTGATCACCTCCATATTAATTGGCTTTTTATGGGTTGGGGAATTACACACGTGGGGGAGGAAAACATTATATCTATCTTCCCCAACTAGGCATTGTGGGCGTTGTCGATGAGGCATCATGGAAGAATGTCTAATAATGTGTTCCAGCACAGTTAGGCATTGATGATGGAGCATCATGGAAGATCGTCTGAGAGAGGGCAGTGACAGAGGGTGGTGACCATGGTAGGCATTGCGGATGGAGTGTGGTGGCAGATTGTCAGTGAAAGGGTTGTGATGTTGGAAAATTTAGTGTAGGGTGCCAATTTTTTTTAACGGGGAAGGGGAGAGATTATTTAGGGATATGGGTTTCTTTAGATAGTTTTAAATAACTGTAATTAATTTAGATAAATAAATTTATTTATAATAAATATTTATACATTATAATTTCTTTAGAACAAATATTTATTACAATAAATATTAATTCATTGTAAATAATTGTATATAATTTAGATAAATAAATTTATTATTTACAATTATAATTTATTTACATTAAATATTTATTATTATAAATATAATTACTAAAATAAATACAATAATTTTTACAAATATAATTGAAAAAATAAATACAATAAATACATAATTATATTTTTTTATAATATATATATAATTATAATAAATTATATTTATTATAATAAATTTATTTATTTATATTTATTATAAATATAATACATACATTAATTATAAATATATATTTATATAAATATATATTTTCAGTAATTTATTATTAATTATTAATTATACAATAATTATAAATATTGATTTTATAAATATAATAAATATCAAATTATATATTATTATAATACATTTTTTATAAATATCTAATTATAATATTATACATTTCTTCTATAAATATTATAATAAATTTAGTTTATAATGTAATATTATAATGCATTTATTATACATTTATTATACATTTATTTATATTTATGTTTATAATAAATATTTATAATACATATCTAATAAATATTATAATATTTATTATAATAAATATACATTTATTTTACATTTACTATAAATATTATAATGTTTTAATAATATAATATTTATTATAATAAATATTTAATAAATGTACAATAAATACTATTTTAATAAATATTATAATAAATGCGTAATAAATGTATAATAAACGTACAATAAATATTACTATAATAAATATACATTTATAATATTTATTATAATAGATATTAATAAAATATTTATTATTATAAATATTATTAAAATATTAATTATAATAAATATATAATAAATGTATAATAAGTATTACTATAATAAATATTATAATAAATGTATAATAAATTTACTCCAAATGTATAATAAATATTTATTATTATAATAAATAAATGTATATTTATTATAATAAATATACATTTATTTATTATAATAATACTACATTTATTTTATAATAATTTAAAATTAAAATAATTTATAATAATTATAATTTATTTAAAATTAAGATTTAATTACAATTATATATTTATTGTACTTATTTTAGTAATTATATTTATGATAGTAAATAAATTTATTATAAATAAATTTACTATATATATATATATTACATTTATTATATTTATTACATTTATCATAAATATATATATTTATTACATTTATTATAAATATATAATTATTATATTTTTTATTTATTATATTAATATATTTATTATTATTATATATTTATCATAATTATATATTTATTATAATTATAAATTTATTATAACTATATAATTCTATTCATGATAATTAAAATATTATAAATAATAAAAAATTATAAAAAATATATCATTATAATAAATGTATAAATATAAATATAATAAATATATAATTATAAATATTAGTATATATTTATTGTATTTATTTTATTATACATATATTATAATTAAATATTTATTATAAATAATATTTACTATAATTATATAATTATTATATTTTTTTATTTAATATATTTATATTTCACTAATTATTATAATTGTATATTTATTATATTTATATATTTAGTACTATTATATATTAATCATAATTATATATTTAATATAGTTATTATTTTTATCATTATAAATTTATTATAATTCCATAATTTTAATTATAATAATTAAATAATTATAAATATAATAAATATAGAATTATAATAAATTTATAATTATAAATAGAATAAATATGTGATTATAATAAATATATTATAATTAATGTATTTGTTATATTTGTAATAAATATAAATAAATAAATTTATTATAAAAAATATAATTTATTATAATTTATTTATTCATGTATTTATTATAAATAAATTAATTTCATATATTTAAATATATATATATATATATATATATATATTAATGGTGTTTGGGGGTGGTGTGGGGTCAAAGCGTCACTTCAAGTGGCACTGAAGAAACCCATTTTTGTAATATTATAAAACCCTACCCCATAAAACTAAAAAGAAAACTACCCTCCTAAAATATCCTTGTGATGTTGGTAGGAGTTGTTGATGGGTGTTGTGGAAGGACTCCAGAGAAAGGGACGTGACAAACATATGCATCTTCCCCCTGTCTGGCCTGGTATGCAACCTGGTGGGGCGCCGTGAATGTTTATGGTGGTGACATACATATTCATCTTCCTCCATGTTTAAATGATTAATGTTGATATGTGTTGATTAAGAAAATGATAAAACAAAATAAAATATGAATTTATAGTAATATAATAAAAACAAAATCATGTATTGTCCAAAAGAATATAGTATAATAAAAATTCTAAGAGGCCTTATTGACTATTAAAATTTTTGTAATGATCATAAAAAAAGAAGAAATATTTTATTTATTACTACATAAATTAATTTTATAGTTAAACCTAAATATATTAATATTTGTGAGGTTGTATTCCACCCACCATCGTGAAAATATATTAGTAAAATTCCCAACATCTATTTTGAATCCCTCCATCCCTTACCCATGGTTGTCAATGAACATGAATATTTTAATTAATTAGATAGATATTATTTATTTTTTAACATTGATAAAATTTATTTTCCCTCGCTTTCTAGAAATGGAATGAATGTGGTGGATGATATGACATTAGTGCTGTGACATGGATGATGTATCAAATCTTGACAAAGACATAATATTCTACTCATTTTTGTTTTGTTTGGGGTGTTTTTGCTAAAAATATTTGGGGCTTTGAGAATATATTAGTCAATGGATAATATTGTTTGGTGCTAATGGGTTTTATGAATGTTTTATATGCATCAAAAGCTTCTGGTCGGTGAATAACCATAATGGGTTTTTCCCGGTTCGATGCATCATTTGTAAAATTATAAAAGACGTAAACGTCATGACAAAAAAAATTCCATCAAATGTTGACATAGAAAGGCCCATAACCCATAATGTATATTCTACATGTTAAATTTTTTAATAAATTAAATCATATATTATGAAATGATACCACATCATAGGAACCTTCATCAATATGTTAATTAATTAAACATTACTCTTGATTCCCCTAATGCATCTATCTTCTTCATAAACCCTATCTTCATTATTTATGAAATAAATTTCAGTTCATGAGTCATGATGGACATTAAAAAAATATTAAAGGCTGATAATCATTACACATGCCGACTAATAACCACATACAATGAAAAATAAGCATGATCTATTCCTATAAGAACATATATTATCATAATATCCCATCTCAATCCATCATTATACACCTCTAAGTAGTTTATACGGTTGATACATTTGAAAGATAATGAAAATATAACATGTATACATTTATTATCCAAATAATCTTTATAATAAATGGAAATATATAATTGTTCATGAGGAGTGTAAAATATCAATTTATTTTCTATTTGAAGAGTGCTACCTATCAGGATCACTACTACATGGTCTATATTTATGTCTTGCCTAAAAAATGATTACATTTTTTTCCATCATCAACAATGTAAATTTTTATTAGTATAAACAAATGGAAAATTGTCTATTTGATAACATCTATTGTTAAGGGCTACATGGATGGTATTATAAAACCTTAATCGATGCATTCAAATCATTGATGTTGAGATAGATAATTCCTACATAATTAACATCCAAACTTGTTAGGATTTCAAAAAATCAAATATATTTTTATCTAGAGTTGAATTATATTAGTGAAAAGACTAAATAATTTTTTTATGGAGAACAACTCATTCCTTTCATGTTAAATATGTATTCGATGATTCTCAGTAATCCTGCTAATTCACAAAGATTGATTGCGGATAATTATAATATCCTACTTCAATTGACCAAAAAATGGACATATATTCATAATATATTGAAACATGTTACTAAAGTATTATAATCATGGTTTGACAGAAAAGAATTTGTTTGTGTATTTAAATATATAGAAGATTAATTTTCATGTAGTTAGTGGAATTAAAAGTTCATTAAATTTCCCAACAATTTGTTTGGAATGTCTAAAAATGTTTTTTATGAGCTAAAAAAATCTATGAAAAACATAGTAGGAATTATAAACATGTTATATATATGAATATAAATTTGATATTTTTATTTTACAACACAAATGAAAATATGTTGGATAATGGTGATACATGTTAAATTTTTTCCTTATACACATCATTTATTTCATGGATGATTGACTAGATGAATGATTTCACATATGTATCAATACCATTTTCATAACCCTCAACCACAAAAGAGGGCATTTATATTTAATCGTAAAAGAATTCTATCTTGACTTGATAACATTAATGTCGATGATTTCTTATTATAATGACTTCATGTTTGTTGATGATATTATTGGAAACTTACTTAATAATGACATAGAAAATTCTTATACTTACAATATTTTTTTTCATTCCTACAAGAATTTTATTTATAATTGAACCTAATATTTTCAGTTTCTGTTGAAAATTCCTATTGTTTATGTTCACAAAAAGAAAAATATTAAAATTATAATGGTTATTCTGAAAAAGGTTAAAAATGTGACTAAAGTTTTTTCAAATTTTATCCATGGGATAAGTAAGGATACATGTATGAAAGTTAATATTAGAAACTAGTAAATTATATTGGAGGAAGGAACACCTGGGTGGGTAATATGTATGATTCATTAAAAAGAATTTTTCGGATTCTGATATTCCCATTATTCTTCTCCTAGTGAATTCAATTCCCACATTTTTCATAAATTATGAATATAACATAATTGGCACTTCTATGTTGTATTTATAATAAAATAAATATAACTATTCATGAAATTTTTCTATCATGTGTAATGGTGTGGAATTAGTTGAAGGTTTTAGAAACAAAATCCCTATGGAAAGACTCTATATAAAAAATTTGTACATTACTTACAATTGGGGGAATTTTTGAGAGATGGATAATTTCATGTTGAAATTACATTTATTGACGCATGATTCTATGATATTATAACCCTTTGAAAAAAAATTCTACGTGATATTCTAGGGAGGTATTAATTTAGATAAACATTTATTTGTGTTTGAGAAACTATTATGAAAATGGATTCCCCATATTCCATAACAATGAGAAATGTCTTTCTCAAACATAAAACATAATGTTGGATTAGAACTTCCCATGGTTACATATTCCCTGATGATATAGTGTTAGTTTTATCAGTGATTGAGGGCTTCCATTAAAATAAGTGAGTCGATTTTGATTATTTATTATTAATATATTCTAAAAATTTATTCATATGAATATGAATACTATTTTCTTGGCATAGTAGAGGGATTTATTCAAAACTAACATCTTGTTATTAATTTTTTGAAATATTCATCTAATAAAAACATTTTTACATCTAATACATTTAATTATATATTTAAATGAAAAAAAATTATAGGTTATCTAACTAAATAATTAAAGTGATTTAAAAAATCATATTCATGAACAATAAATAAGGCTTCTTATGCCAAGGTGAATGTTTTTTATTTGATCATAAATAGTGCTACCATAGGTAGGTGTTTCATGGATTTACATTGGTAGATGAGAGATTATATTTTATCTTCATAGTATTATTAAAAAATTAACTGATGAATGTTGGTATGATCAATGATTTTGAGTGATGAATTACTGGAAGGATGTCCTATGATTTGTGATTATATACCATTTAGTCAAAATGGTCACTCAATGCATCAGATTGACATGAAATTGATTTAAACAACATCACGAACGACTAACAGATAACTGTGAATAAGAATATGAAAAATATGAGAGTTGTTTATTGGTTTATAGTGAGTAAAAATGATTATAACTAAAATTTTACTTATAATCATAAATCATACACATTAGATTTCGAACACATAACTACTAAGAAAAAATAAATTTTAGAAATATACTATGATAAATATTTATATGTGTATTTATATTTATTCTTTTATACACTCATGGTTATTTGATAAAATAGTTCATTAAAAATATAAAAAACATTACAATCTATTTTGATTACAATTGGAAAATACCTATTCCAATGGATTTAAAAAATGGTTGATATATGTATTTTGATTTTGGTACATTTTTAATGGTTATTGGAAAGAAATTAGTATAGTTTCTGTAAATGTAAGATATAAAAACTGTTTTAAACAAACCATTGGCAATGACATCACATATCCAGCAGTTTTGAAAGAAATATTTGTGTAATGTCATTTTATTGAAGACATGCCAACAGTTTGTATAAAAACATGGGAATAGATATGACGTATACCAAAATATTTTTAAAAATTAATGGTATAAGGTCTTATGATAGATTTCATATCAATTATTTTGGCCAAAATCATGGTTTATGGTCATATTATGGTATATATACCAACAGTTTCTCATAAACCATTGGTAAAGGTCCAATTTATGGTACTATTGAAAATGGATTTAACCATCATAACCAATAATTTGACAGACTAGAAACCAGACGATGATGCATTAATACCATTAGTAATGAATATATAGCCTTATTCCATGATGTCATTTTTCCATCCTCTCTCAAGAGAGACTATCAATCTAGTAAATAATGATTAGGATTCCACCTACAGTGGATACAAAAAATAATAGAATTAAGTCATTCAATTTGAGATAATTAAACCTAGGTGGTCATGTACATCAAGACGCAATCCAATAGAACCTCTTCCGATGATTTTTGTAACCACATTAATCCGAATCACATTGGTTGGTGGGGGGGCTCTACATACAGAAGTTAGAATATGAGAAGGGGTTATTTAGATGAATGAAATTATGCTTCCATGTATCCATCTATGATATATCCTTCTGGATCCAAAATGATCTATGTAATAAAATTCTTGCAAAAACAAGAAGATATCGCAAAACACCATTTCCCAATGGCCCCTACATTATTTTGCACCTATATAGGATTTATAACAACCAAATGGTCCTCCGCAAAAAATCATTTATGGAGAGTCCTCGACCATGCCATATACATCCATTATCTAACTGCACATCATGATGGATTGTTAAGGATGACTGTCGGAACACCACCTTCACATTCAATCGTGTGTTCCCATATCCAAAACACAGGTCAACAAATCCTTCCACCACATCATCTATCTGAGCTTCAAAGACATATCGATCTTGCATCCATATATGTCTATTTACTCCTAAAAGTCCAAACCCACTTCCATGAGAGGCCATCATTAGTGATGGAGTGCCTCTATAGTCTCTCATGTGTCCACCATCACGTTTTCCCAAAAAATTAACAATAAATAGTATTCTCCCCTCCTACATCCACAATCTCTCCATCCCACGTATTCATTGCCTCCCCTAAAACCTGCTGCTGAAGACCCATAGTAATCCCAACACCAACACCACCATCAACCTCTAGTCGTGTCTCAATGGAACACTATACCGAGACTACAATGCACAACCGTCAAAGAACTCATCTGTCATTACCATTCATTGTGAAGCACATCCCCATCATTTTCATTTGATTAATTAAAATCATAAATCAGGTTAGGCATGGGGTACATTGGGTATCAAATTCATGTAACAACGTTGTGGGTCAAAAATGGTCTTATAAGAATCAATTATATGTATTTCCATCATATTTAAAATATTAAAAATTAATAAATAAAATTTAATATACATTAGTAAAATAAATTACGAACATACTAAAAATATGTATGCTTATTAAATAAATATATTGTAATTTTATAAAATGATTATATTTGAATTTTTTTTAAAATTATTAAATATAAAAAATGAATAACAATTAATGAAATAATATTTAAAATGAATTAATTAAATGAAATAATATATAAATTTTTAAAACATATTATTCATAACATTAATAACAAATTATTCAAACATATAAAATTTAATAAAATTATATAAATAAGTCTCATTGTTACTATTAATTATTGATGTAAGAAAAGTATTAATTGAATTTAAAAAAGATAATATATTACAGACATAAATAATTTTGAATAATGGTTAAATATTTATATTATAATAATATATATACATATTTAGACATTAATAAATAAATATAAATGTTTAGTATATTAAAAAATGTTAAATTATTATATAATAAAAATTATTAAATTATTGAAAAAAAATAAAAATTGAGAGATTTTAAAAACCATTAATATTAAATCTATAAATACAAATAAACACACACACATACATACACATAGACATACTTGTACACACACATAAACAACACACATACACATTGGAAAAAAATACACATACACATACACGTAGGCATAGTCATATAAACTTACACATACATGGATGTATACATACACATACATACAATTACATACCCATGCATGACATTCATATATATCTATACAAATTCATATATTCATACACATATATCTTAAACAAATTCATACACAAAGACACACACTGTTACACAAACACATGTGAATATTTAAAAAAATTTATATTCATTCCCATAAACATTAATTTCAATATACATACATGTAACATCCCAGTTATGAACACCACCCAGAGGCGCCCCGTACCTGGTTGGTCACAAGGACTCAAGCGCATTTCCCCAAATTCTAGAGCCTGCAGACAAGCATTGAGGGCCTTGGGTGTGATAGTGGGGAAACTATGCCCTCATTGGTAGAGTACAAGATAGAAGAGAAACAATAATAAATAGAAGAAACAGTAAAAAATCCATACACAATTAAACAATAGAAGGATAAAACAATCAAAAACTAGAGAAGACATATATATATATATAAATGATGGATGATACATATGTCTAGGAAAGCAGCCAAACAAGTCACAATGCTTGAAATACAAACAGTACTAAAAATGAGTACAAAATAAAGAAAAATGGTTCATCATCATCGCAAGCCAAGGATTGGTCCCATGGTCTCCAACTCCAATGAAATCAAGTAGCTGAAGTCGATGTGTGATTTCCCTTTTCAACACCTGCAACTGTATAATATTTTCGGGCCTAAAAGCAAGACCCAAACAGAGTGTGAGACTAAATACTAGTAGGAAACCACCCAAAGAACTATTCCTAAAAGTCAGTGAGCATGTGGTAGGTAATAGTACAATAAGCAGTAAACTGTAACAGTAATCATGATGATACACATAGTAAAAAATCCACATATCAAAAAACAGCAGTGAAGCAACCATCTATCCAAAAACAGGATTCCCTCTGGGAAGTACTCACTGCCATCCCCACTAATCCAATCTAAGAACTACCAAAAACCCTCTGCATAGTACACTATGCCTAACCCCTCTGGTATGGTGATATGAAATTATAACACTCTCTGAGAAAGAACATTTATTCAATTCCCCTCATTCTTTAAGGTCGTTAGGGACTCTCTGACGAAGATCACACGGTCAATTCCCCTAATAGATACATGGTCTAGATACTCTCTTAGGAAGCTCACTCGGTCAATCCCTCTTATATCCTCACGTGAATCACAGTCTATCTGAGGAATCTCACTCTGTCAATCCTTCATATAGCCTGGAATGGTTTAAAGAAATTCAAAGAAAACAAAGACTCTACGAGGAATCTCACCCTATCTACCCCGTATAGTCTGTAGAACTCATGAATTTCTAAGGAAGCTCACTCAGTCTATCCCAATGTAGTCTATAATATCCAAGACTCTCTAGGAATCTCACTCGGTCTGTCCCCTATAGTCTATAATGTCCACGAGTCTCTGAGAATGCACACTCGGTCTATCCCCTATAGTCTATAATGTCTAAGACTATCTGAGTAAGCACAGTATGACTATCCCATTATAGTATATAGAACTAGGTTCTCACTACCCCGTTGTAGTCAGTGAATAATAATTCTATAAGGCCAAATTAAACCTACATAGAAATTTGGATAACTAGTATACAACATAACAAGCATTTCAGGAAACAACACTCCATCATACGGTCACAATGTATGGAAAACAGGTATACCAACGAAAGGATGAACAAGACCAAAAATGTCATAAACAGAACAAGGCATGGGAAAAATATCCAATCATAGCAATTATCCTTATACATAACCAAATTACCTCTACACAAGAATACATGAATTGAAGGAAAACAATAGGGGAAAATGTAAACACACAAAACCCCGTTCAAGGGGTTTGGTTGAAATTGAACATAAAACTCAAAGACATTGAATGGAAAGGCCTACACCACCTACCTTGATGCTAGGAGATCTATAAAATTTAACCAAGAGGCATGAATCTCTTTATAATTTCATATATCTACGAAAACGCAGAAAACGTTCAACCCCCGATAACTAGGAAAAGAGGCGGAATTGGGAATCAAAGATCTAGGAAAAGTAATTGATTACTACTGCGTTTCCATGGAAATCTACGTCGGTAAATTCAGAGAACAGACGGATGCTCAGGGTCTTGGAGAAGTTCTGCAGTCATACGACTTCTGTAGGTCATACGAGAACTAGAAGAAGGCATTTATGGCGATCAGACGTGAGTCCTTTCTTTTTAATAAGTAAATAATGTACACAGTGAGTAATTTTGGAGTACATGGTGTGTACTAGGCATTTATACTCCAATTTAAGAGGCCTCCAAATCACCCCTAAATTTTCCTTGTGTGTGGCCCAAACACAGCCAGCACACAGCCTCGTGGGACAAGGGGGTACACGACGTGTACTCATGATGTACATGGAGTGTAATTTTAAAATTTTCTAGAAACTCCTCTTTTCTCAAAAAAATAGAAAAAGGAATAACATACCTAAAACGATTGTCCGTTTTCTTAAAAACACCCCCCTTTAAATAAATTCATCCCTGAATTTCCCTATTGAGGCTTGGATGAAGAAACCCCGAACAGCTCTAGATCTGTGATCATACATTGACCTCCCTCTCCCAAGTCTCATTCTATACTCGCCCATGATGCCATAGCACCTGTACCAGAGCAATATTCTAGCCACAGAGAACCTTCTTATGATGCTCGAAAATCTAGATAGGATGCTCCTCAAATGATGCATCTATTTCATGGTCAACCCCCTCAAGATGAAAGACATGAGATGGGTCTCAAAAGTAATGCCGGAGTTGAGAAACGTGGAAGACATCGTTCATAGCCTGATACATATGAGGTAACTGCAACCGATAAGAAACCAGCCCTACTCCCCAAAACACCTCAAACATCCCGACATACTGTGGTGAAATCTTACCCTTTCTATTAATCCTTTTATGTCCCAAAATCGGTGCCACGCGTAGGAAAACCTGATCCCCGACCATGAACTCCAAAGGTCATCTCTGCTGATCAGCATAAGGCTTCTGTCAATACTGTGCTGAAGCCATACTCTTCCGAATCAATTCAATATTCTATGAGGTCTCCTGAACAAGATGAGGTCCCCACAAAGTCTCATCTCCTGCCTCCTACCAGTATAAAAGTGATTAGAATGGCCTACCATACAAGGCCTTGTAAGGATCCATCTAAATAGTGGTCTGAAAACTGTTGTTGTAGGAGAAATCCATAAGAAGTATATGATTCTCCCAAGAAACTCCAATGTCTAGAATGAAATCTCAGAGTACATCCTCATGTACCAAAATCGTTCGCTTATACTGGCCATCTTTCTGGTGATGAAATGTTGTACTCAAAAGTACTTGTGTGCCCAAAGTCATCTGAATCCCCTTCCATACCTGAGAAGTAAAACGTGCATCCCTATATGAAGCAATAGAGTGTAGAAATATGTGTAGATGTATGATCTCTGGGATGTAAAACTGTCCTAGATCATCAACACTGAAGGTGTCCTTGATCCGCAAGAAGAGAAAAACCATCGTGAGACAGTCAATGACCACAGAAACAGCATCATTCCCTCGAGGTGACCTTGTAAAAATGGTCTCAAATTCCATCGTGACATCGTTACACTTCCACTCCTGAATTGGAAATACTCCAAAAGACATTATAGTCACTGATGATTCACTTTCACCTACTGACAAGTGGGATACCTCATCACAAAATCAGCAACATCTCTCATTATTCTTGGACACCAATACTGGTGGTGTAGATCACAATACATCTTAGTGATGCCTAGATGAACTACCAAAATGGAGGAATAATAGTCCCGCATCTGCTCCTCATGTTGACTGCAAGAACCCATACACGTCCATGAAAATGAAAGATCTCATCCTCAACCACTGTCCATCTGGGAAGAGGGTCCTCTCTTGACACACTCACTCGCAGAACTAGGCCTTCTGAGTCTGATAACTGCCTCATCCAGACACGATCATGTAGTGTAGAGGTAACAACTATAGATGATATAATGGTATGTCCATGTCTATCATGCACCTCCAAATTTATCTCAGAGAACAGAGCCATAAGCTGCCACTCACTGCTGGCTTCCCAAACTGCCTGTATCTGAGTCCTCCTGCTCAACGTGTCAGCCTTTGGATTTCCCTTTCATGGAATATAGGCAATCTCAAAGTAAAAGGACTATTGGTACAAAACCCACTTGTACTGTCTCAGATTCAGATCACGCTGAGTGAAGATGTACTCGATACACTTGTGGTCAGTGAACACCACAATGTGATCTTCCAGATGGTAATGTCTCCAACAATGTAAGGCATGAAATACAACTGCCAACTCCATATTGTGCATCGGGTAATTCCAATCACGTGTCCTCAACAGCTGAGAACCGTACGCAACGACTCCACCAGCCTGCATAAGCACAGATCCCAGCCCGATACCAGAGGCATAAAAGTAGATAGTTTAGTTCTTTCCTAGCACTGGATAGACTAGTATCGGTGCTAACATCAACCTCCCTTTCAGATCCTAAAAGACTGACTCAGAAGAATATGACCGTAAGGTCATTTCCCCATTCTTTGTAAGACATATCAGTGGTGGTTCTAGACATTAAATGTTAAGTTTAAATTCTGGTAGTATCCAACCAGCACTAGAAAACTCTTCACCTCAAAGACATTCTTCAGCTACACCCTAGAAACTATAGCTCTCATGTTCATTGGTTCTACTGATAATCCTATCTCTGAAATTACATGACCCAAGAAGTGAATATGTTCCATCCAAAAGAGGCATTTCAAGAGATTAGAATATAACTGATTCTCTCTTAGTGCAGTTAGAATGATCTCATTATGGGTAACTTGTTTGTGTCGAGTGTGAGAGTACACCAAGAGGTCATCCATGAAAACCACCACGAAGGAAACCAAGTATCGATGGAACACTCGGTTCATCAATGCCATGAAAACTGCAGGTGCATTTATGAGACCGAACGACATGACCATATAATTGTTTACACCATACCTTCTTCCAGATGGCTGTAAGAGGTATATCAGATGGTCTAACACACAAGTGATGATAGCCGGAATCAAGCAGATCTTCAAGAACACCAGATCTCTTCAAATATGATCAAAGATATCATCGATCCTAGTAAATGGATATCATTCCATGACTTTAAACTGTTTCAACTTCCAATATTCCACACAAAGCCAGAGGATGTCATCTTCCTTCTTCGCAAACAGGACAGGAGAACCCCAAGGAGATGTACTGGGTCAGATGAAACCCTTGTCCTTCAACTCCTCCAACTGCTTCTATAACTCCTGAAATGATCCACTACTTGAGGAAAGTCTAAC
This sequence comes from Viscum album, assembly GCA_963277665.1. Classification (NCBI taxonomy): domain Eukaryota; kingdom Viridiplantae; phylum Streptophyta; class Magnoliopsida; order Santalales; family Viscaceae; genus Viscum; species Viscum album. Next base: position 6,285,659 of record OY728121.1, on the reverse strand, counting down.
TATGAAGTCCACTGGTCATCCAGATATAGGATGGGAATCTGGGATGTAACTCCTGCTAGCCCATGATGCTCTGGACCTGCTCTTCTTGCCTGGACATCCCACTCTCCCTTATAAAGAAATAATCCACTCTCTAGTGATATGAAACTCACCCTGCGGTGATAAAAGTCTATGACTTCCTAGAATGGAACTAACAATTCCATAACGAGAATTAAATTATAGCATGTCATCTCCAGGACATAGAGTTCCCATATGAATTGTCACCCTGCAACCTCAAGAGGGAACTCTATGCAATGAAATATGCTAGATGTCCTCATTCCCGATGGTGTTTCTATTGTCAACATGTTGGCAGAAGGAAATATACAGAGCACAAGGCTCTCCATAATAGAAACAATTATAAATTTATGCATTCCAGTAGTATCTAAAAAATTATAAGATAAAACTGAGGCTACTAAGATCGTACCTCGAACTGTGGAAGGTTTGGGATCATAATCATGATGGGACTACTCAACTGCAAAGGTATGGCCTGTAATGCGACACTACGACCCTGGCTGACCACTCTGAACTGATCCACTCTGTTGTCTCTAGTAACCTAGTTATTGAACACCACTGCTACGACCTCCACCATAAGCTGAATGGCCGAAAGAACTCTAGTTCCCAGACTGGTGAGAAACTGGTGATGCATCCCCTGAATGTTGGGTCATATGAGGACCCCTACCACTATCTGTAGGTGAAAGATCTTGAAAAAATGCTGAAGATGTCCCATCATTCCCCAAGATCGACATTCTATCAGGTTCTCTGGCACTGATACTTAGAATTCCCACTTCTATCGCATTGATATCTTACAACCTGGATTCCCGAAGATACATTCTGCCTTCTTTGATCTCTTCAAGAAGACTCCTTACGGAGCATTATTCTATAAGTAGGAGAAACAATGACTCGGGATATCGAACCACCTTGGATCACCACTCCAGAATCCTTCAGATTGCACTATGTCATCAGCGCCTAGGTGATGATAGAGGATATCGAAGTCATCCTGAAGATGTTCCCCTGGGAACAAGTCTCCCACCTGAGACCATCCTCAAACTTCCTAGATAGGATCAAATCATTACCTACAGGGATTGGTGTGAAACACTGAAACATTGTGAAATGAGAGGAATAATTCATCACAGAAAGAGTACCCTGCTCTAAGCTCATGAAATCATAGGCTCAGTCGGCCCTCAGGGTCACTTGGTAGATGTAGTCATAAAAGATATGATGAAACTCCTCCCAAGACATATTCTGGAAGCATCCTGCCTGAGAGATGACATCACAACATCTCTTGGGCAGAGTCTCAGACCATGTAGGTCGTTAGCTTCACCATCCTCTCCGGTGGTACCTTCAGAGGCTCAAAGATCATCAGCATGGCTTCAAGCCTCGTCTCTGCTGCCTATGGCACACCTTCCCCAGAGAAGGTGGGAGGATGTTGCTGCTGGATTAACCGCGTCAAATCATCCATCGACAGGGTAGGAGGCTTCCCTCCTAAGAAGGTCTGTATCATCCTCAAACAACCCTCCCCAAACTACACATCAACGGTTGCAACTACTATAACTCCTAGTGCCACGACTGGAACAACAGGAGGATATGCAGGAGGTTCTTGATCGGCCATATCCGGTGACGAATCAATGTATGGAAGCTTGCATACAACCGGAGGATGTCTCAGTACAATGAATTTGTAAGGAAAAATGCACACTTTTGATCACGTTATCATGGACTGAAAACTAAGAGCTTGATAAGGGAACAAGAGTAGAAAAACATTCATGTTTAACAAAACACGACTACACGACGGGTATAATGAAAACACAGAGTGTTCCCTTATGTCATTAACATTGGCGTGTACTCATGCCTAAGCTTGTCATGTAACACACCAACTACATGGCGTGTTGTCCAAACACATAGACTGTAATTGAATCCTATTCCATGTCCGAGTCCTTCTACAAGGTCTAGACACACAACTCTCTAAGGACAAAACTACACAGCGTGTTCAAGGTAGACACGACATGTATAAGACATACTTTATCTTGCCTGTGTTGTTAGAGACATGGCCAGACACATAGCTGACAATACATGGCATGTTCGAGATGGACACAGCCAGTACGAGGAAGGTAATACCCACTAGTGTTGTTAGTTACATGACCGTCTCCAAGGTTAACTATACACAGTTTGTTCCATGGGAACACGGCGTGAACATGAAGGAATTCCTTGACCCGTGTTGTTTGTGACATGTTCGAATTCTCATGTCATACTACATGGAATGTAAAAATCAAACACAACATGTATGTGAAAATATAACACAAACCGTGTTGTTTGTGACATAGTTGAGGTACTTATTTCAGACTACATGGCATGCTAAAATAGTACACGATGTGTTCTTAAATGAAAATTCACAACCCTGTGTCCCTGCCCACATAGTCAATCAATCAGCTAAAAACTCCATGGCGGGTATTCATATAGTACGTCCCATGTATTCTGGGTTTTTTTGGACAGTAGCCTCAGAACTGCACCGGAGCCCAAGAAACACAGAAAACCAAGTGTTAGGTTGCAAAATTCCGAGCTGTGACGACCCATACTCCCCATGAATCAAATCTTGGCATCTTATACAAATTATAACATGGAAACCACGCAATGATCCACTGAATTCAGGTCCATCAGGGCCCACAACACCTCAAAAAACAATGTTTGTTGTTAATATAAGAAAAGTACAATACATACAAATTCTCTATCAAACATCAAATATTCTATCAAATCATCTATCACAACAACATGCATAATCTATAAATTTTTTATCACAAAAACATGCAATGGCTAATACATCCTATATAGAATGGATATAATTCAAGGATTCTGTTTTCTAAGAAGTCCCTATATGATTCATGAGAGGGAATACCCTCATCTCATCCATTTGTGATAGAAATAGAACCACAATAACCAGAACGGTAACAACACAATGCATGTGAATCACCCAATGGTGGAATCAAATCAACTCTAATATTTTCAAACCAATAAAATTGAAATAAACAATGTAACATGGATTTTCCCTATACACGGTTTAGCTACTAATGGAACAGCTTATTTCCAAGTACCTATTCTGTCCTATCTATGGATAAAGGCTTCAAACAGTAAGTCAAGATAAAAGAAATCCTCTTATACCACTTTGTAACATCCTGGTTCCCAAATCCACACAGAGGTGCCCCGTTCCCGGTTGGTCACATGTCCTCAAGCGCATTTCCTCGAACCCCATAGGCTGCTGACTACTATTGAGGGACATAGGTGTGAGAGTGGGGAAATTGAATCCCTGATTAGAAGAGTAAATAGTGGAAGAGAAACAATATACAACAGAAGAAACAATAAACAAACCATTAACAATTAAACAACGGAATGCTAAAACAATAAACAATTGGAGAAAACATATATATATATATATATATATATAAATGATTCATTATACATATTTCTAGGAAAGAATCCAAAAAAGTTACAATGATGGAAAATACAAAGATTAATAAACAAAATTAGAAAAGAATGATAAATGACTCCTCAACATCGCAAGCCTCAACGTGGTCCCATGTTCTCCTGCTCCAATGAAATCATGTACCTGAAGTCGAAGGGAGCTTACCCTTCTATATTCCTGCAATAGTATAATCTGATTGGGCCCAAAAGCAAGACCCAAATAGGGTGTGAGACTAAATCCCAGTAGGCAACCACCCATAGATCAGTTCTAAATATTCCGTGAGCATATGGAAGGTAATAATACAATAAGAAGTAAACAGTAATAGTAAACATGATTATTCACACAGTAAACAATCAACAGATCAATATACAGCAGTGATGGAAACAGCTAACCAAAAACAGGAATCCCTCTCGGAAGTACTCACAGCCATCCCCTTTGATTGTATCAAATAAGTACCAAAAGCCCTCTGGGCAGTACAATCTACCTAACCCATCTGGTTTAGTCATAAGAAATTATAAGACTCTCTGAGGAAGCATGCTTAGTCAATTCCCCTTATAGTCTATGGTAGTCAATGATCTCTAAGGAAGATCACATAGTCAATTCCCCTTATATTCCCATGTTTTAGAGACTATTTGAGGAAGATCACTCATTCAATCACAGAATCTTTGAAGAAGCTCACTTTTTCAATCCCTTCTATAGCCTGTAATGGTTTAAGGAAATTCAAATAAAAAATGACTCTCCAAGGAAGCTCACTCGGTCTACCCCCATATAGTCTATAATGCTCATGACACTCTGAGGAAGCTCACTCAGTCTATCCACATGTAGTCAATAATTTCCGAGTCTCTCTGGTAAGCTCACTCAATCTATCCCCTATAGTATATAATGTCCATGGCTCTTTGAGGAAGATCAGTCGGTATATCCCCTATAGTCTATAATGTCCAAGACTCTCTGAGGATTCTCACTCAGTCTATCCCATTTTAGTCTATTGCACCAGGTTCTCACAGCCCTGTTCCAGTCAAGGTATAATAATTCTATAAGGACAAAGTAAACCTATAGAGCCACTTGTATAACTAGTCTATAGCATAACAAGCATGTCAGGAAACAACACTCCATCATACGGTCACAAGGATTGGAAAACAGGTATAACGGCCAAAGGCTCAAGAAGACCTAAAAGGTTGTAAACAGAACAAGGGATGGGAAAAAACATCCAATCCTAGAAATTATCCTCATACATAACCTAATTACAACTACATAAGAATAAAATCCTAGAAGGAAAATAACAGGGGAAAAATAGTTAACACGCAATACCCCATTCAAGGGTATTGGTGGAAATTGCACATAAAACACAATTACGTTGAACGGAAAGGCACAAACAACTTACCATGAATCTAGGAGATCAATATACTTGAACCATGAGGGTTGAATCTCCTTATAACATCATAGATCTACAAAAACACACAAAACGTTCAACACATGATATCATGGAAAAGAGGAGGAATTGGAAAGCGATGCTCAAGGAGAAGGAAGAGCTTACCGCAGTGCTTCCAACGCAATTGACGACGGTCGATTCCGAGAAGTGACGGAGGCTCGGGGTCTAGGAGAAGTTTTTTGGCCATAGAGATTCTCTCGGTCAAACGAGATCTAGATGAATACATTAATGGCGATCAGACGTGAGCCCAGTCCGTTTAATGAAAAATAGTACATGGCATGTGCTTTTGTAGTACATAGCTTGTACTAGGATTTTCCATACTCTGCTTTAAGCAGCCTCCACATCACCCCTACATGGTCGTGTGTGTGTCCTAGACATGGCCAGAACATGGCCTCATGTGTCATGGGAGTACTCAATGTGTACTTATAATGTGCACGTTGTATACTTAAAAAATTTCCAGAAACTCCTCTTTTCTCAAAAACTACAGAAAAAGAAAGAACATTCATAAAACGAAGGACTAGGTTCTTGCAATACACATCTATAAAATTACATACTTGTTAATGAACACATATAAACCTCTATACATATGAATATATACTCACACACATCATTAACATACACATATACAAATAAACATGCTCAAACACATGTTCATAAACTTATAGTCAAATATAAAATGAAATATACATTCAAATATACATAAAAATTCAAATATATACACACACACACTAATATATATACAAAGATAAGTAAAACCACATTATTTTTCGTATATCAAAACAAATTCACATGCATATTCATAAATACATACATATGTTCACATTCATATACATACAAAACAAATTTAAAAATAAATACACAAAAACATACACATAAACAAACATTTATATACCTGTATTTATATTTATTAATATATAAATACATATTCACATACACATACAAATGGGTATAACATACACACCTATGAACATATTAAAAAACACACATCCAATCCACAAACATAGATAAACACATAGAGACCCACAACACAACGCAACAGATGCATACACAAAAAACACATTCATAAAAACACACATACATACACACCGATACAAATGTATATAAATATCTTATTATATGTTATATAAAATATTTATATATATTTTATTTTCTTATATTTACTTGTAGAAATATAAATATTATTTAAACATATTTATGAATGAATACATATATATATTTGTTAACTTATTCAATGTGTCATTTAGAAAACCTAAACAAAAAGTGATAATAATTAATGGACTTTTAACAGGGTAAAAAAAATAATAATGAAAGGAAACCCTTTTATTTGTTCATTTTTAGAATTACCATTGAATATTGCACCATGTGAAATAGATTAACATGAATAAAAAAATAATTGACTTTCAAATGCGTGAATTTTAAAATTCAATGACAACAATAAATTACTATTAAATTCATTATACAATGAATTGTAACATGATAGTTAATTATTCCATATAACAATACATTGTTTTATTTTAATTTTAATTTAAAAAAACATTAATTTTAGTTGTTGATTGTTAATGTTTAATAACTCTACATCTGAAATCTGATGTCCACTAGTGCGTGTTTGGAGGGATGTGACGGTTCAGGATGCAACAGATGCACGGTTGGGCCGGAACCTAACATAGATTTTTACCGTGATCATTGATTATAATGGAATCAATACGATGATAAATGCCACTATCCATTGAATAGAGTAAATGATTTAGATAAATATGGAAGATACCCAAATCCATTAGAGTATATCTTGTAAATCATGTTTATAATTAATTTAGTTAAATTCATATGGAAAATAATAACAAGATTACTGGTATTGTCTTCATTGACGATGTTGATCTACAAGCGGTCTGATAGCCTCTGATCGACACCACACATTCTCTAGGTGCTAGCGTGTTGAAGCTAGTTTTTTGTGTCGGTCGTTCTTGATCCCTTGTTCTTCGTCCTTGTAGAACATATCTCATTCATGAGAGGGGAATGAAGGGGATTCAAAAGTGAATTTTTTTATCTCAACAATTCTCAATTCACCAATCATGTGGTGTGTTCACTATGTCATAATAGAATAACATCTCTATTTATATAAAAGGAACATTAGATAAAATATTTAATTTCATTACAGAAATTAAATACATTCATGAGCATATAGAAACCACATTCCCATAAAAATAATACCACGTCATTATTTATGGTACACCAACATTTGAAAAACTGATTTATGATTAAAATTAAGGCCCCAAAATAATATAAATATTAGTATTATTTTATCTTGTTCATTCTAGTAAAATAATTATTTACCATCTTGTAAATAATTATTTTACTACCGAACCGGCCATGGTCCACCCAAACTCCACGTCCATTTATTGAACACCCATATAAATAAATAAAGTATTTATTCTCTAAAATTAATATTTTACTTACTAACTAGTAAATAAATATTAATTACATTTCTATAAAATAAAAAAATAAATTTTATTTTATTTATTCCATCATCATATCTTTTATGAAAATATTCCACATTGATGAGAATGAAATTTATTTTATTAATTAAATTCAAAGAGAATTTACCTAAGGAAACCAAAAACACTCTGTTTGTGGGACTCTTAGATTTTATGTCATTGGCATTACGATGGATTGCCTAATGTCCAAGGGTAATGTCTATAAACAGGTCAAGGAACCCATAAGAATGAATGTAATGTATCAATAATGTAATCCACATACGAATGATCACTATGTAATATAATCACTTTATCTCAATATTTCATCAAGAGGGTTTAATGATATTTTCATCAACTATTATTCCTGATATGTCGGCATTTGACTACCTAAAATGACATCATCATTAGACCATGGACATGGAATTCCATGTGAAATTTCTATTTCAATCAAAGGGCCGACATATAAATTTCCATGAATTGAAGGGAAAAATATATCCTCAACTTATCCATTAATAACATTCCACTTGTGACATACCCAATATACCCAACCTTCTGCCAACTATCTGTGTCACATTTTATGTTGGTAAATCAAAGTGCACGAGTGGTGACATGTATTAATGATAATCATAAAGTATTAGGAGTATTAAACACACTCTCAGGTATAAATATCTCATGACACCAAAACATTTATAATTCCACCTAGAGGGTCTCTTCTCAGAATCTCTTTTTTGGAGATTACCATGTGAAAACATCATGATAGGAAGTCTGAACTACTTACTAGTACTCGATCCTGACGGCTTGCATTTTATGTGTCCCTTTATTGAATGACATCTAACTGTTGAACTATATTTAAGATTATTGATATAGTATTTCATGGTTCCGATCATAGTGGTGAACTTCCATAACCCTATCAAAGAAACAAATACTCTTCAAAATTATTACATCATAGTGATGCAAAATAATGAACAATATATAATTAGATGATTAATATTTAAATACATTATATTTCCATGTAATCAAAATACAACCAGTTGGATCTAGGAAATAAACTCTTACACTCTCCCACATGAACTAGAGACAACTGCCTATGACTTACAGTCTGCTAGATCTCACATGGTGATCATGTTTCATTAGAGTCAAGGCTTTAGTCAAGAGGTCTGCCATGTTGTCTTCCATTGATATACTCCTCATTTCAACTTCACCTCACTGAAACAATTCATCAAGAGATGATTCATCGGAATTATATTCTTTAACTGTTGATTTGACCTTGTCTATTTTTCAAGATCCACCACTATAGTATTATCACAATATAATGTGATGGGATCATAACATCTAGGTATCACATCCAGCTCTTGGACAATGATTTTCATCCAAATAACATCTTTAGCTACCTCATAAGCTGCGATATACTCAGACTCTATTATCGAATCTACAAACACACACTGCTTTGAACTCTTATAGCTCAATATACCTCTATTCAATGTGATGTTTTATCCTATTTTTGACTTCATGCTGGCTAGATCAATCTGGAATCTAGAATATTTATAATCACTACTGTATATTTCCTTATCTCTTACATTATCTAAGAACATATCCTTTGTAATCCTCAGTTACTTTTAGATAATATATAATTACATACAATGATGGTCACCTATGTTATCTTGATATCTTCTTACTCCACTAAATTAATAGGTGAAATCTGCCTCAGTTACTTTTAGATAATATTTGATACGTTTTTTGGTGAGTGGTAAATGTTTTTATATTAAATTTAATTTGTAAAATAAATCTAACACACTATTTCATATAGATCTCATCATGTGTTCGACTGATTTCCATCTATTTCCGAAACATAACCAATGACTTATGGATAATTTTAATAAATAATTATGATAATATATGAACTTTTGTTCTTAAAAATGATTAACACATAATAATAACATAAATATCAAATTTAAACAAAAAACATACATTTAATATCATACTGATTACACCATGTTTTGGCATAATGTGTAGATGATTCCTACAAGTCATGATGGACATATTGGCCTTTTTTCAATAGTAGAAATGTAATTTGAATGTGTATCCTCAATTTTGAGTATGTCACATCAATTTTTTATAAATTATGATTTTAAAATGAAAAAACTAATTTAGTTCATTATATATTGAAAAAAATTACTAAACATAAAAAGATACAGTATAGAATATATTCCTTTTTGAAGAGAACAAATAGTTCATGAGTGCATCATCTTTATTGTATAAATTGTTTATAATTGTCTTGTATGATCAGTTTTCACATAATATATCTCCAAATAGATAAATAAAAAACTTTATCGATTAATTTATTTACACATGATATTTTTAAAAATTAACTACATTATTATCCAATAAAAATGATGTGGAAATTAAATAAAAATGATATAAAATTATGATTAAATTTACAAAAGAATTTCAAGAATGTCACTTCGTCCTGATGTCTATATACATTCTAACATAATTATTGTTGGTATATAATTTTTAAAAAATAAATCCATTTATACTTTTAAATAATTTTTATATATATAGTCGTTGAAGAACTGAAAAAATGTAAATAATTAAAGGATTAATTTTTATTTTAAATGAAATTGAAATAATCATAAAAATAAATCATTGTTGATTCCAGTTTTCTGATGGAATTAAATATCATTAATAGCATTTCAAATATAATACCCAAAATAATTTCTATTTCTTTTTTACAATGTATAATGATGTTTTCATATATTTTACATTCTCAAATGAAATTTCACCTATTAGTGTAAATAGTGGTATATATTCTTCCAAACACCCATCAAATAACTTCATCCAATATCTGTATTTATGTCATCATGGTTGAAAAATATGATGTCATAGAAACATAGTCTTTCATGTATGTTTAAACCTAAATGAGTGTAGACATTGTTCATAAATGGAAAAATCTTGAGTTCCTCTAATACTATATCATATCAAATTGACATATTAAAAAACTATTTATCATACCATAAAATGTAGCTTTGAAAATTAAATATTCATTTCTATAAGAATAATAAAACAGGTCTACTAATTCCATCATAAATATAATATTTTTAATCGATGGATCCAAATAAATATCAATATTAATACAAAATTTTATTCTTTTTATAAGCATATAATTTTTTTTTTATTTTCTCTTTATGATTAATCAATGTGGAATGTTACAATTTTTCAATAAATATTTCAATATAATCATAGTACTTCTTGCATAATCAAAACGATTCACTCCTTCAGTAGATAACATTATATTAGAGTTTCAGGACTAATTTCAAAGTTAAGGATACTCGTGATCAATTTTATTTCATTGTAAAAAGTTTAGTGGCTGAATGTTTTTCCCACATTTATATATCTTATCTATATTACACATCTATTTTCATACAGTATCCTCACTTATGTATTTGTTCCAAAACATTTTATTGACTATAAATTCCATATAACATTCAAAAAGAAATGATTCATCAATTTTGAATCAATATTCACTATTAATTTGAATTTTTTAAGTTATTCCTCATATATTGTTAATTGCATACAATCATTTTGATGGAAATTTATTCTATCATAGATCATACCATTTTAATATTGATTTCATTTAGTGAAATATGTTTGTTGGGAAGCTAATTATATTCTAGGATCATATAATATTGTAGAGAAAGTAGTTCAGTAATGTTTGTTTCAATCCATAAATTTCCATTTTTTTAAATATATTACATCAATGTGGTTTAAAATTATGTATATTTCATTCAACCAGTAATCATTGGTTTCTTTTCACAAAACATTATCTTCTAATACAATTTTCAAGGTTCATGATGTTATTCTTCAATTGTAATTTACTGTTCTTCAATATGATATTTTCCATCATCCCACCTATATTCATATCATGAATACTCTAATTTTAAATATTCACACTTCTAGTCATATATTATTATCCATAAAACACAATTTTATTCCTCTCAGTGGCTATATTAAATATTTACCTAGGTTTACTACTATATTTATAAAATTTATCTATTACATGATAGATCTATATTTTTTCCAAGTCCTCTGGAATAATTATTCATTAATAATAATATATTATTGAAAAACAATGCATTTTATATGGGATATATGTTCGATCGTTTGAAAATTTATTTAACCCCATCCTCATAATATTTTTTCTTATTTTTCCATCCATCAAAGATGGAATGTATTATATCTATAATGTAACAAATAATATAATTAAATTTTCATCATTTGAAAAAGAGAGATCATGGATGTTTTGTATAGACAATATAGGTGGGATTAATGTAATAATGTGGAGAAGATTTTAAAAAATTTCTTCACCTGGTGGTGTGACTATGATTAGATACATAGGAGTTGAAGTTTATCTTTTATCATATGATGAAAACGTTGATAGTTCCCAAACACCTAGACCTGAGAACATAACATTATATGATACTCTTGAAATTAATTTGGTACAATTTATAAAATATTGGGTTTTGTATCAATGGGATGAGCAATTAATGATAACAGAAAAAAGTCATAATGACGACATAAAAATTCCGATATTGATGAGAATGAAATCCATGGGGAAAAGAGAAACCACACATTAAATATATTGTCCCAATTACTAATTGGAGATACGGATGTGATGAAAGTGAATAGAATCCTAAATGGAATAAATATGTGAAGCAGCTACAACATGTGAAAATTTACACACCCCATCCTTAGAGGGAAAGTAATTTCCGTGATGATAATCCCATAATTGTAATTATTACTCCATCTCAATATCATTTGGACACATTCATTGTTTAGGGAAAAGACATTATATTATATGTTGATTCATCATTCTTGTATTCAGACCCACCATACATTGGGAATTTGTTTTTGATTGATATTAATTTAGAATGAGTATATAAACATTTATATGAGCATGTATTCTTTCATAGGATGACGAATTATATGTAGAATTCGTTTATCTCAATTTGTTTTTTGAAGAAGAAAATTATTTTCAGTGGTCATATCTTTCAAAAGAGTATAAAGTACAGTAAATATTCTGTCAATCAATTACTTGACAACATTTACGCTATATAGCATTCGTATGGTTTAAAATGATGTATATTTAATACAAAATGTATAAATCTGTGTCATTTCACAATCCTATACAATCTAATTCATTTATGGGTCATCGTGATGTTAATCATCTATTTTAATCATCTTTTCCTCAAAATGATATTCTCCATCATCAATCCTCAAACCATATCTTCTATACATTCATTATCATTGATCACCCTTATAATCATGTCAAATTATCCATAAAAACAAAACCTTATACCTTTCACTAGCAATATTTAGTCTTAAAATATGTTATCACTAGCATTTATAAAATTGATCTATTCGATGATAGATTATGTGTTCTACCAACATGTCAGAACTAATATGTCTTGAATAATAACAGTGTAAACATAATCAAAGTATTTTAGAAGGGTACTAAAAATGGTATTATAATAATTTGATCAACTTCATCCTCATACCCATATATAATATGATTATAATCCTTCCATTTTTTCGTATTAATCAGAATTTTTTCAATAATATTAATTTTCAATTGAATAAATATATACATACACAATAGGAAATTATAATCCAGAATGGTTATTCTAAAGGTATTATTTATTGTGCAGAAAACTATTTCTCTATTATAATAATGGATAAATAATTTTTATTGAGATTTTTTTGTTTTGGTGGAAGTAATTATGAAATTTAATGTTTGATACCTATAATGTTACAAGAAATGTAATTAAATTTTAATCTATTGAAAATAAATGATAACATTAATGGGTTCTATAGGTTTTCTAGGTGGTAGTAAAGAAACATTGAGGTGTTTATATTCGTACATTTCATCACTTGGAACATGGAAAACCTATGGTTGTTTATAAGATTGGATACATATGTGTTGAAGATGATTGTTTATTAGATGATGAAAACAATGGATGGGGCTAATCATCTTCCCCTGATAACCTTAAATATACTAAGAATCATGAATTTTTTTCGGTATAACGAATAAAATATTGGATATTCATCAATGGGATGAATAGATAATGTAAACTAAAAAGGGATAAAAGGCTGACATAAATATTCCAATAGTGATGAGAATGAATTTAGTTGGGCCAAGATAAGGAACACATTAAACACAAAGACCCACTAAATTTTTGGGGATGAGGATGATATGTTTGTGGAATGATTCATCAATTGGGTCTGCAAGGTAAGCATAATCTACTAGTGAAAACATACAAACCCCGACCTATGAGTGATTTCAATTTAGGTTATTAGATTAACTTAATTGTAATTCATATAGCAACTCAACTTGATTTGAAATAATTGATTTCACAGGGGAAAGAAATTTTTTTTTCTATTGAAGTGATATGGAAAAAAATTATTTGTAATTAATAATCAATTATTTAAAAGAACTCTATAATTTAAACATGTGTTCATAGATAATTAATTAGATTTGATATGAAATAGGGTGGGATTTCCACCTAGAAAATAAAAGGCTATATAGGGAGACCATATGAAATAATCAAATAAGCCATCCTCTTACCGTCAATTTTCATAATTGATATTAAAAATTAATATAACAGGATGAACTATTTTTAAAAATACAATACCAATGGTTTGGAACAGTTGGTATATCCCCAAAACAATTGGTATATGAAATACTAATTAATTGAGGGACTATTGGATTTCTTGTCATCCTTATTGACCTATATTATTATTTTTTCAAAACATTTCAATAGTTGGTCTATAACAACATTTTAAAAAAAATTCGTATATGCAACAAGATATAACAACAACATAAGTTGAAAACCCTTTGATATTGGTAATTCTAAAGACCGTGTTGATGGTTTTGATCCCTAAACCAATGATAAACATTTCAAAAACCTAACCACAAAGAAATAATCTGATATGGTGAAATAATTTGTATAATATTTATTTTTATATTTGTATGTATTTTTTTATGTATTCAATGTTATCAAATTAATAAATTCTATAAAAATATGATAACCTATACAAACTATATGGAAAACCATTGGTATAGACCAATAACATTGGTTTCAAAATTCAATTATATATATATTTGGAATTTTTGAACCTTTATCAGTGGATTTAGATAAACCATTAGTATATGTTAAGTAAAAGTAATCTATACATATGGTTTTATCCAAATCATTAGTATTGGATTATTTCATTAATGATATTCCAATGGTTTGTATGAAACAATTTTTTTCAGTGAACAATTCCAATGTTTTTTTCATAACCATTAGTATAGCTTCATTTGATAGGTTTCATACCAATTTGTTTGGACAAAAATTTAGTATATTGTAATTTTATGGTACTTATACAAAAGGATTCTCAAAAAATGTTGGTAATGTTCAGTTTGTATGGGTCTAATTTCTAGTAATGTTTAAAATGGATAGAACCTTCCAAACTAGTATGGGGATGTACTGAAGATCCAACTATGATCAATTAATACCATTAATAATTATAATATATTCAGATTGCATCTTGAAATATTTCATTCCTCATTAAGGGAGAAATTCAATCCATGGTATAATTTATGGGTTTCAGCCACTGGTGGATCCCAAAAAATTGGTAGAAATCTTTGATGATGTGATAATGAAAACCATATAATGACATTCTACAAGACCCATAAAAATCGAGCCTCTTCAGATGATATTTGTATCCATATTAAATATAAATGAATTCGATGGTGTAGGCTCCACATGTTGGTGGTAGATGATGGGAAGGGGTTATCAAGTTGAATCACATTACACGTCTAAATATCCATCCGAGATAAAACGTTCTTGATCATAAATGAGTCATGTTATTAAATTTTGGTCAATAATAGGTCATATCTTTTCACTCATATAATCCATGTTACTGTAAAGAGAGAGAATAAACTACTTTTGGGGATGGAAGAGGGAAACATTTACATTAGAGACACAAAACCATTCTCCATATGAATAATCTTATCCTCATTCAGGATCAATGAGTTTTCGATGATTAATGGACCCATGATGTTAGAACATTGATTTTAAAATAGTTTCATATTCACACATTTTTAATGGAATACAATGAATAACAATTTAATATATTTCATTGAACCATACATCCACATTAACCAACCAAAATCATTAATAGAATAAGTAAATTGGGATAAAATAGTGGAATCCTCCCATTGAGAAACTACAATGAATGTGGATATCACAATGAATTTATAAAAATTCCATGGGACCCTAAAATTCATGAAATTGGATTTATCTACAGTCTTCCAAAAGAGTCACATTATAAGAAAAAAACCTGGTCCCTAATGGAATCTCCAATAAAATCATGGTCAATGGATAATGGATACATCACAAATTCATTTATGGGTGTAATATCTAGAATCAATGATATTAGTACATAAGGATCTAGGGATATGAGTCGTGTTTGATCCATTCTTTTATAAAAGTGTATCGTGGATCCTCTACATGTAATGATATCCTTAACCATAATAAGATTTAGGGATGCATAGATTATCCCAAGCCATCAATAGAACTTTTCTCCTTTGTTAATAGGGCCACAGAACATAGAAATGAGAGATTGAATATAGTCAATCACATAGTTTGGTATGATAAATAAATACATATTATTATGTGTAAATGGTTGAGATAAACCATTTATAAGTGCTCTATTCCCTAATTTATAGACCCTCTTAAAATTCCATCACTAATTTTTTTTCTTACATTTTCATGATGATCGAGAAATCTACTCTTATATTTTGACCAAAAATCACATAGATACAAATATATTTATTATGTTTATCATCCACCTGAATACATGTGGTTCAGAAAAGATTATATTTTATTCAAGTAGTCTCACCTGAGCTATTGGAAATTCAGGATTTGGAATAATTAAGTGATTGAATATATAATTTTTCTTATTATTAGATAAACATAATATATATAAATATATGTGTGTGTGTATTATTGAATAGTGTCCCTTGATAAAAAAATCAACCAATGTCAAAGAAGATATGTGAAATAGGATGAATTCATTTTCAAACCAACACCCCATGAATTATGTTTCCTTTAACTGGCACACAAATTAAATTAGAAGAACACAATCCATCATGTCACAATAGAAAGGGAAATATCCACGCCTCTATCCGAACCACTGGTTTGGTTGAAGAATTGATAGAGTACATTTAAAATTGATATGTAAGTAGAATGGATAATGTTTTTTTAATATTTCATCAGATGAATAGTAATATAATAATTCCATGTTGACATTAAAAAATAATTATTGAATCCCAATTTGGAAATTTCCATTTCTACAAATTATAAAGAAATAGAATTTCATAATTTTATTATTATGTATTATATTTTTAATTGTTGATATAGTTTGGAAGATTAGGTTGTTTTAGATTGGACCTTATTATACTATGCTTGTGATTCGGCCAGACATATTTGTTAGAATAATGAACAATACTCTCAAAAGAGTAAATCATTTTTACAAAATGGTCATATAAAACATTACCTTTATAAAACACATATGAATAATTGAGAATTGATTTTCAATAGCCTAAACTGCTAACCAATACAATTTTTTTGGAAATTCCAGAAAAATGTAGAAAACATGCCTCAAATTAATTCTTGTAGCTTAGGTTTTAGAGGTTTTATTAATCCATGATGTTTGTGCTGGAGTGGTGAAATAGGATTATTTCCAAAAGAGACCATGAATGTGGAAAAGAATTATGTTCTCTTATTGTTTAATTTATTTGAAGTAGAATATTTTATCATTTATTTCAAACAAGTAATGGAAAATATGAGTTTATCAATGTGAAATAAATAAATATAACAAACATAAGTCATATTAGTGATAAATTTTTCATAAAAAACCTATCTTAATTATCAATAAAATTATATTAGATAAAAAATATATTTATCATCACTAATATTACATCCCTGATATATATAGTTTTTATGTGCACTTTTCATTTTAGATCTAATAAAACATATTTAAAAATACATACAGAAAAACTTACACATAAACAAACATTTATATACCTGTATTTATATTTATTAATATATAAATACATATTCACATACACATACAAATGGGTATAACATACACACCTATGAACATATTAAAAAACACACATTCAATCCACAAACATAGATAAACACATAGAGACCCACAACACAACGCAACAGATGCATACACAAAAAACACATTCATAAAAACACACATACATACACACCGATACAAATGTATATAAATATCTTATTATATGTTATATAAAATATTTATATATATTTTATTTTCTTATATTTACTTGTAGAAATATAAATATTATTTAAACATATTTATGAATGAATACATATATATATTTGTTAACTTATTCAATGTGTCATTTAGAAAACCTAAACAAAAAGTGATAATAATTAATGGACTTTTAACAGGGTAAAAAAAATAATAATGAAAGGAAACCCTTTTATTTGTTCATTTTTAGAATTACCATTGAATATTGCACCATGTGAAATAGATTAACATGAATAAAAAAATAATTGACTTTCAAATGCGTGAATTTTAAAATTCAATGACAACAATAAATTACTATTAAATTCATTATACAATGAATTGTAACATGATAGTTAATTATTCCATATAACAATACATTGTTTTATTTTAATTTTAATTTAAAAAATACATTAATTTTAGTTGTTGATTGTTAATGTTTAATAACTCTACATCTGAAATCTGATGTCCACTAGTGCGTGTTTGGAGGGATGTGACGGTTCAGGATGCAACAGATGCACGGTTGGGCCGGAACCTAACATAGATTTTTACCGTGATCATTGATTATAATGGAATCAATACGATGATAAATGCCACTATCCATTGAATAGAGTAAATGATTTAGATAAATATGGAAGATACCCAAATCCATTAGAGTATATCTTGTAAATCATGTTTATAATTAATTTAGTTAAATTCATATGGAAAATAATAACAAGATTACTGGTATTGTCTTCATTGACGATTTTGATCTACAAGCGGTCTGATAGCCTCTGATCGACACCACACATTCTCTAGGTGCTAGCGTGTTGAAGCTAGTTTTTTGTGTCGGTCGTTCTTGATCCCTTGTTCTTCGTCCTTGTAGAACATATCTCATTCATGAGAGGGGAATGAAGGGGATTCAAAAGTGAATTTTTTTAGCTCAACAATTCTCAATTCACCAATCATGTGGTGTGTTCACTATGTCATAATAGAATAACATCTCTATTTATATAAAAGGAACATTAGATAAAATATTTAATTTCATTACAGAAATTAAATACATTCATGAGCATATAGAAACCACATTCCCATAAAAATAATACCACGTCATTATTTATGGTACACCAACATTTGAAAAACTGATTTATGATTAAAATTAAGGCTCCAAAATAATATAAATATTAGTATTATTTTATCTTGTTCATTCTAGTAAAATAATTATTTACCATCTTGTAAATAATTATTTTACTACCGAACCGGCCATGGTCCACCCAAACTCAACGTCCATTTATTGAACACCCATATAAATAAATAAATTATTTATTCTCTAAAATTAATATTTTACTTACTAACTAGTAAATAAATATTAATTACATTTCTATAAAATAAAAAAATAAATTTTATTTTATTTATTCCATCATCATATCTTTTATGAAAATATTCCACATTGATGAGAATGAAATTTATTTTATTAATTAAATTCAAAGAGAATTTACCTAAGGAAACCAAAAACACTCTGTTTGTGGGACTCTTAGATTTTATGTCATTGGCATTACGATGGATTGCCTAATGTCCAAGGGTAATGTCTATAAACAGGTCAAGGAACCCATAAGAATGAATGTAATGTATCAATAATGTAATCCACATACGAATGATCACTATGTAATATAATCACTTTATCTCAATATTTCATCAAGAGGGTTTAATGATATTTTCATCAACTATTATTCCTGATATGTCGGCATTTGACTACCTAAAATGACATCATCATTAGACCATGGACATGGAATTCCATGTGAAATTTCTATTTCAATCAAAGGGCCGACATATAAATTTCCATGAATTGAAGGGAAAAATATATCCTCAACTTATCCATTAATAACATTCCACTTGTGACATACCCAATATACCCAACCTTCTGCCAACTATCTGTGTCACATTTTATGTTGGTAAATCAAAGTGCACGAGTGGTGACATGTATTAATGATAATCATAAAGTATTAGGAGTATTAAACACACTCTCAGGTATAAATATCTCATGACACCAAAACATTTATAATTCCACCTAGAGGGTCTCTTCTCAGAATCTTTTTTTTGGAGATTACCATGTGAAAACATCATGATAGGAAGTTTGAACTACTTACTAGTACTCGATCCTGACGGCTTGCATTTTATGTGTCCCTTTATTGAATGGCATCTAACTGTTGAACTATATTTAAGATTATTGATATAGTATTTCATGGTTCCGATCATAGTGGTGAACTTCCATAACCCTATCAAAGAAACAAATACTCTTCAAAATTATTACATCATAGTGATGCAAAATAATGAACAATATATAATTAGATGATTAATATTTAAATACATTATATTTCCATGTAATCAAAATACAACCAGTTGGATCTAGGAAATAAACTCTTACACTCTCCCACATGAACTAGAGACAACTGCCTATGACTTACAGTCTGCTAGATCTCACATGGTGATCATGTTTCATTAGAGTCAAGGCTTTAGTCAAGAGGTCTGCCATGTTGTCTTCCATTGATATACTCCTCATTTCAACTTCACCTCACTGAAACAATTCATCAAGAGATGATTCATCCGAATTATATTCTTTAACTGTTGATTTGACCTTGTCTATTTTTCAAGATCCACCACTATAGTATTATCACAATATAATGTGATGGGATCATAACATCTAGGTATCACATCCAGCTCTTGGACAATGATTTTCATCCAAATAACATCTTTAGCTACCTCATAAGCTGCGATATACTCAGACTCTATTATCGAATCTACAAACACACACTGCTTTGAACTCTTATAGCTCAATATACCTCTATTCAATGTGATGTTTTATCCTATTTTTGACTTCATGCTGGCTAGATCAATCTGGAATCTAGAATATTTATAATCACTACTGTATATTTCCTTATCTCTTACATTATCTAAGAACATATCCTTTGTAATCCTCAGTTACTTTTAGATAATATATAATTACATACAATGATGGTCACCTATGTTATCTTGATATCTTCTTACTCCACTAAATTAATAGGTGAAATCTGCCTCAGTTACTTTTAGATAATATTTGATACGTTTTTTGGTGTGTGGTAAATGTTTTTATATTAAATTTAATTTGTAAAATAAATCTAACACACTATTTCATATAGATCTCATCATGTGTTCGACTGATTTCCATCTATTTCCGAAACATAGCCAATGACTTATGGATAATTTTAATAAATAATTATGATAATATATGAACTTTTGTTCTTAAAAATGATTAACACATAATAATAACATAATTATCAAATTTAAACTAAAAACATACATTTAATATCATACTGATTACACCATGTTTTGGCATAATGTGTAGATGATTCCTACAAGTCATGATGGACATATTGGCCTTTTTTCAATAGTAGAAATGTAATTTGAATGTGTATCCTCAATTTTGAGTATGTCACATCAATTTTTTATAAATTATGATTTTAAAATGAAAAAACTAATTTAGTTCATTATATATTGAAAAAAATTACTAAACATAAAAAAGATACAGTATAGAATATATTCCTTTTTGAAGAGAACAAATAGTTCATGAGTGCATCATCTTTATTGTATAAATTGTTTATAATTGTCTTGTATGATCAGTTTTCACATAATATATCTCCAAATAGATAAATAAAAAACTTTATCGATTAATTTATTTACACATGATATTTTTAAAAATTAACTACATTATTATCCAATAAAAATGATGTGGAAATTAAATAAAAATGATATAAAATTATGATTAAATTTACAAAAGAATTTGAAGAATGTCACTTCGTCCTGATGTCTATATACATTCTAACATAATTATTGTTGGTATATAATTTTTAAAAAATATATCCATTTATACTTTTAAATAATTTTTATATATATAGTCGTTGAAGAACTGAAAAAATGTAAATAATTAAAGGATTAATTTTTATTTTAAATGAAATTGAAATAATCATAAAAATAAATCATTGTTGATTCCAATTTTCTGATGGAATTAAATATCATTAATAGCATTTCAAATATAATACCCAAAATAATTTCTATTTCTTTTTTACAATGTATAATGATGTTTTCATATATTTTACATTCTCAAATGAAATTTCACCTATTAGTGTAAATAGTGGTATATATTCTTCCAAACACCCATCAAATAACTTCATCCAATATCTGTATTTATGTCATCATGGTTGAAAAATATGATGTCATAGAAACATAGTCTTTCATGTATGTTTAAACCTAAATGAGTGTAGACATTGTTCATAAATGGAAAAATCTTGAGTTCCTCTAATACTATATCATATCAAATTGACATATTAAAAAACTATTTATCATACCATAAAATGTAGCTTTGAAAATTAAATATTCATTTCTATAAGAATAATAAAACAGGTCTACTAATTCCATCATAAATATAATATTTTTAATCAATGGATCCAAATAAATATCAATATTAATACAAAATTTTATTCTTTTTATAAGCATATAAATTTTTTTTATTTTCTCTTTATGATTAATCAATGTGGAATGTTACAATTTTTCAATAAATATTTCAATATAATCATAGTACTTCTTGCATAATCAAAACGATTCACTCCTTCAGTAGATAACATTATATTAGAGTTTCAGGACTAATTTCAAAGTTAAGGATACTCGTGATCAATTTTATTTCATTGTAAAAAGTTTAGTGGCTGAATGTTTTTCCCACATTTATATATCTTATCTATATTACACATCTATTTTCATACAGTATCCTCACTTATGTATTTGTTCCAAAAAATTTTATTGACTATAAATTCCATATAACATTCAAAAAGAAATGATTCATCAATTTTGAATCAATATTCACTATTAATTTGAATTTTTTAAGTTATTCCTCATATATTGTTAATTGCATACAATCATTTTGATGGAAATTTATTCTATCATAGATCATACCATTTTAATATTGATTTCCTTTAGTAAAATATGTTTGTTGGGAAGCTAATTATATTCTAGGATCATATAATATTGTAGAGAAAGTAGTTCAGTAATGTTTGTTTCAATCCATAAATTTCCATTTTTTTAAATATATTACATCAATGTGGTTTAAAATTATGTATATTTCATTCAACCAGTAATCATTTGTTTCTTTTCACAAAACATTATCTTCTAATACAATTTTCAAGGTTCATGATGTTATTCTTCAATTGTAATTTACTGTTCTTCAATATGATATTTTCCATCATCCCACCTATATTCATATCATGAATACTCTAATTTTAAATATTCACACTTCTAGTCATATATTATTATCCATAAAACACAATTTTATTCCTCTCAGTGGCTATATTAAATATTTACCTAGGTTTACTACTATATTTATAAAATTTATCTATTACATGATAGATCTATATTTTTTCCAAGTCCTCTGGAATAATTATTCATTAATAATAATATATTATTGAAAAACAATGCATTTTATATGGGATATATGTACGATCATTTGAAAATTTATTTAACCCCATCCTCATAATATTTTTTCTTATTTTTCCATCCATCAAAGATGGAATGTATTATATCTATAATGTAACGAATAATATAATTAAATTTTCATCATTTGAAAAAGAGAGATCATGGATGTTTTGTATAGACAATATAGGTGGGATTAATGTAATAATGTGGAGAAGATTTTAAAAAATTTCTTCACCTGGTGGTGTGACTATGATTAGATACATAGGAGTTGAAGTTTATCTTTTATCATATGATGAAAACGTTGATAGTTCCCAAACACCTAGACCTGAGAACATAACATTATATGAGACTCTTGAAATTAATTTGGTACAATTTATAAAATATTGGGTTTTGTATCAATGGGATGAGCAATTAATGATAACAGAAAAAAGTCATAATGACGACATAAAAATTCCGATATTGATGAGAATGAAATCCATGGGGAAAAGAGAAACCACACATTAAATATATTGTCCCAATTACTAATTGGAGATACGGATGTGATGAAAGTGAATAGAATCCTAAATGGAATAAATATGTGAAGCAGCTACAACATGTGAAAATTTACACACCCCATCCTTAGAGGGAAAGTAATTTCCGTGATGATAATCCCATAATTGTAATTATTACTCCATCTCAATATCATTTGGACACATTCATTGTTTAGGGAAAAGACATTATATTATATGTTGATTCATCATTCTTGTATTCAGACCCACCATACATTGGGAATTTGTTTTTGATTGATATTAATTTAGAATGAGTATATAAACATTTATATGAGCATGTATTCTTTCATAGGATGACGAATTATATGTAGAATTCGTTTATCTCAATTAGTTTTTTGAAGAAGAAAATTATTTTCAGTGGTCATATCTTTCAAAAGAGTATAAAGTACAGTAATGATTCTGTCAATCAATTACTTGACAACATTTATGCTATATAGCATTCGTATGGTTTAAAATGATGTATATTTAATACAAAATGTATAAATATGTGTCATTTCACAATCCTATACAATCTAATTCATTTATGGGTCATCGTGATGTTAATCATCTATTTTAATCATCTTTTCCTCAAAATGATATTCTCCATCATCAATCCTCAAACCATATCTTCTATACATTCATTATCATTGATCACCCTTATAATCATGTCAAATTATCCATAAAAACAAAACCTTATACCTTTCACTAGCAATATTTAGTCTTAAAATATGTTATCACTAGCATTTATAAAATTGATCTATTCGATGATAGATTATGTGTTCTACCAACATGTCAGAACTAATATGTCTTGAATAATAACAGTGTAAACAAAATCAAAGTATTTTAGAAGGGTACTAAAAATGGTATTATAATAATTTGATCAACTTCATCCTCATACCCATATATAATATGATTATAATCCTTCCATTTTTTCGTATTAATCAGAATTTTTTCAATAATATTAATTTTCAATTGAATAAATATATACATACACAATAGGAAATTATAATCCAGAATGGTTATTCTAAAGGTATTATTTATTGTGCAGAAAACTATTTCTCTATTATAATAAGGGATAAATAATTTTTATTGAGATTTTTTTGTTTTGGTGGAAGTAATTATGAAATTTAATGTTTGATACCTATAATGTTACAAGAAATGTAATTAAATTTTAATCTATTGAAAATAAATGATAACATTAATGGGTTCTATAGGTTTTCTAGGTGGTAGTAAAGAAACATTGAGGTGTTTATATTCGTACATTTCATCACTTGGAACATGGAAAACCTATGGTTGTTTATAAGATTGGATACATATGTGTTGAAGATGATTGTTTATTAGATGATGAAAACAATGGATGGGGCTAATCATCTTCCCCTGATAACCTTAAATATACTAAGAATCATGAATTTTATTCGGTATAACGAATAAAATATTGGATATTCATCAATGGGATGAATAGATAATGTAAACTAAAAAGGGATAAAAGGCTGACATAAATATTCCAATAGTTATGAGAATGAATTTAGTTGGGCCAAGATAAGGAACACATTAAACAGAAAGACCCACTAAATTTTTGGGGATGAGGATGATATGTTTGTGGAATGATTCATCAATTGGGTCTGCAAGGTAAGCATAATCTACTAGTGAAAACATACAAACCCCGACCTATGAGTGATTTCAATTTAGGTTATTAGATTAACTTAATTGTAATTCATATAGCAACTCAACTTGATTTGAAATAATTGATTTCATAGGGGAAAGTAATTTTTTTTTCTATTGAAGTGATATGGAAAAAAATTATTTATAATTAATAATCAATTATTTAAAAGAACTCTATAATTTAAACATGTGTTCATAGATAATTAATTAGATTTGATATGAAATAGGGTGGGATTTCCACCTAGAAAATAAAAGGCTATATAGGGAGACCATATGATATAATCAAATAAGCCATCCTCTTACCGTCAATTTTCATAATTGATATTAAAAATTAATATAACAGGATGAACTATTTTTAAAAATACAATACCAATGGTTTGGAACAGTTGGTATATCCCCAAAACAATTGGTATATGAAATACTAATTAATTGAGGGACTATTGGATTTCTTGTCATCCTTATTGACCTATATTATTATTTTTTTCAAAACATTTCAACAGTTGGTCTATAACAACATTTTAAAAAAATTTCGTATATGCAACAAGATATAACAACAACATAAGTTGAAAACCCTTTGATATTGGTAATTCTAAAGACCGTGTTGATGGTTTTGATCCCTAAACCAATGATTAACATTTCAAAAACCTAACCACAAAGAAATAATCTTATATGGTGAAATAATTTGTATAATATTTATTTTTATATTTTTATGTATTTTTTTATGTATTCAATGTTATCAAATTAATAAATTCTATAAAAATATGATAACCTATACAAACTATATGGAAAACCATTGGTATAGACCAATAACATTGGTTTCAAAATTCAATTATATATATATTTGGAATTTTTGAACCTTTATCAGTGGATTTAGATAAACCATTAGTATATGTTAAGTAAAAGTAATCTATACATATGGTTTTATCCAAATCATTAGTATTGGATTATTTCATTAATGATATTCCAATGGTTTGTATGAAACAATTTTTTTCAGTGAACAATTCCAATGTTTTTTTCATAACCATTAGTATAGCTTCATTTGATAGGTTTCATACCAATTTGTTTGGACAAAAATTTAGTATATTGTAATTTTATGGTACTTATACAAAAGGATTCTCAAAAAATGTTGGTAATGTTCAGTTTGTATGGGTCTAATTTCTAGTAATGTTTAAAATGGATAGAACCTTCCAAACTAGTATGAGGATGTACTGAAGATCCAACTATGATCAATTAATACCATTAATAATTATAATATATTCAGATTGCAACTTGAAATATTTCATTCCTCATTAAGGGAGAAATTCAATCCATGGTATAATTTATGGGTTTCAGCCACTGGTGGATCCCAAAAAATTGGTAGAAATCTTTGAAGATGTGATAATGAAAACCATATAATGACATTCTACAAGACCCATAAAAATTGAGCCTCTTCAGATGATAGTTGTATCCATATTAAATATAAATGAATTCGATGGTGTAGGCTCCACATGTTGGTGGTAGATGATGGGAAGGGGTTATCAAGTTGAATCACATTACACGTCTAAATATCCATCCGAGATAAAACGTTCTTGATCATAAATGAGTCATGTTATTAAATTTTGGTCAATAATAGGTCATATCTTTTCACTCATATAATCCATGTTACTGTAAAGAGAGAGAATAAACTACTTTTGGGGATGGAAGAGGGAAACATTTACATTAGAGACACAAAACCATTCTCCATATGAATAATCTTATCCTCATTCAGGATCAATGAGTTTTCGATGATTAATGGACCCATGATGTTAGAACATTGATTTTAAAATAGTTTCATATTCACACATTTTTTATGGAATACAACGAATAACAATTTAATATATTTCATTGAACCATACATCCACATTAACCAACCAAAATCATTAATAGAATAAGTAAATTGGGATAAAATAGTGGAATCCTCCCATTGAGAAACTACAATGAATGTGGATATCACAATGAATTTATAAAAATTCCATGGGACCCTAAAATTCATGAAATTGGATTTATCTACAGTCTTCCAAAAGAGTCACTTTATAAGAAAAAAACCTGGTCCCTAATGGAATCTCCAATAAAATCATGGTCAATGGATAATGGATACATCACAAATTCATTTATGGGTGTAATATCTAGAATCAATGATATTAGTACATAAGGATCTAGGGATATGAGTCGTGTTTGATCCATTCTTTTATAAAAGTGTATCGTGGATCCTCTACATGTAATGATATCCTTAACCATAATAAGATTTAGGGATGAATAGATTATCCCAAGCCATCAATAGAACTTTTCTCCTTTGTTAATAGGGCCACAGAACATAGAAATGAGAGATTGAATATAGTCAATCACATAGTTTGGTATGATAAATAAATACATATTATTATGTGTAAATGGTTGAGATAAACCATTTATAAGTGCTCTATTCCCTAATTTATAGACCCTCTTAAAATTCCATCACTAATTTTTTTTCTTACATTTTCATGATGATCGAGAAATCTACTCTTATATTTTGACCAAAAATCACATAGATACAAATATATTTATTATGTTTATCATCCACCTGAATACATGTGGTTTAGAAAAGATTATATTTTATTCAAGTAGTCTCACCTGAGCTATTGGAAATTCAGGATTTGGAATAATTAAGTGATTGAATATATAATTTTTCTTATTATTAGATAAACATAATATATATAAATATATGTGTGTGTGTATTATTGAATAGTTTCCCTTGATAAAAAAATCAACCAATGTCAAAGAAGAGATGTGAAATAGGATGAATTCATTTTCAAACCAACACCCCATGAATTATGTTTCCTTTAACTGGCACACAAATTAAATTAGAAGAACACAATCCATCATGTCACAATAGAAAGGGAAATATCCACGCCTCTATCCGAACCACTGGTTTGGTTGAAGAATTGATAGAGTACATTTAAAATTGATATGTAAGTAGAAAGGATAATGTTTTTTTAATATTTCATCAGATGAATAGTAATATAATAATTCCATGTTGACTTTAAAAAATAATTATTGAATCCCAATTTGGAAATTTCCATTTCTACAAATTATAAAGAAATAGAATTTCATAATTTTATTATTATGTATTATATTTTTAATTGTTGATATAGTTTGGAAGATTAGGTTGTTTTAGATTGGACCTTATTATACTATGCTTGTGATTCGGCCAGACATATTTGTTAGAATAATGAACAATACTCTCAAAAGAGTAAATCATTTTTACAAAATGGTAATATAAAACATTACCTTTATAAAACACATATGAATAATTGAAAATTGATTTTCAATAGCCTAAACTGCTAACCAATACAATTTTTTTGGAAATTCCAGAAAAATGTAGAAAACATGCCTCAAATTAATTCTTGTAGCTTAGGTTTTAGAGGTTTTATTAATCCATGATGTTTGTGCTGGAGTGGTGAAATAGGATTATTTCCAAAAGAGACCATGAATGTGGAAAAGAATTATGTTCTCTTATTGTTTAATTTATTTGAAGTAGAATATTTTATCATTTATTTCAAACAAGTAATGGAAAATATGAGTTTATCAATGTGAAATAAATAAATATAACAAACATAAGTCATATTAGTGATAAATTTTTCATAAAAAACCTATCTTAATTATCAATAAAATTATATTAGATAAAAAATATATTTATCATCACTAAAAATAAAACATCCCTGATATATATAGGTTTTATGTGCACTTTTCATTTTAGATCTAATAAAACATATTTAATAGAAAATAAAAAATATATTAAATGAATATATAGTAACAATATATTAATTCATAAAAAAATATTTTACATTATTAATGTATATAAAATAATAAACACATGATTTTTAAAATAACGTGACATTGAATTATTAAAAATAAAAAGACTCAAAAAAATATTAAAAAAATGGAAACTTTATATTAATTATATAAATTAGTGAAAAAATAACAAATTAATATATATTAAAATTATGATGGATATATATTAAAAATATTTAAACAACGATAATATGTAAAAAATAATAATTTGTAAGAATTATTACATGAATTGTGAACACGTACAAAAAGATGATGAAAATATAAAAATTGATTTTAAATAAATTATTTATATAGATTTTATACATTTTATAAATAATATTATGCAATAAATAAAATGTAGATATAATTAATAATATATATTTAAAGCATTTTATGAATATTAAAACATGGTAAAAAATTATGTAAAAAATTAATGATTAATTAAATTAAGTGTAATCACATACAAATATGTGGAGAATCTTAATAAATAAATTTAAATTAATTAATTATATAAATTTCAATTATTTTAATAGTATAACGACTTTATAAATGAAATATAGTAAATATTTATCAAAAAAATAAAATACTATTTTATAATATTAAAATGTAGTAAATAATTATGTATAAATAAATATTCAAAACAGAATAAATTATAAAAAATAATAAAAATTGTAAAATATTGAAAATGAAAAATTAATATTAGATAAAATTAAAATTAAAATTTATAAATAAAATATAATTTGTAATGAATAATTAAAAATTTAATGTTATAGATTAATTACTTCAATTATATAGACATAAGACCTAGGGTTTGAATCATGGAATGTCCCATGGAGGAATTACATCGAATGTGGTGACTCCGGAAGGCGATGATGTGGTTGTCATGCTAGAAGGAGGTGATGCATGCATGATGTAGGCCTGGTGATATAGATAAGTTGATGCATGAAATATGCTAAAAAAATCCATTCTGGCACGTCACTACACATCTGGGCCTTGGGCCAATGTTCTATGTAATGGATCGTCCTCTACCTAAATAAAAACATGACATTGATTTCATAAACACATAATAAAATCCATACAAATAAGAATGAATAAAAATAATAAATATATAATATATAACAATAAATATATAAATATTAGGTACATAAGGACACAAATACACAAAAACATACACACTCTGCACCCACGAACCAATGGGCAGGTCGTGTCTCCCAAAGGGAAAACCCACCTATATTAAAAATGCCCATAAACCTCTTTTTATTGATATTGACCCGAAGACCATTAAAACTTATGCCCATTCTACCATGGGCCATAGGCCCCAACATTATCATGAACCATTATAAAATTATCACAACCGGTTGGGCCTCACCTAAAAATCAATGATAGAAACTCCTGGACCATGCCTTGTGCATCTGTTACCTCATAGAATGTCATGGTAGATTGTCATATATGACAATCGGGCAACCACCATCCCTGTCAGTCGGGTGTTTGGAAATCCCAATCACCATTAAACAAGAAATACCTCCAAATCTACTCTATGAGATTCAAAAGAACATCTTCGTTGCGTCAAAATCAGTCACTCATGTCCTAAGACATCGACATTGTCGCCTCGTGAATCCTTCATCCTCATCGTAGAACAACCATCATTGCTCCTGGGTCTATCGTCAAGCTATTCCCACATCATCAGTGATGAAGATTTTTCTCCCCTCTTAAATACAAAAAACTTCCATCCAAGACATTTACCAATACCCTTGAACCCAACTGCTCGAGACCTGTAGTGATCTTGTCCCCAATGCCACTATTTATCTCTCCCCATCTCTCAATGGAATTCATTATCGATACTACAAAGTATGACATTCAGCAACCCCATCTTTCAATTGTAGTAATCGTGAATCCCATCCACATCATTTGTGAATGATTAAAAAAACATCAAAATGGTGTTCATGATGGTGTATGAGGGGGTTAAATTTCATGGAAAAATGGTGTGGGTTGGAGATGGTCTTATAAGAATCGATTATATGGATTGGAAATATATTAAAAAACATAAAAGTTAATAAATAAAAATGAAAAAATATTAATCATATTAATGAAAAACATATTGAAAGTATTTATTCTTATTAAATAAATATTTATAAATTTTATAAAATGATTTAATTCCAAAAAATATTTAAAACTATTTCATATAGAAATCAATAATTAATAAATATTAAAAATTAATAAATTGTAACATATAAAGTACAAAAAATGTAAAAAAGATAATACATAACATTAATTTCATGAATTTAAAATATATAAAATTTAATAAAAATAAATATATAAATATTATTAATACTGAAAAATTATTGAAGTATGCAGTGTATTGATTGTATATAGAAAATACAAAATATCATTAACCATGATAATTTATTAATAAATGTTCAAATGTTCATTTTTAATTAAATATATATGTATTTATACTTGAATAAAAAATTATCAAAATTGAAAATACCTCAAAATTATTATATAATAAAAATGAATTAATTTCCAAAAAATAGTTTTAAATCAAAATAATTTCATACATGTACATATATATATATATATATACGAATATACATACATGTTAAAAAAAATACACAATATACAAAATCAAATATTGGAAAACACAAAAACATAAACATACACATGGAAAAAGTCATATATAAATACACATATATGTATGTACATACATATGTATGTACACATAAATGTATTTACACATACACATACATACAGTTACATACCCATACAAGAACACAAATACATATCATTACATACACAGATATACATAATCATACCAAAAAATACTTATACACATATAAAATCTTATACAAATACATAAGAACATACACATAGATTTGCATATTAATAGACATACATATGCATTTTCATAAGAATACACAACTATACAATTACATACATGTGTATTTTCATACATAGAAATCTAAAAATATGTATACATACACACATAAAAAATTAACATACACATATACCCATACGCCTGCACATAACCATGTACATAAACATAACGATATGAATAAACAAATACATACATTCACACATAGAAAGATGTAAAAATATGTTCTTACATATACTCATACATATAAACATACACAAAAAAACAATTTCACATTCGTATAAAAAAGCGCATACACATTCGTATACACAAATACATACATATGTGCAGATACATATACTTTCAATAAAAATTAATAAATATAAACACGTACATTTACACATACTCATACTCGTACACATAAACATATAAATAATGTACACATACAATTACAGACACGCCTATGAATGTATAGATAATCAAACATTCAAAACGTTGATGCACATAAACACATACACACACAAAACACAACACAACAGATGCATACACGCAGAAAACATACATAAACAGACACAAACATACACATAGATTGAAATTCATATACATATAGTATTAAATTCTATATAAATATATATATATATATATATATTTCAATAATGTACTTTCTGAAATAGAAATATTATTTAAAAATATCTACAAATGTATATATATGATAACTTATTCAATGTGTCATTTAGAAACCTAAAACTAAAACTTCTCATATTTTTTATGAAAATCAGTAGTTAAAGGGAATACGTTTATTAGTGATTTGTTAACATCATTGTTGAATACTTCACCATATGTAGTAGCACAACATCAATATAAAAAAATATGGAATTTCTAAGGGATGAAAATTTCAATTTAATGGGTTTATAAAATTAAATTAGAATTATCAATAAGTATTAAATTCATTATAGAATGAATTTAGTATTTATAGTTAAGTATATAAAATGATAATAAATTATTTATCATTATGACTATGGGGAAAAATACATTAATTTCTACAACTGGTTGTTCTTTTTGGGAAACTCAACATCTGAAATCAGTTGTACAACATAGCATGTTGGGAGGGAGGGAGAAGTTATAGTGTTACCCTTTTTGTTTGATACATTATTAGTCATTTAAATATTGTAAATAACTGATTATAGTCATAGAGTTAGTGTGCTTCACAATCAATAGTGGTGAATGTTGGGGCTCAGAGCCATACACCACAATAGTAGTAGTCTTTGTAGAAAACACAAGAGGAGGAGAAGATTTCTCCCGAAGGCTTTTTATCACCTGAAGTCATTTTATCACCCGAAGGAATTTTACACATCCCTAAAATGATTTTCACACCACACCTGAAGGAATTTTTACAATGCACCCACACCCATGAACGTACTATTTTGATTGTACCACCGATCATCACAACCGGGACACACAACTTGATCTCCGCAACCAAGAGGACATTCGATACATGGCATCATCATGAATCACATTTCACTTCATTGATGAAAATTCCCTCTCCATCTTCGCATGCCATAATCGATGCCTTCAATCATCGCTACCGACACACCATTGTTGACATGATCACCATCTTCATCTCATCACTTATGACAAACCCGACAACCCCGTCGCCGCTCTCTCTTAGTGGCTACATCTTTTCCAGTCCACATTCCAAAACTTGCTACGGCATACTCTAATATAGACATCATTTCAACATATCCATTTAAGGAATTAAACATTCATAATCTCATCATTATTCCAACAATTAATATTAAGAATAACTATTCATTAAGGTTGGGAGAAAATCCTTTATTAATGTTGAGAGAATCCCTCCATTAATAATTTTCTCTCTCCTCATTATTTAATTTTTAAATCAATAAATTCCAAAAATCTCCACCTTGATTTAAAATTAAAATACTCCATATCAATCTCAATCATATGGGTCAATTTGATCGCCAACTCCACCACACTCTGATTGTAACCGAATGAACGGAAGACGCCTTATGACACTTGTGACCAAGAAGACTTTTGATATTCCAGCAACACCGCTGATACTGTCGTCATTTTCAAATAAAATTTGTGTCCTTGATAAGCTACTCTACCAGATGCTTTCCACCATGTTCTTCAACATAGAACTTCAACAAATCCTCTGATACCACTATTGGAGCTCGGATCCCAGTGCTGTAGTGGTAGTAGTCGTTGAAGAAAACACAAGAGGAGAAGAAGATTTAACCCAAAGGATTTTTATCACCCAAAGGAATTTTATCACCTGAAGGAATTTTACACATCACTTGAAGGATTTTAAAACCACACATGACGGAATTTTTACAACTCACCCACACCAATGAATGTACCATTTGGATTTTACTACTGATCATCACAATCGGGACACGGTGCTTGATCTCCGCAACAAAGAGGTCTTTTGATACATGGAATATTCATTAATCTCTTTGCACATCATTGTTGAAAATTCCCTCTCCATTGTCACATTACATCTTTGATGCCTTCAATAATCACCGCTAACACACCATCATTGACATGATCACCATCTTTTTCGCATCAGTTACTGCAAACATGGCAACCCCTTCACCGCTCTCTCTTAGTGGCTACATCATTTTCATCCCACATTCCAGAACATGCTACCACATCCTCTTATATATACATCATGTCCATATCTCCTTTAATGCAGCAAATATTTATAATCACATAATTATTCCACCAATTTAAATTGGGAATAACTCTTAATTAATGTTGGGAGAAAATCCTCCATTAATCTTGAGAAAATCCCTCCATTAATAATTTTCACTCTCCTCATTATTTAAATTTTAAATAAATAAATCCCAATAGTGAATGATTGGTATAGGGATTAATGTGTTGTTTTCAAAAATCTCAATCCTAATTGGTTTCATCTGTAGTGAGTAATTACACACATGGCCGCTCAGTCCATCATATCAATATTATCCCATTTTTCCCAGAAGGATTTTTCAACGGGGAATTGTGGTAGATCATATATGAAAGGTCGGTGAAAGTGGTCAGAATTATCCATAGTGTATTGAGGATGGTCATCTGAGAATGGGCGGTAATGGAGGGTAGTGATCGTAGTTGGAATTGTCAATAGGGAACAGTGGAAGATCGTTTGAGAATGGGTGTCGATAGTTGTAGGCATTGTTGAAGGGGTGCCAATGCATGTTCACTGTGAATGGGTGGTGACAGACATATACATATTCCCATTTTCTAGACTGGTAAGCATTTTTGATGGGGTGCCATGACAAGTTATGGGGGAAACAATCTACGTAGGGGCTATTGATGGGGTGTCATGGTAGCTATAATGGGTACTTACTATGCTAGGCATTGTTTTTGTGGTGCTATGTTAGGTTGTTTGAGAAATGGATGTGATGGTCAAATCCATCATCTTAATGTCTATACTTGTAGGTATTATTGATGGGGAACCACAAATTGTTGTTTGAAAAAGGGTGGTGATAGTCATATCCATATTCACCCCATCTAGCGTAGTAGGAATTGTCAATGGGGCGTCATGGAAGGTCTTATGAGTGACTCTATTACAACTCACTGGGATGGATGGCATTACATTGTTCCATGGACTACATTTACGGAATGGTTATGAGACATTATTTTGTAAAGAAATGGGGTTTTAATACCACATACATATCCTTCTTCATGTACCATGAAATTTTTTTGATGCTCGAACAATGAATCATTCTTTCATCATCCAAAATTCTAGTCCACCATAGACACAAAATCTCTCAGAATTAATGGATAATGGAAATCCTTGGCCTGTGTGTGTTTATATATTAACCTAATGGGTCCACATTCTATTTTTCCTCTATATTATTTTCCTTATTTTATTAAAAAATTTATGGTTCAATGTGTTTTCACATCAATAAGTAACATTGATTAATTTTTTAATTACATTATAAATATAGAAATTTATATACATAAAAAACATTAAAAAACACATGAGAAAATCATGCCAATGTGTGGTACATTAAACAACCCACGAATGTTATATTTTTCATTATAAATATAATACATTAAATATAATTTAAATTTTAATGTATAAATTATTTTTTATTGAATAAAAACATAATACAATATAAATCACTATTGTTTCATAATTCTGTGATATTATTTATTTATATAGGAAATATAACATATTTTAAATCAAAAATAATTATGATATCAACTATAACAATTACTAAAAATATTAATATACAATGTGGTATGTTATCTATTATAATAAATATGAATCAATGATTATATAAATAAATAATTTATATAAACTAAATATAAACATTGAATCATTAATCATTTATATTTATAAACAATATTGAAATCATTTAAACACAATTCACTACATATTCAAAAATAAATATTTATTAATATTATAAAAATATTTATTCTAAATCATAATCGATATAATTATTTCATATATATTAATATGTGATAATTATAAATAATAAATAATATAGTTGATAAAATGAATTAAATATATGAGGCAACTTTAGTTATAAATACATGTGATAATGTTACATTATAAAATATTGATGTTAAAATATTATATTAATTTTTTTTGTAAATAAATATATTATCAATAAAATTATATATTATATATATATTACCAAGTTTTTTATTAATAAATACCTATTTTAGTGTTTTCATTCATACTATTTTTACATGTTAAATTTGACTCATCCAAATGGACCGAAACATACAAAACCAAATTTCAAATACAATCACAAAAAAAATTTCAAATTGAAAGGACTTTATGGGATTTTAAACTAATCCATGATATTTGGTTGGTGGGAGGGTGTGATTTTTCATATGATTTTGAGGGGATTAAGGTGATAAGTTAATGAATTATTTATTTCTAAAAAAGGCTTGGCAGTGATGGATTATATGACATTAGTACTTAGTTTTTTATGATGTTTCAAATCTTAATAAATATTCAATTGCCTACTTTTTTTGGTTTTTTAGGAAGGAATTTATTGGGATCCTAGTATCTCTTATACATTGGATGATATTTTTTATGATGGTTTTTATGAAGGTTTCAGAGACAGAACATGAATCTGGGTGTGAATAACCATATCGGTTTTATGGAGATTGATGCATCATTTTAATATTTTACAATTCATATGCTTTGTGATTATAAAAACATGTTGATTTAATATTTATATAAAACATACTATAATTAATATTCAATTCTATGAAAGGTAATATTTATTTTTAATTTGAATCATTTTTAATTAATGATAAATCATTATAGGAACCATTGTCAATATATTTTTTAAGAACGCATAACTCATGATGCAACCAATTTTTCCATCTTCTCCATAAACTATAACTTAATAGATTATGATATAATGTATAGTCTGTTGGTCATGATGGAAATTAATAATAATCATAAATGCTATGGACCATTACACATATTGATAGATAACAAATTCTAATGACACATAAGAATGAACAATTCTTATAGGAGGATCTATTTTCATAATATCATATCTTTAATCCTTCATTTTACACCACTCAGTAGGTAAGAGGGTTGATAGTTTTTGATCTGAATGAGAAAATAACATGTAGATGTATATGATTCCCACAAACACAAAATATTAATATTAAAAGGGAATTTTTATGGAGTGGTTAATATCAATATATTATGCAATTGAAGAGGGCCTCTAAAAAGTATCAAAACCACATGGTTTCTATTTATGTATTCAAATATAAATGATTAAAAATTCCAATCTTCATCAATGTATATTTTCATCTATAACCATCAAGGGAAATAAGTCTATTTTAAAAAATCTAGATCAATGTGATACTTGGATGTCATTTCATAACAATAATCAATATATTCAAATGGAGGATGTAAATACAAAAACATACCACACATTTAACTTCCCAACATGTATATATTTTTATAAATCCACTAAAATTATTATCTACAGTAAAATATTTTGTGATATAAGACTACATAAATTTTTTAAACACATGATATCATTCCATGACAGTCAAATATGGATCAAATATTTTTCCATTTTCCTTATAAAGTACATATGTTGATGTAGTTGGGGTTTGGCATAATGGTAAGCACCCCATAATTCTACATGGAAAATGGGGGTTCAATACCCATTGGGCATAGGTCACTGTAGCAGCACTGTAGCGCTAATGTAGCATCCGAGATATTGTTGCAACGACGGCCCTGTAGCGGCGGCACGGACACTATAGCAGCAGTGGGTACTATATTAGTGCGGGTACTATAGTAGTACTATTCAAAGAATGGGATTTGAGCCAAAAAATTAGGCCAACGGGCTATGTAATGGAATAAATTCCCACTGGGCCTTTGGGATATGTAATGGGACTCCCTCTACCCAGTTAAAGAGGTCTTTGCTTTGTTTCAATAATAAAATTGAGGCTTCGGCCCTACCCTTTTAAAAAAATTACATATGTTGATGATCAATTATTAAAATACACTACATGAGTCCCCCAAAAAGGTATATATATGTTTAATATTTGGAAATGTGTTACAAAAATATTAGAATCCATGTTTTACATAAATGAATTTTATGGTGTTTAAAATTATTTAAAACATTAATTTTCATGTAGTTATTGGAATTCTATGTTAATAAAAAGTTAAAATTTTCTGTGTCGTTTGTATAAAAATAATTATCTGGATATTCTAATCATTCTCCTGATGAATTTTTGATCAGAAATTTCGAAATATAATTATAGGAATCATACACATTATAATATTTGTTAATATCAATTTGATAATTTTAATATGCAGCAAAAATTAAGATATGATAGCTGAGGGTGGTATCTATTTTTGTTTAGTTTCAAACCCATAATTTATCTCATTGATGATTGAAAGGAACAATGAATTCATCAATATAACAATACCGTTTTCACTACCCCTAGAAACACATGAATATATTTCTTAATTGTCATAAAATAAGGTGATCTTGAACTGGATCTAATACATGGTGAGATATTCTTATTATAATGTCATCATGTATTTTGATGAAATTATTGGTAACCTACATAACAATTATATGAAATAATCTCTTATAGATACATGCTATATTTATATTATTCATACACTAATTTATTTAGACCTTGACAATAGAATAGTGGTTTTTGTAGAAAATTCCTATCATGGATGTTCGCAATAATGAAAATATTAAATGGATTGTGGTTCCTCTTCATAGAAGGGATAGAAAATGTAACTATTTTTTAATATTATAATTGGTAGAAGTGGGGATACACATAACATAGATCACATTAAAAAATATATCAAAATATTTGAGGAATGAACAGTTTTTTGTGTTATGATAGATTTCATTAAAATGTATGTAGGGGATTTGTATATTCATATTTTTAGACTCCAAGATTCTATAATTATCAAATTTCAACCTTTTATTATGATGAAAAATTCCTTGGTTCTTTTTGGGTAGGTTTATAAGAATATAATTATATAGAAAGAAGACATGTTTCAATCTTTTGTGATGGAGTGGAATCAGTTCAACAATTATTGGAACAAATTCCCCATAAACAAGACTATATATCAAAAATTTCTATATTCATCACAATGGGGGGAATTTATAAAAAAATATACTGATTATTTTTTAATTAAATTTGATGATTTTGGATTCTATGATAATATAATCCCTGGATAAAAAATTTTCAACCAAAAACTAGACTTCGGTATGAATTTATATAAGAATGTCTACATTATTGAGAATATCTTTAGAAAATAGAACCTTAATATTACCTATAAATGAGAACTATATTTTCAATACACAACAAATAATATTGTGTTACAAATTACAAGGGGTTCAAATCCATTAAATCATTTTAGTAGTTTCATTAGGGATGGAGCACCACAAAAATATTTGGGATGTGGATTTCATTGAGGATGATTACTATATAATTTAAATTTATTCATGTAAATAAGAATACATGTTTCTAGACATGGAAGTGGTATTTATTCAAAATTTTCATCTAGTTATTGATTATTTGAAATATTAACCCTACTAAAACATTTTTTAATATAAAACTTTTCATTTTATGGTTATGTGCATTAAAAATTATGTGTTATATTAACATATTTTCACAGTAATTCAGAATAATAAATTTTTTAAATTTAAATTTTGATATTTTTCCCTAAGATATTGTATTTATATTACTATATATAGGGCAACCATTGTGAGGTTTTTTATTAATATACACTTTTATGTGATATTATAGGTTTTAATTTCAATGTATAATTAAAAATAAATGGATGAAAATTAGTGAGATCATAAATTTTGAGTAATCAATTACTTGATGGATGGCCTGCGTTTTTGCGTTTTCGTACCATCAAGTCAAACTGGTCACATTATGCATCAAATTGAAGTGTAATTCATTCAAACAACATCAATAATGAATTAAATATAATTATCCAAAATATTAATGAAAATATGAGTGTGTTTTATATTTTTTTTATTGATAATTTTTTTTAACAAAAAATTCATTTTTAAACAAATATCACACTCTACATGTGATAATGATCTCATAAAGTGTTCAATTTATGTATGACCCTTTCAAAAACATCACAAATTACATATATACAAATGTAATTAATTATGAAGAAAAAATATGTACTATTTTAGGGTCTTTGGTAATCGTCACATAATTTTAACCTAAATGTCAATATTAAATATTGAGTTTTGATAAGGATAATTAATTATGTTCCATGTTTTGATCTATGGTAATTATTTTTGATAAATTATTATTAAATATTGAGTTTTGATAAGGATAATTAATTCTGAAAAATTTACTATGGAATGAGAATGGTATCGATTGATTTATTGATTGTTTAATGAATTAATGGGTTATGTTCATAGTTAATTGTTGATATAACTAATAGAAATTGAAATGATTTAATAATTGTTGGATTTTTAAATGAATAATTTTTAAACATCTAATGAATTAAATAATGATTAAATGAATGAGATATTTTTGGTTCTAGACCTGGAGTACATGACTGATTATAATTTGGTACTTGGACATGGAATTCCTCCCAAATTGATGTCCAAGATTGAGATTATGGGGTTCTAGGCATGAAAACCTACACCGTATGAGATATAAGGTTATTTAAACAACAAACTACACTTAATTATATTTAGGGTTCATGGAATTAATACATACAATAAATTACTATTAATAATGAATGGATATTTAAATGTCATTTTAGGGTTTTAAGAATGGATACCTCCACTGAATGAATGATAATATTGAATGAGGATTAAATTAGGAAACATGAATTGAATCTTGGAAATCATGGTGACTATGGATTAAATTAACATGTGATAACTATTTAAATAATTAATTGAATTTAATTCTTCATCGTAATGAATGACCTATCTTTTTATAGGACTCATTTTATACACCATTGGTGGTGGCCAACTGAGATGTACTCACACACTATTCGGGAAGCCGTATCGGCAAACAGTTAGACATTGTTGTTGTAGGACATGAAAAGGTAATGTTTATGAGATAGATTTCTATTTCGGATTGGATCTTGGTAGAAGGACCTATTGTGGTTCAAGAAATATTTTGGAGTCATTGTGTCTTTACTTTTAGTACCACTATATAGACATGGAACTTGCATTTTCAGAGTATGATTTACCATTCATCTAAGTATTGTTTTTTCTAGTTTTTACTATCACATGTCACGGTATTTTAATGGTAATTTATACATTTACTCACATGGATATTGTTTTTAACTTTTCCTAGTGTTTAATTATGATAAAAGAGGCTATAATATCTCAATGAATGAATTACCAGAACCACATTGCTAGTTGGAACCCATTGGCATACAAGGAAGCGTTCCTGAGGGCATTAGAAAAACAAGCTCAAGGAACCGCTCATTGGAACCTAGTTCCGGACATTTCAAATATTAAATGATGACATCATTATTATTGTAGAAATTTTTGATAATTTTTTTCTACAATGATTTTTTTATCAATATAGCATAAAATAGTTAAATAAAAAAAATTATTTTTTCATTTCATCATGATAATTATAAAATTTATCTAAATAAGTATCAATTAAAAATTATAAATTAATTTACTACAAAAAATTAAGTAAAATGATGACAAAATTTTCTAATAAAGGGTTATAATGTAACCTCTTCATTATGTGTACATACATTATGACACAATTTCTGTTGGCCATTTATATATTAAACAATCAACTTTGGTTTTTAAATTAATGCTCAATTGACAGTATTTATAGAACTGAATAAATTTAAATAAAATTTTTTATGAATTATTTTTAAATAAACTATATTTATCATCTAAAATACCTAATTGGGGATGTTATATTGATGATAGATTAAAATATCATTCCTAAATTTTCAAATGTAATACCCTAAGTAATTTTTATATTTTTAATATATTCTCAAAATACATTCCAATATATTTCACATTCTAAAATTAAATTTCACATATTAGTGGATATAGAATTGTAACTTTTTTCAAACTCTTTTTGAATAATGAAATACTCTATCGATATTTATTTCTTTAGGGTAAAATTCAATCATTTACTAGTAACATAATCATTGATTAATGTTTTTACCTAGCTAAGTGTGTACCTTGATCATAAGTAGGAAAAGAATTAGTTCCTAGAATATTATATCTTAAATAATTACCACCAGTAGAAAAATCATTAAACATCCAATACAACATATCATTTAAAAATAAATATTTATTTCGGTAAGAATCAGACAATATAACAACTAATTTCGACATTAATATCAAAATTTCGATCAATGGATCCAAATAAATATCAATATAAATATCCATTTTTTTCATGTTTATTAGACTATACAACATATTAAGTTTTTTATTCATGATCAACCAAGGGGCAATGTTATAGTTTATCAAAATAAATATACACATACTCTATGTAATTATTCGAAAACAAAAATGATTCACTCAAATATATGATAACAAAAGATAGTAGTTTCTTGGCTCCTTTTCAATTTTAGGATACTCTTTGTCAATATTATTTCATTGCATATAGAATATTATGCGAATTCTTTTCCAATAATGGTATATTTTTTATACCTCATATGTTGATTTTCATTATGTATCCTCACATCTCGATAGGTGCAAAATCCATGGATTGATTGGAATGTACCTTAATACATTCAAAGTAATTGATTAATTATTCATGTATTAAGATGAAAAATACATTTATAATTTTTTATGTGATTCATTGTTATTTAAAAATACTATACAATCATTTAGACATGAATGTATCTTTCATACATCATAACCATTGAATAATTAATTCATAAAGTGAAATATTTTTCTTGAGGATTCTTATTATATTCTGGGATCATATTTTCGAATTAATAAAGTAGTTCAGAAACATTGGTGTCAATACATACTTTTCTAACATTTACACTATACCTATTCATTATAGTTTATGGTGATTTATATTTAGTATAACTAGTATACTTTGGTGTCATTGAAAAACTCTTTAACATCTAAAAATTTGTGGATTATCATGAAGTTAATATTAAACTGTAATTTTCTTTTCCTCAATAAGATATTATCCATCATCACGCCTATAATCAAATCATGAATATGGTCATTATCTTTATTCAAATATCTAATAATTGAAGAATATCCATAATGTAATAATGATATCCTTTCCACTAGATATATTCATTTTTGACCTATGTTAATTCTCAAATAAATCTAATTGATATATTATGTAATATATCTTGTGTTCTTATAACTCTTGTTGACTAATTAGTTTTGAATAATAACATAGTAAACAAATAAAAATAATTTTAGAAGGGTTACATGCATGATTTTTTCAAATTTAATGAAACCCATCCTCAAACTCTTTTTTCATATTATTATCGTCTATCCATTTTTTTCATATTAATCATATTTGATCCAATAATATTAATATTTAATAAAATAAATAAATTCATAAATTGTATGAATTATAACCCGAAAATGTTAACTTTAATGAAATATTTATGCTTCATAAAAATATTTTTTTAATATAATTATGGATAAATGATGTTTACTGAGATTATTTTGTAGTGTTAGAAATCATTAATTAATGGGAATGTGTTATATAAAAAATATAACAAATAATGTAATTAAATTTTAATTTATTGAAAATAAAATAGAACAATGATTGTTTCTATAGGTTTTATTTCTAGGATTAATGCAATTAAGAGGATTTGATGTTCATACATTTCTTTAATTAGTACATGGTATACCTGGTGGTCATTAAATTATATGATTCCTTGGATCTGATGCTGATCATTTATAATATGATAAAATCATTGGTAGGGCCCAATCCCTAAGCCCTGAGAATGTTACACTTAATGATTCTATTTATATTTGTTGGGTATAACGAATAATATTTTGTGTTTTTCATTATGAAATTAACCGAAAATATTAACTATAGAAGGTCCAAATGATGACATAAAAATACAGTAGCGTTGAGAATCAATTTTGCGGGGCAAAGAGGATGTACAAATTAATAAGAAATACCCACTTAATAATTGGAGCTTAGGATGTGATAAAAGTGGGAGGAATACTAAATGAGGTCATCCTGATAAGTTTACTACTATGATTGATAATTTATAGATACCATAATTTGAGGGATATGTATTTTGATGATGATAATTCCATATTACTAATTATTAAAGAAACTCAAAATCATTTGGACAAATTAATTTTAGAGTGATAGTATATTATTTTTGATATTGAACTGGCATGTTATAATTTCATGTCTAGTTTATGAGAA
Source organism: Viscum album (assembly GCA_963277665.1). Taxonomy (NCBI): domain Eukaryota; kingdom Viridiplantae; phylum Streptophyta; class Magnoliopsida; order Santalales; family Viscaceae; genus Viscum; species Viscum album. Next base: position 6,240,703 of record OY728121.1, on the reverse strand, counting down.
TTTAAATAAACTGATGCATTAATATAAAGGAAAATAGATAAAAAATATTGGGGATATCAAACAACGAGTGATTTCCTCCTACTAAACAAGAGGAACTTAAGAGAGACCAGACAAGGTAATCAAATTTACCACCCTATTATCATCTATTTTAATAACAGGTAATGAACATAAAATAATAAGATGGTCTATTTTTTAAAAATCAGATATCAATTGTTTGGAACTATTGGTATAGTCTCCAATACTGTTTCTAAATGTCATATAAATGGTTTGGGGAACCATTGTGTTATCATTCAATAGTATCGACCAGTAAAAAATGTTGTCGGAAACCGTTGGTATAGTTCAACTATAACCATATTTTTAAATATTTTTTTATATGCAATATGAAATACATATACCAATAGTTTTCAAAATACATGATATAGGAATTTCAAAAAAAATCCTTGCAGTTTTTGATCCGTGCACCACCGAATAATATTTGAAACGCATAACCACTATGATAGATGGTTTTATAGAAACATAATATGATAAAAATATATATTTATTTTTATATTTATGTTTTTATGTTTTCATTGTTATTTGATAAAATGTTTCATTAAAAATATGAAAAAATTTACAATGTGTTTGTAAAACCATTAGTATAGTCTTCTACCAATGGTTTTCCAAACAATTGATATATGTATTTTGAATTTTGGGGCCTTTATTGAAGGTTTTCAAAAAACCATAAGTATATTTTCATTAAATGTATTCCATAATGATGGTTTTATCCAATAAGTTTATACAACCATCATATATGAAAATCATATTGGATAAACCATCAGTTTGATGTCATTTTATTGAAGACATACCAACGGTCTGTATAAAACCATTTGAATAACATTAAAAAATATCAACAATTGTTTTCATAAATATTGGTATATGGTCATATGATGTTTTCCATAAAAATGGTTTTAGATAAACACTATTTATATGTTCATATTATGGTACCTATATCAAACGGTTTCTCCATAAACGATGATATAGGTCCAGTTTTTTGTAGTATTTAAAATTGATTGATCCTTCATAACTAATAAACTGATGGATTGGACACCAAACTAAGATGCTCTAATACACTTAATAATGTCAATATAGTCATATTCCATGTTGTAAATTTTCAATACACTCTCAAGGGATAACATAAAACCAATAAATAATTCATGAGCTTTAGCCACTGGTGGATAACAAAAAGAATGGATGAAAAATTGAAAGTTGTGAAAATGCAACCCAGAAAATCGTATACCATAATATACATCCCAATCATAACTATTATGATTATTTATTCTCCAAAATTTATATTTAACTCATTAGATGGTGGGATCGCCACTTATAAAAGTGATTATTTGTTAAGGGATTTCCACGAAAATCCACATTACACTTCCAAATATTTTTCCATGATACAACCTTCTTGATCAAAAAAGAGTACTGTTTTAAAATCCTATAAAAAACAATATAATAAAATATCACCCATATAATCCATGATATGGTAAAAATGATTAATATTGTATCATTATTGTTTCAATAAGTCCAATTTGAGAATATGGATGGAAAAACATTAACCGTATCCAATATCCAATATGCATTTGTGTTTCTAGGCATGTCAAATGTCCATGGCCACATGATGGAAGAACATTACATGTATATGATTATCTTCTTGACTAATGAGGTATGGTATAACATTATCCACTTTAATACATCATACCATTATGATGTAATTTAAATGGAGTATTCCTATGAAATATTTTAATAAGAATGCCCATAACATGGTTCTGACTGTCGGGTTCTATATGTATTTCTGGAATCATCTTTTTTAATTATCTGTATTCTATGGGAAAATGTATACATAAATTTTAAAACATAGCCTCCAACATTTTCATTATTCAAAAAACATATTGTCCTGGTCTATATTATTTTTTCAGGGAATAATAAATATTACTATATAATCCCTTTCACTGAACCACCCGTCTAATTTATCAGAACACCATCCATTACTGGCATCAATATAATGGGTGAAAAAATGGAATCCTCTCAATCCAAAACTGAAAGGGATGTGTAAAACATCCCACATTTAAAAACATGCCAAGGATACCTCCAGGTCTTGAATAAGGCTATATCATTAGTCCTCCAAAAGATTCCCTTCCAAATAAGAACACATAATCCTTAGAGGAATCTCTAAAAAAATATAGGGTAGGGTCTTATGGCTATATAAAAAAATCCAATATGTTGGTTATATTTGGATTCAATTATCTGAGTGCATAGGGAACCGGGGTTATGAATTAGGTTTCATCAATTGTTTTATAAAATTTAAATGTTTATCATGGGTATTTATTGGTAACCCTTACAACCAAAAGGATTAGGGATACATAGTATATCCAGAGCAAACTAATGAACTATTTTTTCATAGTTCAAACCCACCAGAACATAGAAATGTGAAAGTAAATATGATTAGATCACAAAGTTGGGTATCATAATTAAACAAATTTTATTAATTAGAATCAATTTATAAACATGTTACATATGTTATTCCTTCCCTAGTTTAAGTATGCTCTTATAATTGTATCCCATAATTTATTTGTCTAACATGTTTATAATGCTGAAGAGAACTGGTCATTCATTATTAACAAAAAAATTATAGGGATCCAAATATATTTATTATTACTATCACCAACCAAAATACCCATAGTAAAATCTAGATCATCTTATCTCCAAGAAATCTCCCTTATGATGATTGAAATTTATGATTTAGAAAAATCAATTAATTGGGTGGATTCATTATAATATTTTAGGAGATGTAGGAAATTAGATAGGAATTATTTATTACCGGGCCATTAGAAAAATGAATCTTCTATCAATGAACAAGAGATGTAAAATAGGTGTATTTATTCTACAAATCATATCCCGGCAAAATATGTTTTCTTTATCATCCATTGAAATTAACTTAGAAAAGTCACCAACCATCAAGGAATAATGAAAAGGGGAATGTAGGATCCATATCTGAACCCCTTGGTATGGGAGTAACATTGAGATAGTGTTCCATTGATATTGAATTTGAAGGAGACTGAAGCATTTTTTTATGATGTTGTTTATTTAAATAATTATGTATTGTATAAATTTTTTATATTTTTGGATAATAATATTTTTAATGAAATTGAAATTTTTAATTTTCGTTGAATGTATTTTATTATAAATTATTGAAACAGCATGAATTATTTTGTTGTTATTGATTAGTCTATATTATAATACACAATTGATTCTCCCAGGATCGCATATGAGAACATTCAACCATACTCATGGATGAATGAATCATTTTAAAAAATGGTTACACAAGAAATTACATTTATAAACAACGTAAGAATCATGGAGTATGAAATTTCATAATTCTTAAATGATCAGTAAGGAAAATTTTGTTCGTGATGCGTGTCCAATAAAAGAACAAGATGATTCATGTGATTAACTCACATACCTATAGTTTTTAGAGGTTTTATTCGGCAATGATGTTCGAGGGGGAGTGGCGAATATGGTCAAATTTTTAGTGATAACATGAATGGGGAAAAGCAATAAGTCCCCTTGGTGCTTAATTTATTTTTATAATATTTTTGTATCATTTTTTCCAAAATATTCATATAAATATGACTTTTATCAATGTGAAATTAATAACAGCTAAAAAATATAGGTTCTATCAATGAAAAACGATTCACTAATAATACCTATCATTATTAAAACTAAAACTATATCAGATAAAACCTATATTTATTATGACCAATATTAGTGTTTTGATATATATAGGTTATATTGGTACATTTAATTTATTTAAGATAATAACTATTTCAAATAAAATAAAAAATTAGTAAATGAATATATATTAAAAAAAATTTAATCATAAAAAATTAAAAAAAATTAATCTCATTATAGAATATAATATTATAAATGCATGATTTTCAAAAAAGAGTGAAATATAATAATTTAAAATGAATAGACTAAAAAAATATTTAAAAATGTATAAGTTTTATTAATTAGATTATTACTGATAAAAAACTTAAAATGAATATATATTAAAAATATGATGAATAGATAGTGAAAATATTAAAACATAGTAAATAAGTACTAAAAATTTTAAAGGTTTAATTAGATAAATTTTTAACATGTACAAAAATTGATGAAAATATTAAAAAAATGCATTTCATTAAGTTAAATATATATATTTCCAAAAATTTAAAAAACATATCAATTTAATGAATAAAATTGACTGAAAATTAATCATATAAATAAAAAAAATGTTCAGAATAATGATTATCAGTAATCAATTATGTAAAATTAGAAGGATTAAATGAATTAATAGTACAAACATAAAAAAATGTAGAGAATCATCACAAATTCATTTAATTAAATAAATTATTTAAATAAAAAACATTTTGAAGGAATTACACCTTAATAAATTAAATTCTGAAAATATTAATCATAATAATAAAAAATATTTTTATAATATCATAATATATAAAATAATTATGTATAAATATATAATAAAAAATTAATAACTTCCAAAAGTTATAAAAAAATTAATTATTACAAATTAATAGTTAATATTGAATGGAATAATAATAAAATTTAATAAATATAATTTAAAATTTTCAAAACTATTAATGTGTGAATATGTAAGAACAATTACATCAATTACATAAAAATAAAAAACAGGGTTCAAATCTTAGAATGCCATATGGGGGATTTATATTGCATGCAGTGACATTAGTAAACAATGGTGTGGGCATGATGTGGGCAAGAAATGATGCAGTCATGATGCATGCCTACTGATGCAGATATGATGATGCTGCCATGACGCTACAACAAGACTACGAGCCATGTTCATAGGCCACTTGTCCTTTGGCCTACGGGATTTGTAAAGGATCCTTTTATACCCAGAAAGTTAGAGGCATTTTCATTCATGAATAAAAGGAAAAACATACAAATAAAAATGAAAAAAAAATTAATAAATATATTATAAATATATATATATATATATATATATATTAGGTACTGAAGGATACAAATACACCAAAACACACACACAACTCAACCACCAGCTAATTGGAATGTCATAGTCCCCCAAGGGATAACTGACCAATATTCAACATACCCATTTAGCTACATTTTTATTGATATATTCTCTATGACCCTTACAACCAAAACCCAATACACCATGCCCTATACGACCCATAATTATCATGCACTACTATTGGATTTAACACAACCAATTGGGCCTACCCTACAAACCAGTGATTGACAGGCCCTACCCATGCCTTGTGCATCTGTTGTCTTGCCGAACATTGTGGCAGGTTGTCATAGATGATTATTAGAAAACAAGCATGGCCATAAATTAGGTGCTCTCACATACTAATCAATTCTCATCAAATACTACCACCAAAGCAGCTCTATGAGGTTCGTAGACACATACACCATGCATCCAAAGCTATAGCTCGACACTTGAATCATGCCACTCTAGGGCCATAGTGATTTCTTTGTTGACCCCTCCATCCAACTCTCACCATCTCTCGATGGGACACACTATCAAGACTAAAAATCATGGCTATCAGTGACCCCATCTATCATTATCAATTGTCTCAAAGCACATCCCCATCATTTTTGTTTGTTTACATAAAATCAATAATGGTTTTCTGGATGGCGTATGTCGTGGTTCAATTTTACGGAAAATCGTGGGGTTCTTAGATAGTCTTATGGGAATCAAATATTTTGTAATAGATCATTTATATATATTAAATTATAATAAATAAAAATGAATAAATATTAATCAGATATATTAAAAACAAATTAAAAATATAAAATAATATTTAATAATATGTATAGTTTTTAGAAATTAATTAAATTCTAAAAATATTTAAAATTAATAAATATCATAAATGACGCCAAAAAATTTTAATATAATTTAAATTGATTACATTGAAGGAAATAAAATAATAAAAATAAAAAAATATAATTTTTAACATCAATTACATGAATTTCAAATATATTAAATTGAATAAAACTAAATAAATAAATTTTATTATTACTCATAATGATTTAAGTATGCACTATATTGATTGAATATAGAAAATAAAAAATTTAATGACCATTATAATTTTAAATAATAGAGAAAATTTTATTATTTAATCAAATATATACACTTTTAAACATTTATAAATATATATAAAAATGAATATATTACGAAAATATTATTTGAAAATATAATAAAAATGAATAATGTATTGAAGACAATGAAAATTGATAGATACTAAAAAACAACAAATAATATTAAATCAATAAACAGACATGCATGTAGACACATACATACACCTAGACATACATGTACACATACATATACTATATAAGTATACACATATATTCAATAACATACACAAACACATACACATAGGCATATGCATATAAATATACATATACTTGTAATCACACATACACATACATACATTTAAATACCCATGCATGAATGTACTTACATATATATACATAAGCATATATACATACAAATATAACATAAACAAATACATTTACACATACACATACTCATACACATTCACATGTACATACACATACAAATGTTTATTCATACACCCAAAAATTCATTTTCATATACATACACATCCATTAAAATACATACATGTGCACAAAAATACATACATATCTATACATATGACTATACACACACATATACACATATGCATGCACATACATGTGTACATAATGTGAACAAAACAAATACACATATACATATATGGAAACATACAAATAACCCACATATATTCTTATACTATGTCATACATATACACATACACATACATACAAATTCATATGCACATAGAAAAAAAAATTCACATGCACATACACGTGTACATACATATGTAAACATTCATATGTGTTCAATATAAATTTATATATAAATACACATACACTTCTATATACATATATATACATACACATACACTTATACATATGTATAGAATATACATAAAATACAATACACTCCTAAGAAAATATACATATTCACACAGACGAACAAAAAACGTACATAAACCCACAAACACACAACACCAAAAAAAAACAGATGCATACACAAATAACAAATATATAAACTCACAAATACAAGCACATATATTCAAATGTATGTACATATATTTTTTAATTATCTAAAATGTATAGAAATATAAATAATGAAATATGGATCACATGGTTAAATAAATATTAGAATTTATATGTCATATAATTATTTCAGTAAAATATTAATAAATCATATTTATATTATTTATATAATACAAATTGAATTAAAGTATATTAATATACTATTATAAATTTATTTTGAAAAATATAATTTTTATTATTTTTTAAATATAAATTTAATATAATATTATTATTTATTTATTAAATTTTATATAAAATATTTAAATATATTATATTTACATATATATACCTGTCGTAATATAAATGATATTTAAAAATATATAAAAATTAATATATATATATACATATAAACTCATTTAATATGATATTTAGCAACAAAAAAGTGCTCATAATGGTAGGAAATTTATTAGCATTTGAAAAATGCATAGAGAAATGGAAAAATTTTATCAGATCATTTTTTCGCTGCAAAATTTAATATTTCTTTATATGAGTTAGTATCACATGATTAAAAAAATAAATAATTTCAAATGGGTGAAATCTTAATTTTAATTGATTGATAAAATTAAATGATAAATAACAATTAGTATTAAATTCAACACATAATGAACTATAATATGATAGTAATATATAACATGTGAAATTACATTATTTAATTTAATTCCTATGGATAAAGATACATTAATTATTGCAACTTTTTGTTCATGTTATACAACTCTTCATCAGATATCATTTGTCTGGAAATACATGTTTGGAGGGAGGGAGATTGTGCGACATTCCCCCTTTTCCCTAATTGTTCAGTAGTCGTTTATCTTATAGAATCAACAATTTATACACCATATATCATTTTGATTCATCATTAATAGTTTTAAAATATATTTATTGGCCAAGAGAATAATTTCCAATTCAAACCAAAAACAAAATATATATTTGAAATGTATTTTTGTGATTTTAAATTGATATCAGATATTGGGTTTTTTGGAGTGTGTGATGTATCCTATGATGTAGATAGGATTTTTGATACATCTTATATCATTGTTTATCTTCAAAAAAAATCCTTGGGAGTGATATATGATATGACATTGGTAAACTGATTTAGATGATATATCAATTTTTGACCAAGATACAATATTCAAAAACTATTTGTTTTGTTTGGGTAGTTTTTGTGAGGTAGGTCTTCATATCAGAGCTTATTATAGTCATTGGATGATATTATATGGTTTAAATTTGTTTTATTAAGGTTTTAGATGAAGAATAAAGAGTCTGGTTGGTGAATAAATTTAATGGTTTTGTTGGATATGATGCATCATTCACAAATTGAACTAGACATGAACGCCATAACAAAAAAATATGCCATATATTGACATAGAAAATTCCATAATATTGATAGGATAATCTTAATGTTAAATTTATTATTAGTTTAAATCATATCATAAGAAATTATATATCCACATAGAAACCATCGTCACTTTATTAATTAATTACACATCACTCATTACCCAAACAGTGTACCCATCTTCACAGTAAATTGAATCATCATGTATTATGAAATATATTACAATTTTTTATTCACGATGGACATTAGATAAATTATTAATTCATATGTTCCATTAAAAACACCGATGGATAAAAAAATCTAATGACACATAAGAATGAACAATTCATATAGGATGGTCTATTCTCACAATCTCCTTTCGTGAATCCTTTATATTACACATCTCACTAGTTGAGAGAGTAGATAATTATAGAAGTGAATGAATCAATAACATGGAGATTTAGAAGACACCACTCCATCATCAAAATAAATATCAGAAGAAAATTATTATGGAGGAGTGGTCAATATCACTTTATTTTCCCTTTTTAGAGTTACTCCAATGATGATTAGCACCACATGGTCTATATTTATGTCTCCCCGCATAAATTACTACATATTTTTCCATTATCAAAGAATTATTTTTTCTTCTCCATAAATCATGTGGAACAATCCTACTTGATAACATCTGGATCAATAAGATACATGGATGGAATTATAGAAAATTAATCAATGCATTCAAATGAAGGATCTAGGGATAAAAATTTCACTCACATTTAACATCCCAATAATTTTATATTTTTAAAAATCAATAACAATTATTATAGATAGTGGAATATTTTTATATATAAGAGTAAATTCCTATATTATTTAGAAGATCTCATTCTATGTATGTCAAATATAGACCAAATACTTTCTATAATCATACTAATGTACAAAGGTCGATGCCTTATTATTTGAATATCCATTATGAATTTCCCAAAAAAGATACAAATATACATAGAATATTGAAACATATTACTAAAATACTTGATTCCTCATTTGAGACAAACAAATTGGTGGTGTTTTTAATTATATGGAACATTAATTTTGATGTAGAGAGTGGAATTATATATTGATTAAATTATCAAACCATTTGTTTAGTTTGTCTAATTATGATTATTTGGAGCTTCAAATCTGTAATTTAGTTAATTTGAGTTCAATAATTTATGAATAAAATAATGTGAGATTTACACTTGATAATATATCAGAATATAGATTTGATAATTTTATATTTCATCACAAATGAAGATATGTAGGATGAGGGTGGTATATTTTTATTTATAACTTAACAACCATGATTAATATCAAAGATGATTGATTAGAAAAAATAATTCATGTATGTATTAAAACAGATTTATTTACCCCAAGAAACATATGAAGAAAATTCTTGTTAATCCTAAAATAAGGTTATATTTAACTAGCTCACATACATGGCGAGAGTTTCTTATTATAATGTCTTCAAGTACACTGGCACTATTATTTGTAACTTACTTAATAATGGTCATAAAAATTCTCTTATATACACTTTATTTGTATATCATTATTATAAGAATTAATTTCTAACTTAACACAATATTTTTAGTTTTATATACATTTTTTATAGTGGATGTTCACAAAAATTAAAATATTCAAAGGATTTTAGTTATTCTTCATCAAAAGGATAAGAAATGTGAAATTTCTTAATTTTATCCATGGGAGATGTGAGGATACATGGAAAATATAGAGGATTAAAAAAACTGGGATAATAGTGGAGGAAATAATAGTTGGGGGGGAAAATAATAGATTTCATTAAATTGTATGTTGGGTAATTAGATATTCCCATCATTCATCTCATAGATGCTGTCATTCAAACATTTTTTTCGCAAATTATGAATATAAATGCACTTTTTCCTTTTATATTGATTTATATGAAATGAAATGTTATGATTCATGACATGATTATATCATATATTAAAGAGGGTAAATGGTTGATGGTTTATTTGAACCATATACCTACATCAAACATCTATAACAAACATTTTTATGTTCCTCACAGTGGGGGTAATTTTTTAATTATAGATCAATTCTTTTTTAAATTACATTTATTAATGTGAAATTCTTGGAACATATAACCATTTGAAAAAAAAATTCAACATTATGATTTAGTGAATTGGGGTTTAGATAATCATGATTCTCTGTTTGGGATAAACTTATGAAAATGTAAACAACATCTTCATTAATAATTAAAAATAATGTTTCAGAACATAAAAAATAATTCTTCATGAGAACATCCCCGGTTTACAAATCCTTTGAGGGTTTTTATAGTTTGGTTTGGGATGGAGAACCACCAAAAAAATCTATGACGTGACATTTAATTATTATATTAAATATATAATAGCAATTTATTCATATGATGATGAAAACAGTTTTATTGTCACTGTTGTGGGGTTTATTCAAAATTATTATGTAGTTTATGATTATTTGACTTCTTCATCTAATAAAACTTTTTTCTAAATAACACTTTTGTTTTTATTTATAAATGCATAAAAATTTATGGGGTATCAATCTATATGGTCATAATGATTCAGAATAAGAAATTGTTGAAGTTGAAAATTAGATATTTTTCCATGGTGAACATTTTTTATTTCATCTCTAATTACACCACCACAGGTAGGTGATTTAAGGATATACATTGGTATATAAGAGGTTATATTTTAACTTTATAATCTAATTAAAAAATTAATTGGTGAAAATTGATGTGATCATATATTTTGAGATATCAGTTACATGGAGAACATACTAATTTTTTGTATGAGATCATTTTAGAAAAACTTCTCACACTATGCATTATATTGATATGCAATTGATTTATAAAAATTCATGAATGGATTTTGGATCATTGACCTAAATAGTCACATAAATATGAGTGTGTTTGACTGTATTTTAATGAGTGGATATTGTTTTATCTAAAATTTCATATCTAATCTAAAATCACACATATTAAGTCATATGTATCTCATCTTTAGTTCAATTGACGTTTGATAATATACTACACATCATAAATGACTTATAGATAATTGTCTTATAGAACAAAGAAAGTATAACCATGATTGTTATTTTTTTATTGATTGAAACAAAATATTTACTTAAATAAAAATTACACAATGAAAGCTCAGATATTATATAATAATGATAACACCACGTTTTATATTATGTTTTGAATTATTCCTACATGTCACAAATGACATATGTGTAATATTTCAAAAGTAATGAAAAAATTTTAATGTTTTTTATCAATATTGAGTATGTCTCTTGCCATATTTTAGAAAAATATCATTTTAAACTAAATGAAAAATCGAGTCATTTATAATTTTAATACACAATAAAACAAACATAAAAATTCCAAATAATGAAAACATACCATTATGAAGAGAATTAATAGTACTTGTGTGCATCACCATTATTGTAGACATTGTTGATACTTTTTTTCAATAATTTTTTCTCTTAATATAGAACACATGGAAAATTTTAAATCAATTGTCAAAAAAGTTATTTCTTCATCATTGTTATAAAAAATAAAATTATAAGTATTAGGTGAAAATGATATGGAAGTTACCTACAAAAATTATGTAAAATGATGAGAAAATATAATAATGATGTTTTAAAATTTCAGTTCATCAGGATGTTTTCATTCATTATAACAGAATTCGTGTTGGCCATTATTTTCTAAAAAAATATATTAACTCTTTTAAAAAAATTATTTTGAATGTATTTGTAGTACTCAAAAAATATAAAAATAACATTAATATATTTTAAATGAAATTATATTTATCATCGAAAATACATCATCAGGGATTCTATTTTGTTGAGAGAATACAATAAATTTCATAAATTTACAAATGTATAACCCAAAATCTTTTAAATTAGTTTTTTTAAATCATTATTAATAGTTTTTTATATTATTTTACTTATATATATTTTTATACTGAAAAATTTTATATATACCCTAATACTTATCTACATTTAGAAGTATATAGTCTTATTGTGCACAAGATCTTTCCTTGTTCCATAATATTGATAATATTTAAAAACAAAAAAACCATAATTATTTATTAAATCATAATAATAAATTTATATCATAATTTTTAGTTTTAAAAAGTATCATATAGTTTATTTAATATTCATAAACATCATCACATGTGGTCTGTTTTGAAGATATATTGTGATTTTTTGTTTTAAAAGTTTTTTGTTTTTGATGAAAACTACCTTTTCTAAAATAATTTCATTGTAATTTCAGTGAATGTTGTTTTTACGGATTTTTTTGAATTTTTTTTACATATTTCTGAAAATATGGATAATGTTTTTTTAAATGTTGGTGATCCGATGAAACAGTAACACCCTAAAATTATATAATAAGAGCATTGTATTTGATAGCGTATGCAACATATGAAATTAATTAAAGAAAATAATATAACACATTGAGACATTAAGAAATATTTATTCTCAAATATATTAAATCAATTAAATAACATTCAATACATGAATCTTTGAGTTTATCTTGAGTTACACGCAACTCCCTTTTTAGCTACAATTTAATGAAACAAAATGTTTAAATGATATATGAAATATTATTAATATATTATTATTCAACATAATAGTTACAACCATGCTGTTAAAATTTTAGTTATGAATAATAATGACTCAGTTTTGATAATTCTGGTCATCTATTTCGTATGAATAAAATAATCATCATTTTAATGATAACGAATTGTTTATTAGAAAATTTTTTTTTTCTATAAGATGATTTAATCATAATTTGTTAAAATAATTTAATATTATATATTACTACTTTTGGAAAATTTATTTGAAAAAATAATTTTTTTTTGTAATTTGATAACCAAAATTATCTTACTGTGATTTTATTTTGTATTTTTTTGTGATGTTTTATTATATAATGAATAGTAAACAATAATGTATTTTATTAGAAAAACTAGTTTTTTATTGACTTGTTGATACTGATTAATTATTTTATAAATTGAAATTGGTTAAATAATATACCATTTAATTAAATTTATGTAACTTTAATCATTTTCAGGTTGAATTTGTATACAAAACATTTTAAACATATGAATATTTTTTAATTAAATCCTCATTTTCGCATCATATCAACATAGATAATTCTTTATTAAAAACTTATACTTCTATAAATTGAATTTTATAAAAAGGCATCCATATATGGATTTAGAAAAATTTATTTTTTATAATATGGTCACATTGTTTTTATTTTCCCCAAATGAAAAGGGAATACAATATAAATTTATTACCACAGTTATGCTAAAAATTGATTTATATGGGGGGTAAACATAGAATATATGGGATAAAAATGACCTAAAAATAGTTAACACATCCATTATAGAGATATAGTTTTACATTATCTCTTATTTTTTAGAGAAATGTACATTTTTAGAACTTTTTTCTTGAGAAAAACGTGGGAATTGTTGAATATTTAGAAAAAAAATTACAATTATTCCTCTCATTTAAATGTTAAAAGGAAAACCATATCCTCTATTATTTACACATTAAAATCAATTTTTTCATACCATAAACACCCAAATATCCTCCCAAATTCCCTCCCATAATCCTATAACCCTTATTTTAGATATAAAGTCATCTTATGATGGATCTGGTGTAAACCTAGGGATGATAACCGATGAAGAGGTAATGTTCCTCAATAAGCATCATTATATTATTTTTCTCCATCTCTATAAATTAATATTATAATTTCTTGATATAAATAGAAAATTATCTTAAAATAATTTTATTTTTTCATAATAGGTTCATGATATATTAAAATCACTAAATCTATTAAATGGTTATGAAATCATTGTTCGTGTGTAAGACAAACAACTACCTTAGAAAGCGATGTCATAAATTTTACCATTACCACCTCTATATGTTTTTTATGATATATATATATATATATTATATTATATTTATTAAATTTTTTTACCTCTGAACTCATTATATAATATATATATCTATATAACTCTTATTTCGTAGGATATACAGTAATGTCTCTCATATGTACGACGGACTGGCACCTCGCGAAGAGATGTGAGTCCTCTTTCAAAAACACTCCACCTGGATGGTTAAAAATATAATTTTAATGATCATATGAGATACACATGAAATAATAAGGATATTATATAAGTTTTTTTCGTTATGTAAATATAATATTTAATTTTTTTCAGTCGGTTAAATATCATAACATTGTTTGTGTAGGTGTGGATTATTACCTCCACGAAGCAATGTGACTCTCGTTTTGTCTCCATACCACATAGATGATGTATATAATTATATAATTTTTTATATATTATATTATGATGTATAAATAAATATTATAACATACTATACATAATTACATTAAGATCATTGAAAAATTGATATGATACTCATGTGTACCTATGATCTACCATATTTATGATCATAATGTAATTCAATTTTCATAACCATGTTTAATGATTGGTTTTAACATTAATATTCCAGTTTAAATATAACCATTATTTCATTATTATTATTATTTAGATTTTTATACTAAGTAATATACGTAAAAAAGGGATAATTATAATCATCATTAATTCCTTCCATTTTATTCTCATGTTATTGGCTATGTGGAATTTGATTCAGTTATATACCATTCCATATTGATTATTACTTTTTAATTCAAAGCCTTTGTTTTACCCGTACCCTTATGAATCTTTTGAAATCACACATTCACATTTTTCCTCAGGATACCTGGGAGAATTTTATGATTGATATGTATGGATAAGATACAGGAATAAATTATATTCTTCTAAAAAATATTACGTTTTAATTTATGTATTCAAATGTAATATAGGATCCATGTATGTATCTATTTATAAATGACTAATAAACTATTTTGTCCTTTGGGATGTGATTCCATGTATTCTATACCAAAATAATAATGCAGAAAATGGCTCTGGGATTCTTGAGTCTAATATATTACAGTTTCTATCATATAATGTTTATATGAACACATGCAAACCCGAATTAGGAAAATGTAGTTAGGGCTCATAACCCTATGATAGTTTAATGCCCCTACCTTAGTTACCCATAGTTAGTGGATTATTTTAATACATTTGAATGATTAAAAGGAATCAAGACCCAAAGGAATGATCTGTTTAGCATTATTGAAAAATAGTTTACATAAATGAATGTTACATTATATTATAAAATGAAAAAACAACATAATTGTCTCCATTTTCCACATTCATACCCCTTAGTTTATCCATACATGTCAATCATATTATTCTTCTTTGCATCCTGGGATAAATAAAACATAGAATGGGGTGAGCGCATATTCTCATTAAGGATAAAAATATAGCTAAAATGTTTATAAATAAGCACAAACATTTATCTAAATGTAAAAAACTAAAAAAAATCATTTTAAAAATAAAATTCAGAATAATATGGAAAAGACAAAGAAAATAATTCATTTACAAATTCAAATGGTTATTCTACTAGTCGAATAATCACATGTAATATCAACAGCTAATTTAATAATGACGGAATGCATAATTTCAGACTTCATAACCACATAGTCAAGGAATTATTCCAAAACTACATATATGATTTTTTCTAGGCCTTGTGCCAAGACACTAGTTTGTCTCATTAAACCTACCTATGAATCTAGGAGCTATTTCGGGCTTCAACAATCAGTTACTAAGTCCAATGTATTACTCATATGAAAATTTTTAAACATAACATAAATATTCATATTAAAACATGCATTCCATATATTAATAAATTATTCATAAATAATGAATTGTATAAAAATAGCACATCCATGGTAAAAAATATCATAATTAAATCAATACAATATGGATGATTTGTATCATAATAAATAAACCTCAATCAAGAATAATTTCCAATAAATGATGTTGTGTAGTCGAAAATGATCAGTATAAATCTTTGAGAGAAATTTTCTTTTTTTTTCATGAAATCATTTAAAATTCACATAACATATAAAAGTAGTGAAGTAAAATATATTTTTTAATTAATGTATCCCATACAACATTGAAACAATTTAATGGAATTAATATTTTAAAACATTCATGTTCATATAATTAAATCCATGATGCCATTTTGAAAACATGGGCATTAATAAAAAATGATTAGAAGAGTAAATCACTAAAAAATTTATAATTTATTGTTTAGTAAAAATTCCATTAAAAATAATCCCTTGAACACACTTTTATGCAAAAAGGACATGGATAATAAATATTTTCCTGTAGATACTTATGTAAAAAGATCCTCATATAATAATGAGATTATGAAATTAACCCTTACCTTGCACTTTCCTTTGGTCGAGGGTACGTTTAACAACCTTAATAATCACCATAGTATATTATTATATTATAAAAAACATTATTCATATTAATTATATCATAAATATTAATTTATGAATTTATACTACCCATTTAAAAATGACTTCCATGTAAATTTAACATTTTATGTATTTATCTCTTTCTTAATCATACTTGTCATAATATGATATTCATGATCATATAATTGAGATCATGATTAAAATACTACCATATTATAAACCAAGATTTATATATAATATATATTATTAATATAAATATTTAAAATAGATAGATATATGAAATGGGAGGCACCGTTTAGGGAGACGATTGGTCATACATAGGCATAAACAATGTTTCCTTTTTTATATCGTATTGAACGGATGTAAGTGAAAAAAATATAAGTATTTACATACATACTAATATATATTATTCACATTTATAATTATTATGTCATATATTACATACTAACTAATAATATATATTTTTATAATCATCCTTTAATGGTGAACGTAGGAATGAATATCATCGTGTTGTGGAGACACTAATCCGTAAGTACGCATGAGCGACAATTTAATTATATTGATGGTGAAAGAGTAAGTAATTGTATGTTATATAATATATAAAGAGTCATTAAAATGTTATATTTATTATTTAAATAAGTTATACACATTATTATGACCATCCAAATAATGAAGTGTTTGAATAACAAACTTCAACACAACATAGAGACGATAAGTCGTACATACACACGTATGGTGTCTTTTAAATTTATAAGATATACTGAATAATGAATATGGTAGTACCATATTTATAACACCATCAATGTGTGTATAATTTACTTGATTTAATATTTTTTTACGGAAACAACAATGAAAGAGGAAGTGGATTAAGAAAAGAACTTCAAAGTTGGTGGGGAAATTGTTAACTCTTTTTTGAGTTCATTGTTTTTATTTGATCAAAAGGTTTTCATAGGTTGGATTTCTATTCAAAAAAAGGAATCTGGGATGAAGGGAGGAATGTTTGGAGTATTTTGGGTTGGGGTTAGACGATCCAAATGGCTTTGGATCTATGAAATTATGAGAAGGAGATGTACCCTTTTATAAGAGAGGTGAGGGTCACATTATGAAAAGCCTGAAATATTTTTTTAAAACCAAATAATTTTAGCTTTATAAATTCTCCAAAATGATTTATTTAGAGTAAATGGTGTTTATGGGTCTATTTCCTCTAAAAAATAGGTTTTACAGAAGTTTAGGCCACCATATTAATCACATTATTTAGATTTATGTCTAAGTAAAAAAGTTTAACATTTACGATGTCCTCTTGTATTACTACAATAAATGGTTAGTAAAAATACTATAAAATGACAAGAGAATACCATGTGGTTCATTAATGACATATCCATTATAATATAATTCCTATTTCTAAGCCTATTATTTTTGGTAATATTATATCAAATAATAATATAGTATTTGTTTTAAAAAGATTGTGTCAATTTAGTAACTATTATGTATTTGGTTTTTTTTTGAAAGTTATCAAAACATTTTTACATATTAATAAATACATTATATCAATAAAAACATGTTAAATTCAACTAGAAAATTTATTTATTTCATCATAACATTAAAATAATATTTATTTTAATATTTACAATATCGTTTTATTGATACTTTTAATAATAATGAAAATACTGGATCATTATTTCATCATAAATAATATATTTATTTAATATATAAAATAATAAATAAAATATAATCATATATTAAATTGTCTTAGGTTTAAAATGAATATTTATAGTCAACGAGAGAATTATATAACCCCATATAAAAATGTTTTACTAAAATATATATTTTTATGCCCTATATGTATTTACATAAAATTAATTAATATAATGATTAATTACCACTATAAAGTGGCACTATGGGGTGCTAAAATCAACACAAGGATGACCATGGTCGGACATGTATATGAAGATTGGAATAGGAAACATATTAGGGTAATTTAATATTATTATAGTAATATTTGTTTACTGTTATTTACCAGGTTTACCCTTTAACAATGGTAAATAAAATATTTACTGAAATAATATTCATAATTTCTGATAAAAAATTAAACAATTTCCACAAATTTGACCTCATTATTCAAAATATGGAATCCATTTTTTAAAATTCAAAACACAGAAGTTACAGAAATTAATTTAAAATTAATTCCCTTTGTCAAAACATAAATGTGTGTTTTTTAGAAATTATAACTATAAAAAAATTGACTCTTATTTATGTCCAAATTAATTGTGAAATTATAAACCATGACCAAAATTATATTAAATGATGAAAATATAATCCAATGATACTTTAAAACCACTCAAATGTATAATTTAACACTATAAATTATTTCGATTACAAAAAATTTCAACTAAAATTTTGTATTATTCAATATTCTTCAAAAATTGAATGTTTTCAGAAGAATAAAAATATTTTATCCATAATAAATTTTTAGGCCCCACTTATAAATAATAATTTAATTTCATTAAATTTAATATAAATATGTTTCAAATATGGATCTTAAAAATGTTCCCCATTAAAATGAGGTAAAATTACTTTTTTCATAAATACATATTTTTTCAACAAATTATTATTTTCTTATATTATTTCTGAGAAACACATAATATGGATTCTAAAATTATATGGAATTTATAAATTTCAAAATTCAGTTAATAATATTTATAACTGCTTTTTAAATGACATGTTTGTTATGTCATGGTGTGCTCAAACTCAGTGTTATGTATAGACATGTTATAGAATTAAGTTGAAGAGATAATAATCAATGAAATATAGGGGTGTTACATTCTCCCCTACATTAATAAATTTCATCCTCACAATATTAAATTTTAATTTGAATATAAAAGGTCAAAAATAGAAAAATTCAATTGTGTAAAACCCACATCGGAAATTGGTTTATTGAAATTTAATCATAATAAGAGCGAAATAGAAATGAAAATGTCACAACCAACTTATGATAGTGATTAATAATAGCTTGGTAGAAATTAGAGTCACATAAATTGAGGAAAAAAATAAATATTTATAGATAGTGATTGTTGTCATCAATCACAAGCAAGTGTAAAATTGATGCTCTATAAGCCATCAATCTAATATGATTTAAAAGATAATCATTCCAACTTAACATATGGTATTAGAATAAAACATTTTTGGTTTTAATATCCATTCCATAAAGTATAAGAATAAATTTTATCCTAGAATAAGATGAAAAAATATACACTACATGTATAGTTTCATCCTTCAACTAATTTTTACCACAAACTCATCCTTCACTCCAAAAAATAATAGAATTCTAAAATATTTTTTTTCCTAATCGTATATGGTTCCACAAATAATTATTTTACAATTTATTTGTCAATATATTTAAAAAAAATATAAAAACTAGGACATCACGTATGTCAATGGTAGGTGATGTACCCTTGTCACCCTTCAGTTGGAGTTTCATGTCATGTGGCCTTGTTAGACACGATAGGTTGTTTCCAGACCTCTAGGTTGTGATTTATATGACAATACTGAAATAATATAATGAATTTATTTAACCATAACAATTCATAAAATATAAAAATTAATCTATCAAAACATTAGACATATCCACAATACTTCATTCCAATCTCACTGTCCATAATTTATAAGGAAGATCGCATGATATTCATGTGAGTAAATTCATCATGTATTCTTTTAAAATATGGTTTTCAAATTGATTTCCAGAAAACCATATGTGATTAGGTATATACTTCCTTATTCCTTCCGTAAATTATAGAATATAGAATATACTCATTAAATCCAAAAATGTTGTAATTAACAACAATTATGGAATAACAGACAATTATTTAGTTCTAAGGTATTATATAATATCTAATATAATTTTTCCAAATCAATCATCTCTTATTCCAAAATCAACACCATAGTATGAGGACCATATTAATGTTTATATTTACATCAAATATGTATTTTCCAAAATGTTTTACTTGTTATTAAGTAACTATTCATTGTACCATAATATCTCAAATCCTTAATTAAATATTACTGCATTATTATCCTTATATAGTACATAATTATTATAACCAGTACATCACAGATACAACACTCAAATGAAAATTCATTAATATCAACATAAAAAAATAGTAATTACAATTAATTTGTGATAATATAATATTTGAATTATTATCCAACAACTTAATTTGTGGTATACTCTAATTGTTTGGATATTGATTCACATAGTGTCCCAACCCTTTGCATATGAATAATTGAAAAATTGAAACCTTTTTCTTAACATTTCAATCACATACTTTGTGTCCTTTTTCTCCACACTTATAAAAAACACCCTTTCCCTTCAATAATTTACCAATATGTTTCTTTCCATAGTTATAACATATGGGAGAATCCGTCTCTCCCTTATTCCCTTTATCCATATTTCACTCTACCTTCCTTTTATTCTCCAGCTTCCCTTGAAAGACATAATAATCAGAGAATTATTTATTTATCTTATTAAACCATGATACTATTTCTTCATATGATGATAATATATCAGATAATATTTCCTTTCTAAATGTTGGCCTTATACACTAAAATATATGATGCTTCTAACTGTTTTGATAATGCGTATTGCAGGAGTTCTTTTTCCATATATTTTGTGCCATTTCTAAACAATGCCATGCACTAGATTAGTTTATGAAACACAATGCATAATTACAAACTTGTAAAAAACTTAACATAAATTTAATAGTTTACGGATATAATCCATAATCATTTAAATATTTTCAACGAGGAGATATATTATCGTAAATACTTCATAATGTGTTTTATATAAAAATATGAATATTTCTAAACATATCCTCCGGAGTGTCATAACCAAGATTGCATCAAGGCACGTTGTCGTGTACCAGGATACCCTAGTTTATGCCCTAAATTCCTTGTCGTAGTTCTCACTCCTAGGTGAATTTGTTCCAAATCTGCCTCTACCTGCTCATATCCATATAGGGATGTATTTCTTGGAAAATACACAATATCTCTATATAACCAAAATACATGGACGTTCTCCTATAATAATCCTCATAGTCTATCATAGGGTAATTTTCTCTAATCAGAGTTTATCTAAATCTTATTCTATGGTTTTTGCTAATATTCCTCTGATAAAAACTATAACGCCCCGACCTCATTTACCCTGAGTCGTGTATTATTTTAATATATTAGCATGATTACAAATAATCAATCCCCTATGTACCCATCAGCTTAACAGTCTGGGAAAAATAGAATACATACATGATAATTACATACAATTTTAAGATGAAAAAAAAACAAAAACATTGTCTCTATTGACCACATTCTTATCCCTTACATTACCAATACTGGTCAGTCATAATATTCTTCATCGCATCTTATGAAAAATAAAACATAGAATGGGGTGAGCTCAGACGCACAGTAAAGATAACAATATATAGGAAACTTTGATAAATAAGCATAAACAATTAAGGAATTTTATAAAACTAAACAAATAATTTTTAAACAAAATCATTATTATAATATATAAAAGATATATCAAATAATGAGATTTTCATATTCACTTGGTTATTCTACATATCAATGGTCACATGTAATATCAACAACTAATTTCATAATGATTGAATGCACAATGCCATTCACCATATCCACATAGTCTCAACCCTATGTCAAGTCTAAAAATAGGATTTTGTAAAGGCCTTGTGCGATGACACTAAATTTTCTACTGAGACCTACCAATTCATCGAGGAGCTATAGCAGGCTCCACCCATCATTTACTAAGTCAAGGCATTCCTCATATCAAATGGTTTAAACATAACATATGCATTCATGTAAAAACTAGAATAATAAATGTATATACTACATAAAAAACCATGAATGGTTTATAAATAACACATCCATATTCAAACATATCACAAAACCTTCAAAACATAATGGATGATTTGTATCATAATAAATCAACCTCAATCATGAATAATATCCGGTAAAATATTTTAACATATATTAAAATGATAAAAATAAATCACTAAGTGAAATATCACTTATTCATGAAATCATTTAAAAGTCATAAAATTTATAAATGAAGTCATGTAAAAGATATTTTTGAATTAAATTATCCCATACCACTTTTAAAATATTTAATGGAATAAATAATTTATGACATTCATGTTCATATAAATTAATCCTTAAAACCATTTTGAAAACATGGTTCATTAATGAGAAAGGTTTAGAAGAATAAATATTTAAAACATTTAAAATGATGGTTTAGTAAAAATTAACTTAAATATAATCCCTTCGAACACATGTTTATGTAACATGTTCATAGATAATAAATATGTCCCAGTAGATAATTACGTAAAAACAACCACTGATAACAAAGAGATTGTGAAATTAACCCCTTCTTTGCATTATCCATCGGTCGACAGTACATTTAACCTCATGTATAATGATAATAGTATGTTATTAAATTATTGCAGAACCATGTCCATATTTATCATATCATACATGATTCATTTATGACATTATACTACCCATTTATCAATGATTTTCATGTTAAATAATAATTTTTGGAAATAATCAATGTCTTTATCTTATGTGTTTGAACATATTATTCAACATCATGACATTTAGATCATATTTTAAAAACCTCCAGAAAAAAAAATACTTGATCTAAATAACATATATATTTTGAATTTAAATATTTATTACATATATTTATAAGAAATCGAAGGACCGGTTTATGGAGATGGTAGGTCGTATGTGTGCATAAACGAGATTTCTGTTTTCATATCGTATTGAAGAGAAGTAAGTTAAAAGGATATATATATATATGTACTTATATATATATCAATTATAATTATTATTTCACATATTACATATTGATAAAAGTATATATTTTTATAATCATCGTTGAATGATGAACGTGGGAATGAATCTCATCGCGTTGTGTAGACGATAATCCGTATGTACGCACGAGTAACAATATCATCATATTGATGGTGAAATCGTAAGTAATTGGATGGTATAAAATATTTACAGTATCATTAACATGTTATATTTTTTATTTAAATCAGTTTTCCTCATTATTATTCCCATCCAAATAATGAAGTGTCTGAATAACAAACTACACCACAACGTGGAGACGGTAAGCCATACGTACGAATGTATGGTGACTTTTTCATTTATAAGATGTATATAAAAATAAATATGGTTGTACCATATTTATATTAACATCATATTATGTATATGATACTGTATTTTTATTGGAAACAACAATGAAAGAGGAAGTGGAATCAGAAAAGAACATGAATGAGGGTGGTGAAATTTTTACCAATTCTTCGGGTTCTTCTTATGGATTTGATCAAAATGGATACATTTCATGTATTTATAACCACTGTATGGCCTCTACGATTATGTTAGGGACGTTGGGAAGATATTTGGGTGGGTTTTGTCCGAGCCAAATGGTTTTGGAGGTGTGAAATGAAGAGAAGCGTAAGTACCATTTTATATTAGAGGTGAGGTTCACTTTAGGAAAACATTGAAATATTATTTTATAATAAAATATATTTGGTTTTTAATGGATACAAAATGATTTAATAAGATTATAATGTGATTGGGGGTAGAAATAATCTCATCCAATAGGTTTTAGACATGTTTAGGTCACCATATTAACACAATATTTTACATTAATTAGTAATTAAAAAAGTTTAACTTCTACAATGTCCTCTAGTATTACTATAATAAATGGTTAGTAAACGAACAATTAAATTACAAGAGAACCCAAATTGGTTCATTATTGACATATCTATTATTAAATAAGTCCATTTTCTAAACATATGATTTTTAATAATATTATATCAATTAATAATATAGTATTTGTTTTAAAAAATCATTTAAGTCATATTTGACACTATTTGGTATTCGGTTTTTTATGAAAGTCAAAAAAACATTATTACTTGGAAAAAATAAATTATATCAATTATAACATGTAATATTCAACTAGAAAATTATTTTATGGAATAAAAGTTTTCAAATTATATTTATTTTAAAATCATTAATATCATTTTTTATTCATTAAATAATAAGGAAAATATTGCATCATTATTGTGTAATAAATAAATATATTTATATCATGTCTAGAAATTATAGATAAAATATCATCATGTAAGAAATCATTTTATATTTCAAATTATTTTTATAATCTATTAGATCAATTATATTACACAATATAATTTTTTAATTAATGATATATTTTTTTCATTTCCAACCTTAATTTTAATTATTTAACATTAAGTGTAATTATAACTCTTATCTGGCTCAATGGGGTCCCATAATCAACCGAAGGATACCCATGGTCATATATGTATCAGTAAATTAGAATAAGAAATTTTTTTTTTAAATTTTAATATTATTAGAAGAATATCTGTTTACACTTATTTACTATATTTACTCATTAACCATAGAAAATAAAATATTAATTGAAGTAAATATTTATAATGTATAAAAATAAAAGATACCAATTTACATAATTTGGAAATCCTGATTCCTAATATGTAATCCATTTTTCCAAATTTAAAACACATAAGTAGAAGAAAATAATTTATAATTAATTCCAGTTGTAAAACCTAAATGCATGTTTTTATGAAATAATAACTATAACAATATTGACACTTGATTATGACATGTTTAAATGAGAAAATACATCCCATTACCTAAATTATATTGAATTATAAAAATATAATTCATTGATACTTTAAAACCAGTAAAATTTATAATATAACACTATAAATTATTTCGATTAAATTAGTTTTTTTCAATTTAATTTTAGTATTTTTAACTATTCATCAAAAATTGACAGCTTTTAGAAGAGTAAAAAAAATTTATCCAAGAAAAATTTTTATGTCCCAGTTCTAAATAAACATTTAATTTCATTAATTTGAATATATAAAAGTGTTATAAATTTATTTTTAAAAATTTATACATTAAAAGGAGGTAAAATTTCATTTTTTTTATAAAAAATACTTATTTTATCTGAAAAAATGAATTTGTAGTAATATTATGTCAAAAAAAACATTATATGGTTTATAAAAGTATATTGAGTATATAAAATCAAAAATTCGGTTAATACTATTAATAAATGCTTTCGGAATGGCTAGTTATGTATGTTGTGGTGCGCTCAGACTCAGTGTTGCATATACCAAAAGTTATTGAAATATGTTAAAGAGATAACATACAATAAAATCATGTGGTGTTACCGGTAGAATGCGACGATACGAATATAATATCATCCTTATGTTTTGTTATTGTAGATATCTATATATATTCTATAGTTGGAATTTTTGTGCCTATGTGTCACCTCTACATGAAGCCACGTCACCCTGAAATATGTATCCAACGCTCCAAACCTAAAAACTCATCCCAATTATCTTCCATCGCTCAGTATTTCTTCCCCCTCCCATATTCCCATCCCATAAACCCTTCTCCCAGCTCTAGGGTCCCAAAACCCTCTCGACTTCCACCATCCACGAATCCTATCACCCTCTCCCCTCCAAAAATCCTTTTTTTGCGATTCCATTCTCACGTCTCCCCAAAATTATATCCTCCTGCAAGAAATCGAGCACCTCTC
This sequence comes from Viscum album, assembly GCA_963277665.1. Lineage (NCBI taxonomy): Eukaryota > Viridiplantae > Streptophyta > Magnoliopsida > Santalales > Viscaceae > Viscum > Viscum album. The sequence goes on along the minus strand of OY728121.1, from coordinate 6,214,090 downwards.
TCTATCCCTTCTCTCCCGCTCACATTCTCCCTCTACACTGGCTAGAGTTTCTGCATCGACACATCCATATCCTAGGCATGCTCTACATCCGCCTCCATCCACTCCTCCTCCATCCAGTTTACCTGCTCCGCGTTGATCTGCTTTTCCTCCGTGCTGCCGATTTTCACTTCACCATCGACCAGGTAATCCTCCTCTGATTAATGAAAAGTTTTTTTTAAATCATTCTATAATATAATTGAAGTTTCTTCAGGGATCTATTTGTTCATATTTATTTAATATACAAATCCATATTCATCTTCTCTGTTCATCTCTAATCCAATTTGTAAATTGGAATATATCAGCTTATATATGTTTACAATATCTATTCATTTTTAATAACAACATCTTCTAATGTACAGGTTTGTAAATATTCTGATTTGAATTGACCGATTTTACCAGCAATGAAATGGTATTTGTTAAATCATTCTATAATTTTATTGAAGTTTATTCATGGATCAATTTGTTCATATTTATTTAATATAAAAATTCATATTATAATTCTCTGTTAATTTAATTTCAAATTTTTAAATTGGAATCTATCTATTTTTATTTGATTACAATATCAATTCAATTTTAGAAGCAACTACTACAAATGTACAGGTTTGTAAATATTGTGGTTTGAATATTTCATATAATTTATATATACTAATTGAAATATATCGATTTAAAAATTTTTAACAATATTTGTCCTTTTCTTAATGGTATTTTTTTACATTGAACATGTCTATAACAATTTTGAGTTTTCATATATTTGTTTGTAGCTTATATATAGCAGGTCTATAAATACAGATCTACTTGAGCTGTAATGAGTCACGATGTTCTCTTTATTCCATTTAAGTAGTTTATAATTGAACTATTTGAGAAGTAATGAAATTGTTTTTGTTAAATCAGTTTGTAATTTTATTGAATTTTCTTCATGGATCTATTAGTTCATGTTGTACTAAAATTTCAGGTAACATTCCTGTTTTTATATGTGTTTCAATATAACTTCATATTACAGTTTATATTTAAGTTTATATTGCATTATCATGTACTAGGATTTCATTTATCTGGTATATTATATTATCATATTGTTTCCTTATGTAGAATACAATTTCCTTCGGCAAGCATGCTGCTCGAAGTTAACATGTGGCGCATTTATTTCATCCATTGTACCATAAATACAAAATATATGGTCGGAGGTCTTAATGAACATTGTATTGGCTTCACTCAAGTTGATGTTCAGGACGAAATACAATCAACACTCTATAGAAACAACATGTGGTGGTTCCTACTCTGACGACCACAGCCGCTAATGGACTGGGGTTGACCAGCTGAAACATTCCAGGTGTGGAAAAGTTAACTACATTACTGGATTGGGGTCTTAAACCCAAATGTTCAGGTCCCATTTTATCTCTATTTTTTATCATTGTTATTTTACTATTTATTAACAATTTTTTGTTTTTTTTGGGAAGTAAAATAGATAGACAACACCCAAATCACCTGTTGAAGATCGAATCAAACTATTGTAGGAAGGATAAACAAAATCCAGGTTTGTGTTTCTAAATTGTTCAAAATGTTTTTTATTTTTTCCACCTTCTTAATTAATGTTCATGAGATGCGTTTACCATTTATGGTGCACATATCTAGTTTTTGAATGAAATGGTAACACATATTCAAGATAATTCTCATTATATATTTTTCTATTTATTCAAATTTAAATTTTTTTCACATATTCTACTTACTCAGGAATGTGACATGTAATCTTTATGATTTTAAGGAGGTGTGACAACGACAATGATTAAATATAGCGGCGAAAGGATTCAATGTATTCTTGAAGGGTTGGTTGATTCCTTATAGAAGGTTTTATTGGCAAGCATTCATTATTTTTTTAATTTCCATGACTGATTTCTTTAAGAAGGATATGGATGCTAATGTTTTCAAGATGTAATTTTGTTTTTGAAACCCATTTATATAGGGTTGTGCGTGTTTTCAATAAATTTTGAAATGTATTGTGAACTTCATAAATCTTCATACACCGTTGTATGATGACATTTATTCATATCTAATGTAAATGTTTACATGATATTAACTATTATTGTTGTTTTTTGAAGCAGTTAAATAGTTTTATCTTTGTATTCAAATCGGCTATTTGATTATGTTCTTTGATTTTCAAAATAAAAAATGGCGATATGTGATTCTTAAATTCCTGTCTCCTTGCCCTATAATTTATATTTTGGATTCCAGGAAGTATGAGAGAGATACATGAAAGTCATGAATTATGATCATGGAACCTATTTACCTTCTCCGCATCGATCTGCTTTGCCTCCGTGCCGCCTATTTTCACATCGTCATCGACCGGGTAATCCTTTTCCGAGTAATGAAATGTTTTTTGTTAAATCATTCTGTAATATTATTTATGTTCCTACATAGATCTATTTGTTCATGATTATTTAATAAAAAATCCATATTCTACTTATCTATTCATCTCTAATCCAATTTTTAAACTGGAATCTATCGGCTTATATATGTTTACAATATCTATTCATTTTTAATAGAAACATCTTCTAATGTACATGTTTGTAAATATTCTGATTTCAATTGACCTATTTGAGAAACAATGAAATGGTATTTGTTAAATCGTTCTGTAATTTTATTGATGTTTATTCATGGATCTTTTTTTCATATTTATTTAATATACAAATTCATAGTATACTTCTTTGTTGTTCTCTATTCAAATATTTAAATTGGAATCTATCATTTTTTATTTGTTTACAATATCAATTCAATTTTAGTAGAAACTTCTACAAATTTACAGGTTTGTAAATATTATGGTTTGAATATTTCATATAATTTATCTATACTAATTGAAATATATCGATTTATATATTTTTAAACAATATTTTTTCTTTTCGTAATGTTATTTTTTTTAGATTGCACATGTTTGTAACAATTTTGAGTTTTCATTTTTTTTGTAACTTATAAATAGCAGGTCTGTAAATACAGATCTACGTGAGCAGTAATGAGTCATGATGTTCTCCTTATTCCATATAAGTTGTTTCTAATTGACTTATTTGAGAAGTAATGAATTTTTTTGTTAAATCATTCTGTAATTATATTGAATTTTCTTCATGGATCTATTATTTCATGTTGCACTAAAATTTTAGTTATCATTCCTAGTTTTATATCTGTTTCAATACAACTTCATATTGCAGTTTATATTGAAGTTTATATTGAATTATCATGTATTAGGATTGCATTTATCTTGTATATTATATTATCATGTTGTTTCCTTATGCAGAATACAATTTCCTTCAGAAATATTGCTGCTCGATGTTAACATGTGGCATGTTTATTTCTTCCATTGTACCATAAATACAAAATACATGGTCGGAGGTCTTAATGAACTTTGCATTGGCTTCACTCAAGTTGAAGTTCAGGACGAAATACAATCAACACTCTATAGAAAAAACATGTGGTGGTTCCTAATCTGAAGACCACACCCGCTAATGGACTGGGGTTGACCTGCTAAAACATTACAGGTGTGGACAAGTTAACTATAATACCCGAATGGGGTCTTAAACCCAAAAATTCATGTCCCATTTTATCTCTATTTGTTAACGTTGTTATTTTACTATTTAATAACAATTTTTTTTGTTGTTGTGTGGGAACGAAAATAGCTAGACAACCCCTACTCACCTATTGAAGATAGAATCTAACTATTGTTGGAAGCATAAACAAATATCCAAGTTTCTGTTTCTAAATTGTTCTAAAAGATTTTTATTTTTTCCACATTCCTAATTAAAGTACATGAGATAAGTTTACCATTTTTGGTGCACATCTCCAGTTTCTGAATGAAATGGTAACACATATTTAAGGTAATTCTCCTAATATCTTTTTCTATTAATTCAAATTTAAATTTTTTTCACTCATTCTACTTACTCAGGTATGTGACATGAAATTGTTATGATTTTAAGGAGGTGCGACATCGACAATGATTAAATATTGTACCTAAATGATTCAATGTATTCTTGAAGGTGTGGCCGATTCCTTATAAATGGTTTTATTGGAGAGCATTCATTATTTATTTTAATTTCCTTGACCTATTTCTTTTAGAATGATATGGATTCTCATGTTTTCAAGATGAAATTTTGTTTTTGAAATTCGTTTAGATAGGGTTGTGCGTGTTTTTAATCATTTTTGAAATGTATTGTGAACTTCATATCTTTTCATCTACCATTGTATGATGAAATTTATTCAAATATAATGTAAATTTTTACCTGATATTATCCATTATCGATGCTTTCAGAAGTAGTTAAATAGTTTTATCTATGTTTTCAAATCTGCAAATTGATTGTGTTCTTTGAGTTGAATATTAACAAATGGTGATATGTGATTCTTAATTTATTGTCGCCTTGTCCTATTATTTATATTTTGGATTCCATGAAGTATTATAGAGATACATGAAAGTCATGAATTATTATCATGGAACCTGTTTACCTGCTCCGCGTCGATCTGCTTTGCCTCTGAGATGTCGATTTTCACTTCATCATCGACCAAGTAATCCTCCTCTGAGTAATGAAATGTTTTTTGTTAAATCATTCTATATTATTATTGATTTTTCTTCATGGATCTATTTGATAATATTTATTTAATATAAAAATCCATATTCTACTTCTCTGTTCATCTCTAATCCAATTTGTAAAATTGAATCTATCAGCTTATATATGTTTAAATTATCTATTCATTTTTAATAGCAATATATTCTAATGTATAGGTTTGTAAATATTTTAATTTGAATTGACCTATTCGAGCAGAAATGAAATGGTATTTGTTAAATCATTCTATAATTTTACTGAAGTTTATTCATGGATATATTTGATTAAATTTATTTAATATAAAAATTAATATTATACTTCTCTGTTCATCTCTATTAAAAATTTTAAATTGGAATCTATCAGATTTTATTTGTTTACAATATCAATTGAATTTTAGTAGCAACTACTACAAATGTACAGGTTATTAAATATTATTGTTTGAATTTTTCATATAATTTATATAGACTAATTGAAATATATCGATTTATATTTTTTTAACAATATTTGTTCTTTTATTAGTGATATTTTTTTATATTGCACATGTTGGTAACAATTTTTAGTTTTCATATTTTTGTTTCTAACTTATAAATAAAAGGTGCATAAATACAGATCTACTTAAGTAGTAATGAGTCATGATTTTCTCCTTACTCCATATAAGTAGTTTCTAATTGACCTATTTGAGCAGTAATGAAATGGTTTTTGTTAAATGATTTTGTAATTTTACTGAATTTGCTTCATAGATCTATTAGCTCATGTTTCACTAAAATTTCAGTTAACATTCTTGTTTTTATATTTGATTCAATATAACTTCATATTGCAGTTTATATTGATGTTTATATTTCACTATCATGTACTAGGATTGCATTTATCTTTTATATTATATTATCCTGTTGTTTCCTTATGCAGAATACAATTTCTTTCGGCAAGCTTGCTGCTCGAAGTTAACATGTGGCATGTTTATTTATTCCATTATACCATAAATACAAAATATATGGTCGGAGGACTTAATGAACAATGTAATGGATTCACTAAAGTATAATTTCAGGATGAAATACAATCAAAACTCTATATAAACAACATGTGGTGGTTCCTACACTGAAGACCACACCCGCTAATGGACTGGGGTTGACGTGCTAAAACATTCAAGGTGTGGATAAGTTAACTACAATACATGATTGGGGTCTTAAACCTAAATATTCATGTCCCATTTTATCTCTATTATTTTACTTTGTTATTTTACTATTTAATTTTTTTTGTGTTTTTTGGGCTGGAAAATAGCTATACAACACCCCACTCACCTGTTGAAGATTGAATCAAACTATTGTTAGAAGCATAAAAAATATCCCTGTTTGTGTTTATAAATTGTTCTAAATGTTTTTTATTTTTTCCACCTTCCTCATTAAAGTGAATGAGATACGTTTACCATTTATGGTGCATGTGTCCAGTTTTTGAATGAAATGGTAACACATATTCATGGTAATTCTCTTGATATATTTTTCTATTAATTCAAATTTAAAATTTTGTCTCTTATTTTATGTACTCAGGTATGTGACATGAAATAATTATGATTTTAGGCAGGTGTGACGTCAACATTGATTAAATATTGTAGCTAAAGGATTCAATGTGTTATTGAAGGTGTGGTTGATTACTTATAGAAGGTTTGATTGGTGAGCATTTGATATTTTTTTTAATTTCCTTGACCGATTGTTTTTAGAATGATATTGATGCTCATGTTTTCAAGATTTTATTTTGTTTTTGAAACCTATTTAGATATGGTTGTGCCTGTTTTAAATCATTCATGAAATGTATTGTGAACTTCATCTCTTTTCATCCAACATTGTATGATGAAATTAATTCATATCTAATGTAAATGTTTACATGATATTATCCATTATTTTTGTTTTCGGAAGCAGTTAAATAGTTTTATCTATGTTTTCAAATATGCTAATTGATTGTGTTCTATGTATTGAAAAATAACAAATGGTGATATGTGATTCTTAATTTCTTTTCTCATTGTCCTATTATTTATATTTTGGATTCCATGAAGTATGATAGAGATACATGAAAGTCATGAATTATGATCATGGATCCTGGAATAACTTGAACAACCCACTCTTGAGTAGCATGTAAGTATGTTGGTGTACTGAATCCATTTCTTTTAAAGTAATATCACTCTACCAGAAAATACATTAATTCAACAGGTTTAGTGGAAATCATATCTATAAACCGCTATTATATATCTAAATTTAACTATGGTCTAACTAGATTTTCCCATTATGATGCCCAAAAATAAGATACACAAGAAAAATATCGGTAAGGATCTTTTAGACTTGATCATTTCTACATGATGTAGCTAGAGAAGTATCTCAATAGCAGACTGAGCGATGTGATTGAGAATAAGATTGAAACGTCAACCACTACCTATACATTTCCATTTCTTTATTCATTTTATTTGTCATGTTCTGCTATTTATATTTTATACCCTAGAAAATTCTATTTATAAATCTCGAATGTTCTTCAAATAGTTGTAAATACTAATTGTGACAGCATTATATATTTCTGAACACATACCTCATCCAAGATTCTTTTCAATCTAGTAGTTCTTAAATTGAATTATATCATTCTGATGTTAGTTTCTATTTGTGTTGATCTAAAGTTCATCATGACATGGTATTTATACTTAATCATTAAAGTAAATTCTTTTCTGGAAAATATCCCAGAGTGGGTGGTACATTAATAGAATTTCAGGTTTATGAGCTAAGGAAATTGTCATTAATTTGTATTTACTTAGTTATTTTAATTCATATCTCATTCCATTACCTCATCTCTCTTACATTTTTTGAAAGGTACACTGAATTTGGAGGTTATTTTCCTTTCCAGCATAACGACAACTGTGCTGCCCAGAATTGATCAAATAAACAGATTCGGAAGTTGTGAGATAATCTGATCACAACTCAAGATGATACTCATGTTTCGCATATGAGAGATTTTGAGGTTGTCCATTCACTGATTCCTTGAGGTTTGTTCTCATATAATTTCTTTTTTAATTTATCTTAAATTATATCCATATGGATTCAAAAAAATTTATCTATTACATCTTTTGTGTATTTTTAGGGAAGAGTCAATTTGGATTATATTATAGTGTTAACTGCTTCAAATTTTTAGAAATTTTTTGGTTTTTTTCATGTCCACATTCCTTAAAGATAAGTGGTTTTTTATTATGTTTTTTAATATCCTATTATATAATTTTATGTACTATATTTTACATTCATTTTTTATTTTTTATCATATCTATGTAAAAAATGTAAATGAAATTTAACTGTAGGATGATTTTAAACAATGTTAAGTTATTTTATTATTGGTATGCATATAATATTATTACCGGTGTTTTCTATATAGTATTATTTTATATGACATTTTAGATGAAAAAACACAAGAAGTCATATTAATATTTTAATATATCACAATCTGAAGAATCAGCTAAAAAATATTATACGTGTGGTATCTTATTGGTTTAATTTTCTCACAATCATTTGAAAAATACATCACATTTTGAATAAATACTGTTTTAATTTCCCTGTTTTAATATGTCACAATTTAAATTACATTCCATAAATTCCTTCAAACATTTGTTGTTTCTATTAGTAGGGATTCTCTCATACCAAAAGTAGATGAACTGTGAGATCAACAAAAACAACATATTCATAGAGATGATAATTATGGATGTTTCATAAACATATTCACGTGGATGCTTGAAACATCCAACCTATCCAAATGTAAAATATCCACTCAATACGAGGTTCCTTTAACTGGCTTATTTAGGATTTTTATACCATTAAATTTTATCCAACCCAGTAATTTTTATGTCTATTATTATTATACAGTAAATTTAATGGGATTTCTGTATTACATTTTTTTATTCTCATTAAAATCAGATTCTATTTGAGAAAAAATCAACCTTATTTTCTAAAAAAATCCTTTTGTTAACAAATTTTATATGAAAATTATATACATATTTTATAGGAAAATATGTTCCTAAAACAAAAAATATTTTATAATAATCACATTCAAAGATTTGACCTTTTATGAGTTTTTTCCTGATGATTTTCTCTTTTTTCCCTAATATTCCACTGATCTGGATCTGGCCCAATCACAATGATCTGCATATATGCTATACCAAAAACTGCATGTAAAACAGCCACATTTAAAAAAAATATCATTCAGAGATTCAATATCTGTTGATTTTCTCCTAGGATAATATCTCTCTGTCTTCAAATAGGCCTCTCATTGGAATATGGTATAACCCCATTTATTTTCATAGATTTCATAGCAAAAAATTACACCAAAAACAACCATGCTTATCTTTAATCTGATTCGTCATTGTGACCTAATGCCTTTTTTGAAGCTTGGAGGGCCCCATATTCCACTCCAAATAGGGAGATGAGAAATAAAGAAAAGCAGGGAAGAGTGGTGGAGCAATCAGCTAGTAGGTCCCCATACTCCACTCAAAATAGGGAGAAAATATGGAAGAGAAGAACGTTAGTGGTAGAGGAATTCCATCCAGAACATAATGTGAGCATATCCATTGTTCAAAATAAGTTTGGATGCATGGGAATCAATTCCCCTAGAGTCCTTGCAATTCTAGGTAAAATTATATCCCATAATCTTCATCCTCATAAAACCATGGGAAAATTATAATTTTTCATGATCAGTTGTGAGCTCATGCTACTGCGTGGATTAAATTGGGGCAGGGGCTCACTACGTGCGGAGAAATTTTTTGACATTTTATGTTGGGGTTTTAGAGTTGTAGAATTTTTTATCTCTCTTCCTCCTTGCATGGGTATTAACATTGTATCTTTTATTAAGAGAGTTATTTAAATATAGTAAATATTAATGCATAGTTTATTTCACGCATTCAATGTGACAGGGTTTAATATAAATGAATTTTTATGATATACAGAACATCATGGAACAAAAAAGTGTATGGGGATTTCATCATCAGGGGATTATTTTGTTTTCTCTTAGTAATTACATTTCATTACTTGTACTATATAACACATGTGATACATGTTTTTGAACACTAAATCATGTACTCTTTGGAACTTTTAAATATGATCGGTAGTTGTTTTTTAGATCATTGGAATATGTATTTAATACATACATTTTTTTCGTGTAATTTCATGTAATTGAATGGTCTCTCTCCATATGAAATTCACTCCTATTAAATTATCATACACCATTCCTAATTAAAATTTATTCAACATTATATTTTCTTGTAACCTTTGATAAATACACATTTCTTATTAAATGAAAAATCAGTAATCCAATATGTCGTGAAATAGCATGGGTTAGTAATAGTAATTTTCTATTCCTAGATATAATTTTTTATATAGATATTATAATAATAATTTGTTCTTTTATAGTTGTTCCTTCGGGAAATAACTATGGAAATCAAAATTTGGGCTTCACCTTATTGTCATTGGTCCAAAAATTCTCATTACATTAACCTTATTTTAAACAACTTGGGGATATTCATAGGATAATTCAATCTTTCCATAGAAACCATTATTATAGAATTGAAATATAGATATCCCCAAAGATCCATAATCATGATTTTGATATTGGCTATGGTGATGCCCAGAGGAAGAATATCCCCATTCCCTGACAGTGAAGAGCTGTGCGCCATCCCTTCTACCCAGTTTGGGGAGGACCATTCATCGTCTCTCAAGGATTCTAGACCACATTGTTTTCTACACTTTTCTATCCTTGACTAGTTACATATTTTACCTATGATCACACTTAACCCAAAAGTCATAGATTTGTGTGAAGGATATCCAGTAATTTTTATCTCACACTCATAGTTCACAGATTCCTCATCTTTTTTGAAATTAATATTGATTTCACAATTCAAGTATCAAAATCCATTGATGTATTCATTATTTAATTAACTTCTGAATATTGGAATTTAAAATATCTAACAATTGCGGGTCTCCTTGAGAATATTCACATCATTGTATGTTTCATTGTAAAGTGTTTTTTGGTAATGACCAAATCCATCACTCCTTGTATCTTTTATAAGTTTTGGGTCAACAATTACCAGTGTACCTAAAACATACTCATGAAACATGATTCAATGATGATGACTATTTTTGTGATATTTCAAAACTTCTATCATCCATTTCATATCCCATTGATTCTTAAAATGTTTTTATGCCTTGTAGGCCATCATATTCTCAAGGATAGCTGGACTAAATAACATTTCCATCTAATTTATCCACAAATATACATTAAATTGTATGTTTGCAGACTTCTATTTTCATTGATTTGTGATAATGTTAAAGAGGAATTATGAATCAATATGTTAGTTTTATTCCAGTCTTGGATCGATTTCAATCCCCCATGAATGTTATTGGGACACTAATTAGTAAAGTTTATTCATGGGAGATTGAATGCCAAGGGTCATGTTAGTAGTGACAAAATAGTTATGCAATGATTATATACACTTCATAATGAAAAAATTATAATTGAGGAGTTAATGATTTTTTGTAGATATTCTACATTTTTGAATTCTAGAACAAAAGTGGGAGGGGAACTGGATGTTATTTTGATTGTTGGACACCCAGATGAACATTCGCTGATGTATGGGCCTTCAAAGGAGATATCTAACTATAATAAGACTCATAAATTATCAAGAGATTCAATAGTTTTGGAAATAAATAGAATATTATTCAGAGACCTAATGTGCACACATGGACATGTAGACTTTCAATCTGAAGGGAAAAAATTGGTTTCAAATGGGGAAGTTGTGGCTATAGGGAGTAACTAGTTGGTACAACTGGGCTAAATGATAATTGTATTTTGAATTCCTAATCCTAAAATTTAATTTAGTTATCCATCATTATGTATGTAATATCTATTATTATTATCAACCATGAAGTAGAAACAGAAACAGATGATGAGGGAGGTGCAAGGTACCTGAATGTTGAATCAAATGGAGATGTTATGTTTTTAGGGTACAAAACCACAATAAGAATGCATTACTAGGAGGAAGAGTCTATTGAATTTATATTAACTACTGAAACAATGGAAATGTAGGGTGTTTCATTTGGTATAAAGGGTCAAGATCCATCAAAAATGGTTGGATCGTTGACTAGGTCAATCAATAGAAGGGAATTTCTAGTTATTAACAGTAGAAATCCATTCAGATGATTTGAGAGTGAAGGGAAAAACTATGAGTATGATGAAACTCAAAAAATAACTAAATTTCTAAATAGGGAGCCTCTAGGGTGAATCCAGTAATGATTCTTATTGTACAATCTATGTAGTGAGCGGTGAAATGCATCATGGATGAGGGATTCTCTTCCTGATGAGGATAAAGCGTTTGAGTGGAATCATAAAGGGGCGAATGGAAAATACCTCTTTACCCCTACCAATGGTGAAAAAAAAACTCAAAAAGGATGATATCCATGATGATGGATAGTGATCCCAATGGTTTTGTAATTTCATATAAGACTAAGGCTGTATTTCACAGGGAAGCACCCTCTGATGGTGTTATAACTGACCAAAATTGGAGGTAGGTATAATTTCTCTGAAAACTATGTAATTTCTCATGCATTCGGGGGAAGAAATGATGGAGGATCTTATCGTGATTAATGAAACACCATAAGAAGAAGATTATATGATCAAAAGATCATTACGTGTGGACCTTAATCTTGAGAAGTGTGTATGGATTGTAATTTTTTTCTTATAATAATAAGAGGACTCAATAATCATATGATCAAAAACAACGTGCACATTCAAATGTTGGATAAACTAGCCAATCCATTTTAAGGAATTATAATGGATGATCTAGATATATAAGTAACCATCCTCTCTTTGAAATAATTTATGGATATTTTATCCTATTTTCATATTTTATCCTTTAATAATTACATGGTTTCATTTAGTAGTTTTATGGTATGATCCTTTTGGTTTATAAAATTTCATGTTAAAAGTGTTTTTGATAATAATGAAGTTAATTTTCAGATATTAGTTATTCTTTAATGATTTCACTAGTTTTGGTGTTGGACCCATTATACATAATAATCTATTTTATTGCATTGAATATAAATGGCTCCTAGAGTATGGAATGGGAATCACATCAATGCACGTAATCAAAAGAGTAAGAATAATCATTTCATTAATGGGTTTAATCCAACTTATCAAAGGGATATATTCTCAAAAATATTCTTATTATTTGACGACATTATATGACGTGATGATAGAGAAGGGAAATAATTTTCTATGTATTATGTCTTTGAGAGGATATATAGAATAAGTGGAATGTGAAAAAATGTGAATAAATGGAAGAATGGAAAGAAGGATTTCCCTACATGTGATAGTTAATAAATGAGATACCCTTTTACATTATTAAAAGGAATTATAGATTTCTAAATCAGTGGAGTGAAATGAAACTCTGCATCTGAAAAAAGGGTAAAAATGATTCCAATGTACAATTATTTATCTGTATATTTTTGGGGAACTACACAAATTAATGTGTAAAATGAATGGTACTGACTACATTTGAACTAATTAACATATTTTTAAAAAATAATTTCAATCATTGATTAATGAAGTAAACAAAATTTTTGGGATTTATGGAATATATCCAATAATATATTATTTATTCTTATTAATATGGAAGCATGAGTTATTACAATAATGTTTTTGTATATCACCATTTTTTCCTTATCCCAACAGATTACATGATGAATGTATTGACATTATAGGTATGATAATATTAACAACTACTTTATGTTTATTTATGGATTAGTGATAAGAAAAAAAAAATTATTATTCATATATATAATGTTTTTTATATCAATATTTGGGAAGGGTTATATGGATTAACTGTCACAACCCAACACACTGATGTCTAACTCATGACTACCCCTAGCCCACCTCCAAAAGTCCAGTAGCTCAAGACCAACTTTGAGTTGGAATATCCCATAAATTATAGTTATTAGACTAATGTACCCATTGAAATTCACACATATCCAATCTCACAAAAAGATGAAATTTAATAAAACTAATTCCAAATAATTCATATATCTATAATCCCACAAAATATTATGATATAAAAGTACAATAAGTGGAAAATGAGCTAAAATTCAAACCAAACCAAAAAATAGAAAAAGTAAAACGTCCTCCATGGGAGGTGACTAATGATAAATGCAGGATCTTGAGAACAAACTAATTAATAAATGATCAACCTTTTATCCACCTTCTCCTTATCCTCCCAGGATGCGGCCAAATGGGCTATTATCTGCATAAGATGTGTCATGTTAAAGAAAACCACTTGCATGTGTGAGTATAAAAATATATTTCAGGGAACCAAAAAATAGTAAACATAGTGAACCATGTATATTAATTTCAATAAATGATAAAAATTGTATATCAAAATCACCCAGATATATGGAGGAAAGACATGATGACACTCGGTGGTCATTACCAACATCCATGCAATGATTTTTAGGAATGAAACACATGTTTTGTGGGTATGGTGGTGTCAATAAGAGTTTCTATCATTCGGGAAAATTGATGTAGATGTTTAGATCATTGGGAACATCAGAATAAGTACACTGGTCTATGTAGACCCTGATAAATAGATATGGGGTCATTCCCAAGACCACTAGAGGACACCATGAACCCAATATGTATAAACCCTATTTGTATGGTATCCAATAATATTGATATCACCAACCATAAAAACACAACCATATACATATAGGACTAACCAGGGAGGTCAAACAGATTACAAAACCCCCATATAGGGTATAAATAGGATTGGGGATCATATTGTAGTCTTATATAGGGATTCCAAAATTCAATTTTAGACTCGAAATCTAGACTGTATTTCATTCCTGTGATTTGGAAACAATGTCACACTGTATCCTTAAGATAATGGAATAATGGAACACACACAAACATGATTTTCCAAACTAAGAAAAAGAATATATATAAATACTCTTGAAGTGGTATTATGGTGTGTACTAGGTTTACACATAGTGTATAATAATCACTAAGTCTTCCAATGTGGTAAAACCTCAAACACAATGTAAATTTCCAGATACATAATGTGTTGAGATCACTTGGATCCATACTATGTGATGATGTATATGTCATTTAATCATTTCCGGCCCTTGTTCAAACCTGTGTATAGGTGTTCATGTTCATGTATTTCTGGATACGTCTGTTTCCAATTACATGATGTGCCTATACCAATTTAGGTTTTTATGTGTTCATATACATTTTGATGTAAATATAGAGATTTCAAAGATGGGTAACATCTTATGTGATAGGGTCAAACATATTGTGATCATTAACCTCATCCCAAATCCCTAGACATTATTGAGGGTGCCCCATATGTCTTTTAATACATAAATACACATTGTCTTTCTTGATATTTTCTACAAACCCTGATTCTCTTCCTCATCATCTACCACATCACCAGAACCACTTACAACACCATAATCTCTAGATTATTAGTATTCCATGATTTATATAGAAATTGATTATAGATATGTGTATCAAATAAACTCAGTAATCATCCATTAACACCATCCATAGTTGTTTCAAGTGTCTCTTGGGAAATGAAGAACAACCAATTCAGTATCAATTTCCATTAATCTATCCATCATCACCATTGATTCATGAATTCTAAGATCCATCACATGTTGTACCTGCAGTTTTGTTTATTTATACAAAATTATAGTAACACAAAAATAGGAAACCAAGTATTGTTCAAAACTTTATCCAAAAGAAACACCAATGACGGTATAACAATTAAATAGAAGAGAAAACCATAATCCATAAAACATGATGAATGAAAATGATCTATTTTACATTTTTCCTTGATTCATATTCCTCTAAGAAGACAATAGGAATTGGAATAAATAAAAATGGAAAAATAAAAAATTCCATCAATTTATTTCTTCAGATGGATTTATATATAAACTTTTTTAGTGGAATTGATCTATGTTTGTACATGATTATTAAACATGATGGAAATTAAACAATAAAGCATCCTAACATGTGTTTGATTTTAACATTCAAGAAAAAAAATTGGTCTCAATTTTTAATGAGAACAACAAACTCAATTGGTGCAATGATCCATAATATGAACTATATTTGTCATCGTTCACCATGAATTCATTACCATGGTCATATAAATCACTATATATTGAGAATTACCCACAAAGGAAATATTATTTCCCTATACCTTGATTAGAAATCAATCACTGCGTCAATATAAACATAACAGATAAATACATTATTTTGTTTTTTATTTACACCCACCATGAATTTTTCACAAAAGGACCACACCAAAAATGATTATGTTGAACCAAGGATAAAACCCACAGTCTAAACACAATCATCCCATTATATTTGTTATATGTCAGTCATTAAAATGTCATTAATCATTAATATAAAAATTAATGGTGTGTGACATTTAATATATTTAATACATTTCAAAAGATTATTCAGGAAACATAATCAAATGTTTCCCCTACACTTAGTCTTCCGAATAATCCACAAATTATCCGAAAATAATTCATAGAAAATATGATTCATTACATTATCCCAACATAGGGGTTTTAATCAATAATATAGAAAAAACTACTCAAAAAATTGAGGGTTCTAGGAACATATCCATGTATCCCACTCCTAGGTAATACAACTAAGATTCCTAGGATGATTATAGATAAACACTAGGTGAATAAAATTCTGAGGAAGGATCATCTCATTCCAATGATGAATATCAACTCGGTACTTGGATAATGTTTATGAACCCTCGATTTACATGTCACCATAAACTGTAATATTTGATGGGTCATGCAGATTCCACATTAATAAGGAAACGTGGAAAACATAGTGTCCCCATTCCAAGTTCAATTGTTGATCTAATATGTACTCCACTAGTAGAAATATTACATACATCAAACCAGAAATACCAAAATTTTTATTATAGAAAATGTTCTGAAATAAGAAAAATAGAGCATGTCCCAATAGATTCCACTCACAATGTCCACATATCAATAGATATAACCATGTATAATTGATTGGTTTCCACTTTTTGATCCTAAAAAGATATAATCTACAAAATCCCAAAGGTGCAACAATAGTGTGAACCAATGCCCAATAGTATTTCTGCCAATGATTCCATTACACGCTGAAAATATCAAATTAACCCATAAACTGATTTCAATTTTTAATTAAACTAGAATTTCATTTGAAAAGGATATTCAAAATAATCATACTTTACAACTAAAATATATAAATATGTTAGAAATTCGTTCTTCAAATTTCAAATTATCGAAATACATCAAAAATGATTGAGTTACCTTTAAAATTGTTTGATTTACCAAAAAGGCAGTTATCACAAATTTTGTAAATAAAAAAAAATTTATAAAAAATTTTATAACCCATAATTAATGTTATGTTGTTTACAACAACAACATATATTCATTATAAATGAAAACAACCTAGAAATATGGTCATATACCTAATGATGTAGAATAGTTTTAGGATATATTCACCTAACACTAAAAAATAAAAAATAAGTACATCTTCCCATTTATGACTAAGGCCAAAGAGTACTCAAAATCACTTCCAAATGTATGTTATGTGATGATATAATTGTTTAAAAAGTTTTAAGTCAAAATGTGCAACCCAAAATAACACACCAACTATCAATTTTCTGAATGTGCTTTAGTAAAAAAAATTGATGGTGTGTTTATTTTTAGTCTATATTAAAATTTAATTAAATCTCATTTTACATTTCAAAAATTTATATTTATTCATTGAAAACCATAATGGTTAATTGATAAAAATCATGCCTTTTCAAAATGATTAGACATAAAATTTTCTATCAAAAACGATTTGAGGTAAATTTATCACGAACTCGTATTTGAAAAAATTCCTCAATTTCACATACCAATTTCAAAATCAAATTCAACGATTATATTTTGAAAAAATTCCATCTATATCATAACGACCCCCAATTCAATTGAATTGGGGGTTTTCACATTTATTTACAGGAATACGATTTCGTCAATAAAATCCATAAATCAAATTGAAATAATTTCGATCAAACAAAAAATTGATTTCATAAATTTAAATCTCTTTCTTTCCCACAAAAACACTTCAATTAAATGAAATTGGGGGTTTTAAATTTCATAACAAACCCCCATTTATCATTATCACTCAAATTAAAAAGAATTTGATACTTCCAATAAATTAATCAGAATTGATTTAATAAAACAAAATAAATTTCATTTTATACAAACATTTAAATTTAAACAAAAAATTTAGGGTTAATTAAAATTCATCATTGTAATAGAACCACATACCTTTGGATAAATGGTTCTCAAATCACTATAATGTACATAGAAACAATAATGTAGAATAAAAACTACAAGGTTATATAAAATAATCCTATATATAGTTCCAAAATATGGGGTATTAGTTCTTAGAAAGAATATGGTGATTTGTAGAACACTAGGTAGAAGAGGTGATACCATGGGGAAATAGGAATAGAAAATTGAATCGTACTAGTTGAAGATTGATATCGTTCCTCAAGATTTGAATTACATCCTAGAGTGATTTTAGAAAACCCAAAATCATTCTTTGGAGATCCTATGATGGGAGAAATAGATAAATTGTGGACACTCTATGCGCCTATTATATATTTGTATAATATTATTTCTAGATTTGGTGTATGGTTTGGTAAATCATGCATAAGACATGAGAATTACTCTATCCATTTTTTCCAAAATGTTGTAGAATGTAACAGGGTTTGGAAAACCCTAGTGAAATCATATAGTTTCAAAAAAATATAATAATGTTAATATATCACCCAATGAGAACCCAAAAAAACACATCCAAATAATGTACAAATAAGGTGGTTTATGAATACCGGAAAATAGTAACATGATGTTACACCCTCCCAAACAAGGAAACATTATATACCTAGAAATAATAAGATAAAGATTCCATGTGAAAATGATAAGGCCACAATTATCTCATTATCAAGTCCCTACAAATGTTTCATGAATATCCAAATTTTTCTTCCATAGCACATGAACAAAATGTATCATTTTCCCAATTGTAAAAAAAATTTAGAATCAAGTGTCCTAACAGGATATTTAATCGATGTTAAATCATGTTCATCATCATGATTACTCCTGCATAGATCATTAGATAGATCAGATAGATTCTTTTCCAATTGTGATACATGAAACATGTTATGGATCGATGCCAGCTACGGTGGTAGTGAAAAATGTTGAGGCACTTTCCCCACCTTCTCAAAAACCTAAATATGTCACGCTAAATGAGAATCAATCTTCCATATCTTGTTAATTCATTGTTGAACTAATCGGGGAGAAACCATAAAGAACACCTTATCACCATCATATAATTTCAATGGTCTGGGTTGAATATAATCATAATACTTATATCGGCTATGTTCCATCAACATCCTCGGATGAATCTACTGAAACATTTCTTTTATCTCTTTGACCAAGCTCATACCATCCAAGTAGAATTCCTAAATATCTAATGCACTAAACATAATCATACGAGGCTAAAAATACTAGCACTCAAAATGATATATTATGATCATGGAACCACAACTTTTGTTATGCGAAAAATCAACCATATCCAAATGAACATCCCAAGATCCTCCAATGTTCTGAAAAAAGTTTGAAGCATATCCTCAAGAATCTATTTTTCTATTTCAATCATTTCATCCAACTTGGGATAGTATTCCATACTCAAACAGATGTGAGATCCTAGTGCCTCCTAACGACCTCTCCAATAAAATTGAATATAACAGAATATTCCAATCAGAGTCTATAAAAAAGGAACTCCATGAAAATGAAAAATATATTCCATTAAGAGGTCTCCAAACACATCTAAATTTGTTTTATCATGAATGGGTATAATGTGATCCAATTTCATTAGCCTATCAATCACAAAAAATATTGCATTCTTCTTCCATTGGGAACATGAATACCAAAACACAATGTCTATTCATATTTCTTTACACATATATGTAGGGATTGTTTGTGGATAAAGAAAAAAAGGATTCTATTTATCATCCTTCACCTTTTGGAAAATATAAAAATGAGAGATAATCTCAGTAGAGTCTATACCAAACCAAAAAAAAAACTACCACTTCATTTTGGAGAACATTATTTTGGTTCCTATGTTTCCTGCCCTCTAGAAGATATGAAAATCAAAAATAAATGAATTCATTAATAGTTACAGTACCAAAAAATGGCTCTGAAAGTATAGAATTCCCTATTTGGAAAATGAGAAATAAATAACTATCTATGTACCATAAAGCATCTCTGTTGATATAGAACTCAACATCAAGATGTTATTCTAGAAGAATAAATATGAGAAGATAAAATATCAACTAAAGAGTAGCTAAAGAATCCTTGTTTCCTGATTCATTTACTCCAATATGTATCATTTCAAGTTTAATCACCATGCCCCACTCTTCCAATGATAATATCAATCCATTGGTTGGATGTTTATTTTTCAATGAATCTACAACGAAATTTCCCTTCCCTAGGGATTAGGTGTTTTCGAAATCGAATGATTGTAGGTATCCCAACCAATTCCTTTATTAAAGATTCAAATCATTTTGAATTTAGATATAAATCAATCTCTTGTGACTAGAAAATACGATAAATGTTTTCCATAAATGTAATTTCATCAAATCACTAGTGAATTTATTACAGATTCATGTTCATTGTATTTGGTCATATAATTATATTCATGTGGATTATGATGATGATATCCATAAGCAAAGAAATGATCACCTACATAAGAATGAATCCAAAGCTAGTACCTGATGCATCAACAAAGACCTCATAGCCCTGCATGACATCTAGAAGAGAAAACATTGGTGAAGATGTTACATGAAATTTCATCTCTATAAATGAAAAATAACATTTATCATCCAATTTAAAAATTAATCCATTCTTATTTAGTGTTGTCATTAGAGAACAAAACATCGATAATTCCTTAATTTACCATTTATAATACCTATCTAAGCCCATGAAACTTGGAATCTCGATGACATTTTATGGTTTCTCCAAAGTAATAATATCTTCACCTTATAAGGGTCAATTTCAATTATTTTTTATGATACCATGTCTCCTAATAAAATTACATCTCAGATCGATAAATCTCATTTAAAAATCCTGGAATAATGTTAGTATTTCTCAATGGACTCCAAACTACTCTTTATATAATGCACATGAGCCTCCTTTGACGTAGATTAATTGAGTATTTCATCCAAAAAACTACCAAAAAGTTATCGAGTTACTCGTTTAAAATCATTTTCAACAATTCCATGAAAACATCAGGAGGATTTGTATGGTCAATGGGCCAATGCAACAAAATATCTTATTAACTGCAATAAAAATGGACTTTTTAGTGCTAGAAATGTGCACAATACAATAGAATGGTTAAAATAACATGTTTTTTATCAATGTTGAAAAGGCACAAATAGTGGTTTCCTTTATAGTGAAAAAATTTGATAATAAATGGGAACTTTATCAGTGATTCAAAAATCACCGATAAAGGAAATATTTATTAGCACATTAATTTAGCGCTATAATAAAAAATTATCAGTTATTATAAAAGCGTTGAGAAGGGTATTTTATCACCACTACATAAGAAATGAAAAAGTATACCATTATCTATAGTTATAAAATCAATGATAAATATAATTTTCCCATAACATCTATAAGATCTCATACTGTGTACATTTATCAGTTCTTTTGAAATAGTTGATAAATGTTGATGTCATTCATGCTTTCAAATGCGTTGATAATGGGCAATTCTTTTGCGTGCTATAAAACAACACAACGACACCCCTAGATTGTTCAATAACATCACACCACAATAGAAGAATCAATCTAGATATCAACAAAAACATTTCCCAATAAAATATTATAATGAAATGAATTTTTTTATTAAAATAATAGTAAAAATCAAAATATTACAAACGTTTCATAATTTTGTTTATAAAATTTCCTACATAAAAATCATTATTTAAATTCAAAATATCAACATTCAATTATAATTTAATAAAAACTGGAAAAATAATATTTTTTCCTGCAATCCACACATGTTCGATCAAATGAACAAACCTAATAAAAAAACTATTCTTATGTTATTAATAATATCAGGAAATTATATAAAGAAGTGTTAATGTTATTAACATTGATGTCATTTTTTAATAAAAATATTCATATGAAGTCATATCGGTTACACTATGAATATAATTAAGGTGAAGATGATTAAAAAAGACTCAAATGACTTCTGGATCACTTTCCTAAATTATCATAACAATTCGAATGTGTTTTCTCAGTTTAGAGTATGTCAGTTTTATTTCTTACTAAAATGTCAGTTTAAACAGAAAAAACACACTATTTACTCGTTTTTTTCACATTGTGTAGTTTTTTATTTGAAACAAATTTGTACACATAAAAAAATAATATATGTATATTATTCCAAAATAATAATTTAAATCTATGCGTGTTTGATCATTTTTCATTGACTGACTATTCTTTCAAATGAAATATCAATTTATTAATTGATAACGTACAATTTTTGTCATGCTGGTCACATCATGTATCAGATAGAGGTGTGGATGATTCATAAAAGTCAAAAATGAATTATATATTATATTTTTTATGTATCAAAACAAAAGAATGTATTTTATCAGTTCAGAGTTGGACAGATGTCCATTTTATAAAAATTGATGGTAATTATAAATAAAAATAGGCACATTGATTCATACCGGTCAAACCATATGTCAGATTGTGATGCATAAAATTTATACATGTCCCAAATGACTTATTGATAATTTTAGAAATGTATCGAAAAAATATGTTGGTATTTTCTTGGTTTGTTGGATATTAAAAGTCATTTTTTTAAATAAAATGTCATTTTAAAATTGAAACATTCACTTCGACTCATAAAAATCTCATCATATATTAGATTGAGTTGAAAATTATTTTTACACATCAAAATTGAATTATGAATTTTTTTTATTTATTTATTAATACAATTTTAATGAATTTTCCATGATTTATATTATTTAGTTTTTCTTTTTTCTAAAATTGATATCTATTTAAAATATAAACATGCACATTGAGTCATATTTGTCACACCATGAATCAGAATGAGGTTTTTCTGATTCATGAATCACTAAAATATAATTAGGACCATCTTCTTAATTTTTCAAAACAATTTGACTGACTCTGATTAGTTTTGATTTCGTCAGTATTTTGTTTTACAAAAATTGATTCCAATTTAAATAAAAATATTACCTTTGAGTCATAATCATCACACAATGCATCAAATTGGGGTGAAACTAATTCCAACACATCTCAAATGACATGTGGATCGTTTTCCTAAAATATCAATACAATATGTATGTTTTTTCTTATATATAACTTTTTATGTTTTCATTATTATTAAAATGACATTTTAATGTTGAAATATGGACTTTGAAACATACCAATAACATTGTGTATATGATTGTGGTGAAACTTATTTCTACAAATCAAAAATTACATATCGATCTATATCTTAATATTTATAATTAATTTGAATGAGTTTTATTAGTTTTCAGTTGGTCAGTTGACCTTAAGTCAAAATATGATGTAAACTTAAAATAAACCCTACTTTGGAGCCATATTAGTCAGACTGTGCATCATATTGAGTTGTGGCCGATTCATTCACGTCTCAAATATCATATCGATAATTATCATAATGTATGAAAATATTCATAATGTGTTTGTGCAGTTTTGTGTAGTTAATTTTGATTTTTACTAAAATTTATTCCAATTTTAAATAAAGACTATCATAGATTTTTATCAGTCAAACCATGCATCATATTGAGGTGTGGATGATCCATAAACATTCCAAATCAGTTATGGAGTTTTTTATATCGATTCAAAAAAATTGGACTGTGTATTCTCAGTTTTGATAATTTAACTCATAATTTTTACAAAAAATGTCATTTTAATCATGAATCACACACATTGACTCTTATGGATCATATCATGTATTGGATTAATTTGAGACTGCTTCCAATACATAGAAAATAATTTATTAATCGATTCCCAAAATTATCGAGGAATATGGACATGTATTATATGTTTTCTATAACTGGCACTTTTCAATGTCAGATGATGATTTCAAACTGAGAATGGGCCCATTTAATCAGTTGTATTTTTTAATATTATTAATCTCAATTTTAAATATAAATTAGTACATAGAGTCACAACAATTACATCATGTGTCTCATTGTGGTGAGAATAATTCAAACATGTCCCCAAGTGTCAAAAAAATCCTAACACTCAATGTCACCATTATTTTTGTTGAAATTTTTTGTTGAACAATCAACACATAATGAGTATCTTCGAACATAACCCATCTACACAATAAATATCCACATGTTTAACAATAAATTTTTTATGTGATTAATACTAAAAATAAATAAATAAAACATAAATATAAAAAATACCTTAATTATAAGGCTATTTATTTTACTTTGAAAATATCAACATTACCCCATGAAATTGTGTAATGGTAGTAGTGTTTCACTTCCTACAAAGGTATTGGAGGAAATTGAAGGAATGGTATATATGTTAACACAAAAAGTATGAATGTATTTCAGGGAGAAAAAGAATGATGATGTTTTCATATATAAAGGCATGTTTGATGGATAGAGCACCCCAACACAACCAAAAGAATCCAATTATACAATAATACCATTATAATGTGAATAATAATGAAAAAAATAAATTAATCATAAATATTAATCAATACATTAATTCTAAGGAAAATGAATTTACTATTCCAACATCTAGATTACCTCTGTAATTGGGAAGTGGTGGTGGGTTGACTCTTCTTGCAAAGGCAATGGCGGGAACATGAATAAAAGTGATTAATTCAACACTACAGGTGTCAAATGTTTTCATGTGAGAATAATTCTGGGGATGATTTGGTGTAGAGAGTATTTAATGATGGATAGAGAACCCCAACTTAAAAAATGAATCCACCTGTATATGAAAAAAATTAGTATGTGAGTATTTCTATAATGAATCAAAATAATCATAAATATAAACAATAAATGAATTCCATGGAAAATGATTTCACTAATAAAACACCCATATTACCTATATAATTGAGAAGAGGCAGCATCATAAATTTCAAATTATATTTATTTTAATATCTAAAATATCATTTTTTTATTATTTTAATAATAAGTAAAATATTGCATCATTATTGTGTAATAAAAAAATATATTTATTTAATTTTATAAATTACTATTAAAATATCATCATGTTAGAAAATGTGTTATATTTCAGATTAATTTTTATAGTGTATGAGATCAATTATATAACACCATATAAAATTGTTTTACTAAACGACATATATTTTTGTCAATTTGGACATTTATTTTAATTTATTAATATAAAGTGTCATTATTACTCTCATCTCGATCGATGGGGTCCCATAATCTACTGATGGATTCCATTGGTCAGATATGTATTAGTAAATTGTATTAGGACACATGTTAGTTTAATTTAATATTATTATATGAAAAAAAAATTACACTTATTTACCAGATTTACTCATTAACCATGGTAAAAAAATATTTATTGAAGTAAATATTTATAATGTCTAAAATAAAAGATAACCAATTAGACAATTTTGACATACTGGTTCCTAATATGGAATCCATTTTTCCAAATTCAAAACACAGAAGTGGTTGAAAATAATTTAATATTAATTTCTGTTGTAAAAACTAAATGTGTGTTTTTATGAAATAATAACCATCAAAAAATTTACACTTGTTTATGTAAAGTTTAAATGTAAAAATACATCCCATGACCAAAATTATTTTAAATTAGAAAAATATAATCTAATGATACATTAAAATAACTAAATTTATAATATTACACAATAAATTATTTTAATTAAAATAGTCTTTTTCAATTAAAATTTCGTATTCTTCACTATTCATCAAAAATTGAAAGCTCTCAAAAGAGTAACAAAATTTTATCCAACATAACTTTTTACAACCTACTTCTAAATAATTATTTAATTTCATTAAATTGAATATATAAACGTTTTATAGTTTTATTTTAAAAAAGTTTGACATTTAAAGGTGGTAAAATTACATTTTTTACAAAAAAACATATTTAATATGAAAAAAATGAATTTGATATTATATTATGTCAAAAAACACATTATGTGGATTATAAAAGTATATGTAGTATATAAAATAAAAAATTCAGATAATACATTTAATAACTGCTTTTTGAACAGCTAGTTTGGTATGTTGGGGTGCGCTCAGACTCGGTGTAGCATTTGGCAGAAGTTATTGAATTACGTTAAACTGACAACATACTATGAAATAATTTGGTGTTACCGATTGAATTTGATGATAAGAATATAATATCATCCTTATGTTATGTTTAGGTAATATTATTTGGTATTCCTGGAAATAATTCCTAATATTTATATTATAAGAATAATTTGTTCTTGTATTGTTATTCATTCAGGAAATAACTATGAAAATAAAGAATTGATATTCACCTAATTGTCATAGGTCCAAAAAATTTCCTTACATTCACCTTGTTCGACACAAATGGGGGATATTCATAGGATAATTCACACTATACATAGACACCGTAATTATGGATTTGAAATAATAATATTCCCTATGATCTATAATCATGATTTTGATATTGGATCTAGTGATGCTTAGAAGATGAAGATCCCCATGCCCAGACATTGAAGAACCTTGCGCCATTCTTTCCGCCATGTTTGTGGAGGACACTTCATCATCTCTCAAGGATTCTAGACCACATTATTTTCTCCATTATTCTATCCCTGATGACATACCTCCTTTTCCTATGATACCACATAGCATTAATGTCATAGATTTGTGTGAAGGTTACCCAAAACCCTTGATCTCACACTCATAGTTCACAAATTCCTCCCCTTTTTTGAAATTAATGTTGATTTCGCAATTCAAGTATTAACATCCATCGATGTATTCATTTTTTAATTAATTTCGGAATGTAGGGATTTACAAGATCGAACAATGGGGGGTCTCATCGAGAATAGTCACATCATTGTATGTTTCATAGCAAAGTGTTTTTTGGTAATGTCCGAGTCCATCACTCCTTGTATCTCCTACAAATTTCGGTTCTACAATTTCCAGTGGACCTAAAAAATACACATGAAAAATGATTCACTGATGATGACTATTTGTGTGAGATTTATAAAATTCAATCATCCTTTAAGAATCCCAATGATTCTTAAAATGTCTTGAAACCTAGTAGGACATTAAATTCTCTTGGATAGCTGTTCTAGATAATGTTAAAGAGTAATTATGACTCATGTTTATAGTTTTATTC
This sequence comes from Viscum album, assembly GCA_963277665.1. NCBI lineage: Eukaryota > Viridiplantae > Streptophyta > Magnoliopsida > Santalales > Viscaceae > Viscum > Viscum album. The sequence goes on along the minus strand of OY728121.1, from coordinate 6,186,972 downwards.
GAGTCTTGGTTTTAATCCCTCATGAATGAAATTGGGGAACTCATTAGTAGTGTGTATACATGGGAGCTCGAATGACAAGGGTCATGTTATTAGTGAAAAATTAGTTATCCCTAGAATATATACACTTCATAATGAATAAATTACAAACGGGTTGTTAATGGACTTAGTTACATATTCTACGTTTCTGAATGCTAAAACATACGTGGGTGGGGAGATGGATGTGAATTTGATTGCTGGACACTCAGATGAACACTCAGAGTTGTGTGGGCCATCAAAGGAGATCTCTAACTATAATAAGACTCATATATTATCTACTGATTTGATAATTTTTGACATTAATAAATGATTATTTAGCAACCTAATGTTCAAAAATTGACATGTAGAGTTTCAATCTAAAGAAACAACAATGGTTTCAAATGATGCAGTAGTGGATATATGGAGTGAATAGTGTGTACAACTGGGGTAAATGGTAACTGTTTTTTGAATTCGTAATCCTAAAATTTAATTGAGGTTTCCAATAGTATGGATGTATGATAAATTATTATTATAAATCATTAAGTATAAATGAAAACAGATGATGAGGGAGTTGCAAGGTACCTGAATGTTGTATCAAATGAAGATGTTATGTTTTTAGGGTACAAACCCATAAGAAGAAAGTGTAACTAGGAGGCTGAGTCTATGAAATTATATTCACTGCTGCATAATATGGAAAGGTAGGATGTTCCATTTAGTAGAAGGGGTCGTGATCTGTCAATATCAGTTGGATCATTGACTAGGTCAATCATGAGAAGGGAATTTCTCACTATTAAATGTAGAAATCCATTTAGATGACTTGAGAGTGAAGGGAAAAACTATGAGTATGATGAATCTCTGGAAAAAAATTCATTTGTAAATGGGGAGCCTCTCGGGTGAGTCTAGTAAAGAGTCTTATTGTACGTTCTAATTAGTGAGAGGTTACATGCTTCACAGTTGAGGGATTCTATACCTGAAAAAGATGAAGTGTTAGAGAGGAAACATGAAGGGTCGAATAGAAAATACCTCTTTACCCCTACCAATGGTGACATAAAAACACAAAAAGGTTGATATAAATGTTTAAGGATAGAGATCCCAATGTTTTTGGAATTTCTTATCAGACTAAGGTTGTAGTTCACAGGGAAGCACCCTTCGATGGTGTTATAGCTGAACAAAAATGGAGGTAGGTATAGTATCTCCGAAAACTATGTAATTTATCATGCATTCAGGGGTATAAATTATGGCGGAGTTTATCATGATTAATGATACACCATAAGAAGTAGATTATATGATCAAAATAGCATTATGTGTCGACATTAATCCTGAGAAGTGTTCATGTTTTGTATATAAATTTCTTATACTAATAAAGGGATTCGATAATGGTATGATCAATAACAATGTGCACATTCTAATTTGGGATAAACTATCCAATCACTTTTAGCACATAATAAGGGATGATCCATATATATAGGTAAACACTATATCATTAAAATAATTTATGGATATTGATTACAATATTCATAAGGTATCCTTCAATAATTACATTTTTTCATTTAGTGTTTTTATTATTTCAACCTTTTGGTATATAAATTTTTCTGGTAATAGTTTTTTTTGATAATAATGAAGTTAATTTTTAGATATTAGTTATGCATTAATCATTTCACTAGTTTTGGTGTGGGACCTATTATCCCTAATAATCTATTTTACTACATTGATTATAAATGGCTCCTAGAGTAAGGAATGGTAAACAAATCAATGTATTTAATCAAAAGAGTATGAATAATCATTTCATTAATGAGTTTAATCCAACACATATAAGGGATATATTCTCCAAAATATTCTTATTATTTCAGGACATTATATCCCATGACGATAGAAAAGGGAAATAAATTTCTAATTATTATGGCCTGGAGAGGATATATAGAATAAGAGGATTGTGTAAAAAATGTGGATTAATTGAATAACGGAAAGAAGGATTTCCCTACAATTGATTGTTAATAAGTGAGTTACCCTTTTACATTATTAAGAGGAATTGGAGATTTCTGAATGAGTACAAAGAAAGGAAACTGTGCATGTGAAAAAAATGGAAAAAAATATTCCAATATACAATTCTTTAACTATATTGATATGGGGAACTACACAAATGAATGTTTAAACATAAAATGATTTTATCCCAATATAATCAAATTCTTCATAGTTAATCTTATAGTATACATTAGCAGATTAATATTTATAAACATGATTGTGCTTTGATTTAATAATTAGGTTATTTGAAATTATTTTTCAATTATATATTAGTGGAATGAATTATGAAATTTTTAAGGATTGTTCTATAGATAGTTTTTATTATGGGTTTGATTTTGTATATTGAACAGTAATAATAACCAAAAAAAATTCCCTTCTATTGTTGATATTCTTGTAAAACTCACCATTGAGGGAAATATAACACTTAATATAATAATATAATTGATATTATGATTTAGGGATACAAATATTATTGATATGGATAATGTAAAATGAATGGTACTGAATACTTTAGATGTAGTTAACATATTTTTTAAAAAGCGTTTCAGTCTTTCATTAATGGAGTAAAAAATATATTTGGGATTTATGGAATATATCCAATAATATCTGTTTTATTTGTAGTAATATGGAATCATGAATTATTACAATATTTTTTCTGTATTTCTTGTGTTTTTCGTTATTTTAAGAGATTACATGATGAAGGTATTCACAGTATTGGTTTGAGAGGATTAACAACTACTTAATGTTGATTTAAGGATTACTGATAAGAAATAAATATATATCATTGATCATATTTCTAATGTTTTTTAACATAATATTAGGGAAGGGTTAAATGGATTAACTATCATGACCCAACCCACTAATGTCCAACTCATGACTACCCCTGGCCCACCTCTCATAGTCCAGTGGCTCATGTTGAACATTGAGTTGGCATATCCCAAAAATATTAGTTATTATAATATTGGACCCATTCAAATACTCACATATCAAATCTCATAAAATGATGAAATTTATTGAAAATAAATTCAAATAATCCATATATTTATAATCCCACAAATGTTTATGACAACAAAGTACAAAGTGGAAAACAAGGTAAAATTGAAACCAATCGAAAAACATGAAAAAGTAAAACCTCCTCCATGGGAGGTGACTGATGATAAATACAGGCTCTTCCGAACAAACTCATTCTTCTAGGGTCAACCTTTTCTCCACCTGCTTCTTATCTTCCCACGATGCGGCAAAATGGGCTATTATCTGCATAAGATGTGTCATGTTCAAGAAAGCCACTTGTATGTCTGAGTATAAAAATACAATGTAGGGAATTAAAAATTAGTAAACATTGTGAACCAAGTATATTAATTTTAATAAATGATAAAAAATGTATAACAAAATCACCTAGATATACAATGGAAAGACAAGATGGCATTGGGTGGTCATTACCAACTTCCATCAAATGATTTTTAGGAAATAAAAACTACTTTGGTGGGGAGTATTCAATAAGACTTTCTATCATTGGAGAAAATTTATGTAGTTGTATTGATCATTGGAAAGATCTGATTAGTTATACTGGTCTATGAATACCCTCATACACATATATGGGGTCATGCACAAGACCACTAGAGGACACTATGAACCCAATATGTATAAACCCTATATGTAGGGGATCCTATAATAATAATATCACCGACCATAACAATGTGACCCGATTAATATAGGACTAACGCCTTACCCAGGGAGGTCACACTGAATACACAATCCCCACATAGGGTATAAATAGGATTGGGGATCATATTTTAGTCTTATAGAGGGAATCCAAAATTTAATTTCAGACTTGACCTCTAGAGTGTATATCAATCCGGTGATGTGGATGAAATTTCAAACTATTTCATTAAGAGAATGGAATAAGAGAACACAGACAACCATTATGTCTTTAAGTGTTCATATACATTCTGATGAAAATATGGAGAATTCACAGATTGGTCACATGATATGTTATATGGTCACACACATTGTGATAATTAACCTCATCCCAAATCCCTAGACAATGTCTAGGGCGCCCCATATGTCTTGTAATACATAAATATGCACTATCTTTCATGGGATTTTTTAGAAACCATGTTTCACTTCCCCATCATCAACCACATCACCATTTCCACTTAATGCACTATAATATCTTGATTATTGGTCTTCCAACATTCATATAGATATTGATTATAGATTTTTGTATCAAATAAACTCAGTAATAATCCATTCACACAATCCATAGTTATTTAATGCATCTCTTGGAAAATTAAGAGCAACCAATTCAGTATCAATTTCCATTGATCTATCCATCATCACCATTGATTCCTGAATTCTAAGATCCATCACATGTCGTACCAACATTTTCTATTATTTATAAAAAAATTATAGTATCACAACAATATGAAACCAAGTATTGGTCAAACCATTATCCAGAAAAACTCCAATGACAGTATAAAAATGAAATAGGAAAGAAAACCATAATCTAAAAAACATGATGCATGAACCTGAACTATTTTCCATTTGGCCGTGATTAATATTTATATAATAAGACAAAAGAAGTGGGATAAATAAAAATTAATAAATAAAATATTCCATCAATTTAATTCTATAGATGATTTATATATCAACTTTGTCGATGGAATTGATCTTTGTTTGTACATGATTATGAAACATGATGGAAATTAAAAAATCAAGCATCCTAACATGTGTTTGTATTTAACATTAAAGAAAAACAATTTTTTCTCCATTGTTAATGAGAACAAGAAACTCAATTGGTGCAATTATCCATAATTTGATCCGTATTTTTCATTGTTCACCATGAATTCATTACATTGGTCATCCAAATCACTCTATATTGAGAAATACCTACTAAGGAAATTTTATTACAAAACACATTGATTAGAAATCTATCAGTACATTATTATAAACACATTCAATATATATATTATTATTTTTTATTTACACCCTCAGTGAATTTTTCACAAAAGGACCACACCAAAAATATTATGTCGAACCTAGGATAAAGATCGTAGTCTAAACACAATTATGTAGTCATATTTGTTATATGGTCACCCATTAAGAAGTCATTAATCATTAATATGTAAATTTATGGCGTGTGAAATTTAATATATTAAATATATTTCAAAAGATTATTAGGGAAATAGAATCAAATGTTTCCCCTACACTTAGTCTTCAAAATAATCAACAAATTATCAAAAAATAATTCACAGAAAATATGTTTCATTACAGTATCCCCAACTTAGGGATTTTAAACAATAATATAGAAATAACTACTAAATATGATGAGGGTAATGAGCTCATATCCATGTCTCCCACTCCTAGTTAATACCAATAATATTCCTAGGATGATAATAAATATACACTAGGGGAATAATATTCTAATGATGGATCATCTCATTCCAATGATGAATATCAACTTGGTACTTCGATAATGCTTATAAACCCTTGATTTCCATCTCAACATAATCTATAACGTGTGATGGGTCATGCAGATACCATATTAACAATGACATGTGGAAAATTTAGTGTCCCCATTCCATGTGACATTATTGATCTTAGATGTACTGCACTAGTAGAAATATACCATAAGTCAATCAATAAATACCACAAAATTTACTAAAGAAAATGTTCTGAAATAGGAAAAATACAGTATGTCCCTAAGGATCCCACTCACCATGTCCACATATCAACAGTTCGAAGCACGTATAATTGATTTTTTTCCACTGTTCGATCCAAAAAAAATATAGTCTATAATAACCCAAAGGCGCAACAACATTGTGAACCAATACCCAATAGTATTTCAGCCAATGATTTCATAACACGCTAAAAATTTCAAATTAACCAACAATGTGATTACAATTTTTAATAAAACTGGTTTGGAATATGAAAAGGATATTCAACATAATCATACTTTAAAATTCATATATATATATATATATATTTTTTAAATTCATTCTTCACATTTCAATTTACTGAAATACTTATCAAATTATTGAATTACCTTTAAAATAATTTAATTTACCATAATGGAAGTTGTCACAAATTTCTTAAATAAAAAAATTTATATAAATACTTTTTATATAAACCACAATGAATGTTAAATAATTTACAACAACAAAATATATTAATTAGAAATGAAAACAACTGAGAAACATGTTCATATGCCTAATTATGTAGAATAGTTCCAGGATATATTGACTTAATACTATGTAATAAAAAATAAGAACATATTCCTATTTAGTCCTAAGGACAAATATTACACAAAATCACATAAAAATTTATGTTATTTGATGATATGATGTTTTAAAAATATTAAAGCCATTATGTGCCATGAAAAATAACACACTAACTACCAAATTTAAAAATTTTCTTTAGTAGAAAACAATGACGGTGTGTTTATTTTTAGTCTATATAGAAATTTAATTAAATATAAATATTTATTTCAAGTATTACTATTTATTCATTGAAAACCATAATGAATATATAATAAAAATCATGCCTTTTCACCATGATTAGACACAACGTTTTCTATCGAAAACTATTTTAGAATTTTTTTCACATAAACGTATTGGAAAAAATTCATCAATTTCACATACCTATTTGAAAATTATATTCAATGATATTATTTTCAACAAATTCCATCTATATCATAACTACCTACAATTAAATGGAATTGGGGGTTTTCACATTTTTATACACAAAAACCATTTCCTCAATAAATTCCATAAATTAAATTTTAAGAATTTCAATCACTCACAAAAATTATTTCATAATTTTAAATCTCGCAATTTCCCACAAAAACACTTCTATAAAATGAAATTGGGCTCTTCAATTTCATACCAAACCCATATTTTCATTATAAAACAAATTCAAAGGAATTAGATATTTCCAATAAATTAATCTAAATTTATTTAATAAAAACACATAAATTTAATTTTATTCTATCATTTTAATTAAAAAAATTAGGGTAATTAAAATTCATCATCGTAATTGATCTACATACCTCAGGATAAACAGTTCTCAAATCACTATAATGTACATATAAACAACAATGGAGAATAACAAGTTCAAGGTTCTATAAATCAATCCTATATATTGTTCCAAAATATGGGGTATTAGTTCCTCTAATAAATATGGAGTTCATGGAACCATAGGTAGAAGATGTGATATTGTGGGGAAATAAGAATAGAAAATTGAATCCTACTATTTGAAGACTGATGTCATTCCTTAAGCTTAGAATTACATCCTAGAGTGATTTTAGAAACCCAAAATCATTCTTGGGAGATAAAATGATTAGAGAAATGGATAAATTGTGTACAATCTATGGACCTATTATAAATTGGTATAATATTTTGTCTAGATTGGGTGTAAGGTATGGTAAATCATTCATAAGACATATGAATGCCTCTGTCCATTTTTACCAAAATTTTGTAAAAATGAACATGGTTTTGAAATCCATGTGGTAATCATATAGTTCCAAAAAAACATCCAATAATGTTAAAATAACACCCAATGAGAACTCAAAAAAAACACATACAAACAATGTACAAATGGGGTGGTTTATGAATACCGGAAAATAGTAACATGATGTTACATCTCCCAAACATAGAAATATTATGCCCCTATAAATCATATGATAATGCCTCCATGTGAAAATGATAATTCCACAATTATCTCATTAACATGTCCCTCTTAAAAATATAATTAATATCCGAATTGTGCTTCCATAGCACATGAACCAAATGTATCATCTTCCCAAATGTACCACGATTTTAGAATCAGCTGTCCTAACTGGCTATATAGTCAATGATAAATCATGTTCAACATCATGATTACACCTTCTTAGTTCATTAGATAGATCAGATATAAACTTTTCCAAGTGTGATACATGAAACATGTTACGGATCGATTCCAGCACCGGTGGTAGTGAAAAATTGTAAGGCACTTTCCCCACCTTGTCAAAAACCTAAAAATGTCACAAAAAATGAGAATCAAGCTTCCATATACTCATAATCCATTGATGACCCAATCAGGGTGAGACCATAAAGAACACCTTATCACCAAATTATAATTCCAATGGTCTTGGTTGAATATAATCATATTTTTTATATAGGGTATATTCCATCAACATCCTTGGATGAATCAGATGAAACATTTCTTTTATCTCTTTGACCAAGCTCGTCCCATCCAAGGAACATTCATAAATCTTTGATGCAAAAAACGTAGTCATAAAAGTCTAAACATAAAAGGACTCAAAATTAAATATTATGATCATGGAACAATAACTATTGTTATTCGAAAAATTAAACATAATCAAATGATCATCCCAAGATCCACCAATATTCTAAACACAAGTGTGAAGCCTATCCTCAATAATCTATATTTCCATTTAAATCATTTCATCCTACTAGGGATAGTATTCCATAATCAAACATATTTTAGATCATAGTCCCTCATAATGGCCTCTGCAAAAAATGTGAATATAATAGAATATTCCAATCAGAGTCTATAACAAAAGGAACTCCATGAAAATGAAAAATATATTCCACATAGAGGTTTCAAAACTCATCTAAATATATCTTATCATGAATGTGTATAATGTGTTCCAATTTCATTAGACTGTCAATCCGCAAAAATATAGCATTCTTCTTCCATTGGGAACATGAATACCATAACAGAAACGTCTATACAGATTTTTTCACACATCTATATAGGGATTGTTTGTGGCTAAAGATAAAAAAAATTATTCTATTTCTCAGCCTTCAACTTTATGAACATATAAAAACGAGATATAATCTTAGTAGATTCTATATCAATACAAGACAAAAAAACTCTCACTTCATTTTGGAGAACATTATTTTGGTTCCAAGGTCCCCTTCCCACTAGAAAATATTGAAATCAACCATAAGGAAATTCCATAATAGATAAAGTACCACAAAATGGTTATGAATATATAAAATTCCCTATTTGGAAAATGAGAAATCATAACTATCTCAGTAAAATAAAGAGTCTCTGTTGATATAGAACTCAACATCAAGATGATGTTCCTGAGGAATCAATATGAGAAGATAAAATATCAACTAAATATTGGATAAAAAACATTGTTTCCTGATTCAGGGACTCCAATATATATCATTTCAATGATAATCACTATGTCCCACTCTTTCAATAATTATTTCAATCCATTGGTTGGATTTTTATTTTTCATTGAATCTCTAAAGAAATATCCCTTCTCCTGGGAATAGGTGGTTTCAAAATCGAATGAATATAGGTATTCTATCCAATTCCATTATAGAAGATTTAAATCTTTTTGATAGTAGATATAAATCAATATATTGTGACTAGAAAATACGATAAACTTTTTCCATAAAGGTAATTTCATAAAATCACAAGTGAATTTATTACAAATTCATGTTCATTGTATTAGGTCATATAATTATATTCATGTGATTTATGAGGAAGAGATCCATAAGCAATGACATGATATCCTAAAAAATAATGAAGCCCATGCTAGTACCTGATGCATCACAAAAGAGCACATAGCCCTACACGACATCTAGATGAGGAAACATTGGTGATGTTGTTAAATGACATTTCAGCTCTATAAATGAAAACTAACATATATCATCCAATTTAAATATTAATACCTTCTTAGACAGTATAGTCATCAAAGAATACAACATCGATAATTCCTTCATTTACTATTTATAATATCTAGCAATTCCCATGAAACTCGGAATCTCGATGACATTTTATGGTTTCTACAATGTAATAATATCCATCAACTTCCAAGGGTCAATGTCTTTTTATTTTTTATGATACAATGTATCCTAATAAAATTACATCTCAGATCGAGAAATACTATTTAAAAATAATTGAATAATGATAGTAATTTCTCAATGAACTCAGAGATTCTCTTTATATGATGAACGTGAGCCTCCATTGACATATAGTAATTGAGTATTTCATCAAAACAGACTACCAAAATGGTACCGAGTTACTTGTTAAAAATAATGATCCCCAACTCCATGAAAACATCAGGAGGAATTGTATTGTCAATGGGCCACTATAACAAAATATCTCATTAACAGCAATAAAAATCGACTTTTTAGTGCTATAAATTCTCTCAATACAATATAATGGTTAAAATACATTGTTTTTTATCAGTGTTGAAAAGGCACAGATAATGGTTTCCTTTATAGGGCTAAAAATATGCTAATAAATGGGGCCTTTATCAACGATTTAAAAAGCACCAATAAAGGAATTATTTACTGTCACATTAATTTAGTGCTACAATAATAAAAAATTATCAGTTATTAAAAAATCATTGGTAAAGGTTATTTTATCAGCACTACAGAAGTAATGATAAAGTATACAATTATCTATAGTTATAAAAAAAATGATAAAGATCATTTTCCCATTACTTCTATATTTTCGCATAATGTGTAAATCTATCAGTTCTTTTGAAAGAGTTGATAAATATTGATGTTATTTGTACATTCAAAAGCTTTGATAAAGGGCTATTCCTTTGGGTGCTATAATACAACACAACAACACCACTACAGTGTGCTGTAACAACACACCACAATAGCAGAATCAAACCAGATATCAGAAAAAATATTTCCCAATACAGGATTATAATGAAATGTAATTTTTTATAAAAATACTAGTAAAAAACTAAATATTATAAAAATTTCAGAATTTTTTTTATAAAATTTCTTAAATAAAAATTATCACTTGAATTCAAAATATCAACATTACATTACTATTTAATACAGACTTGAATAATTTTATTTATGATCTATCCACACATTCTCGATCAAATGATCAAACCTAAAAAAATGTATGTCATTAATAATATAATGAAATAATATAAAGAAGAGTTAGTTTTATTAACAATTATGTCATTTTTAAATAAAAGTATTCATATGTATTAATATCGGTTAAAACATGCATATGATTAAGTTGAAGATGATTAAAAATGACACAAATGACTTGTGGATCACTTCCCTAAAGTATCATAATTATTTGAATGTGTTTTCTCAGTTTTCAGTATGTCAGTTTTATTTTCTTCTGAAATGTAATTTTAACTTGAAAACACACACTATTGACTCATTTTGATCACATTGTGTAGTTTCATTGATGTGAAATAAATTAGTACACATAAAAATTACATATGAATATTATCCCCAAATAATAATTTTAATCTTGTCATGATTGATCAGTTTTCAGTGAGTGACCATTTTTTTGAAATAAAATCTCAATTTTAAATTAATAACTTACAATTTGTATCATACTGGTCACATCATGTATCATATTGAGGTGTGGATGATTATTAAAAGTCAAAAATGACATATCTATTAATTTTTTAATGTATAAAAACAAAATACTGTATTTTATCAGTTCAGAGTTGGACAGATGTTCATTTTACAAAAATTGATCGTAATTTTAATTAAAATAGTCACATTGTTTCAAACCGGTCAAAACATAGTTCATATTGAGATTCATAAAATTCACACATGTCTCAAATGACATCTCAATAATGTTACAAATGTATTGAAAAAATATGATGTTATTTCCATGGTTTTTAGACTGTCACAAGTCTTTTTTTACTAAAATTTCATTTTAAAATTGAAACATTCACTATGACTCTTAACAATCTCATCATATATTATATTGAGGTGACGATGATTTTTACACCTCAAAATTGACTTATGAATTGTTTTACTTATTTATTTATGTAATTTTAATGAATTTTCAATGTTTTATGTAAGTTAGTTGGTATTTTTACTAAAATTGATATCTATTTAAAATATAAACATGCACTTTGAGTCATATCAGTCACAGAGTGCATCAGATTAAGGTTTTTTCAATTCATGAATCTCTAAAATAGAATTAGTTTCATGCTCTTAATGTTTCAAAAAAAATTACTAACTCAAATAAGTTTTTAGTTCGTTAGTATTTTGTTCTATAAAAATTTATTCCAATTTAATTAAAAAGATTCCCATGGAGTTATACTCGTCACAACATGCATCAAATTGGGTTGAAACTAATTCCAACACATCTCAAATTACATGTGGATAATTTCACTAAAATATCAACAAAATATGTATTTTTATTCATAATTATAAGTATTTATTTCTTATTTATTACTAAAAATTCATTTTAATGTTTAAATATGCACTTTGGCACATACCAATATCATTTTGTATCTGATTGAGGTGAAGCTTCTTTCTACAAATAACAAATTACATATGGATCAATATCATAATATTTATAATTAATTTGAATGTGTTTTATCAGTTTTGAGTGGGTCAGTTGACATTAATACAAAAATTGATGTTATTTCAAAATAAACACTACTTTGGAGTCATACCAGTCAAAATGTGCATCAGATTGAGGTGTGGTTGATTCCTTCATGTCTCAAATAACATTTGGATCATTGTAATAATGTATGAAAATATTCATAATGTGTTTGTTCATATTTTTTTATTCAGTTTGTTTGTTTACTAAAATTTATGCCAATTTTAAATAAAGAATCACATAGATTTCATACCAGTAAAACCATGAATCATATTGATGTATAGATGAGTCATACACATTCCAAATCAGTTATGGATTATTTTATAATGATTCAGCCCAATTGAAATGTGTATTCTCAGTTTTGATTATTTTACTCATCTTTTTTACAAAAATTTCATTTTAATCATGAATCAAACAGATTGACTCCTATGGATCATATCATGTATTGGTTTAATGTGTGACTGGTTTATATACATAAGGAATGATTTATGAATCGATTCCCTAAATTATCGAGTAATGTGGGCATGTATTCTCTGTTATTAGTGACTAGCACTTTTCAATGTCAAGTTAAGATTTTAAACTAAGAATGTGCCCATTTACACAGTTGTATTTTTAAAAAATATTATTTTCAATTTTAAATAGAAATAAGTATATGGAGTCACAATAGTTACATATTGTGTCTAATTGTGGTGAGACTAATTACTACATGTCCCGAAGTCTCAAAAAATCATAACATTCAATGTCACTAGTATTTTTGTTGTGTTTTTTTGTTGAACAATAAACACAACATGGGTATCTTCAATAAAACATGTCTACTCCAAAAAATCCACATGTTTAATTATAAAATTATTATGTGAATAATACTAAAAATAAATAAATTAATAATAAATATGAAACAATATATTAATTATACGGATATTTATTTAACTATGAAAATATCAAAATTAGCTATAAAATTGACTAGATGTAGTAGCATTTCACTTCTTACAAAAGAATTGGAGGGAAATTGAACGAAAGGTATGTATGTTAACACAACAGGTCATAATACTTGTGTGCGAGAAAAAGTATGATGAAGTTTTTGTATATAAATGCATGAAAGATGGATTGAGCAAACCAACTAAACCAAATGTATCCACTTGTACAATAAAACCATTATAATGTAAATATGAATGAAAAAAAATAAATTAATCATATATATAAATAAATAAATTAATTATAGGGAAAATGAATTTACTATTACAACATCTAGATTACCTCTGTAATTTGGAAGAGGTGGTGGGGTGACTCTTCAAGCAAAGGCAGTTGCGGGAACCTGAATAAAATTTATTAATGCAACACTACGGGTGTTAAAAGTTTTTGTGGGAGAAGAGGTCTAGGGATGTTTTGGTGTAGAGAGTAATGAATGATGGATAGAGAACCCCATCATAAAAAAATAATCCACCTATATATGAAAAAATTTGTATGTTTGTATTTCTAAAATGAATCAAATTAATCATTAATATAATGAATAAATTAAATCCTTGGATTATGATTTTATTTTGAAAGAACCCATATTACATATATAATTGAGAAGATGAAGCATAAATTCCCTTCCTACAATGGATGTGGAGATAACATGAATGAAAGCGATTAATGCAATAGTGTAGGTGTGAAATATTTTTAGGGGGAAGATGTGTGTGGATGTTTTAGTAGAGAAAGGCATTAATGATTTAATGATAACTTTAAATGAAACAAAATAAACCACCTGTTTAAGAAATAAATTGTTATACAAGTAAAACTAAAAATAAATAAATTAATCATAAATATGAAATAATAAATTAATTCTATGGACACTGATTTTACTGTACAAACATCAACATTACATATATGATTGACCAGAGGTGGCATCATTTCTCTTCTTGAAAAGGCATGAAAAATAGTCCCATGAACATATCTAATTCAAATAATATGACAAAAAATCTCCTTTATTCATTATTGAAAACATCATCGTGTCTACAAATTTTCATCACATGGATTTAAAAAGAAGAGGAGTATCTTTAATGCATGTCATAAATTTTGAGACAGAATGCAACAGAATGAAAATGACATTCAATATTGTATTAAAACAGTATAGTTATTTGATTTAAGTCCTTTTATCATAAAATAAGTCTTTTATAAGAAATATTTTATAATTTTAAAATACCCTTGTTTTACTTTTACACTTTTAAGGAAAATGATAAATCACTATTTTGACTAAGTAACTTTTTTTAAATAAAATGTACTTTTTAAATAGAAAGAAACAGTTTTACCAATACCAATCAGAACATGTATCAAATTTACATGACAGCAATTCATAAAAATCATATAAGACATATGAATGTTTTTCCTAAATTATCAATAAAATACAAGTTCATTTTTATTGTTTTCAATGATTGACATTTATTAACCTAACTATCATTTTTAAAATAACAATGGAAACATTGATTCATAGTTGTAAAATTATTCACGAAATTAATTTGTGGATCATTCTTATACATCTCAAATGACATAAGGATCAATTGAATCTATGTTAATGAATACATGCCTCTATATTCCTCTTTTTGATATCATGTAAAACCCACATTTTTTAATAAAATAAATCATACTAAATAATGTTTAACTAATAAAATTATTAATAAAATTCCTCTACCTATTATTTTATAAAGCATTATTCGGATTCATATGCATAAATTAATGGATGAAAATGAATGAAATTAATCATTAAATATTCTTACACATAATATTAAAAAAATTACATATACTCAGTCAAAATTAAACTGTTGAAACATAATTCCCTTTGGATTTGCAACAAATAGTTGTGTAATAATATTCATTATTCTCTACACTGTACTTTTAGTTCTTCCCCATCACTCAATAATTTCAGTGTTTGTATGAATATTTACACTATAATTATTGGGAACAAATGGAGGCATCAAGTTAGATACTATTGTGAATGGTGTAATTCTCACAAATGGGAGGCATTGCCTCTTTTTGAGAATACAATGAAGTACAATTTTCATCCTCAGCAACTCATCTCCTTAACATTTAAAATTTAATTTTTTTGTAGGACACAAATACAAAATATTTTGTGAAGAATAACCTATGGTTTTATAAATACTCTAGGAATTAGTCATCCATGGCATGAATAATGCTCAGAGTAGTGTAAGAAACATAAATGATATGGGGATGAGTCTCACGGAATCCAAATGTAATAAAAACATTATTTGAGATTATGGTAATGGGGATGAAACTATTACTTCATTGTGTTATCAAAATCCGGAAATACTTCATATTTGTGATAATTACACCATTGGCACTATTAATTAACTCAACACCTCCATTTGCACCAAATATTTCATATGAAAAGTTCCACATAACCAGTGAAACGATAGAGTGAAGGATGGGAATGAAATAGAGAGGGTGGAGATTGAAGAATCCAAATACACAAATATAGTGATGCGTATCATGGGGGTCTTGGGTTGTAATGTGTAATTTCATCTGATGAGTGCATGTAACTATAATTAATTTGTTTCATATGATTTGGTGGAAATGTTATTGATGAATTACGTTCATTTTTATCCTTAAATTTATCCATTAGGATTCGAATAAAAAATTAATAAAATATTCGATTGATGATTTTTTTTATAATTTTATTTTTTTTTAAATAATGGGTTTTTAATCGGGATTATATTTTTTTAAAAATCAGATGGTTTAATATGATTGGACAATGAGGTTAATGGTTGTGTGTACATCATTCAGCCATAGAACGAATCATAATTATTCTTGATCAGGGTTCACATCATCCATCATAAAAAACTGTAATGTGGATGTCATTTCTAATCAATATTAGTGTTGTACAATAAGGCAGAAAGGCCACTTCGGGATTTGGCAGGCAGCATAACACGAGGCCAAACTATGGAACATGCACAAATATATATATATATATATATATATATGAAATTTATTATATATATATATATTTATTTATATATTCATTTTATTTTTCCATAATATTAATATATGTATACTTATTGTTACAATTATTATATATATTTATCTTCTTATTTTGTTTTTAATGTTTTTATTAATTATTTTCTGCCAATTACTAGGAATTTACATTTCCATAGAGGATGTCACGTAATTTTCTTCTCTAGTGGTAGATTGTTATGCCAGGAGTAAATAGGCATGCAACATGGGTGTTCTTCAGTGGGGGAGGCATGGATGTGGGTTTCATATAGCTATGATCTCCACAATCACATATACCCATGATATCAATCCATTTACCAACTGTTATTGCCTGTACACTACAAATTATTTCTATGATTTCCAATACCCATGATTTCTACCACCACACTGAACCTTTATCATGCATAGGACTATGGTGCCTCTAGAGTTTCTATGTGAGGAGGGAACCTTTGAAAGACCTTGCTAGTGTCGCACTGCATCACATATGGGGAAGTGAACCAGGAGTGACTTTCCTGGCCTCACGCCCTTGAAAACATTGTTCGATACAAAAATAAATAATGTTAATCTACCTTAATAATATATATATATATACATGTAATATATATATATATATTATTTTTATAATTAAATTAATATATATATATATATATACGTATAAGCTTTTTATCATATTTATAATTTATTTAAATATAAAAAATGTTTTATAATGCGTGTATATATATATAATATTATTTTTTATAGTGAAACTAATAAATACTATTAATTATAATTTATAAATTTTATTATTTGAAAAAAATATTATTCTAGTTGATTTTTCATAAAATATATTATTTAAATTTGGAGAAGATTAATTATTTCAAAAAATGGTTATATAGCTAAATGCTTTTATTATTTTGAATGTAACATGATTTAACATCATTTTATTGGTTTTTTAAGTATAAATATATTACACTCCATAAAATTTATATATGAAGATAAATTCAATATATACACCCAAAATTATGAGAACCAATAAATTATTTCTTATATATCAAATTTGATAACTTCCATAAAATTTTCATGAAAAAATATTTTAAATTGATAAGTATTCAAGGAAGGACATCTAATAGGCATTGACACATCCATTAGATTCAAGGGAGGTCCACAATGAAGTTGACATAATGCCATTATACACATCAATAAGGAATATCAGAAACAAAAGAGAAAAACACACCAACCATATCAATGTCTAACCAATACACATTTATTCATATATATATTTAAAATAGAATTTAAATATATTTATTCCATTATATGAATAACATAAAATAATATTCTCTTTCTAAACAACAACAACATTAGACTGATAATTCTGTTTCAAAATCAATTTTCTTGTTATTTTAATTTTTTAAAATAAAAAACCTACACTGTTCATACAGTTTCATAAATAAATATTTATTCATTTATCTGTAGAAATTAGGTGATTCACTAAAATTTCAAATGAAGGGTAAAATTAAGCCTACATTGAAATATGTGCTATATTCATAGATAACGAATATTAGAATCCCATTGATCCATATCTAAAAATGACAAATATAGAAAGAAAATTTGAACCTCCAAAGGATAAAACACACCTACTCTACTAGGTTGAAGAATGTCTAGGACCCACATATCATAATTGTGATGTTTTCTTCATAATGCCTAACAACAACCAAACACCAGATTCTAGATGAAGTTCATGCAACTTGAGGCAGTGGGTTTGTGTTTTTAGAGCATCGATTCACTAATGAGGAGCATAATCAATGGGTGGATTCAATAGAAATATAATGAAATTATGATGAGTTCGCAACATGATAGGATTTTTTAATAAGATCAACACACATATAGAAGTTCTTATTATTTTAGCATTGATAAAAGGCATATTTATTATGGCATTTTTAGCCCTGATAAATAAAGGACATTATCAAGTGATAAGAAATAATTGATACAGCCTCATTTTTACCAGTTTTAATAAATGATCTAATAATGATATCAGATATAGGAGTTATTTCTTATGTACTGATAAAAAAAATTATAAATATATTTATAAAGAATAAATTTATATATATATACATTATAAATATATATAAATTTAAATAAAGTATATATATTCCTTATTTAAATATATATATTATTTATGTAAATTTATTATAAATATAATAATTATTTTATTATTTATAATTATATATCTATAATTATATAAATACCCAAAACATATATATTTATTTATGATTAAAAATATATAATTTTAGAAATATAGTATCTATATTTTTTTATATGTTAATTTATAAATATATTTTTAAAATAATTTTTCTTGGAATATTTATTTAACATTCTTACTGAATATAAAATTGTATGTAAATGCATGTTAAAAATGATTCAAATTGAATAAATTAAAATTATGTACACTTTAATAATATTGAAAAATGGATATGTTTTTCCTGCACATTATATATAAAAATGAATTAAATAATTCTATGTCAAATCAATATAACACTTATTTTATCAATGTTAAATTTAAAAATCAAACGACATTCAATTATATGTTCATTTCTTTATGCAATAAGTCAGTATTTATAATTCATTTTAATTTTTATTTATAAATCATTCTTCAAAAAATATTTTTCAGAAATATATTGTAATACATAAATCATATTTATATACATTAATATATATATCTATATATTTAATATATAGTATTTATTTAAATTATCAATAATCATCTTATTCATAAAATGTTAAATATTTTTATTCAATTTACTTATTTTAAATTTTAATATTTTTTAAATTTTAAAAATTGATATATTTAAGACATACTATTTATTAGAAATTATTTATTATAATTACAATAACGAAATTATAAAATTTTTCAAAACATATTTATTTACTTAAATTTGTAATAAAATTTTTAATAATCAAATATTTTAATTTTATATTTATTTAAATATTTCATTTTATTAATTTGGACATTTATGACTACTAAATAAAAGTGATGATGAATGAATCCTTTATGATCACAAAAAATATAGAGGTGAAAAATGGTACCCCTTACCGGTTCTAAAAATAAATACGCCGAAAAAGGGTACACTTTATTTGTGAGGAAAATAAAGAGAAGATAAATTATACCCATGATCTATGTTAAAAAATATTATGATGATGGGTTAATTTTTACATATCTTTAATTACCACTGATAAAGCTTCCATTTTTTTGTGCTTTATTTGTAGCACTGGTAAATACATACGCTCATAAATAATGTTTTTTAACAGTGAGAAAAATAATGAACTCATAATGATCATACTTGTATCGAATGTTGGATTTTTGAATGTTTGAATCTTCTATCCTCAACTCATTGTAACATCATCGATGGTCGACCATCAAGAACCACATTTACAATTTCAACTGATCAAACATATCGTAATCCTGTGGAAAAAATATTTTTTCTATATCGTCATTTGACTGAGTCTTTGAAAACCAATACACAAGCGATGTGAAATATAATCATTCTCAGTAAAAAAACATGTTCCCCCCAAGGAGTCATGCTCAATCATTTAAGGTCATTCTCATGGTGTTCATCAACTAGGACTTTAACACATTCATTTCAATCAGTTCGATGTGTGAAGTGGTTAAAGTAACTGGTCAATACTATGCCGCAAATCAATGGATAAATAAATGTCCCTTACCATTGAAAGAAGAGAGATATCTGTGGAAAATATCATTAATTAACTCGATGAATACTTGATGGATATCACCGATAATATATTACAACTCAATGTACAAATAAAAAATATGTATAACTTTCAACTACATTGAATAAGAAGGTATGATTCTACTAAACATTGGGTCCCATTCTTCATCGAAGGCACAACACACAAAAATACGTGTAGTGATGGTGTCCTATCAATGATAACAATCAATCTATCATTTCGTTGAGATGATCCAATCCATATTAAAAATGAAGTAATTATATTTAATGATGAGAATGATAATGTCCAAATAAGCTCAACATCTATTTATGAGAATAAACAAGTAGGGAAAAGTAGAACCTTCTCTATCTTTATCCTAAGGGGTTTATTTATATTAATTCTAAAAGATTAAATATAGATAAAAACAATTAGAATATTAACAATTCTGGTTGAAATAACAAATTTTGATGCCTTCGTATCCAATAGAGTAGTTCCTAATGAAAAATCTATATTGATGATACCTCTCACAATCATTGGAGTAGTATCCACATTCCCTAGAGACTATTCCAGTGTGTGAAGTAACATTGTGTAGGATTTATGTGGACTGAATCATTTTGTACACGAAGAAACATATTAAGAATAAGTATTATAAGGTGCATAATATCTTGTTACACTATTCAGATTAGAATAAAAATGGAATAACCTCTACAGGTGATTCGAACATCTGATGGAGCCACAATTCTTGGGTGTAGTTTTGAAAACCCACATTTTAAGTCATGGATTACAATATTGGTAATACATTAAATTACCTTTTTAGGTAAAGAAGTGGGTTTAGAAAAACCCATCCTTCGAGAACCTCCATGAGTGTCATCATGCTTCCACATTCTCTTAGATTAATGCCCAGTACCACTTAAATATAAATAAATTCAAAAAAAGATTAAAATTCCAGCCATGTCCATCTCAATCATTAGTGCACTATCAAGTAAATCCTCATATGAAGGAATTTATATTATTAAATCATGATAGTGAATATCAAGTCGAACTCGCATCTTGATCCATTGTTCGTTCATCTTCTCAATCAATAATATCTTAGGTGCGAAATACCCAAGCGTAGAATAAATAATTTTCATAGTATTTAATTGTCTTATAACCGAGATAGAGTTTGTAGAACATAGTGGTCAAGTAAAACAACATCTATCACTGGATGAATTGGTTGGTGAAATGAAACTTTAAGAATTTCCACTCAAATCCCCCTAGAATCATTATCATGACCATCATGTTCCACTATCTCCTGCTTGGTCTTTGTAGCATGAATGTAGAAGACATCACATTAATTTAATTGTGGGTCTCCAAAACCCAAACAAATCGTCTATTCTCCTCAAAAAATCATCTTCCAATAAAGGGTCATTTCATCCCTAGAATGGTTTTGGATACCATAGACGGAACTCTTGGGAACTAATCATGATAATTTCCATATGCGGTTCAATAGCTTGAGCGAGAAGGGGAACTAGAGGTTGTGCATGTCCAAATTTATTGAATGTTTTCACAACAACGTTCGACAGAATAAGGTCTAAAACAATATTTACTCACTATGGATTAGTAGAAACATCCTCCTGGAACTTATTAACATGTCTCCTTGGGGGAATGATTCTACACAACATTTTTAAACATGGACGTCCTTTGGTTTACCCTCAAAATGGACATGTGGAAAACCCCAATAGTTACCCAAACATGATTTTAATTTCAATATATCAAAAAAATGTGGGAATTAATAGAACTAATCCCGAATTTATATTTTCCCTACCTCCCTTGGAGAAATAATGTCCATTATAATGAGAGATATACAGACACACAATTGCAACTAACTCCTAAGTCCCATGAAAATTTCACAAATTCATAATGACATCAATACAATAATCATTACATCCTTTTATACCACTTTTTCATGAACATGTATGGGTACACTTGTCAAATGAAAACCTAATAGACGTTGTAGTATACTGAAGGTATTTTAGGATCCACATGGGTAAGAAACAAGATCCTTGCTTTATTCAAATTGGATGTGGGAATTATTTATTCAATAGTAGTCCATATGTAAAAGAGACATATAAATATTTCAATAAAAAAGAATCACCACTAGAAGAACTATACTAGTATTCAAGCCGGACATTAAAAAAATTCTAGGCTGATATGATATTTACAACATTGTATATATTAATGTGACACCAAAAATAACTCACTAACTACCTAAGAATTTCATGTTCTCTTATACAAAAAAACGATCACATATTATTTAAATACTACATAATAATATAATTAAATACTATTATCTATTTGAAATATTAATATTTTTAATTTAAAAACCGTAATGTGTTTTTAATCGAAAACATGAATTTTTACCAAGATATAACCGAATGGTTTCTATCAAAAACTATTTTATTCCAATTTACAAAAAAGGATTTAAAACCAATTTATAATTTTCTCAATAAAATATATTTTTAAATTCAATATTTTATTTTTCAAAAAATTCCATTAATTTCATAATGAACCCCATATAAATGAAATTGGGGTTTCTAATTTTTCCCCCAAAAAACATTTATTCAATTAAATAAAAAAATTATAATAAATAATTTTCATGAAATGAAAATTTTATATTTAGAAAATGAAATTTCACAATTTTTCATTAACACAACCCATTTCAATGAAATTTTATGATTTCATGTTTAATGAAAGAAACCGATATTTATTTAAAACCACATTTCAATGGATTTCGGTTTTTCCAAAAAAACCAATCGAATTCATTTTTACAAAAAACAAGATTTTTTTTAATTTTAATATTTTTTATTTAACAATGAAATTTTTTGTTAATAATAATTGGCCATCGTAATGGATCCACCTACCTTGGTATTACTGAATCTCCAATCCCAATGTACTTAGTAGAAAACATTAATGGAGAACGACAGAAACAAGGATAGTTTATTTAATCCTATGTTTAGAGCAAAAAAATTGGTTATTATATCCACAAATCAATTCAGAGATTCATGGAACTATAGGGTGAAGAGGAGATTTCTTTGAATTGTAAAAAAACAAAAATATAATCATATAGGTTGATGATCGACGAACGTCCCACTAGCATTGTATATTTTCATGGAGGGAACTTTGGGGAAAATTACATCTTGTGATGTCCAATTATGGGAGAAACTAATATTAGGTCTTACTTATACATTGGGGTCCAAAACATGATGTTCGAGAAATTTTAATAATGTAATGGAATACATTATAACCAATAAACATGGGTTCCTAGATAAAGGCACGCAGTTTAGTCAATCTGTGTTAAATATGAGAACCTATATACACTAATGGAAATTGTGTCTTTCCCAACGGTTCTGAACCGTTGGGAAATCCTACAGAACCTTTGATATATTTTATACCAATGGTAATCCATACCGTGGGTATGTAAGCCATTGGGAAAACCTATTCCAATGGTTTACAGTGTACCATTGGAATAGGTTATTAAAATTATAATATGCCAATGGTTTGTCCAAACCATTGGAATATGTTTTAAAAGTGGTTTACACAAAACCGTTTGTAAAACTAAGGAAATAACCTCTTTCCCAATGGTTTATAAACCATTGGGAAATTTTTTTGGCAATGGTTCTCATTGAAAAATTGAAAAAAAAATCCCTTGAAACCATTCCCAACAGTTTTTAAGCCATTGAGAAAGTGTTTTTACAAGCCTATGCCAACGGTTTGAAACCGTTGGCATAGGCTATGCTATGAAAATTTCACAGCAGCCTACAATTTGCATAACAGCCTCTAATGATGTCCATTTTCCTCCTTTCCAATTACTATACCTCCAATAACAAACTAATAAATACATATAGAGAAAAAATTCATACACATTAATCTTATAATGCATTCTTGAACTATACACATCCAGAATTAAATCATAATTCATAACGTAATTATAAACATACATAATTATTCTAGAATTCAATTTAAAATTTAGATGACAATTATATGTGGAATCCAGAATTCATCTCATAATTGAATACATAAATAATTTAATTATCAATTATCAATAAAATACATTAAAACTTAATTAGTATCAACAAAATTTGAATATGTTTGTTCGGTTTGTCGTATAACAGTTGTTTTTACAAAAAATGATGTCCATTTAAAACAAATACATACACAGGTAGTGATACTGGCCACACAGTTCTTCTAATTGAAGCGGGGTTGACTCGTACACATTACATATGACCCTTGGATCGTTTTCCTACAGGATAGATATATTCTGAAAGTGTTTATTCGGTTTTCCGTATGCCAGTTACTGTTTTCACTTAAAATGTTGTACACTTCAATAAAAATGAGTCACTCTGAGTGGTACCAGACACACCATTCCTCAGATTAAGGAAGGGTTAACTCATACACGTCAAATATGACTCATTTATCATTGTGATAATGTTTCAACAAATTCATAATGCATTTGGTCTATTTTACGTATGACAGTAGTTGTTTTCAATTAAAATGTTGTTCATTTCAAATAAACGTGAGACACATTGAGTGTTATCGGCCACACCGGGCCTTGGATTGAAGCATGGTTGACTTTTACATGTCATATATGACTCATGGATCATTTTCCTACAGTTTCAATGGAATCAGAATGCGTTTAGTTGGTTTTAAGAATGTCAGTTGTGGTTTTTACATAAAATGATGTCCTTTTGAAACAAAATTGTGGCACATTGAGTGGTTCCGACCACAATGTGCCACAGATTGAGGCAAGGTTGACTCATACACATCCCATATGACCATGGATCATTTTCCTGATATTTCAATAGAATAGGAATGTGTATGGTCAGTTTTCCGTATGCCAGTTGTTTTTTTTTCACTTAAAATGATGTCCATTTCAAAAAAACCAAGACACCTTGAGTTGTGATGGCCACACTATGACTCATAATTAGGTTGGGTTTACTCGTAAACATCATATATGGCCCATGGATCATTTTTCTAACGTTTTAATCAAATCCTAATTCGTTTGGTCAGTTTTCTGTATATCAATTTCTATTTTAACTTAAAACGATTTCCATTTTAAACAAAAGAGAGACACTTTGAGTGGATCAGGACACACTGAAAATCTGATTTACGTGGGGTTGACTTGTAAACGTCACATATGACCCATGTATCGTTTTCCTTAAGAATAATCACATTCAGAATGCGTTTGTTTGGTTTTTCGTATGTTTGTTGTTGTTTTCATTTAAAATTATGTTCATTTAAAAAAACGAGACACATTGACTGGTTCTGGTCACAACATGCCTCGGATTAAGGCAAGGATGACATGTACATGTCACATATGACCCATTGATCATTTTTATAAACATTCAATACATTATGAATGTGTTTGGTCGGTTTTTCATAATCCAGTAGTAGTTTTTGATTAAAATGTTGTCCATTTCAAATAAATGTGAGACACTATAAGTGGCGTCATTCACACCAGGCCTCTTATTGAGGTAGGGTTGACTCATACATGTCACATATGACCCATGGATTGTTATTATAACGTTTCAAGGGAATCCAAATGCATTTGATCGGTCTTCCATATGTCATTTGTTGTTTTCACCTAAAATGAAGTCTATTTTAAACGAAATATAGACAATTTGAGTGGTTTCGGCCAAACCATGCCTTGGATAAAGGAGAGGTTGACTTATACACGTCTCAAATGTCCCATGGATGGTTTCAATAAAGGTTCAATAGAATATGAATGCGTTTGGATAGTTTTTTGTCTGTAAGTTGTTGTTTTCACTTAAAATGAAGTCCATTTTAAACTAAAGAGAGACACCTTGAGTGGTGACATCCACACCATGCCTCAAATTGGGGAGATATTGACTCGTGAACATCATATATGATGCATGGATCGTTTTTATAATGTATCAACACAATTAGAATCTTTTTGGTTGGTTTTCCATATGTACTTAAAAAGTTTTCCATTTTAAACAAAAGAGAGACACATAGAGTGATACAAGACACATTGCGACTCATATTGTGGTTCAGTTGACTCGTACACATAAAATACGATCCATGGATCGTTTTCATAATGTTTCAATAGAATCCTAATGTGGTTGGTCCATTTACCATATGTCAGTTGTTCTTTTCAATTAAAATAACATCCATTTTAAATTATAGAGAGACACATCGAGTAGTGTCGGCCCCTCCGCGCCATGGATTGAGGATGGTTTGACACGTACACGTCACATATGACCCCTATATAATTTTCCTAATGTTTAAAAAGAATCACTATGTGTTTAGTATGTTTTCCATATGTTAGTTGTTGTTTTCATTTAAAATGTTGTCTATTTCAAATAAACCGGATTCACTTTGAGTGTTTTCGGTCACACCATACCGTGAATTGAGGAAGGGTTGACTGTTACACATCACATATGACTAATGGAATGTTTTCCTAATGTTTCAATAGAATATGAATGCGTTTGGTTGGTTTTTCGTATGTTAGTTTTTGTTTTAAATTAAAATGAAGTCCATTATAAACTATAGAGAGACACTTTGAGTGGTGTCGGCTACTCTGTGCCTCTGATTGAGACTGGTTTGACTCGTACACGTTAAAAATTAGCAAATTAGCATTTTACTAATGTATCAACACAATCCGAATGCTTTTGGTCGGTTTTCCGAAATGTAAGTTATTGTTTTCACTTAAAATGAAGTCTATTTTAAACGAAAGAGAGACAATTTGATTGGTTCCGGCCACACCGTACATCAGATTGAGGCGAGGTTGACTCGTACACATAAAAAATGACCATTGGATCATTTTACTAAAGGATAAATAGACTCTGAATGTGTTCTATCAGTTTTCCGTAAGTCAGTTGTTGTTTTCACTTGAAATGAAGTCAATTTTAAACTAAAGAGAGACACATTGAGTGGTTCCGGCCACACCGTGCCTAGGATTGAGGTGGAGTTGACTTGTGCACGTCATATATGACATGTGAATCATTGTGAAAATGACTCAACCCAATCAGAATCTATTTGGTCAGCTTTTCGTTTGTACATAAAATGTTTTCAATATAAAAAAAAAGAGAGACACTTGGAGTGATCCTAGACACACAGTGACTCAGATTGAGGCTCTATTGACTCGTACATGTCAAATATTACCCAATAATTGTTTTCTTAAAGTTTCAATATAATCTGAAAGAATTTGGTCAGTTTACAGTATGTCAGTTGTTGTTTTCAATTAAAATGATGTCCATTTTAAACTATAGAGAGACACTTCGAGTGGTTTCGGACACTCTGCGCCTTAGATTGAGGTTGGGATGACACTTACACATCACATATGACCCATGTATCATTTTCCTAATGTTTCAACTGAATCTGAATGTGTTTAGTCGGTTTTCCATATGTCAGTTTTTGTTTTTATTTAAAATGTTCTCTATTTCAAATAAACCCGATAAACTTTTAGTGGTGTTGTCCACACTTGTCCTTGGATTGAGGAATGATTGACTTTTACATGTCAAAAAATGACTCATGGAATTTTTCCTAATGTTTCAACAGAATCTGAAAGTGTTTGGTCGGTTTTCCATATGTCTGTTGTTGTTTTCAATTAAAATAAAGTCCATTTTAAACTATAGAGAGACACTTCAAGTGGTTCTGGCCACTCCATGCCTCGTATTGAGGTTGGATTGACTCGTACATGTGTAAAATTACCCTAGGATTATTTCATAAAATATCAACACAATCGGAATACGTTTTTTCAGTTTTCCTTATGTAAGTTGTTGTTTTCAATTAAAAGGAAGTACATTTTAAACTATAGAGAGACACATCGAGTGATTCCAGGCACTTCGTGCATCGGATTGAGTCTAGGTTGACTCATACACGCCAAAAATGACCCATGGATCATTTTCCTAACGTATCAACACAATCTGAATGCGTTTGGTCTGTTTTCTATATGCCAGTTTTACTTTTCACTTAAAATGTTATCCATTTCCAACAAAAGTGAGACACTTTCAATGGTTCTGACTACACCACGCATCAGATTGAGGAGGAGTTGACTCGTACATGTCACATATGACTAGTGGATTGTTTTTCTAAAGTATCAACAAAATCAGAATCCGTTTGGTTGGTTTACCATATGTACCTATAATGTCGTCCATTTAATATAAAAGAGAGGCACATAGAGTGATCTCGACCACACTGTGACTCATATTGTGGCATGGTTGACTCTTACACGTCACACATGACCCATGGGTCATTTTCCAAAAGTTTCAACAGAATCCAAATTAGTTTGTTAGGTTTACTGTTTCTCAGTTGTTGTTTTCAATTAAAATGAAGTCCATTTTACACTTTAGAGAGACACTTCAAGTGGTGTCAGCCACTCTATGCCTCATATTGAGTCAGGTTTGACACGTACACATTACATATGACCCGGGGATCGTTTTCCTATAGTTTTAATTGAATCTGAATGCATTTACTTGGTTCTATGTATGTCAGTTTTTGTTTTCATTTAAAATGTTGTCTATTTCAAATAATCTCGAGACACATTCAGTGGTTCCGGCCACACCTGGACTCAGATTTAGGTGGGGTTTATTCGTACACATCACAAATGAATCATAGAACGTTTTCCGAATGTTTCAATAGAATCTGAATGAATTTGGTCAGTTTTCCTTATGTCCGTTGATGTTTTCAATTAAAATGAAGTCAGTTTTAAACTATTGAGAGACACTTCGAGTGGTGTCGTCCACTCTGTGCCTTGTATTGAGGCTAGATTGACTTTAAATCATCTAAAATGACCCAAGGATCATTTTCCTAAAGTATAAACACAATCCAAATGATTTTGGTTGGTTTTCCCTATGTATGTTCTACATTTCACATAAAATGTTATCCTTTTCAAGAAAAAAGTGAGACACGTAAAATGGTTCTGGCCACACCACGCCTCAGATTGAGTAGGGGTTGACTCGTATACATCACATATGACCCATGGATCTTTGTACTAAATTATAAACAAAATTAGAATAAATCTGGTCGTTTTTCCTTATATACCAAAAATGTTGTCCATTTTAAACAAAAGAGAGCCACATAGAGTGATCCCAACCACACTGCAACTCAGATTGAGGTGTAATTGACTCGTACCCATCACATATGACCCTTGGATCGTTTTTGAAAAGTTTCAATAGAATATCAATGCATTTGGTCTATTTATCATATGTCAGTTCTAGTTTTCAATTTAAATGAAGCCCATTTTAAACTGTAGAGAGACACTTCGAGTGGTTCTGTCCACTCCGTTGCTCAGATTGAGGCTGGGTTGACACGTATATTTCACATATGACCCATGGATCATTTTCCAAAAGATTCAACAAAATTCGAATGCATTTAGTCAGTTTTATGTATGTTAGGTTTTGTTTTTAATTAAAATGTTGTCTATTTCAAATAATCATGAGACACATTGAGTCATTCCGGCCACACCTAGTGTCAGATTGAGGCGGGTTTGACTCTTACACATCAAAAATTACTCATGGAACATTTTCTTATTGTTTCAACAAAATATGAATTCTTTTTTCAGTTTTATGAATGTCAGTAGATGTTTTCTATTAAACTGAAGTACATTTTAACCTATAGATAGACATGTCAAGTGGTGTCGGCCACTACGCACCTCGGATTGAGTATGAGTTGACTCGTACATATCACAAATGACCCAAGGATCATTATCCTAATGTTTCAACATATTCTGAATGTGTTTGGTTAGTTTTCCATATGTCAGTTGTTGTTTTCAATTAAAATGACGTACATTTTAAACTATAGAGAGACACTTCGAGTGGTTCCGGCCACTCCGCTGCTCGAATTGAAGCTGGGATGACTCCTTCACATCTCAAATGTCCCAAGGATCATTTTCCTAATGTATCAATACAATCCAAATAAGATTGGTCAGTTTTCCGTATATCAGTTCTTATTTTCACATAAAATGTCATCCATTTCAAACAAATGTTAGACACTTCGAATGGTGGTGGCCACACTGCGCCTTATATTGAGGAGGGGTTGACTAGTACATGTCACATATGACCCATGGATCGTTGTTCTAATGTATCAACACAATCAGAATCTGTTTGGTTGGTTTTCTGTATGTACCTAAAATGTTGTCCATTTTAAACAAAAGAGAGGCACATAGAGTGATCTCAGCCACACTATGACTCAGATTGAGGCGCAGTACACTCTTACATGTCACATATGACCCATGGATCATTTTCCTAACGTTTCTATAGAATCCGAATTTGTTTGATCGGTTTACAATATGACAGTTGTTGTTTCCATTTAAAATGAAGTCTACTTTAATCTATAGAGAGATACATTGAGTGGTTCCGGCCCCTTCGTGCCTCGGATTGCGGCTGGGTGCACACATACATGACAGATATGACCCATGGATCGTTTTCCTAATGTTTTAACTAAATACGAATGTGTTTAGTCGTTTTTCCATATGTCAGTTATTTTTTTCATTTAAAATGTTGTCTATTTCAAATAATGCTGAGACACTATGAGTGGTGCTAGCCACACTTGGCCGTGGATTGAGGCGGGGTTGACTCGTACACCTCACAAATGACTCATGGAACATTTTCTTAACGTTTCAATAGAACATGAATGCATTTAGTCGGTTTTATGTTTGTCCTTTTTTTTCAATTAAAATGTAGTCCATTTTAAACTATAAAGAGACACATCGAGTGGTGTCGGCCACTCCATGCCATGGATTGAAGCTGGGTTGACTCGTACATGTCGCAAATGACCCAAGGATCATTTTTCTAATGTATCAACACAATCCAAATGTGATTGGTTGGTTTTCCGTATTTCAGTTGTACTTTTCACTACAAATATTATCCATTTCAAACAAAAGTGACACATCGAATGATTCAGGCCACTCTGCGCCTCGGATTGAGGTGGGGTTGACTCTTCCATGTCAAAATGACCCAAGGATCATTGTCCTAAATTATCTACACAATCCGAATGAATTTGGTCGGTTTTCCGTATGTCAGTTGTACTTTTCACTTAAAATGTTATCCATTTCAATCAAAAGTGAGACACTTTGAATGGTGCCAGCCACACCGCACCTCGGATTTAAGAGGGGTTGACTAGTACAAGTCACATATGACCCATTGATCTTTGTGATAATGTATCCACACAATCAGAATCCATTTGGTCAGTTTTCCATATGTACATAAAATGTTTTTCATTTAAACATAAGAGAGACATTTAGAGTGATCCCGACCACATTGCGACTCGGATTGATATGGGGTTGACACGTACATGTAACATTTGACCCATGGATCGTTGTGATAAAGTATCCATAGAATCCGAATGTGTTTGGTCGGTTTCCATATGTCTGTTGTTCTTTTCACTTAAAATTCAATCCATTTTAAACAAAAGAGGCACAATTAGAGTGATACCAGGCACATCGTGCCTCATATTTTAACGAGGTTGACTTGACCCATGTATCATTTTACTAATGTATCAACACAATCCTGATAACCCTCACCTAGAAACCAAATCATACATCCTGGAATTTCAAGTCTAAATTTTCTGATCATGATGAGTCCGTCCATGAGTCCTTTACATGTAACCCATGTCTTATCCTAACAATTGACAAGTAAACCAAATCAAACAGGGAATAATTCACATAACATGCAGAATATACAACAAGGTTTTGTATTCAAATTAAATCATATCATCACATGCATTTGACGAGACTGAGCTAATAAGAATACCAAGACATTCATATAATTCAAGACATTTAAAAATGGAATAATCATAAATAACATTGCATGATCATAGAAATAAAAAAGGCATGTGAAACCATGGAGGAGGGTTGGGGCTATCTTGGGGTCCAGGGAGGAGGGTGGGAGGGCTGTATGGGGGGCAGTCCAGGGGGCTGTCCAGGGTGTGTCTGGGGGGGGCTGTCCGGGGTCCAAAGAGGGTGGTGGGATGTTTTCCAGGGTCTAGGAAGGAGGGGGGATGTACAGAGAGATCCCAAACATACAGAACACAATAAACATGCTCAAGATACACTGCAACCACTAAAAGATATCTACATCCATGAAAACAAAAAATATATAAAAATAACACAGCTCCAATACTATACTACAAGTATAGATAAAACCAACTACTAGAATAGATTAAACATCAAATCTCAGTAATATTAGTCAAAAATATAATGGATCAACTTGTGCCACATCACTATCACCATCATCACCATCATCATCACCCTTGTCCCCATCCTCACTTTCCTCAACGCCCTCCTCCTCACCCTAATCCTCACCCTCACTATCTATGTCACCCTCCTCCTAGCCCTCGTCATCTTCCTCGCCCTCCTCTTCCCCCTCCTCTTCTGCATCATTATCCTCACCATCATCATCGTCAGGCTGTACATCGTCTTGACCGCCACTAGAACTACCACCCGGTGCACCATATATAGAACATATCAACAACATATATTCATCAAAAGTTGGTCTGGCCTCTGGTGGAAGTGTTGGACCTAGAACATCAATATATTTCATAAATGCAATGTTTTTCCAAACAGACTATTCTTCCATCTCTGTGGACCTTTTGTTATCCTGTTCTGCCTATGCCCTAACATCCTGTATATCGGACATAAGACATTAATTTTTACATATTTATTTCAGTTGGATACATCTAAAAAAAGAAACAGGTCCTCTAATGTAGAGACCTGAAGCTTGACGTACATGGACATTACATTACTTTTGCGAAATAATTAGTACATAAAAAAACACACACACAAGGATCATAATAGTTTAGTGTCTTTGGAAACTCAGAATATAATCTTCTAATCATGGTGAAAGATCTTCAACATTTCCCATAATGATCTTCCTTTTTTTACCTAAAACCTTTCATTATATCCTAGGGAAAAGAAAACATAAAAGGGTGAGCTCAAATTCTCAGTAAGGGTAAAAAATAATATCAATCACATCATATTCATAAGAAAATAACATTTTGGAAATCCTAACCTGCAAAAGAGAGCATAATTTCATAACATGGGAAAAATCATAGTAGTGAAATAAAATCCCAATAATCATAACATAAAACATGAAACTTTGTGGCATACACACATAATCATAGAGAATCATATCTTATTATTCAAGACTCATTTCCAAGACTATATTAGTGGACAAAGTCCATTTCTGAACCGAGTCACCCTCGTTTCAGTCCTGTTTCACTGAACCGATATAACCTACCATTCCATCCATGTCTGTCTCATGAGATATAAAATCTTTACCCAATTAATTGGAGGGAGATATAGGTCCCACCCATCTCTTAATGATACCATTCTTATGTGTTCCACAAAATCATAAACCATACATCATAGCATAACCCATGTAATAAAAATGGGAATCTTAAACATCGTGACATCATAAAGAAATTCATATAAGATAAAGGAATTCATAAATATAATTCCATCAAAACATAATCAAATAAATGTAATAATATGGATAGAAACAAAACACTTTATTATCATAGATGGAAAATAATTTTGATAAAACAATTGAGCTCCATTCTTGAGGAAAATATCATTTCTGCTTCAAAAACACATTTCCTTTCTTAACATGTCATACAATTATAAACTAAAAAAAGATGATTAAAAATATACTTGAAAACATGTAAAAGAAGCTTCTTGGAAATAATGTTTTAAAAATCCATTCATGTCGTATATGTTTAAAAAATCATTGTTCGTACTTTTGTCGAAAAAGTCAAAAAGTACCTCGTAAGAAAAACGACAAAAGATTCCTTTCATGTCCTTTACAAAAAACTCTTCAAAGGGTAAAATTGGATTTAAAAAAATTTAGGTGGATGTAAATAATATTACATATTGATGAAACATGGATGTGGATGATAAAATACACCCTAGTAAATACTAAAGTATAAACAACCTCGAATAAAAATGCGATTGTGATATTTCCCATACCTTATGTCTGATATGCTTTGTACGTATCCGAACCTCCTGTATAATGATTTAAATAATGCCATTAACTTATTACAGAATCATATTTATTGTTATGATATCATATATGGTTCACTTATGGATTTATATTACCCGTTCTTTTGGAAATTCCATGTTAAAGAAGGGTTTTGGGTAAAATCGTTTCATTTATCGTAGGTGTTTGGACTTGTTGTTCTTGACATTATTATTACTTATATCATGATTTACTTACTTCCAGAATATAAAATATGATTTATATATCATATATATTCAGTATATATATATATAATAGATAGATAAATGAAATGAAACACACCGTTCATGGAGACTGTAGTCTGTATGTACGCATGAACGTTGTTTTCCTTTCCTTATTGTCTTGAATGGAAGTAAGTAGATGAAATATATATATACATAAATCCAGTATATTTACCATGTCATTTATTTCATTATTATTCATTATATATACTTTATAATCATTCTGGAATGGTTAACATAGATAATGAATCTCATCGCATCGTGGAGACGGTAGTCCGTACGTACGCACGAGCGATGATATCATTCCCATGGTCGTGGAATTGTGTTGAAGTGTATGTATACTATTTCAGTATCAATATAAATATATAATAATCATATATAGTTACTCATTACACCATTATACCCATCCAATTAAGGTGGTGGCAGAAAATAGATTACACCGCGACGTGGAGACGGTATTCCGTACGTACACACGCGCGGTGATATCCTTTTTCCGTAGGATGGATAGAAGGTTAATTAGAGTTGATTAATATTTATAATAACATATAAGTATATTAGAAATAATTATGTTATTACTTTATCATGAAACAACTAAATAAGAACAATTTGAAGAGGAAAGAAATTGAAAATGATCGGTAATGGATATTACCTCTTTTTGACGCGCCTTCACTTAACCTCCACTTAAAGAACTAAGGATGGACTTTGAAGAATACCAGGACCTCTAGGATGATACTAGGGAAGTGGAGAAGATATTTTGGTAGGGTTTGGCCAGCTTGAATGCTCAAATTGGTGTGAGGAGGAGAGGGAGGAGGTGCCCTTTTATAAGGGAGGAGAGGGGCACCTTAGGAAAATCTCAAAATATTATTTTATATTAATGTCAAATTAGGTTTATAATGGTTCCAAAGGGTCTTATTTCGAAGATAAAGTGGGTATGGGTTGAAATCCTCTCATACAATTGGATTTAGACAAGTATAGGCTATTATTGTAATCTTATCAATTAGATTTAACTCTAAGTTAGATAATTTAACTTTTACCGTGTCTTTTTGTTTTCTTACACTATATGGTTAATAAACATACCATAATAAACCAAATGAACCCCAAGTTGTTTATTATTAATATATCTATCCTTATCTAAGTAATTTGGCCGAACCTTATATTTTTATGAATTAAATAAAAATTAATAATATAATATTTGTTTTAAAAACTAATTTATGTCAATTTTGACACTATTTGGTGCATGATTTTTATGAAATTCATAACAGAATGATAAGTTCGAAACAAGTTACTTATATCAACAATAACATGTCATATTAACCTATAAAATTAATTTAAGTCATAAAAAGTCTCAAGATACATTTATTTGGGCATTTATAACATCAATTATGTCAATATTTCATTAATAAGACAATTAATGCATCATCTTTGTGTCATAACAAATGATAATTATTTAATCCCTAAATATTCTAAATAAATTCCTATGATGTAGATAATTGGATTATATTTCTGGAGACTATTCATGTTCGAAGTTTCATGAATTTTATTACTAAATTAAAATTATTATACTTATAAGTTTTAAGAAAGTGAAATGTTGTCACATTCTTTGGTTTTAATAATAATTAAATTATTTTTATGGAAAAAAGTCCATAAAATGAATCTAATCCGACCCTTAGGTTATATGGGTCTACTTTTATCCATCCAATAGAATTTTCTCAAGTGTTAGGGTAATTTTATAATCTTATATTTACCCTTAATTACCTGATTTACCTTTAACTATACTAAATAAAATTTACCGTAGTTACTATTCACAATGCCCAAAAATAAAAAGTAGCTTATTAACATAATTTGGACCCACTGATTCCAAATACGAAATCCATTTTTCCAAAATCAATACACAAAAGATGCAAAAATTAAATTAAAATTAATCCCGTTGTTCGAAAGAAAACGAGTTTTTTCATTAAAACATTTCAAAAGATTGAATTGATTTAACCTACGAATTCATGGTAAAATCAATGCTAATGTCATACATTATATTAAATGGTAAAAATATATTCTATTTATACTTTAAAACCATTCATTATTATAATTTAACCACAAAAGATATTACGATGAAAAAATTTGTTTTTAATTAAAATATAGTTTGTTTTTACTATTCATTAAAATATGAAAGTTATCAAAAAAATATCAAAACATTATCTAATGTAAATTTTTATATCCTGATTTAAATGAATAATTTTATTTTGTAAAATTGAACTTATAAACATGTCAAAAACTAGATTTAAAATGGGTGCGCCATCAAAAGGCGGCAAAACTGCAATTTTTGAAAAATACTTATTTTACCCGAAAAATTTATTTTGTTCTTATACCATGTTTTACAAAATGTGTAAGATGAATAATAATGTTATAAGATTCAAAAAATTTTTAATAATATTCATAATGGATAGTTCATAATAATATTATAATAATATATCGTTGTTTAGTAAAACCCGGTATTGCGTATAACACACGCTATCGAGGAAGGTCGTGATTGCGTGTAATAAAAGCCAAGTCAGAGTTGCGTGTTGTGCAAGAATACTTCATTTTTTCGTATATCATAATCCAACCATATTTAATTTATACATTGAATATATATATATATATACTCAATGT
This sequence comes from Viscum album, assembly GCA_963277665.1. Taxonomy (NCBI): domain Eukaryota; kingdom Viridiplantae; phylum Streptophyta; class Magnoliopsida; order Santalales; family Viscaceae; genus Viscum; species Viscum album. The sequence continues at coordinate 6,150,023 of OY728121.1, read as the reverse complement.
TGCGTAGAATAACTATTATCAAAATTGTGTGTAACACGATCCAAGAATAGTGTTCCGTATACTACAAGCTAATACGGTGTTGCATATAGCGCAAGGTAATCTTGGTGTAACATAAAACACAAGACATTAATGAAACTAAAATAATATTTTTCATAAAATCTCGGGGTGTTACATTCTACCCCCCTTAAAATGAATTTCGCCCTCGAAATTCGTCGGGGTTATAAATGGTTTACTATTATAAAGTTTCTTTAATAGAAACCCACATCGTAAAAAGGAATACCAAAACCAATATTTAAATACAAAAGTCTGAAACGTAACGGTTACCCAAATAAAATAATCATTGGGTTTCCACATAGGTGAAAATATGGATATGGAAGAGAAATCTAACCATCATGTTCTGATGGAGAGTGGTAGAGAACATGGCATTGGAAAAGCCAGCAATCACAAAGCCATAAATTTGAGACGATCTAGGGTACCATCTAATTCATCAGATATAAGGCACTAGGAAAACATTTTTGGTTTTCAAGGTCATTTCCCTAAAGTTGAAGAATTTGAATTAGAATAAATACTTACTTTATTTTGGTACAATCTCACTGTTGTTCATGCCTTGAACAATTTACACTTCATCTCTTAAATAAATGAAGTTTAATTTGTTGTTCGTGAATTGTTAGCAGATCATGTGATAGAATGACGGGTCATTCGATCTGTCTCAAACAAAAGGTTAGCAAAAGTTATATACATAAGTCTATCTATAGTGAGATTAATCATATATGGTTCCTAAAATGGAATTATACATCATATATCATACTGCTTAATATAATCAAACTAGTTTCTACTAAACAGGGACTTCCTGAAGGCCAGTGGTAGGAGATAAAGGCCAGTCGCACTTTGGTTCTGGGTTTTATTCCCACATCCTTGTCCGACGCGATGGGGTGTCACCCGTCCTGTAGGTTTTCTTTTATCTAAAACTACATTACTATAAAATCCCATCAGTAATATTGAAAAAAAAATTATCCTTAAACAATACTTAGTATATGTCCAACATAATCCATTCCAATATTTAGGCTTATCTAAAATACTTCGGTCTAAGATCATAGTATAATGAAAATGATTACTTGAAATGTGATCAACCAAGCATGTGAATACCATCATTTACCATCATATATATATCTTGTTGGTCACATTCCAATCATGTGAATACCTTAATCATGTATTCTCTTGAAAAAATGAATACCCATTGAACCATAGTGAAAACATGAATGCAGTTAAAAGTTAACACTTTCCACATACCAAAATCCTCAAAATTCTATATACTCAAACCATGATATCACTTAGTCCTTATATCAATCATGAGCTCATGAATACTGTTAAACATTTCATTTTCTCGTTTTCCTTTCATTATGAGCATATCATCTTATTTCAAATAATATCTCAATCACCTGGAATACCACATTAGACCAATACATAAATATTTGAATACTCCATGATAAAACATTATTTTGGAATCCCATTACATAAACACTTAATCATTCTACCACATCGTTGTCATATTCAACATCGCCAATAGTGAACGCATGTGACTTCCCTTTTTTCCTTTGCCTAAAGAGGTTGCTCATGTCGATCATCAATAACCCTTGGATTAGGGAATTTATTAGCATAATTCCTCATTTCCTTGCACTTGAAGCATTGAAGTGTAGTAGGTTCATTCTGTGTATCCCTTCCTTTGTTTGCATCATTAGACATCTTCTTCCCATCATTGCGGCATTCAAATTCCCGATGACCTTCTTTTCTACATTTGAAACATTTACTTGTCCCTTTAAGACAATCTCCACCATGCTTCTTTCCACCCATTGAGAATAAGAAACATTCATCTTCTTTTAACCATTATTCATAGATTTCTCCTTGAACTCCATCTTTCGTTTCTTTTCAAAATTATGAGATGGATGCGTAACACCAACTACCATTTCTAGCTTGATAGCATAACACACAATTTCTTCATATCTACTGATGTCTCTTATAGTTAATGCCCTTCGGAGACTTGGTTTTAAGCCACTAAAAAATCGATCAACTTTACTTTCAGGTTGGATGATAATGACAGATGCATACCTTGCAAGTCTTGTAAAATTCGCTTCGTATATACCAACAGATTCATCATCCTTCTGCTTCAGCTCAGGAAACTCCTTTTCCATCTTTGTTCGAAGAATAAGAGGGAAGTACTTACTGAAAAACAAGTTCATGAACTCGTCCCATTCCATGGACTCAATTTCATCTCTTGTCCTCATATTCTTGATAAGATTCCACCATTGATCAGCTTCACCTTCCAAATGATATACTACTAAGATGACTGTATCTTGTTCAGAAAATTGAAGAACTGAAAATAACTTTTCAGTGGTACTGATCCATTGTTCAATAACAAGTGGATCAGAAGACCCACTAAAAGAAGGTGGACGCTGTCTCATGAATGACTCAATAGAATATTGTTCCCTTCTCTGCTAATTTGGAATTCCAGAATGATTCACAGCTTGTGTAAGTATAGAAATAAGATTTTGCACTCCATCTCGCATAACACTTGTTTGTTTAAGAGGACAATCATTGCATTGTCCATTACAGTGATCAACACGGTTCCTTCGGGTTCCAGCCATTGTCTAAAACCCAAAAAGAATAGTGTGAGAGGCAAAAATAATGCTAGGAAAAAAAACATAGTAAAGGGGGAGTACCCTTAATATCTAACATCTTAGGTTAAATTCTAAGATCGTTACCGTAGTTCTAGGACCATATCCTATACGTATACTTATCCTTAGGTACATCCCTAGACACGCCTTAGAAATATCTCTAGGGATCTCACTAACGTTCTCACATCCTAGTTTCCAAAGGTTGACTAAACCTTTCCTCTGATACCAGCTGCAGATACCCGAATCATGACGTACATGGACATTACATTACTTTTACGGAATACTTAGTACATAACAAAAACACACACACAAGGATCATAATATTTTAGTGTATTTGGAAACTCGGAATATAATCTTCTAATCGTGGTGAAAGATTTTCAACATCTCCTATAAAGATCTTCCTTTTTTTACCTAAAACATTTCTTTATATCCTGTGGAAAAGATAATATAATAGGGTGATCTCAAATGCTCAGTAAGGGTAAAAAAAATAAATATCAATCACACATATTCATAAGAACATAACATTTTGGAAATCTTAACCTGTAAAAGAGAGCATAATTTCATAACATGGGATAAATCATAGTAGTGAAATGAAATCCCAATAATCATAACTTAAAACATGAAACTTTGTGGCATACACACCTAATAATAGAGAATCATATCTTATTAGTCAAGACTCATTTCCAAGACTATCTTAGTGGACAATGTCCATTCCTGAACCGAGTCACCCTCATTTCGGTCCTGTTTCACTGAACCGGTATAACCTACCATTCCAGCCATGTCTGTCTCATGAGATATAAAATCTTTACCCAATTCATTGGAGGGTTATATAGTTCCCACCCATCTATTAATGATACCGTTCTTATTTGTGCCACAAAATCATAAACCATACATCATAGCATAACCCATGTAATAAAAATTGGAATCTTAATCATCGTGACAACATAAAGAAATTCATATAAGATAAAGGAATTAATAAATATAATTCCATAACAACATAATAAAATCAATGTAATAATAGGGATAGAAACAAAACCCTTTATTATCTTAGATGGAAAATAATTTTGATAAAACACTTGAACTCCATTCTTGAGAAAAATATCATTTCTGCTTCAAAAACATTTTTCCATTATTAACATGTCATACAATTATAAACTAAAAGAAGTTGATTAAAAATAAACATGAAAACTTTTAAAGGAAGATTCTTGGAAATAATGTTATAAAAATCCTTTCATTTCGTATATGTTAAAAAACAGTCTTCGAACTTTTTTTGGAAAAGTCAAAAAGTGCCTTGTACGAAAAACGACAAAAGATTCCTTTCATATCCTTTTCTAAAAACTCACCGAAAGGTAAAATTGGATTTAAACAATTTTAGGTGGATGTAAATAATATCACATATTGCGAAATCATGGATGTGGATGATAAAATACACCCTAGTAAATACTAAATTATAAACAATCTCGAATAAAAATGAGATTGTGATATTTCCCTTACCTTATGTCTGATATGATTTGTACGTAACCGAATCTCCTTTATAATGATTTAAATAATGTCATTAACTTATTACAGAATCATATTCATTGTTATTATATCATATATGGTTCACATGTGACTTTATATTACCCGTTTTTTTGTAAATTCCTTGTTACAGAAGCGTTTTGGGTAAAATCGTTTCATTTATCGTAGGTGTTTGGACTTGTTGGTCTTGACATTATTATTACTTATATAATGATTTACTTACTTTCAGAATATAAAATATGATTTATATATCATATAAATTCAGTATATATATATATAATAGATAGATAAATGAAATGAAATACACCGTTCATGGAGACGGTAGTCCGTACGTATGCATGAACGCTGTTTTCCTTTCCTTTTTGTCTTGAATGGAAGTAAGTAGATGACATATATATATACATAAATACAGTAGATTTACCATGTCATATAATTATTTATTATTCATTATATATAATTTATAATCATTCTGGATTGGTTAACATGGATAATGAATCTCATCGCGTCGTGGAGACGGTAGTCCGTACGTACGCACGAGCGATGATATCGTTCCCATGGTCGTGGAATTGTCTTGAAGTGTATGTATAATATTTCAGTATCAATATCAATCTATAATAATCATATATAGTTACTCATTTTACCATTATACCCATCCAATTAAGGTGGTGGCGGAAAATAGATTACACCATGGCGTGGAGAAGGTATTCTGTACGTACGCACGCGCGGTGATTTCCTTTTTCCGTAGGATGTATAGAAGGTTAAATAGAGTTTTTTAATATTTATAATAACATATCAGTATATAATAAATACTTATTTTATTACTTTATCATGAAAAAACTAAATAAGAATAAGTTTAAGACTAAAGAAATTGAAAAATATCGGTAATGGATATTACCTCTTTTTGACGCGCCTTCACTTAACCTCCACTTAAAGAACTAAGGATGGTCTTTGAAGAATACCAGAACCTATAGGATGATACTAGGGAAGTGGAGAAGATATTTTTACAGGGTTTGGACGAGCTTGAATTCTCAAATTGGTGTGAGGAGGAGAGGGAGGAGGTGCCCTTTTATAAGGGAGGAGAGGGGCACCTTAGGAAAATCTCAAAATATTATTTTATATTAAGGTCAAATTCGGTTTATAATGGTTCTAAAGGATCTTATTTAGAAGTTAAAGTGGGTATGGGTTGAAATAATCTCATACAATAGGATTTAGACAAGTTTAGGTTATTATTTTAACCTTATAAATAAGATTTAACTCTAAGTTAAATAATTTAACTTTTACCGTGTCTTTTTGTTTTCTTACACTATAGGTTTAATAAACATACCATAAAAAACCAAACGAACCCCAAGTTGTTTATTATTAATTTATATATCCTTATCTAAGTCATTTTGCCGATCCTTAGATTTTTAGGAATTAAATAACAATTAATAATATAATATTTGTTTTAAAAACTAATTTATGTCAATTTTGACACTATTTGGTACATGATTTTTATGAAATTCATAACAGAATGATAAGTTCTAAAAAAGTTACTTATATCAACAATAACATGTAATATTAACCTATAAAATTAATTTAAGTCATAAAAAGTCTCATGTTACATTTATTTGGGCATTTATAACATCAATTATATCAATATTTCATTAATAAGACAATTACTGTATCATCTTTGTGTCATAACAAATGATAATTATTTAATCCCTAAAAATTCTAAATAAATTACCATGATTTATATAATTTTATTAGATTTCTGGAGACTATTCATTTTAGAAGTTTCATGAAGTTTATTACTAAATTAAAATTATTAAAATTATAAGATTTAAGAAAGTGACATGTTGTCACATTCTTTGGTTTTAATAATAATTAAATTATTTTCATGGAAAAAAGTCCATAAAATGAATCTAATCCGACCATTAGGTTATATGGGTCTACTTTTATCCATCCAATAGGATTTTTCCATGTGTTAGGGTAATTTTATAATCTTATATTTACCCTTTATTACCCAATTTACCGTTAACTATAGTAAATAAAATTTACCGTAGTTACTATTCACAATGCCCAAAAATAAAAAGTAGCTTATTAACATAATTTGGACCCACTGATTCCAAATATGGAATCCATTTTTCCAAATTCAATACACAAAATATGGAGAAATTAAATTAAAATTAATCCCCTTGTTCGAAAGAAAACAGGTTTTTTCTTTAAAACATTACAAAAGATTGAATTGATTTAACCTACGAATTCAAGGTAAAATCAATGCTAATGTCATAAATTTTATTAAATGGTAAAAATTTATTCTATTTATACTTTAAAACCACTAAATATTATAATTTAACCACATAATATATTACGATGAAAAAATTTGTTTTTAATTAAAATATACAGTGTTTTTACTATTCATTAAAATATGAAAGATATCAGGAAAATATCAAAACGTTATGTAATGTAAATTTTTATATCCTGATTCAAAATAAGAATTTCATTTTGTCAAATTGAACTTATAAACATGTCAAAAACTATATTTAAATTCGGTGCTCTATCAAAAGGCGGCAAAACTGCATTTTTTGAAAAATACTTATTTTACCCGAAAAAATTATTTTGTTCATATACCATGTTTTAGAAAATGTGTAAGACGAATAATAATGTTATATGTTTTAAAATTTAGTTAATACTATTCATAACGGATAGTTCATAATAATATTATAATAATATATCGTTGTTTAGTAAAACCCGGTATTGCGTACAACACACGCTATCGAGGAAGGTCGTGATTGCATGTAATGCAAGCCAAGTCAGAGTTGTGTGATGTTCATGAATCCTTCGTTGTTTCATATATCATAATCCAACCATATTTAATTTATACATTTAATATATATATATATATATATATATAATCAATGTTGCGTAGAATAACTATTATCAAAATTGTGTGTAACACGATCCAAGATTAGTGTTGCGTATACTACAAGCTAATACAGTGTTGCGTATAGCGCAAGGTAATCTTGGTGTAGCATACAACACAAGACATTAATGAAATAAAAAAAAATATTTTTCATAAAATCTCAGGGTGTTACATCTTAGATGTAATTCATTGGGAATATGGACAGTCAGAAGCAACATGAATGTGAAAAAATGATGGAGGAAATATTATATTCAAATCACACAAACTTAATGGGGAATATGTCAACATTTTTTGAAAGAAATACGTTGAAAACATCTGATAATAAATATTTCTAATCAAATGGTACAACCAAATAAGAGTAACCCATACATTATTGGACAAAATATGACATATTTCTATTGGAAGTAACTCATGCAGTAGAACGTGATAATCATGAGTCTTCAATGATTTTAGCTTCAAATCTATTCTGGTGACCCGTTTAGATATGTTTCATGAATATCCATCAAGAACATTAATAGTCTATAATAATTCAAGAAATTGCATTTTTTCCATAGGTATCATCACATCAGAAGAAAATGGAAGTTTCCATTTATATTCACTGATACGCACATGATGCAATTATGGTCTGATGCCCCAATCCACCAAGTCACACCAAGATGGTAAAACATCATTTGTCTTCCCCTTGACATTTATATGAAATGAAAGAAACATTTCAAATATATTATTTTAAATATTAATTACGTCTAAGCAATGACGTAACAAATTGGTTGACCAATAAGGTAAATAAAAAAATATACACCTCTTCCTCCAATTGTAACATGTTTCAGTGGAAACAGTCATTCTCTTTCCAGATTTCATTTGACCCTTCCTGAATGAAAAACTGAAATTATTAAATTCATTAACAACATTAGTTCAAGACATACATTGAGGTTGATCATCGGTATCTATGGTATTATCAAATCATCGGCGATTCATTCTATAGGGATGATCATTTGGAAAGAATTGTCAATGTACCATAAAACTGAAACTATAGCGTTGTTTCAGTCTTATGGATCGTGTATTCTTCATAAAAAAAGTCATGATAGTTTTCCCTTAATGATCCATTCAGACATCATTGCATAAGGAATAAAATCATTGATTTTCCACATAATCAAAACATCTTATGTGCACACACCCACATCCCAGAGAAGATTCAACTATTTTTTTAAAGGTTGCGTGTATACAGCAATATCAATGTCGGGATCAGAAGGACCAGATATGAGTATACTCATGAAAGTGAAATGTTTTTTCATACACAACCATGTGGGAAGATTATAAATGTGTATTAAAACTGGCCATGTGTTGTGCGATGTAAGCATCTGCCCAAACTGATTAAAATCGTCGCATGAAAGACCTAGCCTCACATTACTCACATCAGCTACAAAATCACGATGTCGAGCATCAAATCTCTTCCATGCAAATCCATCTGTAGGATGAACCAACTCATCAATAGTCTTCTTTATCTGGGTATCATGCCATCTCATTTTTACTGATATGTCATGAGACATAAAATGATTCTGAAGTCTGGGGATCAATGGACAGTGCCACATTCCTTTCTGTGGAATGCAACATAGTGTTCCATAAGATTTTGACTTCTAGTGTGATGTGCCACATTTTATACATTCATTTCACTCAGCAGTTTCCTCCCATAATAAACTACAATATTTCAGGAAAGCATGAGTTTTGTTTTGTGAAAATCAATGTTCCTCAAATATCTTCTTTGCCATGTAGTGGTTTGAGGGAATATATACATCATATGGAAGTAAATCCTTCATGAGGGTAAGAATGTAATTGATTTATATATTAGAAATCCCATACATAGTTTTCCCATGAAACGATCAGATTAAAAATTCCATATTTTTCATTTTATCGCATTGATGATATACTAGAGTCATGGTAGCATCATTAAATTTTTTCACACTATTAATATCATCATTTTCACAAATGCATCAGTTGTCCTCATATCATAGTCTTCTTGAGTTGATATCCTTTCATTTTCCTGATGAATAATAAATGGAAACTGATCATCTAATAAATTCTCCATTCATGTCCATTCATTTCGATCATCACCAATTTGAGATTTAATTTTCTCCCAATTGTGATACCGCACCAAGTAGTTTTCTTGAAAACCATTTTTGGTTATGTGGTAGCTTCAATATTAATAGGTTTACCAAGATCCACCAACACAATTGGAACATGGGCAGTTTATGTGACCACTATCTGAAGCATTGTGAAATGAAAAATCTATAAAGATCTCCAAATTGTTTTTAAAATTACTTCAGATCTGATCGGTTGCATACATCCAACTTCTATCCATTCTGTAAAAAGAATTTATATAATTCATTTTGACATAATCAATTCAACAGGATTGAACTTTAATAGAAAATACCATTAAGTAAATGATAAAATAAGAAGTTTTTAGTCGATGAAGTCAACTATTTAAATAATGTAAGGAACACGTACTCATAAATTAATTAAAATTTATTTATATTCATTTTCATTAGGTCTTGGAGAGGCACAAGCATCAGGTCCCATTATGGGTTATAGGCATCCGAAAACATTCACTCATGTTCAATAACTCATTATTGGCACCTCTATGGTCATACCTTTCATTACCCAATTAATTCCCCAAGTCAAGCGCACACCATGGGTGAATAAATTTTAGGCTTCTACACTAAAAGGTTGTTCATGGCGGGTAAGAAGATTTAATTTCATTATGTATAGACAAAAACATTTATTTTTAAATTTGTGATTAATAATAAAGTATGTCAATGATAACAACATTACTGAATTTACATTGTGACATATCTAACATTTTTATGGATGTCTGCACATGCTAGCATGGCTAGTGAAAAGCCCCCCACACTCTTAAAAGTGAGTATTGGACAAGAA